>CP032245.1:26487653-27714320 GCA_005610355.1 Gossypioides kirkii
TCACTTCCTGACCTAACTTAATTGAAGGTTCATAATAACTTTGACGAGCTCTATTATCTTGCATAGTTTTTAGATTTGAGTGATTAAATTGTTTCAAACTTGACACGTCCCTGTTACTTCACATGAATGCTAAGGAACCCTTAGTTTAATATAATCAGTAAAATTCATGTTTCACTAAGTAAAAGATTCCAAAAGGACTTAATTTGGTTTCCAAACTCATGAAAGATCGAGTTGCCATGGAATGTTTTCTGAATAGTATTAATCATGATAAGAATTAATTAAGTTGGTTAATATAGTTATCCTAGCCTATTCATGTTATTGATTGTTGAGCTTGTGTTTTCTGTTGCTAAAATCATTCATTCATTAGACATTTTTCATACTTAGGTTTAATTGCATTAGGGATCAATTGCATCTAGTTTTAATTTGAATCATCAACTCTCTCAAACTTACGCATTACAAGTTTTCGGCGCCGTTGTCGAGGACTATTACCTTAATCATTTTTGTGAAATTATTATTTGCAATTTTGTTTTATTTTATTTTATTTATTTAATCCTAACTTTACTAATTAATTCTTTATTCTTTATTTTTTTAGATTTTATTTTAGGTCTTCATGAGCATAGATCAAATCATCGATTTACTCCCTGTGGACCTTGACATCGACTAGACGTTGAGACAGAGAAGACGAGAAAGACAAGCCCAGAGACAAGTAGAGATGAACCTTAAGAATCAAAATGATGTTCAAGTGAATGGAGCCATTAATGCTCATAACCCAATCCTTATTGCTGATGATAGGGATTGTGTTATAAAGCAATATTCTATGCCACATTTTATTTAGTTAAATCCGAGAATTAAGAGGCCGGTGATCGAGGCACCCCAATTTGAATTAAAGCTGGTGATGTTTCAAATGCTTCAAATGGTGGGTCAGTTCAGTGGAATGCCCATAGAAGATCCACACCTTTACCTTTGATTGTTCATGGAGGTGAGCGATTCCTTTAAGATAGCCGATGTAACTGAAGATGTATTGAGATTGAAGTTATTTACATACTCATGATCATGCAATGAATGTCACAGCAATTATGTTCAAGCGTACACTGTCGATGAAAGTATAGTAGATAGATGTGTAACCTATCAGATATCGATCCCACGGGGATGGTTGTTTGTTGTTTATAATTGTCAGTGTAATGAACAGATAAAATAAGATAAATTGTGATAATAATTGTCGGTGCAAAGAATAAGTAAATGCAATAAAATTATGAGAGTGATTGTCGAAGCAATAATGTAAAATTAAAGATAAAATGCAATGATAATGAAATAGGGTTCCTGACATGAAAAGTTGGCAGAAAACTAAGTGTGGCTCACAAGGTTAAAAATAACAGGTAAATTGTCGCAGCAATAAGGCACAATGAACATCTTACCAAACTTAACTTTTCTATTAAATCTAAGACTCAAACATGCACAATAACCACACCTTACAGTGTTGGCAATGCAACATATTCAAGAACAAGTGGATTAAATTCCTTCAATCCTCAAGCAACTTCCGTTGTCTTGCTTGTTAACTTAATTTGTCACTGCACCTTATAGTGACAGTGACTGCAATCACACTTCCATGGTCAAACAATTAAATCCAAAGATTAACAATAAGGCAAGATTGAAATAGATAGCATTCAGTTCTAAATTTCAAATGTATTTCCATACAACTTGAAATAACAAGATTTACCAGAGTTCAAGAAAGAGAAATAACAGAACAATTGGGGCATTCTATTCCTAATCAACTCAAATTACTCCCTTACTCTCCTCTTATGTTGCACTTAAGATGCTCCTCGTCAGGAGCAGTACTGCCTTCTCTTCTCTTTTGCGTCACACTTAAGATCCCTTCTCTCTCATTCTATTTAGTATTTAACAGTAACTTCAAAGTACAGGTTTCCTTCCTTTCAGATCTAGCATTCTCTGGCCGTACTAGTTGGTTATACCAGCTGTACAACTCACACATTTTTGGTGTGTTAACCAGATAATTGTCAGGTGCTGCGACAGTTCTAGGCGCAATTCTAGATCCTCTTATGCAGCGACAACTCTGGACAAATTCATGTATCGATAGTTCTGGATAGGTTCCTGCAGTGACATCTCTGGGCGCAATGCTAAACAGACTAATGCTACGACATCAGTAGTAAAAATATCATAAATTCAAAGGAAATTAGGCTGAGCTTCATTAAGTTAGAAAATGCAATAACTAAATTAAAAATACTAAAAATGTTTGCTAAAGATGACCAAATGGGAACAAATTATACAATAAGTAGGGAGCAATCAATGGTTCTTTCTAATGCTATCACACCCCCAAACTTGAGTTTTTACTTGTCTTCAAGTAAAATAAAAACTAGCAAGGTTATAGCAAAAATTTTATCAAGGCAATGATCATTCTAGCAACTTGAATCATCTAAAGTCCTAATGAATGAATCACATTCAAGTGACAAAATATTGCGCTGACAATTCATAAGTATGAATAATTAAAAATGCAACTTCATTAATACTAGCATCATGCTTTAAATCCTAAATTCTTTCTACCAAAACAATATTTATTGTACAGTAATATATTGATATTTTTGCTTCTTTTTCTTTTTCTTTTTTATATATGTGATTGAGGGATGTCGTTGCATTACTATACTCTTGTTCTCGAGAAGTAACGATGGGGTGCAACAAACCCTCAGGGAGTATGTAATTGTGCCGACACACACTCTTGCAGTGACAGCCTTTGGGTAGATTACTTTTTCTAGCACTTGCATTTGAGTGTTCCCCCTTGACAGTTCACAATACACCCACATTGGAGTGTCTTTTATTTATAACTATACTTATATACAAGTAGCTGTAAATGGCAGATTCATTCAAGATTCAAAGAATGATACTATTCATCCATTACTAATGCATTCTAAGTCATTCATCCAAGAATTGAAGATACAACATTCAATCAAATTCATCCAACTCATTCATTAACAGTTCACATGATTCAAGAATTAAGAATCAAATGAAAAAATTTAAGCATATTTTCAATAACCATGCATGCTTCATTAACTCAAAAGGACAAATTTTTAAAATGTGGGTGCAATTGCATTTCCATTCCCATATACATTCCCCCCAAACTTAAAGTTTGCATTGTCCCCAATACACTGACATTAATTTACAATGACACATGGAAATGCAATGACAATTAAAATGCAAAGACAAAGGGAATATTATGACAACTAAATTACAACTACATGATATGCATGAAAACTAAAACTAAAAATTGAAATAAAAACTAACTCAATTCACTGTAGATGTTGATGTGGCTGCATTGGGCTTCTTCTTATTGCGCTTTCGCTCTTCCTTACGGCGCTTCTTTTCCTTGGCATGCTTCCATTTTATCTCTTTTGGCTTCGCCTGATCTTTGTATTGCTCCACAGTATCGGGCTGAGCCCCGACATCATCGACTGTGACATCAGATGGGTGGATCTCTGCAAGTGATCCATTATAGACCACTATAGCTAGAGGGTTGTGATCGTCATTAATTGTAGTCACAACCTCTGCCTGACTCGCTTCAGGTGGCACCAAATCTTTAGATGATGCACCCACAACTGTTGGTGCGAGGACAAATTCCTCAGCTAAATCTACCTCGACATCCTTTCCTTCCTTTCTTTTGTCCTCCTTTTCTTCCTCTGTTTCCATATGTTCTACTAGCGTTTTCTCTTCATCAGTAAGGGTCTCTTCCTTAGCGACAGTGGCCTCTAGACTGGCAATAAAGTCATCCTCAAATAAGCTCGCCATATTCCTTAGACAGTCCTCTACTTCCCTCGAATCAACCTCTCTTTCATCATAAAAAATATGCACCATTTGTGGGGAAGCCACAGATTGGTACTTTCCTCCGGAGTTAGCCTCCTCAATTGAAGGCTCAGCTTCTCTGATAATCGGAGGGAAAATAGGAAATTTCGGTAGAGATGCCTTGCTCATTCGTCTTAGTGTGGTCACAATGGCACTATTCCATGCCTTGGTGTAAGCATAGAATAAGTTTTGAGACGTCTCTATATCTTTAATAGTGGTGACAAGTTTAATCTGCCTGATGTTGATAGAGTCCGCGATCTTCTCTACTTTCTTTACTTTACTCTATAAAGATGGATATGTGGTTATATTAGTTCTTTGTTCTTCTACTTTTTCCTTGCCTTTTCTTTTTCTGGCCTCAGTGTCCTCTACAGTGGGAGTGTCTTTCCTACTAGTCATGTGCTCGATTGAGGCTTCATTGATGGGTCTCTTGTTATCCAAAATCTCCTCTCCCTCACGAGGCACCACTCCCCGTTGCTGGCATAACTACATAATCAATAAGGGAAACACCAAAATGCCATTTTACCTCACAGCACAATCAGTAATTTCTTGATGAAAAATTGCACCGATATCTATTTTTCTCCCCTTAATGATCAAATGTATCAGACACATCCGATCAAGTGTTACAATCGTGTTATGAGTGGAGGGCATCATTCTATAGTTAACAAAATGAAACCAAACCTTACTCTGCAATGTCAAAAATTATCGGTGCATTATGTAATTATTTGGATTGGAGACCGTCCATACAGCTCCTTCAATGCAGAGGTCTCACACTAAAATATCAGCCTCTTCCTCAGTGAGTTCCTCAAGGAATGCCATATGTTCATCCTCGTCCATAGTAATGTTGTAGAGATCATTGATGTGGGAAGCATCTCAAAGTACTAACCCTTCACAAACAAACACGAACTCTGACTCATTTTCAGTGATGTTCGTATAAAACTCTCGCACTACGGATGGTGAGTAGCTACCAGGATGGCGACAGAAAGTTTCCCATCCTATCTTTGCGATGGTTTTATGCACTTGCTTCCCAAGGTCCTGTTGCTTCGACAGATGGAAACTTTGCTCAGGATGGAAGTTCTGTTTCAGCATATTTTATTGGAAACGATCCTTGGCTACCTTTGTAAGGAACATCAAGGGTTCTTTGGATGGGTGATGCTCTGTTTCACGAACCACAACAGCAGATGAAGATTTCGCAATAGATTTCGATGGTGTCTTAGCACCTCTAGTTCTGGCCATATTTGTTGGTAGCAAAGGTAGTAATAAAGTAGAAAAGGTGGAAACTTGAAGAAAATTTTGGGGATAACAATGGAGGTTTTTGAATAACACAGTCGGCAAAAAAGGGTTGCTTTATAGAGAATGAAAAGAGTAGATAGAGAGGCGTGTTTGTTTATGCTGTAGAGAAAGGATAATAGGTCTGCAATCAATAAATGTGTCCAATCTAATTATACTTTTTTAAACCAATCCAACGGTTGGGTGTTAAGGGATGAAACATCATGGTTTATTTCTTGATATGCTTCGATTTTCTAGTGAGTCGGCAAATGAGATGCTTTGACAAGGAGATGTTCATGCGTCGACAAAAGAGAGAACTTTAACTTGTAAAAATACTAAGTAAGGTAAACGAAAGCAAAAACAAAATAAACTAAAATTACATGATAAAAGTGACAAGAGAGATTAGAAAAATGTGACCGCATTAATGGTCTCTTTCTGTTTGTAATTATCATGGCCAAACCAATGCTTCCACCATTGTCTATTCACTTTAAATTGGTGCCCATCATTTATGTCTTAAATTGAGATTGCACCATGAGGAAATGCTTCGATAATTTGAAATGGTCCAGACCAACGTGAGCGTAATTTACCTGGGTGTAATTTTAATCGAGAATTGAATAATAACACCTGTTGTCTAGCAGTAAATTATTTCTGCAAAATAATGTTGTCATGCCATCGCTTGGTCTTTTCCTTATATATTACGGCATTTTCATAGGCACTGCGCCTAATTTCCTCAAGTTTAGTGATGTCCAACAACCCTTTTTCTCAACAACATCATAATCCATGTTCACTTACTTGATCGCCCACATTGCTTTGTGTTCCAATTCCATAGGCAAGTGATATGCTTTACCAAAGACAAGTTGATACGGTGACATCCCAAATGGAGTTTTGTACGCTGTCTTTAATGCCCACAACGCATCATCAAGCTTAGAAGACCAATCTTTCCTTGATAGATTTACTACTTTCCTGAGAATATTCTTGATTTGTCGATTGGAAACTTTAGCTTGTCCATTGGTTTGTGGATGGTAAGTGGTCACCATTCTATGGTTAACACCATACTGCTTCAGTGTGGCTGGTACCTGATTACAGTGGAAGTGAGTGCCTTGGTCGCTGATTAATGCCTTCAGCACTATCCTTGTATCATCTTTTAGGACTGCAATGGCCTCTACCCACTTTGATACATAGTTAATAGCAACTAGGATATAAACATTTCCAAACGAATTTGGAAATGGTCCCATGAAGTCCATACCCCAAACGTTAAAGAGTTCAACTTCCATGATTGGTTGTTGTAACATCTCATTGCGTCGAGAATTGATCCGATGCACTGACATCGGTCACATTAGTGCACATAGTTGTGGGCGTCTTTAAACAAGGAAGGCCAATAAAATCCTGACAAAAAAACCTTTGCAGCAATTCTTATACCACCAAAATGACCTCCATAAGGGGCATCATGGAATGCTTCAGGATTGAAAGCATTTCTTCCTTCGGAACACAACGCCTAATTATATTGTTGTTGCATACCTTGAATAGGTATGGCTCATTCTAGTAATATTTCTCTATATTGTGAAGAAATCTTTCTTTCTTGTGGCCTGTTGCACCCAAAGGTAACTTCTCACATACCAGGTAATTGACCGTATACGCATACCATGGGGTTGCATTGACAGTAAATAGCTTCTTGGTAGGAAATGTATCGACAATTTGAAATGTATTTTCATCTTCACTACCAACTTCCAGACGAGACAAGTGATCTGCCACTTAGTTTTTCGACCCCTTTCGTTCCTTTATCTCTATATCAAACTCTTGTAGTAGCAGGATCCAACGTATCAACCTTGGTTTAGCATCCTTCTTTGTAAAAAGGTATCTCAATGCTGAATGGTCAGTGAAAATAATAACCTTTGCGCCGATAATATATGAGCGAAACTTCTCGAAAGCCAAGATACTGCCAACAACTCTTTCTTTGTGGTTGTGTAATTAATCTAAGCTTCTGTGAGAGTCTTGCTGGCGTAATATATAACGTGAAATACTCTTTCCTTGCATTGTCCTAATACTAAACCCATTGCAAAATCACTTGCATTACACATTACTTCAAATTAGGTAGATAATGCTCGCGTCAAGCCATTTAATAATCTCCTTTTTAGCCACCTTTTCATTTTCTCATTTAATCTCATTTATTGTTCAATTGATTTCTTTCCTTCATCTTTCAATCGAATTCTGTGCATGAAAAAAGAGGGACTAATGCCTCTAATATCAGCAATACTCTTGTAAATCGCACGTCTTCTTCAATATATGAATCAAATTTTCTTCCTGAGTTGCGTCAAGGGTTGCAGAGACAATAACTGGCAGTGTATCATTATCACCAAGAAAAATATACTTTAGATGGGTAGGCAATGACTTCAACTCTAGAGTAGAAGCTTCTTCAATAGATGGCTTAAAGACTGGAGCCGTTCTATTGGTCAAATCTAAAGATTCCATTTACCATCCACACCTAAGCTCAATATTATTCGCTTCAACCTTGCTGTCACAGTCAACTTGAAAATCTTCATCCAATGTCACTATAAATTCTTCTGTAATTATTATGCTTCTCTCATTGAATTCCTTCTCAATTAATACGTCCAGCATATCAATGTGGTGACATTTTTCTTTGTCCTTGCAGGGAATGGCCTTAAAAACACTGAAAGTGACATGTTCCTCATTATGTCGCATTGTCAATTCTCCATTATACACGTCGACGAGAGTGCATCTAGTAGCTAAGAATGGGAATCCCAAGATTATGGGCACCTCTTTGTCTACTTCATAATCGAGCGTAATAAAATCAGCAGGGAACACAAACTTATCTATGCGAACTAGGATGTCTTTAATTTGTCCTTTAGGTTACACCAATGATCTATCCGACAATTGCAATGTCAATACAATGGGCTTCATATGACCAATCCTCAATTTTTTAAATTTAGACATTGCTATAAAGTTTATACTCATTCCTAAATCACATAAAGCTTTACCCAAGTAAGGATTACCAATCGAACATGGGATCATAAAGCTCAGGGTCTTTCATCTTAGGTGGCAACGTATTTGTCAGGACTGTACTGCATCATTCTGTGGGTGCAATTGTCTCAATATCAGTCAACTTCTTTTTTTTGGATAGTAGCTCCTTCATGAATTTCCCATAATTGAGAATCTATACAAGAGCATCCACAAGAGGGATATTGACATGAAGTTGTTATAATGTAATAAGAAACTGCTGATATTGTCTATCATGCTCTCTTTCTTTAAATCGCTGTGGAAATGGCAAAGGTATGGATACATCTGGTTGCCTCGACATAGCTGGTTGCGTCGACATCGACAATTGTGTTGACAATTTTGTTGGTCTCATAGTAGGCATGGGGGTAACAATTGGTGGAGCAACTTTATTTGGTTCTTCTATAACTTCTGTAGATGCAACCTCCTTACCCTGATTCATGTTACTAGTGATGACAGGTGTTGCATTAGAGCTGGTAGCTGGCTTGGCAGTTTGCTTCCCACTTCGAAGAGTGATAACCTTGCAATGCTCCTTCCCTTTTGAACTTGGGTTCTCTATGTCGCTGGGTAAAACACCTGGTGGTCTTGTGTTCAAATTTGAAGCGAGTTGCCCTAGTTGTGCCTCCAATGCTCGGATAGAAGATGAATTTCTCGGCACAATGGCTTCTGTTCGTGTTATATGCTCACATATCAAGGCTTCAAGGGCTGCTAAAGGATCAACTCGTGGTTGTGTGTACTGTTGTTTTTGCTGTTGCTGTTGTCCTTGAGCATTTAGATGTGGCATTGAAGATTGTTGTGGCTGTACACGAGTGTGTGGCTGCATCTAATCTTAATGTGCATGCATCTGAGTACTATAGTTGTAACTCTACTGCTGGGGATTGTAATTCCTTTGTCGATAACTACTTTGATTAGATAAATTCCCATATCTGAATGTCACGACATTCTGATTTCCACAAGGCTGATGATTTCTCACAAGATTATTATAGGAATTATCATAAGAGTTTCCACGGATGTTATTGACATAGAAAGCATTCTCCGCGTAGTGTGGAAAATCCTAATAACTATGGTTGTCATTGTAAATTTCGCAGCAAAATGTAAGGACATCAATTTGTTGGGCAACTTGAATGGGTGCAACTTCACTAGTCCCCTTCATGTTCTTTATCATGTTTGCAAGCGAACAAACTTGTGCACTTAGTGTAGATATAACATCCAACTCAATAACTCTAGGATTTGCTTTCACTTAAGTATCTCTAGAGATTGGATATTGGTAATCATTCTGAGAAATTCGCTCTAGAATTCTGACAGCTTCATCATAAGTACAGTCCAACAAAGGACCATTAGCAGATGCGTCGACAATATTTCTTGTCTGTGCATTCAGTCCATTGTAAAAGATTTCAATCTGTGTCTTTTACTGAATTCCATGAATGGGACAGTGTCGAAGAAGAGATTTATAATGCTCCCATGTAATATGCAAATTTTCATCATCTAGCTTATGATACGCAGTAATGTCCTTTCTAAGACAAGCATTCATAGTCGACGGATTGAAACGTAAAATGAATTGAGGTACGAGTGCATTCCACGACATGATTTATCCTGTAGGCAATCCAAGGAATCAGGTACGAGCCCATCCTTGCAGTGAGTAAGGGAATAGTTGCATTCTCAAGGCTTCATCAAGAATGCCTTGTTGACTGAAAGAAGCAAAAATTAGCAGAAAGGATTTAAGGTGCTCTCTTGCATCTTCATGTAGTAGTCCAGCATACTGCCCATTAGAGTTTAACATCTAGAACATGACTAGCTTTAATTCAAAGTTTCTAGCTTGAATAGCTGGCTTAACAACACCTGACTGCAAATCATCCAAAACTGGAACAACAAAATCTTGAATAGTTCGATTTTGCATCTGATCTTCTTGCGGTAGTGGTGGATTATTGATATCTTGTGGCTGTATCGAAGGTACGACAGGATTTTGTGGCAACAATTGTGGTATTGCTGAATTGTTTCCTAGTAGAGCCATATTTCTTTGTTCTTGTCGTCTTCTCCGAATGGTGTGTTCAATTTCAGGATCTAAGCCAGTAATAAATTCAAGATTTTTCCTGGTCATAAAACACCTAAATGAAAAAAATTTAAAAGTAGTAAACAAAGAAAAGAAAACAAGTTAGTAACAAATACAAATTAAAAAATAAAGAATAAATGCAAAAACAAGAATAAACATCAAACTAACATCATCCTAGGCAACGGTGCGAAAACTTGATCGCACTATGAATGTCACAACAATTATGTGCAAGCGTCCACTGTCGACGCAAGTATAGTAGACAGATGTGTAACCTGTCGGATATCGATCCCACGAGGATGGATGTTTGTTGTTTATAATTGCAGTGCAATGAATAGATAAAATAAGATAAATTGTGATAGTAATTGTCGATGCAAAGAATAAGTAAATGCAATAAAATTGTGAGAGTGATTATCGAAACAATAATGTAAAATTAAAGATAAAATGCAATGATAATGAAATGAGGTTCTTGACATGAAAAGTTGGCAGAAATGTAACACCCAAATCCCCGAGCACCGTCACTGGTTAGGATTCCGGTGTCTTCTATTCATTTTATACTGTTCACCTTTTTCACATATCTGACTATTTGCGTCTTATTCAATACCAGATCATTTTTCACAATTCAAACAATATCTAAACATAACACAATTTTCATCAAGGGTAAAAATGGTACTTTCAACATTTTAGGGGACTTCTACCGGTACTTAATGGTCAAGTATCGATAGTAGTCAATTCAATGAACAATTTAGAACTGTGCAGATTTCTACTGGTACCCGGACTAGTTCAATCGATACAAGTATGAGTTTTACCGAAACAAGTCAAGCAACTACCGATACCAAAAACTCTAGAGAGAAAAAATCCACACCTTGCAACTTTTACCGGTATAAGCTTACATACTACCGATACATCAATACCATGAACTACCAATACTTGCAAATCAACTAGCAAAATAATCCAAGCAGAGAACAACCTATTTCCTACCCTGTACTTCTGTCGGTACTTACAATAATTTTACCGAAACAAGTATGTATAATTTCAAGAATTATGCCATGACACAAATTTAATGCCTCAAACACAACCAATATAAGTTATGCATTAAAACATCACAACACACACACATAACTTCTAAGTCTTTACAAGCATTATAAGCCTAAGCATCAAACTTATACTTCATGCATTTACAAAATGAAGATAGTAAGATTTCAATATCTTTGGTACCATATCAAAGATTAATAACATCCTAGTACATGCCATAAGACCAAGTGATGCAAAATCTACCAACAAACTCCGCGATAGTGTGACTTCAGGTGAGGACGATGATTTGATCTTCAGTCAGCAAAACGATCTACAAAACAACAACAATAACTATGGTAAGCTTTATATAGCTTAGTAAGTTTGATAGTGAAGAAATACCAACATGGTAATGAGCAACAATGACTTCATCAAGCCAACAAAATTCCATTGCTCTTTGAGTATTTATAACTTCTCTTCTTGTTCTTAACTTTCTGTTACCAGTACCCAATGCTGCTCACATGAGCTGTTGAGGACTCACAACACATGCGGTACCCCAGCCATCGTGTCAGTACTATTTCAACAGCATAAAGCCTACTATCTCTTGCGTTGCATTTCTTTAATCATCTTCAATAACGAATGCTTCCAAATTTGCTGTACATTGACAATAGTTGATTATACAAGCATATTAAATAAGATCTACACTACGAACTTACCGGACTGGATTGCAGTTTAGGAAAGACTTCAAGGACTAATCTTCTAATTTCCTTTTTCCACGGTCGGTAGCACGATCGG
The DNA here is from genome assembly GCA_005610355.1 of Gossypioides kirkii. Taxonomy (NCBI): domain Eukaryota; kingdom Viridiplantae; phylum Streptophyta; class Magnoliopsida; order Malvales; family Malvaceae; genus Gossypioides; species Gossypioides kirkii. The sequence continues at coordinate 26,499,634 of CP032245.1, forward strand.
AGTCTACATCCACAAATCATTCAATTCTCACATTAAATTACAAAATTTCGTCATTCAACACAATTTAGCCCTTTTTGGGAAAATTATAGTTTTACCCCTAATAGTTTTCTTTTATTCAATCTAGTCCCTTCAACACGAAACGTGCAAAACAACCATTCTCTCACACAACTAACCATCGCCGAATTTTTTTGAGTACCTATCCAACCCATTCACATATCTATTTTCGCAACAAAACAAGTAATTTCACTAATTTCACATTTTAGTCCTTTAATCCTAATTTCATCAAAAATCACTTTACAAAAAGATTTAACCCAAGTATAAACATTAAAATATATCAAAAGCTTTCAAGAACAAGGAATTTCAACAATGGTAAGTTCTCTAACATTTGACAGATTCACAAATTAGTACTGGCATAAGCTAGATTGAGTTTATACGGACTTAAAAACATAAAAATTACTAAAAACGAGCATCATTTACTTACTCAAATTTAAGCTTCAAGATTGAATGAAAAACCCTAATTTCTTCCTCCTTAGCCATGTGAAGAAGATGGAAACAAGAGAAAATATGATTTTCCTCTTTCTTTAATTCCATATATATTAATGGCAAACTTGTAATTTTCACGACCTTTATTATTAAGCTTAATTAATCACTTTTCTAACTTAATTAATACACTATATTCATTTATATATCATAACATTCCACTTATTTAATCTCTTTCGGCTAATTTGTTTATTTAGTCCTTCTAATTAAACATCTATTCTTTTACCCTTTTTATGATTTAGTTCTTTCTATTCAATTAACTATTTAATCTATGAAATTTTCAAATCATAATTTCATACGATGCATATATATCACTATAAATATTTAAAATAAATAAACCTACGACTCGACTCGTCAGAGTTGTGGTCTCGAAACCACTATTTTCGACACCACTGAAAATCGGGCTGTTACAAGAAAACTAAGTGTGGCTCACAAGGTTAAAAATAACAGGTAAATTGTCGTTGCAATAAGGCACAATGAACATCTTACCAAAGTTGACTTTTCTATTAAATCTAAGACTCAAACATGTATAATAACCAAACCTTCCAGTGTTGGCAATGCAACATATTGAAGAACAAGTAGATTAAATTCCTTCAATCTTCAAGCAACTTTCGTTCTCTTGCTTGTTAACTTAATTTGTCGCCGCACCTTTGATGGTATTACAAATGACATAGATTTTCTTCCCAATTTATTGTTTAAATTGTCTCTTTTGTATTTCATTTAGCATGCATTGTTAGCATTTTATACTTAGTTTTCATGTTTTCCAACTCATTGATAGTTAGTTTAAATTTTTGTTATTTTTATCTATTTTTGTACTAATATCGACGCAAGCAGCCGATACATTGCGTCTTAATATTGTAAGCGCAGGAACTAAGCCTAGAAGCTTAATGCTGGATGAATGCAACCACAAGATCAGCTGGTAATTGCAACCAAGAGATGTCACAGCATTGAAACTGAACCTTGAATGAGTACAAGTAAGTTGAATTCACAACTGGAAGCACCAACGTAGGAATTTCATAGATGTCACTGCAATTATGATCTCATAATACGCTCAGCGATGCAGCGACAATCTATAGATCTGTGAAGAACATACTTGAATTGCGTGAGTGCACAGCTGTATTCTAACTAATTTTGACAGCTGCAAAATCCAGATTTAGATCTGAGAGAGAAGGCTGAATCTTGAAACATTTTAGAGGCTATAAATAGACAAACGAAAAAAGAAAGAAATCATCAAGAGCCAAGGGATTAATTCTGAAAATTTTATGTGAATTGGAGATTTGAGCTAGAAATTGGGAAGCTGATGAAGCAAGTCTGCAACTGCTTGTAACGAGAGGTGCTTGATGCTAAGCAAGAGGAACAATTAGGGAGTAGGCCTAATAGTCTAGAGATAGTAAGCTTAGTTGTACTCTTTAATTCTTGTTAAACGATGATGGATTTTGATGATATTAAATGAATACGAGAGCATCTTTCGATGTTAGATCATTTTGATTCTTACTTTACACTGCTTATCCGTTTATTCTTGGATCTAACTACTCTAAACATGAAATTGAAATTATAGTAAGCTGACATCGAGAGATGCGGTGACAGGTTAGATTAACAAGTGGGTTAGGCAAGAGCTGCTCGGGACTGGGATAAAAATGAATTACTTGTTCTTGGATACACATTGTTACTCACACCGAGAGGTGGAGTGATTGTATTTGAGTTAGGATTAAGTAGGGAGCTATTGTTTGTAAGAACTCAAAGGGACTTCATTGCTGTGACAATTCATCTATATCTTACCTTGTCGATGCATCTAGCGTTGTAACCTAGCAATATTCAGTGAACCATTTCTACCCTTTACACTTGGTCACATTTATATTTCATGCATTTTAATATTTAGTATTCAACACTCAACACAATTGGATTTATTTTCAGTACACTGACATTTAATCTCTGAAGTTTAACCCTAATTGCATTGACTGTATTATTTTAGTGTGCAGATTTGACATATTGAACTGACATCAGTACTCACATTAAATTTAATTTCAGTATTGATTGCTCTGACATTTAGACATCAAGAACCCATTCCTCGTGGGATCGATATCCAATAGATTTGTCTTTTAACTATACTTGCATTGATGTGTGTACGCTTGCACAATTGTTGTATCATAAAAACACTAATCAAGTTTTGGCGTCGTTGCCAAGGAATGGCGTTTGTTTAATGTCTACTTTTGTAGTTGCAATTAATTCTACTTAGCTTTTAATTTTTACTAATCTGTTATTATTTCTTTAATTGTTCTCTTTTTCAGATCTTTAATTGTTGCATGTCCACAAGGAGAAATCTTAAGGACATTGTAAGCTTTGATCCAAAGCTTGAGAGAACACTTAGGAGGAGAAGGCAAGAACAAAGGAAAATGGCTGGTAACAACAACAACAATAATTTACCACCATTGCTGCCACAAAATGGCATTGCTTCAGTGTTACCACAAGCGATCAATGATTTACTACCACGTCCACAAGAAGAACAAATACAGAATAGGACAATAAGAGATTTTGTTATGCCTATACTCAATGATCTACAACCAAGGGTTGTGAGACCAGCTATCCAGGCTGGTAATTTTGAACTGAAACCAGTGATGTTTCAAATGCTCAACTCCAATGGGCAGTATTCAGGTTTTCCGCATGAAGACGCATGAGAACATTTGAAATCATTTTTACTTATTTGTGCAACCTTTAGTCAACATGGTGTCCCTGATGATGCCTTGAAAATGCAATTATTTCCTTATTCATTACAGGGTAAAGCAAGAACATGGTTCTTAGGATTGCCGGCAGGATCTATCACATCTTGGAATGCATTAACAACGCAGTTTGTTTTGCATTTCAATCCCCTGACAATGAACGCAGGTTGCGAAATGACATCATTACATATCATCAGCTTGATGATGAGAATTTACACACAACATGGGAGCGTTACAAAGCATTGCTTTGACATTTCCCAATGAATGGAATTCAACAAGAGACCTAGATTGAGATTTTTTATAATGGTTTAAATGCTCAGACAAGAAATCTTGTCGACGCATCTGCAAATGGTCCATTGTTAGATTGCACATATGATAAAGTTGTTCGAATTCTAGAGAGGATTGTCCAAAATGACTACCAATATCCAATCTCTAGTTCTGCACAGGTAAAAACTAACTCTGGAGTTCTTGAATTTGATGCTATTTCTGCATTGTCAGCGCAGGTATCCTCACTGGCCAACATCATAAAGAATATGAAAGGAACAAGTGATGTTGCTCTTATACAAGTGGCTTGGCAATTAGATATGCCGATATTTTCCTGTGAGATTTACGACGATAATCATAGTTATGAGGATTGTCCACAACATGCAGAAAATGCATACTATATCAACAACATTCGAGGGGGATCATTTGGTAATTCATACAACAATCGTTCTTAACAACCTTGGGGGAATAAGAATACTTCCACATACAGATATGGAAATTCCTCAAATCAATAGGGCTATAGGCAAGGGAGTTACAACAATAGCCAAATGCAGAATTACCATTAGAATCCACAAATAAATTCTCGTTCTGACCAGGTGAAGTCATATAATCCAATGCAATCACAATCGCGATTATAGCCACAATAGTCTGTACCACCACAAATGTAAGGACAACATCATCAGGATCAATAGCAGCAGTTTGCTTAACCAAAGGTAGATCCTATGGATGCTCTTGAAGCAAAGAAGCGCGAGCATATCACACGAACTGAAGTAATAGTGCAAGGAAATTTTTCTTCCATAGAGCATTAGAAGTTCAGCTTTGTCAGTTAGCTTCTAATCTCAGCAATAGATCACCAGGTACTCTACCTAATGATACTAAAAATCCAATGCAAAGGGGGAAGGAGCATTGCAAAGAAATCACATAAAGGAGTGGAAAACAGATAGTAGGGCTAAGCAATTCTGATCAAAACCACGTTGAAGCAGCCACTTCACAGCAACAAGAAGAAGATATAGCTGAAGGAAGTCAAGCAAAAATCAATGCTGAAGAACCAACTGTAGTACCATCTCTGCCTACAGTCTGCCCAAATAAGTTGTCGACGCAACCATCATTGTTGATACCACTGAGTTATTCACAACAACCCACTGCCACAATACCTTTTTCCTTCCCATAACGATTCAAAGAAAAGTCCATGACAAAGATTACCAAAAGTTTTTTTCTACTTTGAAACAATTGCATATTAATATACCTCTAATAGATGCTCTTGTGCAGATACCTAGTTATGGGAAAAACATGAAAGAGCTATTATCAAAGAAAAATAAATTGTCTGACATCGAAATGATTAGGCTCACAGAGGGGTGCAACGCTGTGCTCACAAACAAGTTGCCAACCAAGATGAAAGATCTTGACAGCTTCACAATCCCATGCTCCATAAGGAATCATTACTTAGGTAAAGCTTTATGTGTTCTAGGAGCTAGTATTAACCTAATGCCTTTGTCTACTTTTAAGAAATTAGGAATAGGTTCAATGAAGCCCATTATGGTGACATTGCAACTGGCGAATATATCTCTTACACAACCGGAGGGACAAATTAAAGATGTTCTTGTTCAAGTTGATAAGTTGGTGTTCCTTGCTGATTTTATCATCCTAGACTGCGAAGTAGACAAGGAGATAACCATTATTTTGGGATGGCCATTTCTTATAACAAGAAGAACACTTATCGACGTGTTCAAGGGAGAACTAGTGATGCGTCATAACAATGACCATGTAACCTTCAGTGTGTTTGAGGCATCATCGTCCGGACCTAAAGAACAATGCCACCACATTGACGTGTTGGACAAAATTATTTTGGAAGAATTTCATGCAAGGAGTTTGACATTTTTCTGGTGATGATGCGGTAACATCTACTGGTGACATCTTAGATAACTGTGATGACAATGAGGAAGTGAACAATTATGAGCTGCATAAAAATTGAAAAATGGAATCTTTGGATTTGTCTAACAGGATAATCCTAGTGTTTAAACCATCTATTGAGCAAGCTCCTACCTTGAAGTTAAAACCATTGCCGACACATTTGAAATATGTATTCCTTGGTGATAACGAGACACTGCCTGTTATTGTCAACACATCCCTCGACGCAATGCAAGAAGATAAGCTCATCGTAATTTTGAAAGAACATAAGAAAGCTATAGCTTGGAGCATTGCAGATATCAGAGGCATCAGTCCCTCTTTTTGTATGCACAAGATTAGGCTAGAAGATGAAAAGAAGCAATCAATTGAGCAGCAACGAAGACTCAATGAAAAGATGAAAGAAGTAGTGATGAAGGAAATTATCAAATGGTTAGATGCGGCCATTATATATCCTATCTCCGATAGTGATTGGGTAAGCCCCGTTCAATGTGTTCCTTAAAAGAGTGGTTTCACAGTTGTGACCAACTATAAGAATGAGTTAATCCCTACTCGCATCACAACTGACTGGCGAGTATGCATGGATTACTAACGACTGAATACGGCCACAAAGAAGGACCATTTTCCATTACCTTTCATCGATCAGATGCTAGATAGGTTAACTGGTAAAGCCTATTACTGTTTCTTAGACGGTTACTCTGGATACAACCAAATTGATATTGTATCGGAGGATCAAGCAAAAATAACATTCACGTGCCCTTTTGGAACATTTGCTTTTCGACGTATGCCGTTTGGGTTGTGTAATACGCCAGCAACATTCTAGAGATGTACGATGGCAATATTTTCGGACCTCATCGAGGATTCCTTAGAGGTATTCATGGATGATTTCTTTGTCTATGGACATAATTTCAACCAATGCGCTGACAATTTGGCAAGAATGTTGAAGAGATGCGAGGACACAAATCTAGTCCTGAATTGGGAAAAATGCCACTTCATGGCAACTGAAAGCATTATCCTCGGGCATCGGATATCTTGTCAAGGCATTGAGGTTGATAAAGCAAAGGTTGAAATCATCAAAAAATTAGCACCACCCACCACTATCAAAGCAATAAGAAGCTTTCTTGGACATGCTGGCTTTTATAGATGATTCATCAGAGATTTCTCTAAGATAGCTAAACCGTTATGCTCGTTACTAGATCAAAATAAAAAGTTTGTGTTCGATGCCACCTATCTAAACGCGTTCAAAATAAGCTAGTACAAGCTCCGATTGTCGTCACACCGGATTGGACGCAACCTTTTGAACTTATGTGCGATACCAGTAACTTCACTGTAGGAGCTGTCCTAGGCCAAAAGAAAGAAAAGGTATTTCATACTATTTATTATGCTAGTAAAACTCTAGCCGAAATGCAAGTCAATTATACTACGATTGAGAAGGAGTTGCTAGCAGTAGTCTTTGCATTTGACAAGTTTTGTTCTTATCTTGTCGACGCAAAGACCATAGTTTACACAGATCACTCAGCATTAAGACACCTTTTCAACAAAAAAGATGCCAAACCTAGACTCATCAAATGTATCCTATTACTTCAATAATTTGATGTGGAAATCAAAGATAGGAAAGGATCTGAAAATCAAGTAGCTGACCACTTGTCTCGCCTGGAAACTGAAAATGAAAAAGGGTAAATAACGTAGATTGTCGAGGCATTTCCTGACAAGCAATTATTCGCTGTTGATACATCACCATGGTATGCTGATATCGTCAACTACCTTGTATGTGGAAAGCTACCTATAAGTGCAACTGGTCACAAGAAAAGTAGGTTCATACGCATTGCTGCTAAATACCATTGGAACGAGCCATACCTATTTAAGGTATGTACCGACAATATAATTCGCCGCTGTGTGCCTGAAGAAGAAATGATGTCAATCCTGCGACACTGCCATGACGCCCCTTGTTGAGGCCATTTTGGTGGCACAATGACTACTGCAAAGGTCCTCCAGTCAGGACTCTATTGGCCAAATTTGTTTCGAGACGCTCACAACTTCGCACAACAATGTGATCGTTCTCAATGCAGTAGTTCAATATCTCGGTGTAATGAAATGCTCTAACAACCCATTATGGAGGTAGAGCTCTTTGACGTTTGGGGTATAAATTTTATGGGACCATTTCCAAACTCTTTTGGAAATATGTATATCTTAGTGGCTGTTGACTACGTCTCAAAGTGGATTGAAGCTACTGCGGTGCCAAGAGACAACGCTCAGACAGTGTTGAAATTCTTTCACACGTACATCCTCACAAGGTTTGGAACACCGAGAGCATTGATAAGCGACCAAGGCATTCATTTCTACAATAACCAAGTAGCGACTGCATTAAAATGATATGGTGTGAAGCATTGTATGGCTACCACGTATCATCCACAAACTAATGGTCAAGCCGAAGTATCCAATTGTCAAATTAAAAGCATATGTGAGAAGGTGGTTAACCCATCTAGGAAGGATTGGACTTCGCGGCTACATGACGCATTGTGGGTGCTTTGTACCGCTTATAAAACCCCGTTGGGGATGTCGCCATATCAACTAGTGTTTGGGAAGTCTTGCCACTTGCCTGTCAAACTTGAACATAAGGCTATGTAGGCAATTAAGCAAGTGAATTTGGACTATCATGCCGCTGGAAAGAAAAGACTGTTGGACATCAAAGAATTAGAAGAAATCTAATGCCATGCTTATGAAAATGCGGCGATATACAAGGAAAAAACAAAGAAATGGCATGACAACATCATCTTGTTTTGACAATTTCATCCTGGTCAATTGGTACTTTTATTTAATTCATGTTTAAAATTGCATCCAGGGAAATTTCAATCAAGGTGGCAAGGTCCATTCAAGGTTGTCGAAGCATTTCAAAGCGGTGTGGTGACAATAAAAAATTTACAGGATGGACAACAATTTAAGGTGAATGGCCAACGCCTTAAACACTATGTGAGCCCAGATGTTCTAGAACTAGATGAAACCGTTGACCTGGTGACATTTAAATAATGCTAATGCATTTCTTTATTTACTTTTAGTTGTTTCACTTTTTGTTGTGTTGTTTCAAATTCTTAGTAGAAATAAAAATCACCTTTTTGTTGACGCATTGAGGCACAGATTATCGGTGCATCCTGCGATAAGTCAGCATTACTTTTTCAGCAAGAATCGCGCCAATTAATTCTTTCCTCTCCCAACCATTGGATCAAAACAACTTGGTACGATCTGCAGCCTGGTAATTAATGGCTGCAGATGCAATGTTTCCCCGTGTTTTTCTACTCATTACGCCTAGGTCATATAATCCCTCCCATGGTAATTATCTTTTCTCTTCATATCCTCCATTGCTACTGTAACTTATTTCCTTTAGTGTCTCATACTTCTTTTCCCTATTTCGAAGCGATATTTCTCCACAAATTTTCTTTACTTTCTTTTTTCTTTCACCATGGCTAAAACTCGTGCTTCCAAAACCACTCCTAAACCCTCCTCAAAGAACACTCCAATTGGTCCTATTGAGGTTTCGTTCACGACACCACCGCCTTCATCCACAGGCCCAATTTTGTTCCTAACGACTGCAGCCAAAGATCAGTATCACAATGTTATGCTAAAGCATAAATCCACCCTAAACAGGGCTTCTAACTTTCTACACATCTAACTCTTGGAAAACAAGTTCACCGTACCATCACCCGCCTCGAGTGGGAATATTTTTATGACCATCCTTCAGTTTATTCCCCTACTCTGGTTAGGGAATTTTATGCCAATTTTATGGACCAGGAGCAGGAGTTTGTGTTTGTCCGAGAGGGGTTGGTGTCATGGAGTGCGACACATATCAATGTTTTGCTATGGATTTCGTAACGGATAGATGAACATGCATACTTCATGCACAGTTTGAACGATAATAGCTTGACCCAGATGATGAACGACCTTTGTGTCGATGGTGCTACATGGACAGGAAATGGATTTCATAACTATACAATGCACAGGCGCTACCTTACAACCTTTTGTAAGGTATGATTTCATTTCATTAACAGGCGTGTTATGCCTTCAACCCACAGCACTACGGCCACGCTGGACTGTATATGTCTATTGCATTCCATCCTACATCACCGATACATCGACATTGGGAGTTTATACATGCTTAGATCGTAGAAGCTGCAGGAAAGCAAAATGATATCCTACCTTGTCCCTTTCTTATCATGCTACTCTGTGAACACAAGTACATTATGCCCAAAGATGATAAAGAGGTTCTGGACAATAAAGGTCCGATCAACGATTTATCGGTTGAAAGGATGACACGAGGCCAAGATACACCTGTGACCAAGGAAACCTCGAAGAAGAAAGATAAGGGAAAAGGGAAAAAGAAAGAAGAATAGACCAATGCGCCCACAGATCCACAAGTGTTGAGAAGAGTAGCTAGTTCAGAAATCCATCTTGACCGTATTGATACGCTTACAATCCACCTCATGAGCATATTAGACGATTTGGATTACAGGCAGCATGTATTTTATGCATACACAAAAGCCTGGAATGAAGGCATTGTCACTGCATAATGTCACATTAGCACCAGACCACTGCCAGATTTCCCAACATTCGCTGATATCTTCTACCCTATACACCACTCCTCATCTAACCAACCTACTACTGATGGTAGGCCTACTCAAATGCCAACAAGAATTCACATATCTGATGATGAAAACGATAAAGGGCATTCGAAGGTTGAGGAGGATTGCTATCATAACATTTCTGATCTGTTCGAGGATGAATTCTTCAATAGTCTAGGCACAAATATGGCTGAGAAAGAAACTGTTACGGAAAAAGATGTCGAAGCAGTCGATTGCGCTAACACTGGCCCAACTGAACTTGAGCAACATATGAAAGAGGAAGCAAATCAGGTAAGTGATCAAGAGAAGGATGAAGAAAAAGAAGAAGAAGAAAAGGAAGAAGAGAAGGAAGAAACTGAACCTGCCAAGGTGCAGGAGGAGAAGGAACCCGATGCCCTAGCAATGATCATTGAGGATGTTGTGGGGGCATCCAGCTCAGAAGAGACTCAATCTACTGCGAGTCAGGTTGAGATTGCCACTGACAAAATAGAGGAACTAAATCCTCTGGCTATTGTGCCTTACATAGCACCACTCGCCAAGATCCATCCATTAGAGGTGACAATTGATGAGGCCGTCACCTAACTAGCAAAGGAGGAGCAATCCACCAAGCCGGTTAGTTCAAAAGATAAGAAGCGGAAGAGGCGCAAGGACAAGAAAAAGAAGAAACACTATGATGAGGGAGAGCGTACGAAAAAGAAGAAGAAGAAAACCAAAGCAACCTCTGCATCGACTGTTGCTGAATAATTTGGTACATCTCTTTTTAGTTAGTTTTCATGCATTTTTCTTATGCCTGCATTTTCATTATCACTGCATTCCTCTTAGTTTACTACATTGTAACTACATTTCCATTCATTTTGTATATCTATTGTTAGTGCATTAGGGACAATGTAGACATTAAGTTTGGGGGGAAGCTAATGTGACTTGGAAATGCAACTACACCTTCTTATTTGACTTTTATTTTGTTTCTTTAGTAATGAAAAGTGAAAAAATTTCAACAGAAATGTGCCCACAAATTTTTATTTTGATGCGTAATTCTTGAATTATTTGAATACTAATGTGAAAATTGGATGAGTATGAATGAATGTTGAGTCTGCTATTTTGGAATAAATAATTGAAATTGTTTTAGTAATGGATGGATAGTATTGGTGTTGAATCTTGAACTAACTGATCAGTACAGCGACATTGTATGAATAAAAGACACTCCAATATGAGTGCATTGTGACTTTTAAGGGAGAACACTCCGCTGTAGACAAAGAAAAGAGAACTTATCTAGCCAAAGGCTGTAACTGGAAGAGTGTGTGTCGACACAATTACATGCCTCCTAGGGGTTTGTTACACCCCATCGTTACTGCCCAGGAACAATGGTAGAGTAATGCAATGACATCTTTCAGTCACTTACAACAATGAGAAAAATAAGAAAGAAAGAAAAATAAGAATAAATTGCTGAAATGGTTCAAGGAAGGTTAAGATTCAATGCATGATACTAACATTGATGAAATTGCAATTTCAAGTTGTTCATGTTTGTAAATTGTCAGTGTATCATTCTATTATATGAATGCAATTTAAACATTAGAAATCTAGAGAATTCAAGTTGTATGAATAATAATTACGATGACATTTCTAATTGCTACTTGGTTAATTTTTCTTTACTTGAGGACAGTAAAAACTTAAGTTTGGGGTTGTGATGGTATTACAAATGACATAGATTTTCTTCCCAATTTAATGTTTAAATTGTCTCTTTTGTATTTCATTTAGCATGCATTGTTAGCATTTTTATACTTAGTTTTCATGTTTTCCAACTCATTGATAGTTAGTTTAAATTCTTGTTATTTTTATCTATTTTTGTAATAATATCGACGCAAGCAGCCGATATATTGCGTCTTAATAATGTCAGCGCGGGAACTAGGCCTAGAAGCTTAATGCTGGACGAATGTAGCCACAAGATCAGCTGGTAATTACGACCAAGAGATGTCATAGCATTGAAACTGAACCTTGAATGAGTAGAGTTAAGCTGAATTCACAACTGGAAGCACTAACGCAGGAATTTCACAGATGTCACTATAATTATGATCTCAGAATGCGCTCGATGATGCAATGACAATCTGTAGATCTGTGAAGAACATACTAGAATTGCGTAAGTGCACAGCTGTATTCTAACTAATTTTGACAGCTGCAAAAGCCAGATCTAGATCTGAGAGAGAAGACTGAATCTTGAAACATTTTAGAGGTTATAAATAGACAAACGAATAAGGAAAGAAATCATGAAGAGCCAAGGGATTTAATTCTAAAAAATCTATGTGAATTGGAGATTTGAGCTACAAATCGGGAAGCTGATGAAGCAAGTCTACAACTGCTTCTGATGAGAGGGCTTGATGCCGAGCAAGAGGAACAATTAGGGAGTAGGCCTAATACTCTAGAGATAGTAAGCTTCATTGTACTCTTTAATTCTTCTTAAACGATGATGGATTTTGATGATATTAAATGAATACGAGAGTATCTTTTGATGTTAGATCATTTTGATTCTTACTTTACACTACTTATCCGTTTACTCTTGGATCTTACTGATCTAAACACGAAAGTGAAATTGTAGTACGCTGACATTGAGAGATGTGGTGACAGGTTAGATTAACAAGTGGGTTAGGTGAGAGCTGCTCAGGACTGGGATAAAAGCCAGTTACTTGTTCTTGGATACACATCGTTATTCGTACCTAGAGGTGGAGTGATTGTATTTGAGTCGGGATTAAGTAGGGAGTTGTTGTTGGTAAGAACTCAAAGGGACTTCATTGCAGCGACAATTCATCTATATCTTACCTTGTCGACGCATCTAGCGTTGCAACTTAACAATATTCAGTGAACCATTTCTACCCTTTACACTTGGTCACATTTATATTTCTCGTTTAATATTTAGTATTCAACACTCAACACAATTGGATTTATTTTCAGTACACTGACATTTAATCTCTGAAGTTTAACCCTAATTACGTTGACATTGATTGATTATTTTAGTGTGCAGATCTGACATATTGCACTGACATCAGTACTCACATTACATTTAATTTTAGTATTGATTGCTCCGACATTTATACATCAAGAACCCATTCCTCGTGGGATCGATATCCGATAGATTTGTCTATCAACTATACTTGCATCGACGTGTGTACGCTTGTACAATCGTTGTGTCGTAAAAACACTGATCAACCATGCAGTGACAGTGACTACAATCACACTTCTGTGGTCAAACAATTAAATCCAAAGATTATCAGTAAGGCAAGATTGAAATAAATATCATTCAGTTCTAAATTTCTAATGTATTTCCATACAACTCGAAATGACAAGATTCACCAGCGTTCAAGAAAGAGAAATAATAGACCAATTGGGACATTCTATTCCTAGTCAACTCAAATTACTCCCTTACTCTCCTCTTGTGTCACACTTAAGATGCTCCTCGTCAGGAGCAATACTGCCTTCTCTTCTGCGTCAGGTTACCCCTTAGGAATTTAAGCTGCCATGGATGCAAGCTTCGAAAATGTGTTTTGAAGAAGAAAATCAAATCAACCAAAACAAAAGATCCCTTCTCTCTCCTTCTCTTCAATATTTAACAGTAACTTCACAGTACAGGTGTCCTTCCTTTCATATCTAGCATTCTTTGGCCATACTAGTTAGTTATACCAACTGTACAACTCACACATTTCTAGTGTGTTAACCAGGCAGCTGTCAGGTGCTACGATAGTTCTGGGCGTAATTCTGGATCCTCTTATGCAGTGACAACTCTGGACACATTCATGCATCAATACTTCTAGACAGGTTCCTGTAGTGACATCTCTAGGGGTAATGCTAAACAGACTAATGCAGCGACATCAGTAGTAAAAATATCATAAATTCAAAGGAAATTAGGCTTAGCTTCATTAAGTTAGAAAATGCAATAAGTAAATTAAAAATACTAAAAATGTATGCTAAAGATAACCAAATAGGAACAAATTATATAATAAGTAGGAGAAATCAATGGTACTTTCTAATGCTATCAACTCATTACGAGATCAAGCACGAGCATGTCTTAATTCATTACCACCCAATTCAATTTCAATTTGGAAAGAATTAACAGAATGCTTTCTGGTTAAGTATTTCCCACCTAGCAAAAAAGTTAAGTTGCGAATCGAGATCACTACTTTCTATCAATTAGATGACGAGCCCCTATACAAGGCATGGGAAAGATTCAAAGAACTACTTGGAAAGTTCCCTCACCTCGGGATTCCACATTGCATCCAGTTAGAGAATTTTATAATGGTCTCAACGCACACACAAGTTTGGTGGTAGATGCTTTTGCAAATGGTGCTCTATTGTCGAAGTCTTATAATGAGACATACAAAATCATTGAGAGGATTGCTAGTAATAACTATTAGTGGCTAACAAATCAATTAACTTCAAGAAGATGAGTACTCGGAGTCCATGAAGTAGACGCCCTCGCTTCACTCTCAACTTAGGTATCCTCTATCTTTTCAATGTTGAAACATTTTACTACTAACGATTTTAACCATGTTGTAGCTCAGCCACTGAGCCAATTCAACAATATTTCATGTGTTTATTATGGGGATGATCATTGTTTTGAGAATTGTCCATCAAATCCTAAGTCTATCTATTATGGAGGGAATCAACACCAAAATAGAAGTGGACAAGGATCACAGCCCAACTTCTTGCAATATTGGAGAATCCTATTACGGTAAGGCTTTGTGCGATTTGGGATTGAGTATCAACTTAATGCCTACATCTGTGTTTAGACGATTAGGTGTTGGCAAAGCTAGACCGGCTATAATTACACTCCAATTGGCGGATCGATCTTTAGAATTCCCAGAAGGAAAGATCAAGGATGTCTTGATATGTATTGATAAATTTATATTTCCTACTAACTTTATTATCCTAGATTTTGAAGCAGATAAAAAAGTACCAATCATCCTAGGAAGACTTTACTTGGCAACCGACAAGACGATAATTGATGTACAGAAAGGTGAACTCCTATGCAAGTTCAAGATGTGCTGGTAACCTTTAATGTACTCAAGGCCGTAAGATCTCCTGATGAGGTTAAATATTTTTCTACTATGTTCAAGGCAGATTCACTGGTTCTTGCAAAATTAGAATACGATGATCAATTGGAAGGTATTTCATCTGACTCTCCACATCAAGATGAGAATGATAAATGTTTGGAAACAAACTCGAAAGGGTTCAATTCAAAATTTTAGTACGAATATTAGAACTATCATCACATGAGTACAAGTAACCCAACCCATTAAAAGTAGAGCCACTCGAGTTAAACTTATCGGTTTTGAAAAGGTCATTAGATACTGAAAAGAGTTCTATCAAGGGACAAAAGAGTGTAAGTTAATCTCGAGTATTTGATCTTAGGAAACTCAAGTCTCAAGGGTTAAAAGCAAGGATCATGGATCCCATCTATGAAAATCAGTGGGTGGGACTTGTACCAAAGAAAGAAGATATCATAATGAGCTGACTCCATTAAGGATCATCACGTGCAAGCATATTTGTATGAATGACAGGAAGTCGAGCAAAGCAAAGCAAAAAGACCATTTCTTGTTGCTATTCTTTGATCAAATATTGAATATAAATGTTGGGCAACATTATCTTTTCTTTCTAGATGGATACGATTGGTATGATAAATGGCAGTTCAACATTGCCTTTATCTGTGACAATCATCAATAACATTGAGAGAGTTCTCTTTACACTCTCTGTCGTTAGTTTATTTTCAGTTTATTTTTCTTTTTTTTCATGTGAATAAATAGCATGATTAGAAAATCTTTATTGAATTAGTAAATTAAATTAATTCTGTCTAACTAGATTAGAACTTAAGCAGGACCATTCATGAAATCTCCAACCTTTCCTAGGAACTTAATTTAGTGTAATTTTCTGAGAAAAAAATTCTAAGTAGCCAAAAGGAATTTTAATTTTTGTTTTCAATTGTAAGTTTATTTTCATTTCTATTTTTATGTTCAATAAGTGGGTCAAGTTGACCCAAGGTTTAATCAATTTATTTCTGTCAAGTTTATTTCAGTGCAGGTAATAAATTTCTATAGTTTTGGGCTCGAGGCCTAGAAAAGTAATAAGGATAAAAATATCCAATACTCACTACCCCTTCCCTTTGATGCAACATCACTTCCCTACACTACAGCAATATCGGAAAAAAGGGATGACACAAATTAATAAAAAGGGAGGAAATTTCTTTTCTTAAGTTTTTATTCTTAAGCATTTATATTTCTTTTCATAGTTAGCATTTTGCTTTCGCACAATAAAATGGAAATTGCAAACATGAATAAATCAAGCTCAAGACCTCTTCATTAGAAAGGCGAAGTGATGTGGTAATTGGAATGAACATGTTTAGGATTGGATTGTTAAGAAAGACTAAGCAACCTTCATGATTCACCTCTCTTTTCTTACAACCCTACCCGGTGTTTAGTTTTCATTCATTACTATGTTTTCGAAATGAGGACATTGCTTCTTTTTAAGGTGGGTAGGGAAATATTAGTATGAAATTTAAATTATTATTTTTTAAGTATGTTTCAATGTTTACACATAAGTATGCTGAAATAAAATGATGTTCAGAGAAAATTTTTGTTCATAAGTTAGCTTAAATGCAAGTATGATTTCTGATTATATCTGAGTTTTTTTTGTTATCTTGAGTTAAGGAATGCTTGTATTTTCTTAGGTCTTATGTAGTTTTTTACCATGAAAACTTAACTTCCTTAGAAATATACATGCATGAAGGTTTAATCTTTAGAATTGACTTAGTAACTTTCTCGAGGTGAATCCTAGGAGGCATGAAAATCCAAATATGATATAGGCACATTTTCTTTGGATCATTTGAGCCTTTCAAGCCGTCGTATTATATTAACCCTTGAAACTTTATTTTTGAGCTTAACGACCTGTTTATTCCAATTTACCTACTTCATAAGCCATATTACTATTTGTTTTACTTTATCCTATTTTATGCACTCATCTTAACTAAATTTGTCTTAGCGATCAACATTTGAGGAAAAATTTGAAAAGATGTACATGCTCATAATAAAAAAAAAGAAAGTAAGAAAGAGCAAAGAAAAGTTTGTTCAAATTCTGAAAAAATGATGAGCATGAGTTCAAAATAAATTTGGGGGTGTTCCAAAGACCCATTCAAAGGAAGGTTGCGTTACAAAAAGATCCAACACAAAGTTAGGGTTAAGATTACTGAACCTAAAAATTCACTTCTCTTTATCCTTACCTTGAGCCTAGCCCAATTACAATCATATAAAAGACCTATTGATTTGGATGATTTTGCCGACTACATTAGTGGAGAGGAATTACTAAGTTCAACATATAAGGATAACTAATTAAACCTTGTGATTGTTTTGTTTTATTCATAAGGAAACTTTAATTAAATGGTAAATATTATGCATGATCTTGAAAAGCATGCATTCTATGACTTATGCTAGCATTTTCCCGCACTTAGAATAAAATTTTGAAATAATGTATGTTTATGTGCAAAAATTGATGCTACTTAATGATTTTATTTAAACTAGTTGCAAGATTACTCTATCTAATTTTTTTTCTTTGCATTACTTGGGATGATGAATTATTTATGTTTGGGAGTGTGTAAACTCGAAATTATATAGGATTTTTCTAGTGATTTTTACCACTTTTTAACTTAAAAATGATATTAATCCTGATCAATTATTGAATATTTGGTGAATTTTGCTTAAATGCTAACCTTGGACATGAAATTGTTAAACATGTGATTTTTTGCTTTATTATATGATTTTCATGCATAAATTAAATTATTTTATGTTATTTATTAACATGTTATATTTTAAAGATGAAGTAAGCCATAGAGTTTATTTAATGAAGAATATTATAATAATTTATTTCATTGACATGAATAAATTCATTCAGTTGGACGTCAAAGACCATGTAAATTTGGTCATTAAGCTGCTAATTTGACCTAGTTAAAATATGGATACATGAGGGGTAAAGTCTGGTTGTTCATTTTGGTCACAAAACGGTCTAATCCAAGAGGAGAGAAGCCCAATTCGGCACAAGCATGTGGCTGCCCAAGAAGGTGTTTTGCGATATTTCTTGAAGGTCCTTCTAGTTGGAATCAAATAAGAAATAGCCCTCAAAGATTACCTTTGAAGCCATCCAACCCTTGCTTGATTTTATCATGATTACATGCTTAAATCAAGCAACAATCATGCACTCAATTCCACAATGTGTGGTCGGCCATGCAATGGAGAAAAATATGGGATTGCCGCCCTATTCTTAGTAAATTCATCCACTCCCTTCACCTATGAATACAATCCCTTCCTTCACTTTTAAAATCATCCCTCATCCCTTCATTTCACAATATTTCTTCTTTCTCTCATTCTCTTGTTCTCATCTTCTTTTTCCCAAGCCTAGCATTCTTTCTTTCCTTTAATTTTTTGCTAGCAAATCCTCTCAGAGATCATTTCTTTGCCAACCACCTTGAGAAGCCATCAGCAAATGAACAAAGCAAGGATCGAAGGAGGACATCATCAATCGGAGTCCGCATGATAGACACTTCAATAGAGTTTATTCTTTCCCTTCTTATTATTTAAATTGACCATGTTTGCAATGTGTTCTTTGATATTGTCATCAACAATGGTAACTTAATTTTGTTTAAGCTAGAATGATTGCATTAATTTAATGAAAATTGTTTAAATCATGCTTATGGTATTTGTGTCTCAATCGGTCATGTTTTCAACTAAATTCAAGTATGTATTTCATTCATACATGATTAGATGCATTAGAATTAGCTAAGAGATCCTAACCAGACAATGGCTAATGGACATAATAATTGAAAAGTGCATGCTTAATAGATCCTGACCCGACTAAATTGAAGGTTCATAACATTTTTGATGAGCTCTATTATCTTACATAGTTTTTAGATTTGTGTTAGTAAATTGTTTCAAACGTGACACGTTCCTATTACTTTACATGAATGCTAAGAAACCCTTAGTTCAATATGATCAGTAAAATGCATGTTTCACTAAGTAAAAGTTTCTGAAAGGACTTAGTTTGGTTTCCAAACTCATGAAAGATCGAGTTGCCATAAAATGTTTTCTGAATATTGTTAAGCATGATAAGAATGAATTAAGTTGGTTAATGTAATTGTCCTAGGTTATTTATGTTATTGATTGTTGAGATTGTGTTTTCTGCTGCTAAAATCATTCATTCATTTAAACAATTTTCATACTTAGGTTTAATTGCATTAGATATCAATTGTATCTAGTTACATTTATTTAATTTGAATCATCAACTCTGTCAACATATTGTGTTTTTTTCACCAAGTTGTTAGTTTTAATTTTACAAAATATTGATTAACATATATAATCTCTGTGGAGACAATAACTCTTTTACATATAGTTCATGAGTTTCCTAAAAATAGACTAAGTTTTCTTTTAAAAATAAATAAATGTCTTAATATAACTGTTTCTAAGAACTCTGATAGCTTACTAGGCCATTCCCATGGTCGATGTAATCTTAAGAATTTGGGCCTGACGTCTAAGCTGGGTTGGAGAGGTTAGATTTGGTAGTATCAGAGCCTAAGTTTTCTAAACATGAACTGTGGAAATTTGAATGAGTTTGTATGCATGCAATTAATAGGGGTATTTTGAGAAAAACATGCTAAATTTTTTTGATAAATTATTTTTCTAAAGGAAATTGAATTCGAGACTTTGATGTCGATTCTTTTGTAGTTATTGTTGCTTTAGATAAATTATAAAACTTAGATTGTGAAAACTAAAGAGAAAAAGCTAATGCTTGAAATTTTGTTTCATAACTGTAGATATACTTTAGATCTTAAACTTTCGCAAATATAATGAACACTCAAAGTAGACGTGGTACGGTATGTCGCGTAGGGCTACACCTGTAGAGCCGCCCATTGTTCAAGGGGAAAACTTAATCCCTGTGGAATAGTACGTTGAGAATTCTACCACCAATGGTAGCGGAGGCTATGAAAATGACAATGACGTAGTGATAGCGGCAATATTGAGGGTTTTGCAAAGGGCTATTGGAGCCCAAGCTAGATCGGGGAGCCGTAGATCCATTGTGGAGAGACTCCGATCGAGTGGGTATGAAACATTTAATGGTGTTACTAGGATGACTCCTACTATGGCAGAATACTTTATATAGTCGACTGAAAGGATTCTAAAGGACCTAGACTTTACTCCGGAGAAAAAGCTGAAGGGCATTATGTCTTTGCTTAAGGAGGAGACCTATCGTTGGTGGCAGTTTATTTTAAGGGGTACGCAGGACGAACACATAACTTGAGAATATTTCCAGGAAGCCTTCCAAAAGAAGTATGTGGACACTAGGTATGTGGAGGATTATAGACTCGAGTTCATCGATTTAAAGTAGAGAGATAAGACTGTGTCAGAATACGAGGCTAAATTTATGAGACTTAGACTCTATAAAGGAGTGATCGCCACAGAACTGGACAAGTATTGAAAATCCAACTTTAAGAGCTTTTGGATCTTAGGTTTATTAGACCTAGTGTTTATTCATAGGGAGCTTCGGTCTTGTTTGTAAAAAAGAAAGATGGTTCCCTAAGGCTTTACATAGACTATTTGTAGTTGAATAAATTGATTATAATAAATATCTTTGCCTAGGATAGATGACCTATTTGATTAATTTCGAGGTGTAATAATGTTTTCTATGATAGATTTTTGGTTGAGGTACTATCAACTAAAAGTAAATGAGACGAATGTTCCCAAAACTACATTTAGAACCCGATATGACTAATATGAATTCCTTGTAATGCCTTTCAATCTAACTAACACTCTGACCGCCTTCATGGACTTAATGAATCGTGTTTTCTAAACCTTTCTTAATCAATTCGTCATTGTATTCATCGATGACATCTTAGTATAAACAAAGAACGAATCTGATCATTATGAACACCTTAGGAAAGTTTTGCAAATCCTCCGAGAAAATAAACTATATGCCAAACTAAGTAAATGTGAATTCTTGCTTAAGGAGGTCATGTTTCTTGGACATGTGATATTCGCAAAGGGTATCCGGGTAGATCTAAAAAAGATAAAGGTCATTCTAGAATGGAAATAACCTAAGAATATTTTCAAAATTCGACGTTTCCATGGTTTAATTAGGTACTATCGTAGATTTGTTGAAGGGTTCTCTTTGATTACCGCACCCTTAACCAAGTTATTGAGGAAGAATGTTCCTTTTAAATGGATGGAGGATCAACAAGTAAGCTTTTAAAAGCTAAATAATGTGTTAACCTAAGCTCCCATGTTAATTCAGCCCGAGTAAGGAAAGGAGTATGTGGTGTATAACGATGCATCTTACACTGACCTTTGATGTGTGTTGATTCAAGATGATAAAGTAGTTGGCTATGCATTGAGGTAACTGAAGCAGCATGAGTGCAACTACCGAACTCATGACTTAGAATTGGTAGGAGTGGCATTTGCACTAAAATTTGGAGGCACCACTTGTACGGTGAGAAGTGCTACATCTAAACCAAACATAAGAGTCTCAAATACCTTCTCGCCCAAAAAGAATTAAATTTGAGGCAATGAATGTGGATAGAATTATTAAAAGATTATAAATGAGTAATAGAATATCACCCCGTAAAAACAAATATAGTAGCAGGCGCTCTAAGTAGAAAATAGATGGCAGATTTAAGAACAATGTTTGCTAGGTTAAGTCTAGTAGACGATGGAGGCTTGTTAGCTGAGCTACAACTGAAACTCACCTTAGCCAATGAGATCAAGGTTAAACAACCCTTAAACATATCCTTGTTGTCGCGGATTAAGCAAGTGGAGGAGGGAAAAACTAAAGATTTTGGGTTCAATAATGATGGTATTTTATGCTTCCAATGGAGGTTTTGTGTGCCAAACGACAAAGAGCTAAGACAAACTATTCTTTGTGAAGCACATGCTAACCCTTATGCCATTCATCCCGGAGGAATAAGATGTACAGAGATGTAAAGGAACTAAACTGGTAGCCTGGATTAAAGCAAGACGTGACAAAATTTGTAGCCAAGTGTCTAGCATGTCGGCAAGTAAAAGTGAACATTAGTTCTCTTCTAGGTTGTTATAACTAATCAATATATCGTAGTGAAAGTGGGAGTGAATAAAGATGGAATTTGTACACCCACTAAGAACGATTCAATTTGGGTGATAGTAGACTAATTAACTAGGTTAGTTCATTTCTTACCTGTTCGCATGGACTATTCTTCGCAAAAGCTGGCTAAGTTGTGTGTTTAGAAAATTGTAAGACTTCAAGGAGTGCCATTATAAATCATCTCAGATTGAGATCCTCGTTTTACATCTCGATTCTAGAATAAGCTTTACGAGGCACTGAGTACTTGTTTGGATTTTAGTATTACCTTCCATTCGAAAACTGACGTACAATCCGAATGAGTCATTCAAATATTGAAAGATATGATAAGATGTTATATCATAGAGTTTTGATGTAGTTCGGAAGAACATTTGCCTCTAGTAGAATTTGCCTATAACAATAACTTCCAATCGAGTATACAAATGGTATCTTGTGAAGCCTTGTGTGGTTGAAAGTGTCAAACACCATTGTGTTGGATCGAATTGGGAGAAAGGAAAATTTTGGCTCCAAAAGTGGTACAAGAATCTAAGGAGAAAATAAGGTTAATTCAGGATAGATTGAAAGTGGCTTCAGATAGGTAGAATTTGTATGCTGATTTAAATAGAAAAGACATTGAATAAAATGTCGAGGAAAAGTCTTCTTGAAAGTGACCCCATGGCAGAAGGTGTTAAGGTGGAAGAAAGGGAAAGTTAAGTCCTAGGTTCATCGGACCTTATAAAATCCTTAAGAGAGTAGGTCAAATGGCATATCAATTAGAATTACCTCCAAAATTTAAACAAATTCATGATGTCTTCCATGTCTCCATGTTAAGGCGATGCCAATCTAGCCCTTCTCATATTGTACCAATTGAAGAGGTGAGACTGTATTTATCCTTTAAGGAGGAACCCGTACAAATTTTAGATCGTGGTGTATAGGTTCTGTGAAGGATACGAAACCCACTTATCAAGGTTTTATGGTGGAACCATGGCACTAAAGAGGTCACGTGAGAATCAAAAGATGCATTTCGCCAACTGTATCCTCCCCTATTTAAACAAGGTAAATTTCAAGGACAAAATTTCTTTGAGGGGAGAGTTGTCACACCACAAAATATAAAGGGTTAATTTAAATAATTAACCAAGAAATAAGAGATAGACTGAATGGTTAAGTGATAATGCATTCATCCTAGAGATCTTAGGTTCAAACCACTCCTTTACCATTTCTTTTCTTTTTAATTTCTACAAAATAGGGTAAAAATCAACCTAATAAATATATTGTTAGGAGCAAAAAGTTAATAAGAAATAGGCCTAGGCTTGTTGGTTGCATACTTGCTTCTCCCTCTTGCATACAAAGTTTGAGTTATCCAAATCCCGCTATTTTTCCTTTTATTTATTGTAGCAGGGTAAATTACTATACAACCCCCCTAAAAGTTTGAAAACCTAGATATTTAGCCCTTTTTCTTAATTACAATTGAATTATAGCTTTCTTTTCCAAACTAAACTGAATTTTTGTTTTCTTTCCCCTATTTGTTCCTATTTTTCTTTTCCATCTTCTTCTTTACATCATATTTTCTCTCCAATTGCTGAAATTATTTTTGTTTCCCAGATCAAAAGAAAATTCTAGTTTGAATAATTTTTCTACTGATTTTATATTTCGCCATTGAAAGCTCCGTTTCTTTTCATCCAAGATCGAAAAGTACGTTTCATTTCAAAGATCAAATCTCATAAAATCCTTAGTAGTAATGAATGACGTAAATATTTATTAGATCAAATAATGTTTTATAGATTCTTGCCTGAATATTGATTAAATCTTGAAATCAATCATTAATCCATGTATAAATGACGTTTGAAGGACCCTTTTTAGATGCATCAAACCAGATTTGACTAAACGGAACGTCGTTCAGGCTTCTTGTGAAAGGTATGTTCTGTTACAAGCGAATCAAGACAAATCATACTTACGGTTTGGGCCACACGATTTGCCACACGGACATGTGCCTGAGGAGCCCTAGGATAGTACAAATATCAGACGGCCAAGAACCCTCCACATAGCCTACCACATGGTCGTGTCTCCCTTATAGCTTAATTTGCAATTCTCACACGGTCACAGTCTATTACACAGTCTAGCCACATGATCATGTAACCCCTCCTCATAGCCTATAGCACCTCACTCGGCTTGGCTACAAGGTCGTTTGTCCCCTAATTTATTGTTTTGCCAAGAATTGTATGATTAATTCAATTTAGTCTCTAAATAGTCCCTAAACCATTTCTAAAGTTTTATTTCACTCAATTGAACCCCTAGAATATAAGTATTGGAATTCATGATTTGAATGTTTAAATTATTACTATATGAATAAATTATGCTTGTTGCATCTGTATTAAAGATTGGGTGAGCAGCATGCCTTATGTTACCGTTAAACCGAACACATGATAAAGAATTTCTTGTGCTATTGAATTGATTTAAGATAAGCATATTAATTGCTACCACATTGATTTGATATAAGCATATTAAATTCTACTATTTTGATCAATTATAAGTATGTCACATTGCATTGTATAAGGGTGGGACGATGTGAACGGAGGAAGATCGACAATTTATCTACAAATTTGCTATGTACCCACAAACAGAGGCAGATTCCATCTGCAGGTTATTTGTTATGTAATACACAACCAAAGGTAGATTTCATCAGCGAGATTTTTTTCGTGTACCCACAGCTAGAGGTAAATTCCATCTGTGGGATTTTGTTGTGTGTCCATAGTCATTGGCAGTTTATCTGCAAACCATTGGTGGTTAAAAGTGTGATGGTGGATGGAGTTTAAGGGAACTCCCATTATGGTGTGTAGTGGTAGGGTAGGATGTTTCATGTTAAACCGAAACTGTATGGCATTCAGAAAGCATGTGCATATAAAACTGGGATTTCTGAGATGACATATATATACATATATTGTTGAGTGATATGAAATACCTACATTCTGAAATTGTTATTGTGAATTATTTCTGTGTTGTACTTCCGTAAGATTAATCATTTGCACTTATTTTCTTATGATTTAACTCACACTAAGCTTCATAGCTCACTCCCCCTTTTATTACTGTCTCTACAGATAACCCATCAAGTTAAGTGTGGACAAGCACCCGAAGGGTCTCGACTTGATTTTGATTTATTAAAATAGTTTAGGTTTATTATTTGATATTTTTATTATTCAGAGACTGTAATGCTTTATTTTTGAACTATGGCATGATACGTAGGATTTGAGTTTTCTTATATTATAGCATGCATGACCTTTAATTTGTTTTTTTAAAATGTTGAAATAATAGTATAATTAATTATGCATGAAACATTGATTTTATTAAAACTAAGTAAACATCACTTTTTCATTGCTAAATTATAAATAGATTGAGAGTAATAAATAAATCGGTTATTAATTAAGTTTTTTATGAAGTCATCGTTACATAGGCAAGTTAATCTAAATCGGGTTTTGATAGCTCATGAGTTTCCTGAAAATAGATTAAGATTTCTTCTAAAAATAAATAAATGTTCGAATATGATTGTTCCTAAAAAATCTGATAGCTTATTAAGTCATTCCGATGGCGTATGTAATCTTTCGAATTCGAACCTCATGTCTAGCCTGGGTTTGGGAGGTTACATGTCCAACAAAGTTTAAGTAAGATTTTAAGTCAGAGAATATTTGTAATTTCTAGGTTAAAATTATTTTGACCATAAATATTATTTTTATGAGGCTTTTTAAGTATGTAGAGTAGTAGCTTTGGGTTAGCCAAGTAAACCTAAAAAATTTCTCTTTTCTTTTCTTATTTTTAGAATATAATTTTATTTTATTCTCTTGTAGAAAACATTTTTATTCTTGTTTTATTTTTTTCTCATTTGTTAAAGACTTTACAAATAATAGCCAATCACACTTTTGTGCTTTTCCAGAATTTCATCAATTAAATGAGTATTTCTTAAACTCTCTACTCTATTTTATACCTATCACGTGTTTGATAAAATGCTCGTTTGATTACGTGCTAAATTGGTTGTTGGTTGATTGATTGGTTGTTTAATTATATCGAAATTCATAATATGCTAGAATTGATGGATTTAGTGGAAAATTTAGATAAACAAGATTAAAAGGAGAGTTTTATCCTTGATACTTCGATATAATTGTACCAATAGTGAGACCGAGAGGAGAGTTACTTGCCTAAGTGAGACCGAGAGGATAGCCTAATTGGTAATTCCGAGTTAGGATGAGACCGAGAGGAGATTCTTGGTTAGGAGTAAGAAGCGATATAATTAGGATACATTATTGGCTTAGTTAGCAAACGACTAATCTATCAATCATTGTTTTTATAATTTGCATAGTCCAAGGCAATAGGAAGAAAATTTAGTTTTTCATATTTGTTTTGCACCAATAATTTTCAACTCGATTAGGTTAGTAATTACTTAACTCATATTTAACTAGATAAACACATTTACGAATTTAACAATCACTTAGGTTCGATCTTTAGAATACTTTCATATTTCGTTGTAAATTTCCATATTACAACTCGCGACTATATGCTCGTAGTTAAAACCAATTATTAAATTATTAAATATTTCCATTGTTTTCTGTGCAAGTAGTACAATGGTCAAGTGGTTGTCGCCGTTTCCGAGGATTGTAATAATGTGAATGTGTGTTGTCAAGTTAATTGGTTGTTAGGAAATATTGATTGAAAGACTAGGGGATTAGGTAGTGCTTTTATTTTCCTTTTATTTATTTTCTTTTGGTATTTGATATTTGGTTTGCCTCGGTGAAAATTGTGTTTATTCATGTCTAACAATGGTTATTGGTGGATGAGTGACCATTTCGGATATGATGGCTGGTCAAGTTGGACAAATGGAGATCCAACAGGCAATTGGAGTTATGAAGGCCAATGGTATTATGACGTCTATGCGTATGAGCCGCATGGATATCTGAATGAGATGATTAGCTATAATCAGGGGTGGAATGTTAGTTATCTGGCATATGATCCATATCCTCAATAAAACTATCTTGATAGGGTGCATATTACAAGGATTTTACGGAGAATCCATCACTTGCTGCATGGGTTAACATATTGGATGATGAGATTTCTTCATGCCAAGCTACCATGTTATCCATGTCCAATACGATGGTCCAATTATTTGAGGTTGTCTGATGTCGAGCTTAGGTGACATGTCAGTTAACGAATAGTCAAGAATGATGTTCCTAGACCCGAGGCGGAAGTGATCAGTTGAGCATGGACGTTCAACAAGAGTTTGGAATGGGAGACTACATTGAGGATTTGAGTGCGGAAGAAAGTATCTCCGTTCCAATTAATAAAGGAGTAGCTAATTATATCATTCTAAATATTTTTTATTATTTATAAGATTTATGACATTTATAAATTAGAATTTTAATTTTATTCAAATATTTAGTTGAATAACTTTACTTAAGAAAATTGAAATAAAAATTTGATTATGTTAAAATTATTCAATAATTCTTTTTTTTTTTAAATTCAAGTTTGAGTTCCATATTTACTTATATTTTAATAATATAAAACTAAGACTTACCAATGTATTAACATTCAATATTTAAGTATTTTCATTCGATTAGCAGTTAAAATATCTAAAAATATTAGAACTTTATTATTATTTTTTTTGGGAAATTATAACAGAGTAATATCCGAACAACAAATTCGACTCGAACTCAGACTACACTTGAAGTGATAAACACCCTTGACTATCAAACTATCACATGGATTCAATTTCCTTATTATTTACATCCAAACTTTTATGGTTTTATTTTTTATTTTGAATGTTTTAATGATCATAATGTTGAATATTTTTCCATATGAAATGTTGAATAATTTTTAATTAAGTTAAAAAAAAGAATAATAATACTTTATATATAATTAATGAATTACAAAAATAAACAAATAAAATCACGTGGGTAACATTTAGAACAAATTAAGGTGAATTAAATGGGATAGCATAGCAGGCAAAATGATTGACCATGCTTTAATTAAAACTAAAAAAAAACCCCTAGAATCCTGCACAATTTCCGGAAGAAAATGCGTTTCAATTTTGGTTAATCTGGTGATTATTACATGCAAAAGTAAGTCATAAAGAGGAACCCAAAGTTGACAACAATCATTAGGTAAACAATTGAAGAAATTTTAATTAAAGCTAATGGCAGCTCTTTGTTTTCCCATTTGAACTAGCATTGTTGTTTGCCTTTTAAGGACTGTATGATGTTGCCTTCGGCTTTGCCAGCAAGAGTCTAGCTAGAATAGGAATTGTTTATGGTTCAGTCGATTTGGCTTCCCTCTGCTTAGCTTTTAGTATAATATTAACATCATAAATTTTTTGTTCAACATTATACACATCGGATTTATCAATACAAAAAGTTTAATCACCTATTTTACATCTTCTTTTTACAAAATACATCTTTTAATTTAGAGTTTAAATTAATTATATTAAGATATCCTATAGACTTCCAATAAAAATGTATCAATTCATATATTTTTAATCATTTTAATATTTAAAAAAAAAATTAAATCATAAACTGAAATTATTATAATTATAAATAATGATTATATATTTTAATATTTAAAATATACTAACATCTTAATATTATTTATTTTATTATATATTTTTCTACAATCATAGATAATTGATTTCAAATTTACTTATTTAATATATTAACAAACTATAAATGATCTAAATAATCTAATTTATTAATACTCAATTGGAGACTGCTATTATATACAAATTCGGCTAAAGATAAATAATGTTCTCAACCAGATTCAAATTCAATGATACATACTCAAAGCATATCTTATAAGACTTGGGCTGAAGTTTAACCTCGTACCCAACGACTTGTGCAATTGCTTCTAGAATCTCGAGGTGAAATGAGGGTCTCGATTGGAGATAATAGACACAGGTACATCGTGAAGTCTAATTATCTCATGGATATATACTTCAATCAGTTTAGGAAATCACCAATCGATTCTTATTGCTAGGAAATGAGTAGACTTCGCTAATCGGTCCACTATCCCAAATATAATTTCTTTTGTTCGGTGAGGTTGGCAGAGCAACTACGAAATTCATTGAAATCTGTTTCCATTTCCATTCAGGAATCAAGATATGTTGAAGTAAACCAGTGAGAACTTGATGTTCGACTTTTACCCGCTGTTAGGTCAAACATTTAGTAACATATTCAGCAATCTCTATTTTCATTTAGGTCCACCAATACAATTCTCGCAAGTCATGGTACATTTTCCCACCACCAAGATGCATAGAAAAAAACCATCGTGAGCTTCACACAAAATCAATTTCTTCAATTCAGAATCATTAAGAACACAAATTCGATTACGGAATCAAAGACAATTATTGATGTGATTTCTCGAACCCGAATAGAACCTCGATAATATGATAACAAGACCCATACTCAAAGTTAAGAAATTCACGTTTTGTAAAGGTCCATCTTGAACAGGAACACGCAAATATAAGGACTTTGACCAGAGGTGCTTGGAAGTTTTAAGGAACCGAAGTTACCACACTCCGGAAAGGGATGAAAAGCGGGGTGATAAGACAATGAATGCCACAAAATCGAAGTTTTGATAAGTTCGGAAAGTTCAATAAAGAACCAAGAGATAACTCTCACAAAATGATTTATATTAAAATGTCGATTCACTTTTACAATGACAAGAGAAAACAATTTATAGAACTAGGCACTCTAAGGGACATATTCGGCCATTAATGGCATACATGTATTTGCACCATGCAATGTATAATGTAAATACATGAATGGTTAGGTGCATTGTATGACCAAATGGTCAAATTTATCATTCTTTAATGTTCAATCCTTGGGTGTTGAGAAGGCAATTCGTCCCCTTTGTGAACTGCATGAATAGGCAGATTCATCCCTCTTGAATAGATTCATGTATAAGCATAATTAATGCTGCCATTTTTAATGTGGAACTCCTCCCCTTGCCATGCATGCATGTATAGATGGAATGTATGCTTAATTAACTTGCAATTATGGTCAATTATTTGCATCAATGCTGAAATTCTCATTTTCGCCTCGTTAGGCAAGCTTTATTTTCTATGTTAGTTTAGCATCTACAAATTATGCGTCTTTTATTTGATCAATTAACATGGGCCTTATTTTCAATTTAGCTAGCAAGCTGCCATCATTGCAAATACTCAACTAAGCAAACATTGCTCTCAATTCAAATGTTTATTTTCGACTTAAGGCATCAACCATCAAATTGGCTTTCCCAGGATGGTAATCGATTATGCAATCATAATCTTTTAGCAAATCAATCCAAAAATGTTGTCTCAAATTTAATTCCTTTTGGGAGAGAAGGCATTTGAGACTCTTATGATCCATATGGATTTGACACATTTCACCATACAAATAGTGCCTTCAGATCTTTAGAGGAAACATCATAGCAACTAGCTCTAAATCATGCGATGGATAATTACGTTCATGTGGTTTTAACTAATGCGAGGCATATGCAATTACTTTACCAACCTGCATTTGAACACAGGTCAATCCATCGAATGAAGCATCACTAAACATGACATATTCCTTCCTTGATTTAGGTAAGGTCAAGATCGGTGCTTCTATAAACATGATCTTTAATTTTTCAAAACTCTTTTTGCATTGGTCATTCCACACGAATGACACATTCTTTATTTGGAGCTTTGACATGGGCAAAGCTATTTTAGAGAATCTATTTAGGAACCTCCTGTAATAACCAACTAGGCCTAGGAAGCTTCGAATTTCTAACACATTTTTTGGTGATTTCCATTGTAGAATGACTTCAATATTTTTGGGATCAACATGGATTCCCTCAACCAAAATAACTTGCCCCAAAATGACAACTTTTGATAACAAAATTCAAAATTGCTATGCTTAACCAATAGGCTCTTTTCAACCAAAATTTGCAATGAAACATCTCGTATGGTAGAGACTCAATAACCAGTTATTATTTGGCATGTAGTTGGTAAAGTTAAGGGTAGAATTGAGTAAGTTAAGTACATGTTTTGGCAACGTAGAGTACTTTGTGGGATTCGTCATTTGGCGAACTCTAGGGTTTGGCGGACTCTGCTATTGAGTATCTTCCTACCCCAGATGTTTTGGGCAAACTCGTTAAGTTCACAGTTTTAATAACTTGTTTTTATATTTAGTGTATGATGACATAGTTAATCATGTGAGGATTAGTTATGACCTAGTTAGAACTGAACAAGACTAATGTAGATTATTATCCTTAAGAATTGTTAAGTACGTTTAATCACGAGAATCAAGAGTGTTAGTAGGATTATCTTATTTTTCCACTAAACCTTGTCTCCGTTGCATGAGTATATAAGGATATAGCTGGTCCACATAAGTCACCTTTGCATCTTCTTCTTCTCTGAATTTCTCTTTAAGTTTTGGAAAAAAAATCTTAGTGTAGAAAGCTTCATCGAAGAAGGTCCGTAGTGTTTAGCTAACATCTGCCTTTGTACCAGCTTATTGGTAATTCCTGGTGAACCCTTAGGTTATTATCAAATAAAGCTACATGTTTTTGGTATTCCATGCATAAACATTAAATTTTTTTGTGTGGAAGGAAACTTCTTTATTCTGGGTTTTGTGATCTCGATTCTTGCGTGCATGTTGAGTTTCAACAGTTTGATGATCTGATGTGATGTGAGCACGATCACATCATGTTACGATGCAATTAGAAGATATCAAGATTGGCCCAAACACGAGGGGCCCAAGTGCAAAATGAAACATCTCACAGGCCTGATTGATTATTGGGCTAATGTTTTTAAGGACTTTTTAATTTTATTTAAGTTTTATTTTAGTTTTAATAAGTGTTTGCATCTTTAAATATGTCTTGAATAAAGTGTTTTACATTTAATTAAGTCATTCATAAAAGCATTCCCTATGTTTATTAAGCTTGTGATTTAATTATGTCATGCATTATTAATCTACATCTTTTAAATATGACATGCATTATGTGATCTGCATTTAATAAAGTCGTGCATTATGTAATGACATCCATTAACTCTAATGATTAGTTAAGTTTGCATCATAAATAATGACATGCATTAAGTAACTTACATGTCAGTTAAATATGCATCATAAATCCTATCATGCGTTATGTAACTCCCATGTTAGTTAAAGTTTGCATCATTAAATCAAGTCATGCATTTAGTAATCCATTAGTTCATTTAGTTTGCAGCTTTAAACCATTTATTAAAACCATCTTGTGTGTTTATTTAGTTTAAACATGAGTTAGTGTGTTTATTTTTATTATAAATAGGGTGTTTTAAGTTAAATAAGAATTTGAACAGGTTGCAAATGTTTAAATATTTATTTATTCTTGTCTAGGTGACTGTTCAATTCATTTTAGCTTATTGGCATGTATAAATTGTCTTAATGCATGTTTAATATGTTTTAGGAATGATTTTTGGCTGGTAAGAAGATCTAGGGACGTTTACATACAAAGGCTGTTCGGTTTTGGCATGAAAAGGTTTGCATTTGGTCACTTAATTTGCTGGTACAAGAAGAGGACGTTTTTGGTGGATTTTGAAGGTGAATAAATGCATAAAATTCATTCAAGAATCAACTTTCAATATTGATGCGTTATGACTGTTCAAATGGACCAAGAGTGGCTCTTCAAATCTGATCGGTTTCAAGCACTTAATGGGCAATTCATGACATCACAAGCAATAAAAACAACCGGTTATGGAAGATGAAGGGACTACAAACAACACCTTTAAGGATCATTAAGCTTTCATAAAGAAGATGACTTTTAAGCTAACCATGGACTATGAAAAGACATGACCTCTCATCTACTCAAAGACAAGTGAAGAGACATGACTTTTGGGCTAGCCGTTCTGAGTTAAATCAAATTTAATTGTCTATTTTTAAGTTAGTTAAATGATTGAATTTGAAGGGTCATATAAGAACTTGAAAGGTTAATTCAGGCCTATAATTTTGGTTCTAAATCACTATAGAAAAAAAAACTTTGCTTGAATTTAAATCATTTGTGAGAATATTTCTCTCTTGGTTCTTCGTTGAACTGTTCGAACTTATCAAACTTTCTTCAAAGTTTGTGGCGTTCAAAATTTATCTTATCATTCTGTTTACCATCGCGGGGTGTGGTGACTTCGATACACCAAAATTCGAGTATATGGTCAAGTTTAAGCGGGTCGTAGTTTTAATATAGCTACAGTTCCTTAGAGAATTCAAGTGCTTTGAATTATGATTTCTACCTTGTGAACCATTTCAAGACGATTCTTCCAACAAGCTGTTTTTCGAACACTGAAAGCTCGGGAGCTCACATCATTTGGTATCAGATCTCGGGAATCTTAAAATTAGGTTCGATTCTATCTTTTCTGTTATTTCGTGTTTCAAAAAAGTGAAAAAAATTTGAAAAAGAGAAAAAATATTGAAATATTGAAAAAAAATAAAAAATTCGAAGCTTGAAAAAAAAAAGAAAAAAAATTCGAATTAAAAAAAAATAAAAAAAAGAATCGAAAGAAGAAAAAAATTCGAGTATTAAAAAATCAATTTCTGTTCTTGTCTTCTATTGCAAACCTTCTGAGCAATTTCAAGTAACTTCCATCATTTCTGTGAGCTTTCTAACATTTGTTCTTATTGCAAGCACCCGTGAAAATGATAAGGCAATTTTTCGAAGCTGCTAACTTTCGAAAGGATTGAAAGAGTTCTTTTAGTTCTCTTAAGAGCCTACGAGAGGAAATTACGAGTGGAAAAAGGCACGAGTGTGGTAAGAGCATCCGAGAGAGGAAAAAAGCCAAAGAATTATGGAGTGAAACACGAGTGGAGTAATTTTTTTTTTCGAGTGACTCGTGAGGATTTGTATTGGTAAGGTATTCATCTTCTATTTCAAATTCTTTTGTTTTCAATTTTATTTTCAATCAATCATGTTTCAAGAACTTTTAGATTCAGAACTTCAAGATTTGATGAAAGAAATGCATAGTTTCGTGCGATCTGGATTTGAAAAAGTGCATAAAAGAATTAATTGTGTGGAAGTAAGATCATCGAAGGAGTCCTTTGTGCAAAAGAGAGAAAAGATTCATTTAGGAGAATGCCACATATTAGTTCCTATTCATCATGGAAATCAAGCCGGAGTAAAGTGGACTGCAAGTTTGAAACCTCCCAAGGTGACAAAGATGAAGGTACACGCAATAATTACACAAATGTCACCTCATAGTTCCAAGGTATCCATCTGTGAATTTGCAACCAAGAAAGGAAAGATGTGCTTCCTATGACAATCATTCTGTTCATACGCAAAGAAAGTCCATTCGTTTCGATTCTGTCATTTGAACCACATTTGGTAAAGAAAGTGAAAGTGTGGAGAAAAAGAAATTGAGAAAATTTGATGAAAGAAAATAAAAGAAAAATAAAGGAGATTGAGAGAAGAAAAAAAGAAATGAGGGAAAAAGAAAAGGAAATAAAAAGAGAGTGTATGAAAAAAGTTGTGAGAAAAGAGAATGAAAAAGAAAGAGAGACTAAAAGAAATTGTGAGCCTGAAAAGAAAAGTGAAAAAGAGTGCAAGAGAGAGGAAGAAGAAAGTAAGATTGAAAAAGAAGAAAGTGATCAATTAGTAGTAAGGAGCGTCCTAACTAACCTACATGTGAGTTTGCATTGTGAAATTTCTTCATTTCAGGTCTCTAAAGATTCAATAAACGAGTGTCGACTTCATTACCTTCCTAACGAAAGACAATTCCATGTGGTTAACAAAGGTAAGTTTGAAAATGACATCAATCCACAAGATACGGAAGATAAACAAGGTAAGAAATTTATTGATATCCAATCAATTCAGTGTTCTTTGAATATTGTTGAAAAATCTTCTGATGGTTATGTTCTCCAAAGATTTCCCTACAATGATCCGTCTTGTTATTCTTTGAATCTTGTTGATGGGTTCATTTCAAATAATGATTTAAAATTTTTTTGTCATGACTTGTTTCCTATTGGTTCAAGTGACATTAAATCACAAGATGATATAACCATTGATGTCTTTGGTCCAACTAGATGTCTGCAAAATTTAATTATCGTGTGTGATAAAGAATTTTCACGTAAAAAGCTTAATCTACTAGATTTTTATTATTATGAGAATTCTCTAAATCAATGTGAGAAAGTTTTGTGGATATCTCTTCCCATTCGAAGGAATTATGAAAGTTTTGAATGTTGGAACATGCCTATGCCTAAATCTTCTCTAATTAACATGCGTGAATTGTTGTTCAAAGAAAAACTTTTGTTGCCTTTTGAGATAAGTAATCAAAACCGTGTGTTCAATCCTAGAGATTGTTGTTCTATATTATTATAGGAATTTTAGCATCAGGATTTTGTTTTGCATGACTAAGTGAATAAATTTCAAATGCTTTATGATTCTTCCATAACAATGAAATTTTTGATTCATTTTGAAAAGGTAAGGCAAACTTATGTCTTTGATCCCAGCGATGGTTTGCACCTTCAGACTCTGAAAAGGATTCTGGAAAAATATTTTGTGTGTGTTATTCTTAATGTCACTGATTTATTTTGCTCATGAGTAGGTGACAACTTGAAATTGTACCGTTCTAAAGAGGGAGGGTTTGTAATTAACTTTGTTTCTTTTCAAACTATGTTTGATTTTCAGGTTTTTGGAAATGATTTTGTCAAGTTCATGACCAAAGGGGGTTGTGACCGTAAAAGATTTTTTGCAAGCAAATGACCCGATTTGAGGACAAATCATTTTTAGGAGGGAGGGTATGATGTGAGTACGGTCACATCATGTTATGATGCAATTAGAAGATATCGAGCTTGGCCCAAACACGAAGGGCCCAAGTGCAAAATGAAACATCTCACAGGCCTGGTTGATTATTGGGCTAATGTTTTTAAGGACTTTTTAATTTTATTTAAGTTTTATTTTAGTTTAATAAGTGTTTGCATCTTTAATTATGTCTTGCATTAAGTATTTTGCATTTAATTAATCATTCATAAAAGCATTCCCTATGTTTATTAAGATTGTAATTTAATTATGTCATGCATTATTAATCTACATCTTTTAAATATGACATACATTATGTGATTTGCATTTAATAAAGTCATGCATTATGTAATGACATCCATTAACTCTAATGATTAATTAAGTTTGCATCATAAATAATGGCATGCATTAAGTAACTTACATGTCAGTTAAATATGCATCATAAATCCTATGATGCATTATGTAACTCCCATGTTAGTTAAAGTTTGCATTATTAAATAAAGTCATGCATTTAGTAATCCATTAGTTCATTTAGTTTGCATCTTTAAACCATTCATTAAAACCATCTTGTGTGTTTATTTAGTTTAAATATGAGTTAGTGTGTTTATTTTTATTATAAATAGGGTGTTTTAAGTTAAATAAGAATTTGATCAGGTTGCAAATGTTTAAATATTTATTTATTCTTGTCTAGGTGACTGTTCAATTCATTTTAGCTTATTGGCATGTTTAAATTGTCTTAATGCATGTTTGATATGTTTTAGGAATGATTTTTGGCTGGTAAGAAGATCTAGGGACGTTCACATACAAAGGCTATTTGGTTTTGGCATGAAAAGGTTTGCATTTGGTCACTTAATTTGCTGGTATAGGAAGAGGACGTTTTTGGTGGATTTTGAAGGTGAATAAATGCATAAAATTTATTCAAGAATCAACTTTCAATATTGATGCATTGTGACTATTCAAATGGACCAAGAGTGACTCTTCAAATCTGATCGGTTTCAAGGACTTAAAGGCTAATTCATGACATCACAAGCAATAAAAACAACCGGTTATGGAAGATGAAGGGACTACAAACAACACCTTTAAGGATCATTAAGCTTTCATAAAGAAGATGACTTTTAAGCTAACCATGGACTATGAAAAGACATGACCTCTCATCTACTCAAAGACAAGTGAAGACATGACTTTTGGGCTAGCCATCATGAGTTAAATCAAATTTAATTGTCTGTTTTTAAGTTAGTTAAATGACTAAATTTGAAGGGGCATATAGGAAATTGAAAGGTTAATTCAGGCCTATAAATTTGGTCCTAAATCACTATGGAAAAAAAAAATTTGCTTGAATTTAAATCATTTGTCAGAATATTTCTCTCTTGGTTCTTCGTTAAACTGTTCGAACTTATCAAACTTTCTTCAAAGTTTGTGGTGTTCAAAATTTGTCTTATCAC
Organism: Gossypioides kirkii; assembly: GCA_005610355.1. Taxonomy (NCBI): domain Eukaryota; kingdom Viridiplantae; phylum Streptophyta; class Magnoliopsida; order Malvales; family Malvaceae; genus Gossypioides; species Gossypioides kirkii. The sequence continues at coordinate 26,536,981 of CP032245.1, forward strand.
TCTGTTTACCATCCCGGGGTGTGGCGACTTCGATACACCAAGATTCGAGTATATGTTCAAGTTTAAGCGGGTCGTAGTTTTAATATAGCTACAGTTCCTTAGAGAATTCAAGTGCTTCGAATTAAGGTTTCTACCTTGTGAACCATTTCAAGACGATTCTTCCAAGAAGCTATTTTTCAAACACTCAAAGCTCGGAAGCTCACGTCATAATAGGTATAATTATCTTTATTTTAGCTCAAGAAACTAACGAGGATCCAACGATAAGGGAAAATGACCTGCCGTATGATCACTGTACTAGCGTTTCTGGTGAGTTCCATTTTACTTCCATGTTATGTAAACTCTATTGTTATATAAATTGTGTAAGGTAAGTTATCTCTCTCAATAATGTATGAATGGTATATGTGTAGGTAATGAAAATACAATGTCATCAATCTAAGTTCAGTCTGTCACTGTTATGATGTAAACATCACCATTCATGCTCAAGCCAGTAACATCTATTTGTGATATATCAAAAGTGATTTATGGTGATGGAGAAGGGGAGATATGTTTGTGATGCCTCCGATAGGGCAGATATATTACAAACCTGATAGGCAAATCATGAGAAAACATGTCATTTTGAATGACACTATGTGAGGAGTTACGAGGGAGTATGTATGTGAATAAGATTGTTTAATATGCTTCTGATTTTAATTTCTGCGTATGAGGCTGGCATGAGGATGGCTTGTTTTTGTTGTGTTAAGTTAGCAGACAGTAACCGCCTATGTGTTATGTATTGGTGCATTAAGTATGTTTGTGTTCTAAGTGCAATTAAGCGTATTGTGATAATTTTGTGTAACTTCTTTTGAAAGGTTTGATATATTATTGAGCATTAAGAGTAAAACTTATATATGTACCCATTTAATCTTTGGAACTCACAATGTTCATATGAACTTACTCTGTTATCTTTCCCTTCTCGAGCTTGTTAATTGAAGGAAAGAAATGTATTAAAAAGACTACGCTAGAGAACTATTGATATTGTGAGCCATCTGTTTAGTCCTGTATCATGAATGATCTTTTAAGGGTGGCGTGTGATTTATATTTTAAAATCAAATTGTATAAGGATCTACTATTTTGTCAAGATATTGTTTTATAACTTTAATGCTTGAATTTAAGTTATTATATCTTATTCCATGATTATCACTTTGAACCTATACGCCAAATGGATTGACTAATTGTTTTAACTACCAATGATGTACATTTAAACATTTGTAAAGTATAAGCCATTAAACTTTTTATATACTTATAAACTTGTAAAGTATTACAAAGCTTCCACTGAATAATTTGTTTAAAAATTCTTTTGATAAATTCTTTTAATTTTAAGTTATGATACATCATACTCAGATCCAATTATCCGATCGGGTAAGGTGTGTTATAAGTTTGGTATCAGAGTCAAGGTTAAATTGATTCTCAAAAAACTAAAGGTTGTGTCACACCCTACCATGCATGATACACCTCTGGTTTAGTCCCTATAATTTGAACTAACCTAAGTTTTACTGTAGTGTTAACAAGAATGTTTGAAGGATCAAGAGAAGCAACTGGTGAGAAGGTAGAAAGTCATGTGCCTCCTTTTCAAAAGCAACCTCCTATAGCTAGCCTAGGAGCAGCTATTAATGCTTTCCAAAATGTTTTCTTTACAGTGATGACCCAAATGTTGATCAATTCATGGGGAGTACTCAAGCACCCCAACCTCAACAACCTCAACAACCATAACCAGAAGTGGTACAACCAGTGCCACTTGTGCCACTAGTAGTGGTTGTAACTCCATCTAAGGGAGATCCTGTGAAAGAGATTAGAAAAAGAGGTGCTAAGGAATTCATGGGAGATAAGGGTATGATGCCATCATAGCTAAATAGTGGTTATCATGAGTTTGTTGAGTGATTAAAGAATTGAAATGTACACCAGAAGATAGTCTTTTGTGTGAAATCTCTTTGCTGGAAGGAGAGACATATTAGTGGTAGGAGACATTAATCAGTGTAAACCCTAAGGAGTTAATAGATTGGGAGTTCCTTTTGGAAAAATTTAGAGAAATATATGTGAATCAAATGTATGTGTAGCAGATGAAAAAGGAGTTTCTGTATCTTAAGCAAGGAAGAATGGTTGTAATAGAGTATGAACATGAGTTTGTTAGACTCAACTGCTATGCAAAGAATATGTTCTACACTAAGAAAGAGATGTGTGATAAATTTGAATGGGGTTTGAGAGATGAGATTCGTGCTTTAGTGGCAGCCTCAGAGTGTAAGAGCTTGGCGGCCATGACAGCTAAGGCACATAAAATGAAAACGATTATTCGATATAAGAGTAGAAGTTCTGAAAGAGGAAGAATGAAGTGTGAAGGTTTATTCTTCCACCTCCATCAAGTTTTAAGAAGCTAAGAGATATGGCTTTTTCTTCTTCAAGGAGGGATTCACAGCCTAAGAATTTCAGGCAAGATGGAAATAATAGACAGACTACTTCTATGGCAAGTTCAGGTGGATTTAGAATAGTGAGAGATTATGTTTGCGAGTATTATGGAAGAAATCACATAAGTGATTACTAGAGGTGTAATGGATCATGATTTTGATGTGGGTCCTTGGACCATCAAGTAAAAGATTGCCCTTTTGAGGTTGAGGTAAGTACAAAACAGTTTGTTTGTAGGCCCCAGAGATTTAAACAAGAAGCAAGTTCTCGTGTACCAACAAAATCTGTGTAACATATTTATTTTTCATTGATAACGAAGACATTAAATTAGAGAGTTGTCATTGTGATTATTTAGCTAGTAATGACTAATTAACTAATAGTTGTTATATAGTTAATAACATACTAAAATAAAATGAGGAAAAATTCAAGGTATGAGTAGTTAATTTGGGTAAGAAAGCAACTTCTGCTGACTATCTTGTTAACCTAACTTGTCACCACGCTTTTTAGTGTCGGTAAACTGCAATTACACTTCCGTGGTCAAAACAGTTAAATCCAAGGGAAAACAGATGAGAAGAAGTGAATATGAATCAAAGTAATCTAACATTGAAAGGCATTTCCATATACAATCAATTGTCAATAAGAATTCATTAGTATTAAAAGAGGGATTAACAAATAAAATAAAGCATACTATTCCTAGGCTACTATGATTATTCCTTAACCGCTCCTCTTGTATCACATAACGCACTCCTTGTCAGAAGTTGTCGCACACTTGCTCGATTAGCTCACCAGACTCTAGAACCAAGCTTCAAAGCTTTATAGAATTTGTAGAATTAATTTCTTCACCTCTTGATATTTCTTTCTTTCTTTTCTCCTATATTTATAAGCTTTGAGAATTGTAAATCTCATCTCCTCTCAGATCCAACTTCTTTTGCAGCTGTCAAAGTTTGTTAAATTCCAGCTATGCACTCACGCAGATCTGGTGTGTTCTTCATGAATCTGCAGGTTGTCGCGACATCACTTGGCGCAATATGTAATCTTTAATTGCGGCGATGTGTTATTCTCCTGTGTTGGTGCTTCCAATGTGATTACAGCATGAATTCACTCATACAAAGTAGATGTTTCCATGCGGTGACATTTCTGGCCACAATTCCAAACTAAACTTGTGGTTGCATTTTTTAACTTCTTCTATCATCGATCTTCTGAGATGGATCCCTGCGTTGACAATTTCAGACACAATACATATGATGCATATGGAAACATTAGTGCACAGAAAAGATAAAATAATGAGAATTTAAGCCACATAACATTGAGTTAGAAAATGTGAATACTAATTATGAAATGACTATCATGCATGCTAAGTATAATACAAAAGGGACAGTTAATACATAAATTTAGGAAGAAAATAGGTGTCATTTCTAATGCTATCATGAATCTTTAAAAGTTTTTGAATTTTTGAAGAAGCAATTAGTTGCTGCGCCAATAGTAATTTCTCTAAACTGGAATTTGTCATTTGAATTAATGTGCAATGCAAGTTATTTTACTGTAGGAGCAGTGCTAGGACAAAGGAAAGAGAATATGTTTCACGTAATTTATTATGCGAGTAGGACCCTTAATGATTCACAGATCAACTACATAACAACGGAGAAGGAGTTGTTGGTAGTGGTCATCATGTTTGATAAATTTCGTTCGTATTTGATTGGCACAAAAGTAGCAGTTTAAACGGATCATGCTACTATAAAATACTTGATAGCAAAGAAGGATGCTAAGCCATGGTTGATTCGATGGATTTTGTTGTTGCAAGAGTTTGACTTCGTGATAAAAGATAGAAAAGGTTTAGAGAATCATGTTGCGGATCATTTATCAAGGTTGGAAGTGGATATTATTCATGATGCTAGGTTTATAAAAGCAGAATTTCTAGACAAGCAATTATTTACTGTGAAGCATTGCCGTGGTATGTTGATATTGTCAATTTCTTAGTCCTGATTTGAGTAATTAGGGGAAGAAAAAGTTTTTGCATGATGTTAAATTTTATTATTGGGACGAGCCATTTTTGTTTAAGAATTGTGTAGATCAAATCATAAGGTGATCTGTTCTAGATGATGAATGCCATAGCATTTTACAGCATTGCCATGCTGCGCCTTACGGAGGATATTTTGGAGGACAAATAACCGCTGCCAAAGTTTTGCAATCAAGTTTCTTTTGGCCTACTTTGTTTAAAGATGCACATAATTTTTGTCGTTCCTGTGATAGGTGTCAAAGAACAGGTAGTATTTCGAGAAGGAATGAGATTCCATTGCAAAACACTATTGATGTCGAATTATTCGATGAATGGGGTATGGATTTTATGGGACCATTTCCGCCATCTTGGGGAAATATTTACCTTTTGGTCGCTGTTGATTATGTTTTGAACTTGGTTGACGCAGTTGCACTCCCTACTAACAATGCAAAGTCTGTGCTAAAGATTTTGCAGAAGAATATTTTTACGAGGTTTGGAACACCGAGAGCGATTATCAGCAATGAAGGTTCACACTTCGATTGTTGTTACATTGAGGATGCGTTAACAATGTATGAGATAAATGACAAAATTATGACCGCATATCCTCCTAGACAAATGGACAAGCGGAGATATTAAATAGGGAGATTAAATCGATTTTAGAGAAGGTTGTTGATCCTACGCACAAGGATTAGGCGTTGAGATTAGATGAAGCTTTGTGGGCGTATAGAATTTCCTTTAAAACACCTTTACGGATGTCACCGTTTAAGCTTGTGTATGGGAAGCCTTGTCATTTACCTGTTGAATTAGAGCATAGAGCTTTTTGTGTTTTTAAAAAGATAAATGTTGATTGGTTGGTTTTAGGAGAGAAAAGGATAATGGATTTAAATGAAATAAAGGAGTTTCGATTGCAAGCATATGAAAATGCCAGGATTTATAAAGAGAAGACAAAAAGATGGCATGACAGTAAGATTTTGCCTAAGCATTTTGAACCAGGACAACAAGTTTTGCTGTTTGATTTGAAGCTAAAATTATTCCTAAGAAAGTTGAAGTCTAAGTGGACAGGGCCATTTCAAGTAGTTTTTGCTTTTCCACATGGTGCTGTTGATATTAAAAATGTCATGACGGGGAATGTGTTGAAAGTTAATGGATAGCGTCTGAAGCGCTATTACAATGATTCGATGTTACAGCAGAATTTTGCTATTACATTGCATGATGTCAAAAGAGTTTAAATTTGTTTTATTTTTTATTTCGGTTTGGTGTTAACTTTGATTTTAAATTTTTGAATTAGTTGTAGGTTAGTAAAACGACGTTAGCTTTAGCAATAAATAAGTACGGTGTGGGGTTTTGCTGGACCAATCAAACGCAATTCTGTCTCTCTCATAACAAAGCTGAAATGGCAGAGCAATCAGCGCAAATTTCGCACCTACGTGCCACACATTTTAACTGATTTTTGTGATATTAAATTCCTTTTATTTAACCTTTTATTTTCTTCCTTGTATATAGCCTTTGTTTCTTTATTTGTTAGGGTTATTTTTCTTTAAAAGTTTATGTTTCCTCTGAACAGTTGCTAGTAAAAAAATTTAGACGCAAGGGAAAGGTGCCACAACAACCAATGCCCATCGTTTCAAGGAAGTTTTATGATCGGAATGCAGAGGCGAAGTTCCAAGAGAACTATCTGAAGCGTTAACCTCTACTGGAGAAAGGGTTCGCATTTACACAAGAAAAATATATGGGTTTTCATGAAGACATTGCCCGTATAATCGAAACTCATGGATGAGATACGTTCTGTTGCCATCCAAATGAGGTGTATTCAAAGCTAGTAAGGGAGTTCTATTCGCACTTAACTATTGACAACCCATTTGTATATGTTCAGGGCATTTCTATTCTATTTGATGCAGATAAAGTGAATGACTATTATGGACTTTACTACGTAAAAGACGAGCACAAGAGATTTGCACGAGGAATTTCAGAGGAAAATTTGGAAAAGGTGTTAAGAGACGTATGTATTTCGAAGATGCATAGATTTATGATTGAGAAGCAATATTTGAAGCCCGAGTGTAAAATCTGGAATAGTTTTCTGAAGACCAGATTGATGCCTACTATGCATACAACCACTATTGGGAGAGAATGATTGTTGCTGTTACATTCTATAATGACTGGAAGGAAGGTTAATGTGGGGCAGATTATTTGAGATGAAGTTCACAAATGTGCTAAGAAAAACTCAGGTAATTTGATATGTTCTAACTTGATTTGTGCGTTATGTTTACAAGCAGGTGTTGCTTTAGAGGAAAATGAGGAGATGTTATTGAACAAAGGTGCCATCACTAAGCAATCAGTGATGCAACGACAGAAGGAGGATGCGCTTACATCAACACCATTTAAGTAGCCATCTTGTTTGGAGCCACCAGTGTTTGCGAAAGCATCATCTAGTAACCCCTTTGAATTATTTGCTTTAGCTTGTTTGGGTAATGTTGATGGAAAATGTTGTGATGTTATTAATCGTCTCATGAAAATTGATAAAGTTTTAGAGGATTTTCACTGCAAGACTGAGGCCTTGTGGGGATATATGCACATTCGTGACGATGCAATACTTCAAGCACTACAATAGAATCAAGTCAAAGTCCCAAGGTTCCTAGATTTTTTAAGGATCCTTTATGATGAAACGGTAATGATGAAGTACGATGCAAGCGACACTGAGATTTAGTTGACATTAGGAAAGTTATCTTTCGGTAAGGATTACCATTCGACTGAGGAGAATGAAAAAGAGATGAAAGACCTTGAGATTGATGATATTGATGATAATCCCATTGTGAAGGAAAAATCAACAACACCGCCAGCAAAGAATGTGACACCCAAGAAACCTGTAAGTCCAAAATTATTTGCTACGCCATCCAAAGGATCGGAACAAGATGAAGAAGTTGATCGTTTGATTGATTACATGACGAAATCGAATGATGATGATGAGGAGGAGGCTGTTACGCCACGAAAGAGGAAGATGAAAGGCAAGAAAATTGCCACAAAATCCCTCCGCCTTAACTAGAAAGGGTAAAATTTAAATTTTTGCAGCTCCAATTTCTATTTGTTTTTGTGATATATGTGTTTGTTTGTTCATGCATGTTTTTGTGTTTGCATTTCATTGTGTTCATACATTGAGGACAATGAACACTCTAGGTTTGGGGTGTCTTGTTCCATTTAGTTGCATATAGGTATATGTTTGTTAGTACATAATTTTGTTTATATGTTGTTATTGCATATCATTTGACATATTGAGATATTGCCATGACATATTGATAGCATTAAAAAAGACCATTGATTTCTTCTTACTCAGGTTGTAATTTGTTCCCATTTTATCATTTTTTAGTATGCATTTTTAGCATTTTTAACTTAGTAATTGCATTTTCTAACTCAGTGATGCTAGGTTTAATTTTCTTTAATTTTATCCTGTTTTTGCTACTAATGTCGCCATAATTAGTGTTCAGTATTGCATCCAAAGATATCAGTGCAGGAGTCTGCCCGGAAAGATCAACGCATGAAGGTATCTAGGATTGTCGCCGCAAAATAGAATCCAAATTTGCGCCCAAAAATGTCGCCACAACTGACAACTGTTTGATGAACACACTATATCTGTATGAGTGTACAGCTGCTATAACCAATTTGTACAGCTAGAGGAAGTTGGATTTGAAAGAAAGGACATCTGTGCTTGGTAATGGTTGATAAATACTGATGAGAGAAGATCTTCTTCAAGCTTCATCTTGGATATTTTTTACGCATAAAAATTTTCTCTTCAACATTTTCTTAAACTTGCTTCCACAGCAGCTTAACTTCCTTGAGGGCAACCTGACTGTGACAAGAAGACAAGTCTGCTCTTGACGAGGAGCATTCCTAAATGCGACGCAAGAGTGTAAGAGAGTAGTTCTAGTAGAGTAGGAATGGGATGCTTCAATTATTTCTGTTATTCTCTCTTTTTGACGCTGATGAATTTTTGATTATTTGAGTTTGTATGGAAGTACAATTTAATTCCAAATCAAATATGGTATCTACTCTATCTTTCCTTCATTGTTATCTTTGGATTTAATTGCTTGACCATGGAAGTGTAATTGAAGTCATTGTCACTGGAAAGTGCAGCGACAAATTAAGTTAATAAGCAAGACAACGGAAGTTGCTTGAGGATCAAAGGAATTCTGTCCACTTGTTCTTGAATATTTTGCATTACCAGCATTGGAAGGTGTTGTTAGTGTGAGTGTTTAAGTCTTTGATAAAAAAGAAAGTAAGAGGTTGGTAAGATTTCATTGACCTCAATTGCAGTGAAAATTTATCTATCATTTACCTTATGGTCACATTTAGCTGTTGCCATCTTTTCAAGTCAGGGAACCCCATTTCAATATCACTGTTTTTACTCTTTAATTTTTCTTAAAATTGCCTCGACAGATTATTCTCAAACCTTTACTGCATTTTCTTATTAATTTGCTCCGACATTATTCATCATAATCTCTTTTTGTTTTAACTTCCTTTGCATCGAAAATTATAAACATAAGCAGCCATCTTTGTGGGATGGATATCTGATAGTTTTAAACCTATATACTATACTTGCATCGACAGTGTACGCTTGCACATATTTGCTGTGACATTCATAGCGCGATCAAGTTTTGGCACCGTTACCGGGGATGGCGTTTGTTTAATGTTTATTCTTGTTCTTGTAATTATTTTTCATTTTGTTAGTTTTACCTGTTACTAACTTGTTTTACTTTTTATTGACTCATTCTTAATTTTTAGGTGTTTTATGACCAGTAGAAATTTTGAAATTGTTGTTGGCTTAGATCCGGAAATCGAAAGAACTATTAGAAGGAGAAGACAAGAATAAAGAAATATGGCTTTGCTTGGAAATGATGCAATCATACCTCCATTGCCATCAGAAAATCCTATCCCTCCGATATAGCCACAAAATATAAATAATCCACCACTACCACAAGAAGAACAAGTGCAAAATAGACCGATTCGAGACTTTGTTGTTCCAGTATTAGATGATTTACAACTAAGGGTTGTTTGACCAGCTATTCAAGCTGGCAATTTTGAGTTAAAACTGGTTATATTTCAAATGTTAAATTCGAATGGGTAGTGTGCTGGTTTGCCTCATGAGGATGCAAGAGAGCATTTTAAATCTTTTCTACTAATTTGTTCTTCTTTTAGTCAGCATGGCATTCCTAATGATGCCTTGAAGATGCAACTGTTTCCTTACTCATTGCAAGGACGGGCTCATACCTGGTTCCTTAGATTGCTCGCTGGATCGATTACATCATGGAATACACTTGCGACTTAGTTTGTTTTGTGGTTTAATCCACCGATAATGAATGCTTGATTAAGGAATGATATCACTACATATCATTAATCGGATGATGAGAATTTGCACACCATATGAGAGCATTATAAAATGCTGCTTCGACGTTGTCCCATGCATGGAATTCAATAGGAAACGCAGATCGAGATCTTTTACAATGGGTTGAATGCGCAGATAAGAAATCTTGTTGATGCATCTACGAATGGTCCTTTGTTGGACTGCCCCTATGGTGAAGCTGTAAGAATTTTAGAGAGGATTGCTTAAAATGACTACCAATATCCAATCTTTTGAGCTGCGCAAGTTTAAACAAACCTTGGAGTTATCGAGTTAGACGCTATATCAGCTCTGAGTGCACAGGTATCTTTGTTATCAAATATGATAAAGAACATGAAGGAGACAAGTGAAGTTGCTCCCATCCAAGTTGCCCAACCAATGGATGTCCCGACATTTTGTTTCCAAATTTACGGCGACAATCATAGCTATGAAGATTGTCCACACCATGCAGAGAATGAGTTTTATGTTAATAATATCAGAGGAAATTCTTATGGTAATTCCTGCAACAACTCAGCTCAAAACCAACAGCCTTGGGGAAATCAAAATGCAACCAACCACATTTAGATATGGAAATTATTTGAGCCAAGGAAATTTTTGACAAGGGAATTATAATCAGCAACAGCAAATTTTCAATCAAAGTCCTCAGATGCATGTACATCAAAATCAGTTCTAGCCACATACTCTGTGCAACCATAACAATCTTCAATGCAAAACCTGCATATGCAAGGACAACAACAGTAACAGTAGTATTCCCAACCACGAGCTGATCCATTAGCAGCTCTTGAAGCCTTGATGTGTGAACATATCACGAGGATAGAAGCTATTGTGTAATGAAATTCCTCCTCCACACGAGCATTGGAAGCACAAGTAGGACAACTAACTTTAAATATGAGCACAAGACCACCAGGTACTTTACCCTGTAACACTAAGAATCCAAATCAAAAGGGGAAAAAGCATTGCAAAGCTATTACTCTTAGGAGTGGAAAGCAAATTGTCGAGCCAAGTAGTAGCTCTAGTACAGCACTTGTCGACGCAAGTGAAGCAGATCAAGAAGAAAAAGTTGTATCTGAAGAAGAAACAGACAAACCAAATAAAGAGGAGCCACCAGTTGTTACTCCCATGCCTACCATTAGACCAACAAAATTATCGACAGAATCACCAATGTCAACGCAACCAATTTTATCATGACAACCTGATGTGTCATTACCTTTGCCATTTCCACAAAGATTTAAGGAGAAGGAGGACGAAAGAGAATACCAAAAGTTTTTGGCCACATTGAAATAATTGCATGTCAACATACCTCTTGTGGATGCTCTCATATAGATTCCTAGCTATGGGAAATTCATGAAGGAGCTCGTATCCAAGAAGAAGAAGTTGACTGATATTGAGACAATTACACTCACATAGGGATGCAGCACAGTCTTAACAAATAAATTACCACCGAAGATGAAGGATCCTAGTAGTTTTACAATTCCATGATCCATTGGAAATCAATACTTGGGAAAAGCTCTCTATCATTTAGAAGCAAGTATCAACCTCATGCCATTATCAATAATTTGAAAATTGGGGATTGGTCACATGAAGCCCACTAACATTGCAGCTAGCGGATAGATCTTTAGCGTAACCTGAAGAGCAAATTAAAGACGTTTAGTTTGAGTAGATAAGTTTGTGTTCCTAGTGGATTTCATTATCCTTGATTGTGAAGTTGATAAGAAAGTTCCCATAATCTTGGGGCGCCCATTTCTTGCCATTGGCTATACTCTTATAGACATATTCAAAGATGAATTAATAATGCGACATAACAATGAACATGTCACCTTCAGTGTTTTTAAAACCGAATCCCCGCAGAAATAAAGAGGAATGTCACCACGTCAATGTTTTGGATGAATTAATAAAGGAAGAATTTAATGAGCGTCACATAGCAGTCCTAGAAGAATTTGTAGTGACAACTGAAGAAGAATTTCTAAGTGACTATGACTACAAGGTTGAGGAAAATAATGTTAAGCTTAGGCGCAGATGGCAGATGGAATCTCTAGATTTGACCAATAGAACGACTCCTGTATTTAAGCCAATTGGTGAAGCTCCTACTTTGGAGTTGAAACCATTACCTACCCATTTGAAGTATGTTTTCCTTGGTGAGAATGACACCCTGCCAGTAATTGTCTCTGCAATTCTCGACGCAAGTCAGGAAGAAAAATTAATCTAAATATTGAAGCAACATAAGCATGCTATTGCCTGGAGTATTACAGATATTAGAGGCATTAGTTCCTCTTTCTGTATGCACAAGATTCGGCTGGAAGATGAGGGAAAGCAGTCCATTGAACAACAAAGAAGATTAAATGAAAAAATGAAGGAGGTTGTTAAAAAGGAGATCATTAAGTGGTTGGATGCGAGCATCATCTACCAAATTTCTGATAGTACGTGGGTGAGCCCAGTCCAATGTGTCCCAAAAAAGAGTGGTATCACGGTGGTAAGTAACGACAAAGATGAATTAATCCCTACTCACATTCCTACATGTTGGCGAGTATGCATGGATTATCGTCATTTGAATGCAGCCACAAAGAAGGATCACTTTCCACTTCCCTTTATTGATCAAATGCTAGACAGGCTTGCTGGTAAAGCTTATTATTGTTTTCTCGATGGCTATTCTAGCTACAATCAAATAGCAATTGCACCGGAGGACTAAGCAAAAACAACATTCACTTGTCCTTTTGGTACCTTTGCCTTCTGTCGAATGTCATTTGGTCTATGCAATGCACTGACTACATTTCAAAGATGAATTATGAAAATTTTCTCAAATATGATTAAAGACTCATTGGAGGTATTTATGGATGATTTTTCTGTATATGGTAATACTTTTGATAAATGCGCTAACAATTTAGCCAAAGTTCTAAAGCGATGTGAGGACACAAATCTAGTGCTGAATTGGGAGAAATGTCACTTCATGGCAACAAAAGGTATTGTCCTTGGCCATCGTATCTCCTGTCAGGGCATTGAAGTGGACAAAGCAAAAGTTGAGATCATTGAGAAGTTACCTCTGCCTATAAATATAAAAGGTATTAGGAGTTTTCTCGACCATGCGGTCTTCTATCGACGATTCATCCAAGATTTCTCTAAGATTGCAAAACCTCTCTACTCCTTGTTAGAGCAAAATAAAAAATTTCTATTTGACACTGTATGTATGGCTGCATTTATGCAAATTAAGCAAAAACTAGTGAAGGCACCTATTGTCGTTGCATCAGACTATTCACAACCATTTGAGGTTATGTGTGATGTGAGTGACTATGCAGTAGGTGCCATGCTAGGTCAACGCAAAGAAAAGGTATTTCATGTAATATATTATGCTAGAAAAACTCTTACTGAAGCGAAAATCAATTATACAACCATAGAAAAAGAGTTGTTAGCAATAGTTTTTACTTTTGACAAATTTCATGGATATCTTATCGGCACAAAAGTTACAGTTTATACTAATCATTCTGCATTGTGGTACCTCTTTGCTAAAAAAGATGCCAAACTAAGATTGATTCGTTGGATCATGCTATTAGAAGAATTTGACATTGAGATTAAGGATCGCAAAGGATCAGAAAACCAAATAGAATATCATTTATCTCGTATGGAGGTAGGAAATGAAGATGAAAATACATCACAAATTGTCGACGCATTTTCGGACGAGAAACTTTTTGCTGTTGATGCATCCCCATGGTATGCGGATGTCATAAACTACTTGGTGTGTGGAAGATTACCATTGAGTGCAACAGGCCACAGAAAGGAAAGATTTATTCGCGACATCGAAAAATATTAATAGAATGAGCCTTACCTATTTAAGGTATGCAACGACAATATTATTCGACACTGTGTTCTAGAAGAAGAAATGCTTCCTATCCTGAAACATTGCCATGATGCTCCCTATGGAGGTCATTTTGGTGGTGTAAGGACTACTGCAAAGGTCCTTCAATCAGGATTCTATTAGCCTTCCTTGTTTAGAGATTCCCAAAATTTCATGCAACAATATGACAAATGTCAGTGCACTAGATCGATATCTTGACGCAATGAGATGTTGTAAGATCCTATTATGAAGTTTGAGCTCTTTGATGTTTGGGGTATGGATTTCATTAGGCCATTTCCATGTTCTTTTGGAAATGCTTACATCCTGGTCGCTGTAGATTATGTGTCCAAGTGGGTGGAAGCAATTGTTGTTCCAAAAGACGATGCTAGGACAGTGCTGAAATTTTTCCACACATACATACTCACTCGTTTCGGCACACCTAAAGCATTAATTTGTGATCAAGGTATTCACTTCCATTGAAATCAAGTTGCGGCTGCATTAAGGTATTATGGTGTTAAGCATCGAATGCAGCTACGTATCATCCACAAACAAATGGCCAAACTGAAGTTTTCAATTGCCAAATTAAGAATACCCTTGAAAAAGTGGTAAACCGATCGAGGAGAGATTGGTCTTCAAGGCTTAATGACGCGTTGTGGGCGCTTCGCATAACATATAAAACGTCATTGGGAATGTCGTCGTATCAACTTATGTTCAGTAAATCATGTCACTTACCCATGGAACTTGAACATAAAGCCATGTGGGCAATCAAGCAAGTGAACATGGATTATGATGCTGCCAGAAAAAAGGGGTTATTGGACATTACTGAGTTGGAGGAGATTCGACGCAATGCATATGAGAATGCTACAATATACAAGGAAAAAATCAAGAGATGGCATGACAATATTATCTTGCAGCTACAATTTACTACAGGTCAGCTAGTGCTGTTATTTAATTCACGACTTAAACTACATCCAGGTAAATTACGCTCAAGATGGTCTGGTCCATTCGAGGTTGTCAAAGCTTTTCCTCATGGTGCAGCCATAATTAAAGGCTTAATGATGGGCACCAATTCAAGGTGAATAGGCAACGGTTGAAGAACTACATTAGTCCAGATGATCATAATCATAAAGAGACCATTAACCTGAGTACATTTTTGTAACCTTTCTTTACATTCGTATTATTTACTTTTCATTGTTTTATTCATATTTCAATTCTGTTTAATAGTCTTTTGCAGGAATAAAGTTCTTACTTTTGTCGACGCATGAAAATCTCCTTGTCGACGTAATTTTCTGCTAACTCATCATATAGTGAAACATTTTAGGAGAGAAATCACAATGTTTTATTGACTTTCTCCCCAATCGTCGAATCGTTATGAAAAAGGACAATCCAAGTCATTGCATTTATTGGATGCAGACTCAGTGTCTTATCTCTACAGTGGCAAAGAACACGCCTCTTCACCTTCACATTTCATTCCTTATAAAGAACCCTACTATGCCGACGGTGTTCCTCACAAACAAGACCTTCATTGTTACTGTAAATTTTTGTTTTCAAGCTCTCATTTTATGGTTATCTTTTATCCCTTGATCCTAGAGCCATGGCTAGAACACAAGGTGCCAATTCTCCTTCCAAATCTCCTGCTGAATCCTTTGCTGTAATGGTACGCGATATAGAGCAGTGATTGTCGAAGGAGCCAGTGCTATTTTTAACTAAAGTTGCTAAAGACCGCTTCTATGACAACATGTTGAAGTGTAATTGCCACCCAGAATAGGGCTTCCAGCTGTAGCCACATCTAAACCTAGGGAAGCAAGTTCATAATACCATTGTGAGATTGGGGTGGGAAACCTTCAGTACTTATCCTGAGGGGTATTCACCACCCCTTGTGAGGGAATTTTATGCCAATTTGACCGACAAGGACCAAGAATTTATCTTCGTTCGAGAAGGGCTGGTACCTTGGGATACTTCCCATATCAACGTGCTATATAACATCAATATCAAAGAAGACGAGCACATCGTTTTCCTCGAGCAACTCACTAAAGAAGGTGCTGGCACCCTGCTATAGGACTTGTGTATTGATAGAGAAGTTTGGACAGGTAATAATCCAAACAACTATACCATGCATCGTCGTTTCCTCACTGTCAAGAGTAAGGTTTGGTTCCATTTCATAAACTATTATTTAATGCCTTCTACCTATAATACCACAGTTACCTTGGATTGAATGTTTTTAATTCATTCAATAATTAAAGGGAGACATATTGATGTCGATGTAATTCTGCACTAAGAAATTACTGTCTGTACGGCAAAGTAAACAGACATTCTGACATTCCCTTCACTCATCATGCAACTATGCCGACAACGAGGTGTGGTGCCTCGTGAAGGAGAAGAGTTGTTAGACAACAAAGGGCCAATTAATGATGTATCTGTTGAGCGCATGTTCAGAGGGAAAGATACTCCTATAGTGAAAGAAGCTACAACCAAGAAAGGGAAAGGCAAATCAAAGAAGGAGGAAAAGCGAACTCATGTCGCTACAGATCCTTAGTTATGGCGCAAAATTACAGAGGTGGAATAGATTGCTGATAAAATCAATTTGATAGATCAAAAATTTTGACGCAATTGAAGAGATGGAGCAATTACAGAACCTGTTCTTTGCTTATACAAGGGCATGGAATAGTTCTATTGTGACGACATTACACAATCTCAAAAAAAAGCCTCTACCGGAGTTTCTGGTATTTCCTCCAATTATCAGGGAAGCTAGCCTTCAATTGAGAGGGCTACCTCAGAGGGACGAGACCATTCCGTCTCATCTCTGATGATGACAGTGAGGTAAACTCTAAGGATGTTGAAGATTTCTTCCGGAATCTTGCCAACCTATTCGAGGACGATTCTTCTACCAGCCTAAGGGCTAATATGGTTACAAAGGAGGCTAATGTTAAGGGAGGAAACACACCTTTGGAGGTTTTGAAGGTTGATGAGGAGAAAGAAGAAGGAAAATAAGAGGAACGAGAAGAGGAAGGGAAGAAGAAAGAAAGGAAGAACATATTGTCGCAAAAAATTCATCTGAGGAATTGGTCACCGCATCCAAAGATGTTGGTGCAAATGTTGAAGACTTGGCGCCACCTTGATACAAGTTGCAAGGCCCAAATTCAAGCTTATGAATGTGATGGGATCAAAGTTTCTCAAGGCACAATAACGAGGTTGAAGGCCAAGCAAATTCGAGCAAGATTGAACGGGACCATCAAAGACTTTGTTACCAAGGCCCTAGATGCGCACACGACCGAAAAAGAAAATCAAGATTCACTTTCTTGTTTTCAAGAAAATCAAGAAACTGAATCTTGGTCCAATTTTACCATTCCAAACAATTTCAAGAATCAGGAAAATCAAGATTTTAATTCTTGGAAATCTTGGTCCAAGAAATCGAAGCTGCCAATTTTCAAGTTAGGGAAATCAACAGACTTGTAATGATTTTTTGTATGGGATCTAGAATTTATGGGTTGAGATGTCTGCATGGATTTCGATTCGAAACACACTTTGAATCACTTGATTTGAAGTTTGGGAGCTCAAGTTATGATCGTTTTAATAAAGACTGCATGGGCAAAATTTCTAGACGTGATTATGACGGGAATTACGAGTTTCAGGCTTTTAATTCGAGTTTAAATCTTATTGGGTTCGAGTTTTAGGTTTAATTTTTATTATATATGAGCCCAATATTGTATTATTAGCTCTTATTATTTTATTGTTATTTTTATTCCGAATTTTGAATAATTATTAAGTAGTTTAAGTTTTTAAGAGTTTTATGTCAACAAGAAAGTTTAGTTTAAAACTACTTCCTTTTTAGATTAGTTAGAATTCTAGTTTAATTAAGAGTTTTATTTAGATTTATTTAGCTTGCCTATATATGGGCCTTGGAATGGTAAACAAAGAACACTTGATTTTGATTATTTTGAGTTAATAATAATTCTCTTTGAGTTTTTCTTCAAGAATTGCTCTTGAGTTTTTTTTTAGAAGTTGTTTTAACAATCTTTCAGGTTGTGGGAATCATCTTCAAGCTTTTTCCTGCCAAGATCTCTTTCTTAGAGGGGAAATTTGAGCCATTGAAGAGAGTTGTGTATTCTTATCATTTCCAAGGCTTCTTAGGACGTTATTTTCTCTTTTCTATCTTTAATTTATCGTTCTTGTTTGATCTAGTCTATTTCTTTTTGTTTTGGATTACTGATTTAGTTGTTTTTCGTTCTAGGTTGAAATAGTTTCAAGAGGGACGTTCTCCTACCTTGATTCATCAAGAAACATATAAAAAATTAGGAGATTCAATCTTTTCTTTCTGTTTCAATCATTCTTGGCTAAACAGTTTACTTTCATCTTTTAAATCACTTCTAACGAATCTGTTTGTATTTTTATTTTTCAGATTTGGTTTGGAAGATTTCTTGAGGTCCAATATTACATTTGTCTAGAACTTTAGGGTAGATCAATGACTTGACAACTTTATGAGCCTATTATGTATTCGTTCTATATCATTTGGTATCAGATTTTGGGTGTTTTTGGTGTTCTTCTTTGCTTTCTACACTGATTTTCATTACAAACAGCTAACAAGCAGTTTTTACCCAGTAATTTTTTCGAAAATAATATTTTTGAGTGGGTAAATATTTTTCAATTGTTCTAAAATTTTATATACTGATTCTTGGCACTATATTACAGTATTAAAAAATATTTCCTACAAAAAAAGTGATCAAAAAGTCGAGAAAAAGAAAAATACGAGAAAAAGAAAAAATAAAAAAAATTTCGTGGGTTGAATTTTGTGCCACAAATTTCCAGATCAAAAACATATTATTTGGAGAGACTCCAGTTTAAATTTCGTGATTTTTGGAAATCGGGAACACCTCAAACGAAGTTTGTCAAGTTGCTTTGCAGTTTTTCGGGTTTTTGCAATTTTATTGATTCTTAGTTTTAGGTTTTCATTTGTTTTTGCTTTTTATTGTTTCTTTACACATTATAACACTTTCTTGTTTCTTGTGTTAGTAGGTTAACGAACGTTGCACCTTCCTTCCTTCGTGCAACACAATTCTTTAGTGTCTAGCTGATTTTGGACTCATAGTGTCATTAGGATTACTTTGTTAGTTTGATTCTAATACATCCTGATTGATTGATGTAAATACTTCTAAAGGACTCATAAGATTAATTCTTACCTCATTGTGAATTTAATTTTTCTTTTTGACTGCACAACAGTGAGGTTTGTTTAATTTTTTCTTTTTTGAGTGCTGTGTTTTTTTCCAGATTTGTCACAATGTCTCATAGTAGGAAAGGGAGTGATGACCAGAGTGACAAACCGCTAGTTAACATAAAAAATCTTGCTGGTGTCATAACAAAGTTAGATCTCCATGACATCACTAATAAGTTCGAAACCATGTTCAATCAGTTGAAACAAAGTCTAGACCATCTGGTGACAGTACAAAGACAACGGGATGCTGTATTTCAGAGAATGAGCAATACCTTAAATCAGTTCTGAATTGAGCAAAGGACTCAACATTGGGATGCTAATGATGATGAGGGGGTTGAACAACCTCGTGCTCGTAGACACCAAGCTAGACGTGTCTCTCGTGTGGATGAAGATCCTTTATTTCGCAATGATCACGGATAGCGTTTGTTGACAAAGTCGAAGTTCACAATTCCTCAATTTCTTGGAAAGAATGATCCCGAAGCATACTGTGAGTGGGAATAATAAATAGAGCTTATGTTTCGTTACTATAAATGCCCAGAAGATGAGAAAGTTCCATTGGCGACCCTTGAGTTTTTAGACTATGCGTTGAGTTGGTGGACTCAACTTGGTATAAGTCGCCAATGAAACTACGAGAGAGAAATTACCACATGGGATGAGTTGAAACAAGTTATGCGAAAATGCTTTATCCCAACACATTATTATAGGGAGGTCAAAACCAGACATCGACGACTTGTTCAAGGAAGTAGATCAGTTGATGAGTACTTCGCGAAGAGATGGCCAAAAGAAAGGAAGATTCCAAGTGATCTCTCACATTTTGAGCAATGTTATTGGTGTAGTTCAAAAGATCATGAGAGTTTTCGATGTCCAATCCAATATCCAACTAGAGAAGAAAGTAAGTATGACTTTGTGCCTTTTGTTGACTCTTACTCTAGTGAAAAAAAGATTTGTTGTGATGGCGAACTTTGTGAACCGAAAAAAGATGATAATGAGAAAATTTCCCTTGAATCCATAGATGAAGTAGAAACGTCATGTTCTTCAACTGAGATGCCTTGTACTGAATTGAATATACAAAATACTTGTGAGGGGGATATGGGAAGTGAGAAAAAAATATGTGAAAAGGTCGAGAGAAAAGAGATCTTGAGTGATAAAAGTCTACTTAATGGTCCAAATTTGGTGAATGATAATCCATATGAGATAAAATTAGAGAGTTCTCAAGAGGAAAAAGAAAAAGAAAAACAAGAAGATACCCATACCAAAGTGAGGAATGATTATGTTTTAACTAACCATAACTTGAATTTGTTTAGTGGTGTTTCCTTGTTACAGGATTTTAAATATCCATTAGCGGACTTCCAATTACATTACTCTACCATCAATCGACACATTTACTTGTGGGAGAGAGCTAAAGATTCGAGGGCGAATCTTCTTGAGGAAGTGGGGAATGATACGAGTCGTAAGGCCCAAATTCAAGCTTCTGAATGTGTTGGGATCAAAGTTTCTCAAGGCCCAATAACGAGGTCGAAGGCCAAGCAAATTCGAGCAAGATTGAACGGGACCATCCAAGACTTCGTTACCAAGGTCCTAAATGTGCACACGACCGAAAAAGAAAATCAAGATTCACTTTCTTGTTTTCAAGAAAATCAAGAAACCGAATCTTGGTCCAATTTTTTCATTCCAAACAATTTCAAGAATAAAGAAAATCAAGATTTTAAATCTTGGAAATCTTGGTCCAAGAAACAGAAGCTGCCAATTTTCAAGTTGGGGAAATCAGCAGACTTGCAATGACTTTTTGTATGGGATCCTGGAATTTATGGGTTGAGATGTCTGCATAGATTTCGAAGGTCTATCTCTTATCTTCGAAACACACTTTGAATCACTGGATTTCAAGTTTGGGAGCTCAAGTTATGATTGTTTTAATAAAGACTGGACGGGCAGAATTTTTGGACGTGATTATGACGGGAATTACGAGTTTCTGGCTTTTAATTCGAGTTTAAATCATATTGGGTTCAGGTTTTATTTTTAAATTTTATTATATATGAGCCCAATATTGTATTATCAGCTCTTATTATTTTATTATTATTTTTATTCCGAATTTTGAATAATTATTAAGTAGTTTAAGTTTTTAGGAGTTTTATGTCAAGAAGAAAGTTTAGTTTAAAACTACTTCTTGTTTAGATTAGTTAGAGTTCTAGTTTAATTAAGAGTTTTATTTAGATTTATTTAGCTTGCCTA
Source organism: Gossypioides kirkii (assembly GCA_005610355.1). Lineage (NCBI taxonomy): Eukaryota > Viridiplantae > Streptophyta > Magnoliopsida > Malvales > Malvaceae > Gossypioides > Gossypioides kirkii. The sequence goes on from CP032245.1 coordinate 26,558,066, forward strand.
TATATAGGCCTTGGAATTGTAAACAAAGAACACTTGATTTTGATTATTTTGAGTTAATAATAATTCTCTGAGTTTTTCTTCAAGAATTGCTCTTGAGTTTTTTTTAGCAGTTGTTTTAACAATCTTTCAGGTTGTGGGAATCATTTTCAAGCTTTTTCATGCCAAGATATCTTTCTTGGAGGGAAAATTTGAGCCATTGAAGTTGTTATATTACATACTTTTGCTAGAACATTTTGTCTATTTTCAAGTAAATTTGTTATAACATTTGTAGTGTTTTTATGTGTTTTCTTTGTTGGGGCTGTGTTGCGCTTAAACTGGTAGAATATATACATTTTACCCTTTTTTGTAGCAAACTACGCTTGTTGGTACACGTTTCTTGATGTAGGAGAAGGTGGAGGAAGATGAGAGTACGAGGATCAATAACGAAACATTGTTGGGGAGCAGAAGCAATAAAACTTTGTAGCTGCTAAACGCTCTGGCAGTACCAGGTGTGCAAGATTCTATTGAAGCAAGCCAGATATTTGTGGTCTGCACTAGAAGACTCTAAGAGGGCTCTAGAACCCCTAGAAAATTGGATCTAACAACGTGTATTGTGTGGCCAAACTCCTATATAGATAACATTTGAAGGAAGGAAATGATATCAAAGATTTTATTCAAGTAAGGTTAGAGTGTTGTTACATTAGAATCTGAATGGAGGGAAATCAAGAGAGTCACACGGAGGATTCGAAGTGCAGAGGCAGAGTTGTCAGCGGTTACTGGGAGCGAAGCTCGACAATGCTATAGCAAAACCACCAAAGTAAAGATATGTTAATATGGCAAAAAAAGCAGAATCGGGAATGTGGGCTTGATGTTCTTTTTGAGTCTCAACAAGGAGCACTCTTTATCTTTGAATCTGTTTGATAATTTTTGTGAGCAACGAATTGCGCCCTTACACTTACTAGTTAATGGATGAATATTTTTGAAACTTTGTTTTATGTTTATGAATGAATTACCGATATCATTCTATTAAATCTCTTCATTGATTTGTGACTCAATTGTTGATAATTCTACGTGCAGACAAACTTAGGAATAAGCTCTTATTTTGTATGTGCATAATCTTGACCTACAGCGGGATTGATTTGCTAGAGCATAAGTCAATGTAATGAGCATATATTGGAAGATATATGTAGTAACCCTAATGAGCTACATTCATTAAGGATGAGATAAGTTTTGTTGGGAAGAAGCATGTTATAGGAATATAATGTGTGTTCACTATAAAATGTTGTTGCATTAAACAAGCACGTCATTACTTGTCATTCTGAGATATTTTATAGAAGCCGATATTTGTTAAGGCATTCAAAGATTTAGAACTTGGATCTGCAATATTAATGATTTATTGATTGCAACCTTGTCCTTTACTGAATATTTTGCCAGCAATCTCTACTAAGCTTGATAAGTACTTAGTTTATTTGATGCTCTGCTTGGATAAATCTTGATTAACTTTAAAGTTTTGGATTTTGTTATGACACGCACTTTGCAAACACAATCTATCTTGTTATCACATTTATTTTGTATGCATAAATTCTTTTGTCATCAGTTTAGAAATTTCCTCTGAATACCAATCTCTCTGTGGGTACAATACTTTATTTATCACTTTATTACTTGAACGTTATGTACACTTGCACATTTGAGACTGCAATATTATTTTGCACGTGACACCAACCACTACTGGAGAAGGGTTTTGTGTTTAAACAATAAAAATATATGGATTTTGATAAAGATAATATGTGCGTGATTGAAACTCATGGTTTGGAGATGTTTTGTTACCATCCGGACGAGGTGTATCCAAAGATGGTAAGAGAGTTCTATTCACATTTAACTACTGACAGCCCATTTTTATACATTTGGGGTATTTTTATTTTATTTGACGCAGATAAAGTGAATGACTATTATGGACTCTACGACGTAAAAGATGAACACATGAGATTTGCGCGAGGAATATCGGAGAAAAGTTGGAGAAGGTGTTGAGAGACGTATGTATTCAGAGAACTACCTGGGATAAATCGAAGATCGATCAGTTTACGATTGAGAAGCAATAGTTGAAGCCTGAGTGTCGAGTTTGGATGAGTTATCTTAAATCCAGATTGATGCCTATAGTTCATACAACTACTATTGGGAGAGAATGGTTGTTGCTATTACATTCTATCATGACAGTGAGGAGGATTAATGTGAGGCAGATTATTCGGGATGATGTTCGCAAATGTGCCTAGAAAAATTCAGGTAATCTTGTTTGTCCTAACTTGATTTGTGCTTTGTGTTTGCAAGCAGGTGTTGCTTTGGAAGATAATGAGGATATGTTGCTGATAACTCTTGAAATAGAGTTATATTACATACTTTTTCTAGAACGTTTTGTCTGTTTTCAAGTAAATTTGTTTTTAACATTTGTAGTGTTTTTATGTGTTTTTGTCGTTAGAGCTGTGTTGCGCTTAAATTGGCAAAATATATACATTTTTACCCTTTTTATTGTAACAAACTATGCTTGTTGGTACATGTTTCTTGATGCAGGAGAAAGTGAAGGAAGATGAGAGTACGAGGACCAATAATGAACCACTGTTGGGGAATGAAAGCAGCAAAACTTTGTAGCTGCTAAACGCTCTAGTAGTACCAGGCGCGCAAGATTCTACTGAAGCAAAGCCAAATCTATTGTGGTTTGCACTAGAAGCTCTAGGAGGTTCAGAACCCCTAGAAAGCGGACCTGACAGCGTGTATTGTGTGGTCAAGCTCCTATATAAACAATATTTGGATAAAGGAAAAGATATCAAAGATTTTATTCAAGTAAGGCTAGAGTGTTGTTGCGTTAGAATCCGAAAGGAGGGAAATCGGGTGAGTCACACGGTAGATCAGAGGTACAGAAGGCAGAGTTGTCAGCCATCTCTAGGAGTGAAGCTCGACAATGCTGTAGCAAAGCCACCAAAGCAAAGATATGTTGCTCTGGCGAAGCAAAGCAGAACCGAGAATGCGAGCTTGATGTTCTTTTTGGGTCTCAAGTACTCTTTATCTTTGAATCTGTTTGTTATTTTGTGTGAACAACAAATTGCAGCCTTACTTTGACTAGTTAAGGGATGAATATTGCTGAAACTTTTGTTTTATGTTTATGAATGAATTATCGATATCATTCTATTAAATCTTTTTATTTATTTGTAACTCAATTATTGATAATTCTACATGCTGACAATCTTAGGAATAAGCCCTTGTTTAGCATGTGCATAATCTTGACTAAACACAGGATGGATTTGCTGGAGCATAAGTCAATGTAGTGAGCATATATTGGAAGATATGTGTAGTAACTCTAATGAGCTGCGTTCATTAAGGATGAGATAAGTTTTGTTCGAAGGATGCATGTTATAGGAATATAATGTGTGTTCACTGTAAAATGTTGTTGCATTAAACAAGCACGTCATTACTTAGTCATTCTGAGTTATTTTGTAGAAGCATATATTCTCTAAAACATTCATAGAACTAGAACTTGGATTTGTAATATTTCAGATTTATTAAATTGTAACCTTGTCCTGTACTAAAGATTATGCCAATTATCTTTGTTAAGCTTGAAAAGTACTTGGTGGATTTGATGCTCTACTTGGATAAATCTTGATCAACTTTACTATTTTTCATTTTTTTTCTGACACGCACTTTGCAAACACAATCTATTCTGTTATCACATTTAATTTTGAATGCACATCGTGTACACTTGCACATGCTACAGCAATATTAATTTACACGCGACAAGTTTTTGGTACCGTTTCCAGGGAAATCGGTGTAATTCAATAAGATTTTTGTTATATTATTGTGCTAACATTTGATTTAGTTATTTTTAATTTTGTTTATACTTTTGTTGTTGCAGACTTTTGTAAGAATTTTATAAGAAGTGGAGATAATTTTCTGTTAGATCCAGAAATAGAAAAAACATTAAGAAGACGTAGAAGAGAGTTGCGAGAGTAAGAAATGGAAAGAATTGAATGAAGGGAGACTCCTGAAGTTTCTAATAAGATCATGGTGGCGTCACCACCCAAGGAACCAGAGGAATTTCCTTTAGGCCCAATAACTCGTGCAAGGTCTAGAAGATTCAGAGATGCTGTTACAAATAAATGCATTCAAGCTTGGAAGATCAGTGAGGTTGCCAACGTCCAAACCAAGCCATGCAACTTAGGATTTGGCTCATGCAACGAGGAGGAATCATGCAATGCAAAAGGGAAGCCATGCAACGTGCTACATGTTTATTTTTTATGCATGCATTACATTTCTTTTAAGTATACACATGTTTAAAATTCTGTTTGCATTTGTCACATGTTTGATATATTGTTTAAATATTCTGTTTGCAATATATAGTTGTTACATGTTTGATATATATATATTTAGGCGTGGGAAGCATTTGATGCATTAGTGTGCTGTTTGGTTTTTTATTAAGAGTTACATTTACAATATACAAGTATATGTGTGTGGAGTGTATTCTGTTGATCATAAAAGACTTATATATGTGTGTGTGTGTGTGTGTGGTGCAAGGTACAATGAAGGGACACAACTATTGGATGAGATGATTCAAAGCGTGAAGACTCTTGGAAAAGGAGTGGATAACATGCATGGATCTATGGATAGCAAGGATTATGTTAATTGAATCAGATTATTTGCACCAAGAGACGCATGTTTTCAAGCCAAGAGACACCTCTATTGGACTTATGAATGGGCAGCAATGATAATTAAAAAAGACATGGACCAAAAGTGCCTATTCAAATGATATCCATTCAGCACACATGGAGGGATACAATGTTTCATTCAAGAGTTTTTAAATGAATCAACACATTCATTTATGAAAGATGAATGATGGCTGTTCACATTCAATGTTGCATTCAAGAGTTTTTAAATGAATCAACACATTCATTTATGAAATGATGAATGATGGTTGTTCACTTTCCTTTTGTAAAGCCTATAAATAGAGGCTATCTTCTCCATTTGTAACAAACAATTCAGATTCAATATATTTAGAGTTTTATCTCTTCTGTTCTTTTATAGAACTTTATCGATCCTTCAAGTGCTGCTTGTTGAATCAACTCTTGATATCTTTGGTTCCTAGTTCTTCATAACTAGCGGGTCAAGATCCTTTTTGTTTAGTGATCGTTATAGAGTTTGGGTCTTCACTTTTTAGTGTCGGTTCATCTCTCAAGTCTTAAACCCCAATTACCATCATCCACCTACCATCCCTACCACCATCCATCATCCACACTACTATCCTTTTAATTTCCAGCATTCTTTTTTTTATCTTTTACCCTTCAAGCATATAAAAACCATCCAAATTCTGTTGCAAGTCTTAAACATAAAGTTATGGATTTAACGATCAGCGCAATACAAACATCTTGGTATTTTCAACAAAGCGAGATCATACAAGAATCATATCAGTTTCTGTTCCAATTGTTTGTGAGCCAGAGTTTGTGAATGTTCCACAAGTAATTGATGATGGAGATAGACCAATTCGAGAGCATGTAGTGCTAGTTCTTGATAATCATGATCCAAGAATTTTGCTGCCACAAATTGATGTTACTCATTTTGAGCTTAAACTAGTTATGTTCCAGATGTTGCAAACTGTTGGACAGTTTAGAGGATTGCCTACGGAAGATCCAAAGATGCATCTGTGATTGTTTTGGGAGGTATGTGATTCTTTTAGACAACAAGGTGTTCCTAAAGATGCCTTGCAATTAAAATTATTTCCTTATTCATTGCATGATCGTGCAAGAGCATGGATAAATGCATTGCCATCGGGTACAATTTCGTCTTGGAATGAGTTATGCCAAAGATTTTTGCAACGGTATAATCCACCGAATATGAATGCAAAGTTGAGAAATGATATTACATCATTTAAGCTATTGGATTATGAAACACTTTATGAGGTATGGGAGAGATATAAGGATTTGCTTAGGGAATGCCCCATGCATGGTTTTCCGCATGGGACGTAAATGGAGATGTTTTACAATGGGTTGAATGCTCACACAAGAATGGTAGTTGATGCGTCAGCAAATGGTATGTTGCTAGATAAGACGTACAATGAAGCGTGTGAAATATTGGAGAGGATTGCAAATAATAATTATCAATATCCAACAGCAAGAATGAATTCTGGTAGAAGAAATGATGGTACAATGGAGTTGGATGCAATTACATCACTTACAGCACAAGTATCTTCGTTGGCTAATATGATCAAAACTATACAGAAACCGAGTATGGCTAGAGAAGTAAAAGTTGTTGAAGCAAAATGTTTGTATTGTGGAGATGATCATATTTTTGAAGAATGTCCATCCAATCTCGCATCTGTTTGTTACATGGGGAATTTCAATAGGGGTAATCATAATCCTTATTCTAACACATATAATGCAGGTTGGAGACAGCATGCAAATTTTAGTTGGAGCAATAATCAAGGAGCAAGTTCGAGCAATGCTGTTCGACAAAATATTGACAAAACGCCTGGATTTGAATCTATCTTGCCGAAGCAAAATCAGCAGCAAAGTGGAGGTTTATCATTTATAGAGAATTTGTTGAAAGAATATATGTCTAAAAATGATGCAATTATTCAGAGTCAAGCTGCTTCATTGAGAGCATTGAAAATTCAAGTTGGGCAAATTGCTAATGCAATGAGTTCACGTCCGCAAGGAGCGTTGCCAAGTGAGAATGCGGGATTGAAAGGAAAAGAGCATTGCAAAGCCATTTCACTTATAGGTAATCAATTATTTGTTGATTATGTGTATGATAACAAATTTGCTGTTATGGATGATGAAGTAAGTCCAGAGTAGATGCTGGAGCAAGAAGTAATGTTGAAGGAAAAACAGAGATGGAAGATGTTATATTGAAAGCTGAGAAGGAAAGTGTTAGGAAAGAGGTTGAGTTAAGTAAGGAAGAAAAACATGATATTGGTGATGTTAAGGAAAATGTCATGACAAAATCTTGTCATCAGGCAAAAGAAAAGATTGCGCCACCATTTCCGCAAAGATTTGAACAGTTGAAGCAAGATGTTCAGTTTAAGAAGTTTTTGGAAGTTCTGAAACAGTTGCATATTAATATTCCTCTTTTAGAAGCATTGGAGAAAATGCCCAATTACGTGAAATTTATGAAAGACATTTTTTCCAAAAAGAAGAGATTGGGTGAGTTCGAGATCGTCACGTTTACAAAATGACAAGCTATTTAGAACAATTGATGCGATTTTCGAAGCATGGAATGTTCAGAAAATTGCTCGAAGGAATGGATCATCTTCAATACTGTTAGGAACCGAAGTTAAAAAAGATCTCGTAAAAGTTGTCAAGCTCGAAAGTTTGGCCGAGAACCAAGAAAGAAACAATTCTCACATAAATAACATTTTTATTGAAAGACCAAAATTTGTTTACAAAATGACAATCTATTTAGACCAATTAATGTGATTCCCTGAGCATGGAATGTTCAGAAAATTGCTCGAAGGAATGGATCATCTTGATTTCTTTAAGGAACCAAAGTTATAAAAGAACTAGTAAAAGTTTGTCAAGTTCGGAAGTTCGGCCGAGAACCAAGAGAGAAAGAATTCTCACCTAAATAAGTTTTTAATTCAAAAACTAAAAGTTGTTTACAAAATGACAACTATTTAAACCTAATAATGTGATTTCCCAAGCATGGACTGTATGAAAAATTGCTCGAAGGAATGTATCGTCTTCAATACTTTAAGGAACAAAAGTTTTAAAAGAACTGACAAAAGTTTGTCAAGTTCGGAAGTTCGGCTGAGAACCAAGAGAGAAACAATTCTCACATAAATAACATTTTTATTCAAAGACCAAAAGTTTTTTTCAAAATGACAATCTATTTGGAACAACTTATGCAATTTCCCAAGCATGGATTGTTCGGAAAATTACTTGAAGGAATGGATCGTGTTGAATACATTATGGAACCGAAGTTAAAAAAGAACTCATAAAAGTTTGTCAAGTTTGGAAGTTTGGCTGAGAACAAAAAGAGGAACTATTATCACTTAAATATGTTTTTTAATTCAAACATTAAAAGTTGTTTATAAAATGACAACTATTTAGACCATATGATGCAATTTCCTAAGCATGGAATGTTCGAAAAATTACGTGAAGGAATGGATTATTGTCTTAAATACTTTAATAAACCGGTGTTATAGAAGAACTCGTAAAAGTTTGTCAAGTTCGGAAGTTCGACTAAGAACCAAGAGAGAAACTATTCTCATCTAAATAAAATTTTAATTCAAAGACCAAAAGTTGTTTATAAAATGACAACTATTTAGACCAAATGATGCAATTTCCCGAGCATGGACTGTTCTAAAAATTTCTCGAAGGAATGGATCGTCTTGAATACTTTAAGGAACAAAAGTTATAAAAGAACTCATAAAAGTTTGTAAAGTTTGAATTTCGGTCGAGAACCACGAAAGAAACAATTCTCACATAAAAATTTTTTTAATTCAAAGACCAAAAGTTGTTTACAAAATGCCAAATATTTAGACCAAATGATTCAATTTCCCGAACATGGAATGTTCGAAAAATTGCTCGAAAGAATGGATCATCTTGAATACTTTATGAAACAAAAGTTTGTCAAGTTCGGAAGTTCGACCGAGAGCCAAGAAAGAAACAATTCTCACATAAATAACCTTTTAATTTAAAGAACAAAAGTTTTTTACAAAATGACAATCTATTTAGAACAATTGATGCAATTTACCGAGCATGGAATGTTCGAAAAATTGCACGAAAGAATGTATCGTCTTGAATACTTTACGGAACCGAAGTTAAAAAAGAACTCCTAAAAGTTTGTCAACTTCGAAAGTTCGACCGAGAACCAAGAGAGAAACTATTATCACCTAAATAAGTTTTTAATTCAAAGACCAAATGTTGTTTATAAAATGATAACTATTTAGTCCAAATGATGCGATTTCCTGAGCATGGAATGTTTAGAAAATTGCTCGAAGGAATGGATCGTCTTGAATAATTTATGGAACTAAAGTTATAAAAGAACTCGTAAAAGATTATCAACTTCGAAAGTTCGGCCGTGAACCATCTCACCTAAATAAGTTTTTAATTCAAAGACCAAAAGTTGTTTACAAAATGACAACTATTTAGATCAAATGATGCGATTTCTCGAGCATGGAATGTTCGAAAAATTGCTTGAAGGAATAGATTATCTTAAATACTTTAAGGAACCGAAGTTATAAAAGAACCTGTAAAAGTTTGTCAAGTTCAAAAGTTCGACCGAGAACCAAGAAAGAAACAATTCTTGCCTAAATAAGTTTTTAATTCAAAGACCAAAAGTAGTTTACAAAATGACAACTATTTAGACATAATGAAGCGATTTCCCAAGCATGGACTGTACGAAAAATGGCTCGAAGGAATGGATCGTCTTAAATACTTTAAGGAACAAAAGTTATAAAAGAACTCGTAAAAGTTTGTCAAGTTCGAAAGTTTGACCGAGAACCAAGAAAGAAACAATTCTCACATAAATAACTTTTTAATTTAAAGACCAAAAGTTCTTTACAAAATGAAAATCTATTTAGAACAATTGATACGATTTCCTGAGCATGGAATGTTAGGAAAATTGTGTCAAGGAATGGATCATCTTGAATACTTTCAGAAACCGAAGTTAAAAAAGAACTCTTAAATGTTTGCCAAGTTCGAAAGTTCTGTCGAGAACCTAGAGAGGAACTATTATCACCTGAATAAGTTTTTAATTCAAAGACCAAAAGTAGTTTACAAAATGATAACTATTTAGACATAATGATGCGATTTCCCAAGCATGGACTATACGGAAAATGGCTCGAAGGAATGGATCGTCTTGAATACTTTAAGGAACAAAAGTTATAAAAGAACTCGTAAAAGTTTGTCAAGTTCGGAAGTTCGACTGAGAACCAAGAAAGAAACAATTCTCACATAAATAACTTTTAATTTAAAGACCAAAAGTTGTTTACAAAATGACAATCTATTTAGAACAATTGATACGATTTCCAGAGCATGGAATGTTCGGAAAATTGTGTGAAGGAATGGATCATCTTGAATACTTTAAGGAACTGAAATTAAAAAAAAACTCTTAAATGTTTCCTAAGTTCGAAAGTTCTGCCGAGAACATAGAGAGGAACTATTATCACCTAAATAAGTTTTTAATTCAAAGACCAAAAGTTGTTTATAAAATGACAACTATTTGAACCAAATGATACGATTTCCAGAGCATGGATTGTTCGGAAAATGGTTAAGAGGAGTGGATCGTCTCGAATACTTTAAGGAATAAAAGTCATAAAAGAACTCATAAAACTTTTTCAAGTTCGGAAGTTCGGCCGAGAACCTAGAAAGAAACAATTCTTAGATAAATAAGTTTTTAATTCAAAGACCAAACGTTGTTTGCAAAATGACAATCTATTTACAACAAGTGATGCGATTTCCCAAGAATGGAATGTTTGAAAAATTGCTCGAAGGTATAGATCGTCTTGAATAATTTAAGGAACTGAAGTTAAAAAAGAACTGTAAAGGTTTTTGAAGTTCAGAAGTTCGGCCCAAAACTTAGAGAGAAACTATTATCACCTAAATAAGTTTTTTAATTCAAAGACAAAAAGTTTTTTATAAAATGACAACTATTTAGACCAAATGATGTGATTTCCTAAGCTTGGAATGTTCAGAAAATTGCTCGAAGGATCGTCTTGAATACTTTAAGGTACTGAAGTTATCAAAGAACTCGTAAAAGTTTGTTAACTTCGGAAGTTCGACCTAGAACCATGAGAGAAACTATTCTCACCTAAATAAGTTTTTAATTCAAAGACCAAAAGTTGTTTACAAAATTACAACTATTTAGACCAAATTATGGGATTTCTCAAGCATGGAATGTTCGAAAAATTGCTCAAAGGAATGGATCGTCTTGAATACTTTAAGGAATCGAAGTTATGAAAGAAGTTGTAAAAGTTTTTTAGGTTCGTAAGTTCAGCCGAGAACCAAAAGAGAAACAATTCTCACCTAAATAAGTTTTTAATTGAAAAACCAAAAGTAGTTTACAAAATGACAACTATTTAGACCTAATGATGTGATTTCCAAGCATGGACTATATAAAAATTGCTCAAAGGAATGGATCGTCTTGAATACTTTAGTGAACAAAAGTTATAAAAGAACCTGTAAAAGTTTGTCAAGTTTAAAGTTCGGTCGAGAACTAAGAACGAAACAATTCTCACATAAAGAAATTTTTAATTCAAAGACCAAAAGTTGTTTACAAAATGACAATTATTTAGACCAAATGATGCGATTTCCCAAGCATGGAATGTTCGGAAAATTGCTCGAAGGAATGGATCGTCTTGAATAGTTTAAGGAACCAAAGTTAGAAAAGAACTCGTAAAAGTATGTGAACTTCAAAAGTTCGGCCCAGAACCAAGCGAGAAATTATTCTTACCTAAATTAGTTTTTAATTCAAAGACCAAATGTTGTTTACAAAATAACAACTATTTAGACCAAATGATGTGATTTCTCGAGCATGGAATGTTCGAAAAATTTCTCAATGGAATGGATCGTCTTGATTACTTTAAGGAACCGAAGTTATAAAATAACTAGTAAAAGTTTGTGAAGTTCAAAAGTTCGACCGAGAACCAAGAGAGAAATAATTCTCAACTAAATAAGTTTTTAATTAAAAAAACAAAAGTTGTTTACAAAATGACAACTATTTAGACCTAATGATGCGATTTCCCAAGCATAAACTGTACAAAAAATGGCTCGAAGGAATGGATTGTCTTGAATACTTTAAGGTACAAAAGTTTTAAAAGAACTCGTAAAAGTATGTGAACTTCGAAAGTTCGACCCAAAACCAAGAGAGAAACAATTCTCACATAAATAACATTTTTATTCAAAGACCAAAAGTTGTTGACAAAATGACAATCTATTTGGAACAGTTTATGTGATTTCCCAAGCATAAAATGTTCGAGAAATTGCTCGAAGGAATGGATCGTGTTGAATACTTTATGAAACCGAAGTTAAAAAAGAACTCGTAAAAGTTTGTCAAGTTCGAAAGTTTGGCTGAGAACCAAGAGTAGAACTATTATCACTTAAATATGTTTTTAATTGAAAGACGAAAAGTTGTTTATAAAATGACAACTATTTAGACCATATGATGCAATTTCCTGAGCATGGAATATTCGGAAAACTGTGCGAAGGAATGGATCATCTTAAATACTTTAGTGAACTGATGTTATAGAAGAACTCGTAAAAGTTTGTCAAGTTCGGAAGTTCGACTGAGAACCAAGAGAGAAACTATTCTCAGCTAAATAAGTTTTTAATTGAAAGACCAAAAGTATTTTATAAAATGACAACTATTTAGACCAAATGATGTGATTTCCCGAGTATGGAATATTCTGAAAATTGCTCGAAGAAATGGATTGTCTTGAATACTTTAAGGAACAAAAGTTATAAAAGAACTTGTAAAAGTTTGTCATGTTCGAATTTCGGCTGAGAACCAAGAAACAAACAATTCTCACATAAAGAATTTTTTAATTCAAAGACCAAAAGTTGTTTACAAAATGACAAATATTTAGACCAAATGATTCCATTTCCCAAGCATGGAATGTTCGGAAAATTGTTCGAAGGAATGGATCGTCTTGAACACTTTATGGAATAAAAGTCTGTCAAGATCGAAAGTTCGATCGAGAACCAAGAAAGAAACAATTCTCACATAAATAACTTTTTAATTTAAAGAACATAAGTTTTTTACAAAATGATAATCTATTTAGAACAATTGATGCAATTTCCCGGACATGGATTGTTCGAAAAATTGCACAAAAGAATGGATCGTCTTGAATACTTTAAGGAACCGAAGATAAAAAAGAACTCGTAAAAGTTTGTCAACTTCGGAAGTTCGGGCGGGAACCATGAGAGAAACTATTATCACGTAAATAAGTTTTTAATTCAAAGATCAAATGTTGTTTATAAAATGACAACTATTTAGACCAAATGATGCGATTTCCTGAGCATGCAATGTTCAAAAAATTGCTCGAAGGAATGCATCGTCTTGAATAATTTATTGAACCGAAATTATAAAAGAACTCATAAAAGTTTGTCAACTTCGGAAGTTCGACCGTGAACCAAGAGAGAAATTATTCTCACCTAAATAAGTTTTTAATTCAAAGACCAAAAGTTGTTTACAAAATGACAACAATTTAGACCAAATGATGCAATTTCTCGAGCATGGAATGTTCGAAAAATTTCTTAAAGGAATGGATCGTCTTAAATAATTTAAGGAACCGAAGTTATAAAAGAATTCATAAAAGTTTGTCAAGTTCGAAAGTTCGACTGCGAACCAAGAAAGAAATAATTCTCGCCTAAATAAGTTTTTAATTCAAAGACCAAAAGTAGTTTACAAAATGACAACTATTTAGACATAATGATGCGATTTCCCTTGCATAGACTGTTCGAAAAATGGCTTAAAGGAATGGATCCTCTTGAATGCTTTAAGGAATAAAAGTTATAAAATAACTCGTAATAGTTTGTCAAGTTTGAAAGTTCGATCGAGAACCAAGAAAGAAATAATTCTCACATAAATAACTTTTTAATTTAAAGACCAAAGGTTATTTACAAAATGACAATCTATTTAGAACAATTGATACGATTTCCCGAGCATGGAATGTTCAGAAAATTGTGTGAAGGAATGGATCATCTTGAATACTTTAAGGAACCGAAGTTAACAAAGAACTCTTAAATGTTTGTCAAGTTTGAAAGTTCTGCCGAGAACCTAGAGAGGAACTATTATCACCTAAATAAGTTTTTAATTCAAAGACCAAAAGTTGTTTATAAAATGACAACTATTTGAACCAAATGATACGATTTCTAGAGCATGGATTGTTCGAAAAATGGCTGGGAAGAATGGATCGTCTTGAATACTTTAAGGAATAAAAGTTATAAAAGAACTCATAAAAGTTTGTCAAGTTCGAAAGTTCGACCGAGAGCCTAGAAAGAAACAATTCTTACATAAATAAGTTTTTAATTCAAAGACAAAAAGTTGTTTACAAAATGATAATCTATTTAGAACAATTGATGCGATTTACCGAGAATGGAATGTTTCAAAAATTGCTCGAAGGTATAGATCGTCTTGAATAATTTAAGGAACCGAAGTTAAAAGAGAACTCGTAAAGGTTATTGAAGTTCTTAAGTTCGGCCAAGAACCTAGAGAGAAACTATTATCACCTAAATAAGTTTTTTAAATCAAAGACCGAAAGTTTTGTATAAAATGACAACTATTTAGACAAAATGATACAATTTCCTGAGCTTGGAATGTTCAGAAAATTCCTCGAAGGAATGGATCGTCTTGAATACTTTAAGGAATCAAAGTTATAAAAGAACTCGTAAAAGTTTGTTAAGTTCGGAAGTTCGGCCTAGAACCAAGAGAGAAACTATTCTCACCTAAATAAGTTTTTAATTTAAAGACCAAAAGTTGTTTACAAAATTACAACTATTTAGACTAAATTATGCGATTTCTCGAGCATGGAATGCTCAGAAAATTACTCAGAGGAATGGAACGTCTTGAACACTTTAAGGAATCGAAGTTATGAAAGAACTCGTAAAAGTTTTTCAGGTTCGTAAGTTCGGTCGAGAACCAAATGAGAAACAATTCTCACCTAAATAAGTTTTTAATTGGAAAACCAAAAGTAGTTTAAAAAATGACAACTATTTAGACCTAATGATGTGATTTCCCAAGCATTGACTGTACAGAAAATTGGTTGAAGGAATAGATCGTCTTGAATACTTTAATGAACAAAAGTTGTAAAAGAACTTGTAAAGGTTTGTCAGGTTTAGAGTTCGGCCAAGAACCAACAAAGGAACAATTCTCACATAAAGAATTTTTTTAATTCAAAGACCAAAAGTTTACAAAATGACAACTATTTAGACCAAATGATGAGATTTCTTAAGCTTGGAATGTTTAGAAAATTGCTCGAAGGAATGGATTATCTTGAATACTTTAAGGAACCGAAGTTATAAAAGAACTCGTAAAAGTTTGTCAACTTCGAAAGTTCGGCCTAGAACCAAAAGAGAAACAATTCTCACCTAATTAAGTTTTTAATTCAAAGACCAAAAGTTGTTTACAAAATGACAACTATTTAGACCTAATGATGTGATTACCCAAGCATGGACTGCATGGAAAATTGCTCGAAGGAATGGATCGTCTTGAATACTTTAAGAGCAAAAGTTATAAAAGAACTCGTTAAAGTTTGTCAAGTTCGGAAGTTCGACCGAGAACAAAGAAAGAAGCAATTCTAACATAAATAACTTTTTTTTTACAAAATGACAATATATTTAGAACAATTGATGCATGGAATGTTTGGAAAATTGCTCGAAGGAATGGATCGTCTTGAACTGTTTCTCGAAGGAATAGAAGTTAAAAAAGAACTTGTAAAAGTTTATCAAGTTCGAAAGTTCGGCTGAGAACCAATAGAGAAACTATTATGACCTAAATAAGTTTATAATTCAAAAACCAAAAGTTGTTTATAAAATGACAATTATTTAGACCAAATGATTCGATTTCCTGAGTTGGAATGTTCAGGGAATTGCTCGAAGAAATGGATCATCTTGAATACTTTAAGGAATCAAAGTTATAAACGAACTTGTAAAAGTTTGTCAACTTCGAAAGTTCGGCGGTGAACCAAGAGGGGAACTATTCTCACCAAAATAAGTTTTTAATTCAAAGACCGAAAGTTGTTTACAAAATGACAACTATTTAGATCAAATGATGCGATTTCTCGAGCATGGAATGTTCAAAAAATTTCTCAAAGGAATGGATCGTCCTGAATACTTTAAGGAACCGAAGTTATAAAAGAACTCATAAAAGTTTGTAAAGTTTGAAAGTTCAACCGAGACCCAAGAGAGAAAAAATTCTCACCTAAATAAGTTTTTAAATCAAAGAACAAAAGTTGTTTACAAATTGACAACTATTTAGATCTAATGATGCGATTTCCCAAGCTTGGATTGCACGGAAAATGGCTCGAAGGAATGGATCGTCTTGAATACTTTAAGGAACAAGAGTTATAAATGAACTCGTAAAAGTTTGTCAAGTTCGAAAGTTCGACCGAGAGCCAAGAAAGAAACAACTCTCACATAAATAACTTTTTAATTTAAAGACCAAAAGTTGTTTACAAAATGACAAATATTTAGACCAAATGATTCGATTTCCCAAGCATGGAATGTTCAAAAAATTGCTCGAAGGAATGGATCGTCTTGAATACTTTATGGAACAAAAATTATAAAAGAACTCGTAAAAGTTGTAAAATTCAGAAGTTAGACCTAGAACCAAGAAAGAAACAATTCTCACATAAATAACTTTTTAATTTAAAGACCAAAAGTTGTTTACAAAATGACAATCTATTTAGAACAATTGATACGATTTCCCGAGCATGGATTGTTCGGAAAATTGTGGGAAGGAATAGATCATCTTGAATACTTTAAGGAATCGAAGTTAAAAAAGAACTCGTAAATGTTTGTCAAGTTCGAAAGTTCTGCCGAGAACCTAGAGAGGAACTATTATCACGTAAAGAAGTTTTTAATTCAAAGACCAAAAGTTGTTTATAAAATGACAACTATTTGAACCAAATGATACAATTTCCAGAGCATGGATTGTTCAGAAAATGGCTGGGAGGATTGGATTATCTTGAATACTTTAAGGAATAAAAGCTATAAAAGAACTCGTAAAAGGTTGTCAAGTTCGAAAGTTCGGTCGAGAACCAAGAAAGAAACAATTCTCACATAAAGAAAATTTTAATTCAAAGACCAAAAGTTGTTTACAAAATGACAACTATTTAGACCAAATGATGTGATTTCCCAAGCATGGAATGTTCGGAAAATTGCTCGAAGGAATGGATCGTCTTGAATACTTTAAGGAACCAAAGTTATAAAAGAACTTGTAAAAGTATGTGAACTTTGGAAGTTCGGTCGAGAACCAAGAGAGAAATTATTCTTACCTAAATTAGTTTTTAATTCAAAGACCAAAAGTTATTTACAAAATTACAACTATTTAGACCAAATGATGCGATTTCTCGAGCATTGAATGTTCGGAAAATTGCTCGAAGGAATGGATCGTCTTGAATACTGTAAGGAATCGAAGTTATGAAAGAACTCGTAAAAGTTTTTCAGGTTCGTTAGTTCGGCCGAGAACCAAAAGAGAAACAATTCTCACCTAAACAATTTTTTAATTGAAAAACCAAATGTATTTACAAAATGACAATTATTTAGACCTAATGATGTGATTTCCCAAGCATGGGCTGTACAAAAAATGGCTCGAAGGAATGGATCGTCTTGAATACTTTAAGGAACAAAAGTTATAAAAGAACTCATAAAAGTTTGTTAAGTTCAGAAGTTCGACCGAGAACCAAGAAAGAAGCAATTCTCACATAAATAAATTTTTAATTTAAAGACCAAAAGTTGTTTACAAAATGACAATCTATTTAGAACAATTGATATGATTTCCCGAGCATGGAATGTTTGGAAAATTGTATGAAGGAATGGATCATCTTGAATAGTATAAGGAACTGAAGTTAAAAAAGAACTCATAAATGTTTTTCAAGTTCGCAAGTTTGGCCGAGAACCAAGAGAGGAACTATTATCACCTAAATAAGTTTTTAATTAAAAGACCAAATGTTGTTTATAAAATGACAACTATTTAGAGCAAATGATGCGATTTCCAGAGCATGGATTGTTCGTAAAATGGCTCGGAGGAATGGATCGTCTTGAATACTTTAAGGAATAAAAGTTATAAAAGAACTCATAAAAGATTGCCAAGTTCGGAAGTTCGGTCAAGAACCTAGAAAGAAACA
This sequence comes from Gossypioides kirkii, assembly GCA_005610355.1. Classification (NCBI taxonomy): domain Eukaryota; kingdom Viridiplantae; phylum Streptophyta; class Magnoliopsida; order Malvales; family Malvaceae; genus Gossypioides; species Gossypioides kirkii. Next base: position 26,575,872 of record CP032245.1, read on the forward strand.
ATTCTCACATAAATAAGTTAGACCAAAAGTTGTTTAGAAAATGACAATCTATTTAGAACAATTGATGTGATTTCCCGAGAATGGAATGTTTGAAAAATTGCTCAAAGGTATAGATCGTCTTGAATAATTTAAGGAACCGAAGTTAAAAAAGAACTCGTAAAGGTTTTTCAAGTTCGGATGTTCGGCCCAGAACCTAAAGAGAAACTATTATCACCTAAATAAGTTTTTAATTCAAAGACCAAAAGTTGTTCATAAAATGAAAACTATTTAAAGCTAATGATGTGATTTCCTGAGCTTGGAATTTTGAGGTAATTGCTCAAAGGAATGGATCGTCTTGAATGCTTTAACGAACCGAAGTTATAAAAGAACTCGTAAGAGTTTGTCAACTTCGGAAGTACAGCCTAGAACCAAGAGAGAAACTATTCTCACCTAAATAAGTTGTTAATTCAAAGACCAAAAGTTGTTTACAAAATGACAACAATTTAGACCAAATGATGTGATTTCCTTAGCATGGAATGTTCGAAAAATTGCTCGAAGGAATGAATCATCTTGAATACTTTAAGGAACCGAAGTTATAAATGAACTCATATAAGTTTGTCAAGTTCGTAGTACGACTGAGAACAAAAAATGAAACAATTCTCACATAAATAATTTTTTAATTCAAAGACCAAAAATTGTTTATAAAATGACAATCTATTTAGAGTAATTGATACTATTTCCCGAGCATGTAATGTTTGGAAATTTGTGCGAAGGAATGGATCATCTTGAATAATTTAAGGAACTGAAGTTAAAAAACAACTCGTAAATGTTTGTAAAGTTCGGAAGTTCTAGAGAGAACCTAGAGAGGAACTATTATCACGTAAATAAGTTTTTAATTCAAAGACCAAATTTTTTTTATAAAATGACAACTATTTGAACCAAATGATACAATTTCCAAAGCATGGATTGTTTGGAAAATGGCTGGGAGGAATCGATCTTCTTAATACTTTAAGGAATAGAAATTATAAAAGAACTCATAAAAGTTTGTCAAGTTCGGAAGTTCGATCGAGAACCTAGAAAAAAACAATTCTTACATAAATAAGTTTTTAATTCAAAGACCAAAAGTTGTTTACAAAATGACAATCTATTTAGAACAATTGACGTGATTTCCCGAGAATGGAATGTTTGAAAAATTGCTCGAATGTATAGATCATCTTGAATAATTTATGGAACTGAATTTAAAAAAGAACTCATAAAGGTTTTTGAAGTTCGGAAGTTCGGCCCAGAACCCAGAGAGAAACTATTATCACCTAAATAAGTTTTAATTCAAAGACTAAAAGTTGTTTATGAAATGACAACTATTTAAACCTAATGATGCGATTTCCCAAGCATGGACTGTAAGGAAAATTGCTCGAAGGAATGGATCGTCTTGAATATTTTAATGAACAAAAGTTATAAAACAACTCGTTAACGTTTGTCAAGTTCGGAAGTTTGACCCAGAACCAAGAACAAAACAATTCTCACATAAATAACATTTTAATTTAAAGACCAAAAGTTGTTTACAAAATGACAGTCTATTTAGAACAATTGATACGATTTCCTGAGCATGGAATGTTCGAAAAATTGTGCAAAGGAATGGATCATCTTGAATACTTTAAGGAACCGAAGTTAAAAAAGAACTCGTAAATGTTTGTCAAGTTCGGAATTTCTGCCTAGAACCAAGAGAGGAACTATTATCATCTAAAATAGTTTTAAATTCAAAGACCAAAAGTTATTTATAAAATGACAACTATTTAGACCAAATGGCGATTTCTCGAGCATGGATTGTTCAGAAAATGGCTCGGAGGAATGGATCGTCTTGAATACTTTAAGGGACAAAAGTTATAAAAGAACTCGTAAAAGTTTGTCAAGTTCGAAAGTTCGGCCGAGAACCTAGAGAGAAACAATTCTCACATAAATAAGTTTTTAATTCAAAAACCAAAAGTTGTTTACGAAATGACAGTCTATTTGGAACAATTGATGCGATTTCTCGGGAATGGAATGCTCGAAAAATTGCTCGAAGGTATAGATAGTCTTGAATAATTTAAGGAACTGAAATCAAAAACGAACTCGTAAAGGTTTTTCAAGTTCGAAAGTTCGGCCGAGAACCTAGAGAGAAACTATTATCACCTAAATAAGTTTTTAATTCAAAGACCAAAAGTTGTTTATAAATGACAGCTATTTAGACAAATGATGCGACTTCCTAAGCTTGGAATGTTCAAAAAATTGCTCGAAGGAATGGATCGTCATGAATACTTTAAGGAACTGAAGTTATAAATGAACTCGTAAAATTCTGTCAACTTCGAAAGTTCGGCCTAGGACCAAGAGAGAAACTACTCTCTCCTAAATAAATTTTTAATTCACAGACCAAACGTTGTTTACAAAATGACAACTATTTAGACTAAATGATGCGATTTCTTGAGAGTGGAATGTTCAAAAAATTGCTCGAAGGAATAGATCATCTTGAATAGTTTAAGGAATCGAAGTTACAAAAGAACCCGTAAAAGTTTTTCAAGCTCGAAAGTTCGGTCGAGAACCAAAACAGAAACAATTCTCACCTAAATAAGTTTTTAATTGAAAGACCAAAAGAAGTTTACAAAATGACAACTATTTAGACCTAATGATGTGATTTTGCTAAGCATGGACTGTATGGAAAATTGCTCAAAGGAATGGAACGTCTTGAATTCTTTAATGAACAAAAGTTATAAAAGAACTCGTTAAAGTTTGTCAAGTTCGAAAGTTTGACCAAGAACAAAGAAAGAAACAATTCTAACAAAAATAACTTCTTTTTTACTAAATGACTACCTATTTAGAACAATTGATGTGATTTCCCGAGCATGGAATGTTCGAAAAATTGCTCGAAGGAATGGATCGTCTTGAATTCTTTAGGGAACAGAAGTTAAAAAAGAACTCGTAAAAGTTTATCAAGTTCGGAAGTTCGGCTGAGAACCAATAGAAAAACTAATATCACCTAAATAAGTTTTTAATTCAAAGACCAAAAGTTGTTTATAAAATGACAACTATTTAGACCAAATGATTCGATTTCCTGAGCTTGGAATTTTCAAGGAATTGCTCAAAGGAATGGATCATCTTGAATACTTTAAGGAATCAAAGTTATAAAAGAATTTGTAAAAGTTTGTCAAGTTCAGAAGTTCGACCAAGAACCTAGAGAGATACAATTCTCACATAAATAACTTTTTAATTCAAAAACCAAACGTTGTTTACAAAATTACAATCTATTGAGAACAATTGATGCGATTTTTAGAGAATGCAATGTTCGAAAAATAACTCAAAGGTATAGATTGTATTGAATAATTTAAGGAACCGAAGTTAAAAATGAACTCGTAAAGGTTTTTGAAGTTCGAAAGTTTAGCCGAGAACCTAGAGAGAAGCTATTATAACCAAAATAAGTTTTTAATTCAAAGACCAAAAGTTGTTTATAAAAAGACATCTGTTTAGACCAAATGATGCGATTTCCTAAGCTTGGAATGTTCAAAAATTGCTCGAAGGAATGGATCGTCGTGAATACTTTAAGGAACCGAAGTTATAAAAGAACTAGTAAAAGTTTGTCAACTTTGAAGTTCGGCCTAGGACCAAGAGAGAAACTATTCTCACCTAAATAAATTTTTAATTCAAAGACCAAAAGTTCTTTACAAAATGAAAACTATTTAGACTAAATGATGCGATTTCTTGAGAATGGAATGTTCGAAAAATTGCTCAGAGGAATGGATCGTCTTGAATAGTTTAAGGAATCGAAGTTATAAAAGGAGACCGTAAAAGTTTTTCAAGTTTGGAAGTTCGGTCGAGAACCAAACCAGTAACAATTCTCACCTAACTAAGCTTTTAATTCGAAGACCAAAAGTAGTTTACAAAATGACAACTATTTAGACCTCATGATGTGATTTCCCAGGCATGGACTGTATGGAAAATTGCTCGAAGGAATGAAACATCTTCAATTATTTAATGAACAAAAGTTGTAAAAGAACTCGTTAAAGTTTGTCAAGTTCGGAAGTTCGACCGAGAACAAAGAAAGAAACAATTCTAACATAAATAACTTTTTTTTACAAATGACAACCTATTTAGAACAATTGATGCAATTTCCCGAGCATGGAATGTTCGAAAAGTTGCTCGAAGGAATGGATCGTCTTGAATTCTTTAAGGAATAAAAGTTAAAAAAGAACTCGTAAAAGTTTCTCAAGTTCGGAAGTTCGACTGTGAACCAATAGAAAAACTATTATCACCTAAATAAGTTTTTAATTCAAAGACCAAAAGTTGTTTATAAAATGACAACTATTTAAACCAAATGATTCGATTTCCTGAGCCTGGAATTTTCAAGGAATTGCTCAAAGGAATGGATCATCTTGAATACTTTAAGGAATCAAAGTTATAAAAGAACTTGTAAAAGTTTGTCAAGTTCGGAAGTTCGGCCAAGAACCTAGAGAGAAACAATTCTCACATAAATAACTTTTTAATTCAAAAACCAAATGTTGTTTTCAAAATTACAATCTATTTAGAACAATTGATGTGATTTCTAGAGAATGCAATGTTCAAAAAATTACTCGAAGGTATAGATTGTCTTGAATAATTTAAGGAACCGAAGTTAAAAATGAACTCGTAAAGGTTTTTCAAGTTCAGAAGTTTAGCCGAGAACCTAGAGAGAAGTTATTATAATCAAAATAAGTTTTTAATTCAAAGAGCAAAAGTTGTTTATAAAAAGACAACTGTTTAGACCAAATGATGCGATTTCCTAAGCTTGGAATGTTCAAAAATTGCTCGAAGGAATGGATCGTCATGAATACTTTAACGAACCGAAGTTATAAATGAACTCGTAAAAGTTTGTCAACTTTGGAATTTCTGCCTAGAACCAAGAGAGAAACTATTCTCACCTAAATAAGTTTTTAATTCAAAGACCAAAAGTTGTTTACAAAATGACAACTATTTAGACTAAATGATGCGATTTCTCGAGAATGGAATGTTCGAAAAATTGCTCGAAGGAATGGATCGTCTTGAATAGTTTAAGGAATCGAAGTTATAAAAGGAGACCGTAAAAGTTTTTCAAGTTTGGAAGTTCGGTCGAGAACCAAAACAGTAACAATTCTCACCTAACTAAGCTTTTAATTCAAAGACAAAAAGTAGTTTACAAAATGACAACTATTTAGACCTAATGATGTGATTTCCCAAGCAGGGACTGTATGGAAAATTGCTCGAAGGAATGGAACATCTTGAATTCTTTAATGAACAAAAGTTGTAAAAGAACTCGTTAAAGCTTGTGAAGTTTGGAAGTTCGACCGAGAACAAAGAAAGAAACAATTCTAACAGAAATAACTTTTTTTTACAAAGTGACAACCTATTTAGAACAATTGATGCGATTTCTCGAGCATGGAATATTCGGAAAATTGCTCGAAGGAATGGATCGTATTGAATTGTTTAAAGAACAGAAGTTAAAAAAGAACTCGTAAAAGTTTGTCAAGTTCGGAAGTTCGGTTGAAAACTAATAGAGAAACTATTATCACCTAAATAAGTTTTTAATTCAAAGACCAAATGTTATTTATAAAATGACAACTATTTAGACCAAAAGATTCGATTTCTTGAGCTTGGTATGTTCAGGGAATTGCTCGAAGGAATGAATCATCTTGAATACTTTAAGGAATCAAACTTATAAAAGAACTTGAAAAAGTTTGTCAACTTCGAAAGTTCGGCTGTTAACCAAGAGAGAAATTATTCTCACCAAAATATGTTTTTAATTCAAAGACCAAGTTATTTACAAAATGACAACTATTTAGACCAAATGATGCGATTTCTCGAGCATGAAATGTTTGAAAAATTGCTCGAAGGAATTGATCGTCTAGAATACTTTAAGGAACCAAAGGTATAAAAGAACTCGTAAAAGTTTGTCAAGTTTGAGAGTTCGGTCGAGAACCAAGAGTAATACAATTCTTTCCTAAATAAGTTTTTAATTCAAAGACCAAAAGTAGTTTCAAAATGACAACTATTTAGATCTAATGATGCAATTTCCCAAGCATGGACTGTAAGGAAAATGGCTCGAAGGAATGGATCGTCTTGAATACTTTAAGGAATAAAAGTTATAAAAGAACTCGTAAAAGTTTGTCAAGTTCAGAAGTTCGACCGAGAATCAAGAAAGAAACAATTCTTACATAAATAACTTTTTAATTTAAAGACCAAAAGTTGTTTACAAAATGACAATCTATTTAGAACAATTGATACGATTTCCTAAACATGGAATGTTCGAAAAATTGCGCAAAAGAATGGATCGTCTTGAATACTTTAAGGTACCGAAGTTAAAAAAGAACTCGTAAAAGTTTATCAGGTTAGGGACTTCGGCCTAGAACCAAGAGAGGCACTATTATCATCTACATAAGTTTTTAATTCAAAGACCAAAAGTTGTTTATAAAATGACAACTATTTAAACCAAATGATGCGATTTCCCAAGCATGGATTGTTCGAAAAATGGCTCAGAAGAATGGATCATCTTGAATGCTTTAAGGAACAAAAGTTATAAAAGAACTCGTAAAAGTTTGTCAAGTTCGAAAGTTCGACCGAGAACCTAGAGAGAAACAATTCTCACATAAATAACTTTTTAATTCAAAAACCAAAAGTTGTTTACAAAATGACAATCTATTTAGAACAATTGATGCGATTTCCCGAGAATGGAATGTTCGAAAAATTGCTCGAAGGTATAGATCATCTTGAATAATTTAAGGAATCGAAGTTAAAAAAGAAGTCGAAAAGGTTTTTCAATTTTGGAAGTCTAGCCGAGAACCTAGAGGGAAACTATTATCACCTAAATGAGTTTTCAATTCAAATACCAAAAGTTGTTTACAAAATGACAACTATTTAGACTAAATGATGCGATTTCTCGATCATGAAATGTTCGAAAAATTGCTCGAAGGAATGGATCGTCTAGAATAATTTAAGGAATCGATGTTTTAAAATAACTCGTAAAATTTTTTCAAGTTCGGAAGTTCGACTGACAACCAAATGAGAAACAATTCTCACCAAAATAAGCTTTTAATTCAAAGACCAAAAGTAGTCTACAAAACGAAAACTATTTAGACCTAATGATGTGATTTCCCAAGCATGGACTGTATGGAAAATTGCTCGAAGGACTGAATCATCTTGAATACTCTAATGAACAAAAGTTATAAAAGAACTTGTTGAAGTTTGTCAAGTTCGGAAGTTCGACCGAGAACAAAGAAAGAAACAATTCTCATAAAAATAACTTTTTAATTTAAAGACCAAAAGTTGTTTACAAAATGACAATCTATTTAGAACAATTGATACGATTTCTCGAGCGTGGAATGTTCGAAAAATTACGCAAAAGCATGGATTGTCTTGAATACTTTAAGGAACCGAAGTTAAAAAAGAACTCGTAAATGTTTGTCAGGTTCGGAACTTCGGCCTAGAACAAAGAGAGGCACTATTATCATCTAAATAAGTTTTTAATTCAAAAGACCAAAAGTTGCTTATAAAATGACAACTATTTAAACCAAATGATGCGATTTCCCGAGCATGGATTGTTCGGAAAATGGCTCAGAAGAATGGATCATCTTGAATGCTTTAAGGAAAAAAAGTTATAAAAGAACACGTAAAATTTTGTCAAGTTCGAAAGTTCGACCGAGAACCTAGAGAGAAACAATTCTCACATAAATAACTTTTCAATTCAAAAACCAAAAGTTGTTTACAAAATGACAATCTATTTAGAACATTTGATGTGATTTCCCGAGAATGGAATGTTCGAAAAATTGCTCGAAGGTATAAATCGTCTTGAATAATTTAAGGAATCGAAGTTAAAAAGAAGTCATAAAGGTTTTTCAAGTTTGGAAGTTTGGTCGAGAACCTAGAGAGAAACTATTATCACCTAAATAAGTTTTTAATTCAAAGACCAAAAGTTGTTTACAAAATGACAACTATTTAGACTAAATGATGCGATTTCTCGAGCATAAAATGTTTGAAAATTGCTTGAAGGAATGGATCGTCAAGTTCGGAAGTTCGACCGACAAGCAACAGAGAAACAATTCTCACCAAAATAAGTTTTTAGTTCAAAGACCAAAAGTAGTTTACAAAATGAAAACTATTTAGACCTAATGATGTGATTTCCCAAGCATGGACTGTATGGAAAATTGCTCGAAGGAATAGATTGTCTTGAATACTTTATTGAACAAAAGTTATAAAAGAACTTGTTAAAGTTTGTCAAGTTCAGACGTTCAACCGAGAACAAAGAAAGAAACAATTCTAACATAAATAACTTTTTTTTACAAAATGACAATCTGTTTAGAACAATAGAAGTGATTTCCCAAGCATAGAATGTTCGAAAAATTGCTCGAAGGAATGGATTGTCTTGAATTCTTTAAGGAATAGAAGTTAAAAAAGAACTCGTAAAAGTTTCTCAAGTTCGGAAGTTCGGCTGAGAACTAATAGAGAAACTATTATCACCTAAATAAGTTTTTAATTACAGACCAAAAGTTGTTTATAAAATGACAACTATTTAGACCAAGTGATGTGATTTCCTGAGCTTGGAATGTTCAAGGAATTGCTCGAAAGAATGGATCATCTTGAATACTTTAAGGAACCGAAGTTCTAAAAGAACTTGTAAAAGTTTGTCAACTTCAGAAGTTCGATCGAGAACCTAGAGAGAAACAATTCTCACATAAATAACTTTTTAATTCAACGACCAAAATTTTGTTTACAAAATGACAATCTATTTAGAACAATTGATGCGATTTCCCGATAATGGAATGTTCGAAAAATTGCTCGAAGGTATAGTTCGTCTTGAATAATTTAAGGAACCAAAGTTAAAAAAGAACTCGCAAAGGTTTTTCAAGTTCGAAAGTTTGACCGAGAACCTAGAGAGAAACTATTATCACCTAAATAAGTTTTTAATTCAAAGACCAAAAGTTGTGTATAAAATGACAACTAGTTTGACCAAATGATGTGATTTCCTAAGCTTGGAATGTTCAGAAAATTGCTCGAAGGAATGGATCGTCGTAAATACTCTAAGGAACCGAAGTTATAAAAGAACTCGTAAAAGTTTGTTTACTTTGGAAGTTCGGCCTAGAACCAAGAGAGAAACTATTCTCACCTAAACAAGTTTTTAATTCAAAGACCAAAAGTTGTTTACAAAATGACAACTATTTAGACTAAATGATGCGATTTCTCAAGCATGGAATGTTTGAAAAATTGCTCGAAGGAATGGATCGTCTTGAATAGTTTAAGGAATCGAAGTTATTAAAGAACTCGTAAAAGATTTTCAAGTTCGGAAGTTTGGTCGAGAACCAAAAGAGAAACAATTCGCACCTAAATAAGTTTTTAATTCAAATACCAAAAGTAGTTTACAAAATGACAACTATTTAGACCTAGTGATGTGATTTCCCAAGCATGGACTGTACGGAAAATTGCTTGAAGGAATGGATCGTCTTGAAAACTTTAATGAACAAAAGTTATAAAACAATTCGTTAAAGTTTGTCAAGTTCGGACGTTCAACCGAGAATAAAGAAAGAAACAATTCTAGCATAAATAAATTTTTTTTACAAAATGACAATCTATTTAGAACAATTGATGTGATTTCTCGAGCATGGAATGTTCGGAAAATTGCTCGAAGGAATGGATTGTATTGAATTCTTTAAGGAACAGAAGTTAAAAAAGAACTCGTACAAGTTTGTCAAGTTCGGAAGTTCGGCTAAGAACCAATAGAGAAACTATTATCACCTAAATAAATTTTTAATTAAAGACCAAAAGTTGTTTATAAAATGACAATTATTTAGACCAAATTATGTGATTTCTTGAGCTTGGAATGTTCAGGGAATTGCTCGAAAGAATGGATCATCTTGAATACTTTAAGGAACCGAAGTTATAAAAGAACTTGTAAAAGTTTGTCAACTTCGAAAGTTCGATCGAGAACCTAGAGAGAAACAATTCTCACATAAATAACTTTTTAATTCAACAACCAAAATTTTGTTTACAAAATGACAATCTATTTAGAACAATTGATACGATTTCCCGATAATGGAATGTTCGAAAAATTACTCGAAGGTATAGATCATCTTGAATAATTTAAGGAACCAAAGTTAAAAAAGAACTCGTAAAGGTTTTTTCAAGTTCAGAAGTTTGACCGAGAACCTAGAGATAAACTATTATAACCTAAATAAGTTTTTAATTCAAAGACCAGAAGTTGTTTATAAAAATGACAACTATTTAGACCAAATGATACGATTTCCTAAGCTTGGAATGTTCAGGAAATTGTTCACAGGAATGGATCGTCATGAAAACTTTAAGGAACCGAAGTTATAAAAGAAGTCGTAAAGGTTTGTCTACTTTGGAAGTTCGGCCTAAAACCAAGAGAGAAACTATTCTCACCTAAATAAGTTTTTAATTTAAAGACCAAAAGTTCTTTACAAAATGACAACTATTTAGACTCAATGATGCGATTTCTAGAGCATGGAATGTTCAAAAAATTGCTCGAAGGAATGGATCATCTTGAAAGGTTTAAGGAATCGAAGTTATTAAAGAACTAATAAAAGTTTTTCAAGTTCGAAAGTTCGGCCGAGAACCAAAAGTGAAACAATTCTCACCTAAATAAGTTTTTAATTCAAATACCAAAATTAGTTCACAAAATGACAACTATTTAGACCTAATGATGTGATTTCCCAAGCATGGACTGCATGGAAAGTTGCTTGAAGAAATGGATTGTCTTGAAAACTTTAATGAACAAAAGTTATAAAAGAACTAGTTAAAGTTTTTCAAGTTCGGACGTTCGATCGAGAACAAGGAAAGAAACAATTCTAACATAAATAACTTTTTTTTACAAAATGACAATCTAAATAGAACTATTGATGTGATTTCCCGAGCATGGATTGTTCGGAAAATTGATCGAAGGAATGGATTGTATTGAATTCTTTAAGGAACAGAAGTTAAAAAAGAACTCGTAAAAGTGTGTTAAGTTCAAAAGTTCGGCCTAGAATCTAGAGAGAAACTATTATCACCTAAATAAGTTTTGAATTCAAAGACCAAAAGTTGTTTACAATATGACAACTATTTTAACTAAATGATGCGATTTCTCGAGCATTGAATGTTCAAAAAATTGCTTGAAGGAATGGATCATCTTGAATAGTTGAAGGAATCAAAGTTTTAAAGAACTCGTAAAAGTTTTTCAAGTTCGGAAGTTCGACCGAGAACCAAAGGAGAAACAATTCTCACCTAAATAAGTTTGTAATTCAAAGACCAAAAGTAGTTTACAAAATGACAACTATTTAGACCTAATGATGTGATTTCCCAAGCATGCACTGTATGGAAAATTGCTCGAAGGAATGGATCATCTTGAATACTCTAATGAACAAAAGTTATAAAAGAACTCGTTAAAGTTTGTCAAGTTCGAAAGTTCGACCGAGAACAAAGAAAGAAACAATTCTAACGTATATAACTTTTTTTTAGAAAATTACAATCTATTTAGAACAATTGATGCTATTTCCCGACCATGGAATATTCAGAAAATTGCTCGAAGGAATGGGTCTTATTGAATCCTTTAAGGAACAGAAATTAAAAAAGAACTCGTAAAAGTTTGTCATGTTTGGAAGTTCGGGTGAGAACCAATAGAGAAACTATTATCACCTAAATAACTTTTTAATTCAAAGACCAAAAGTTGTTTATAAATTGATAACTATTTAGACCAAATGATTTGATTTCCTGAGCTTGGAATGTTAAGGGAATTGCTCGAAAGAATGGACCCTCTATAATACTTTCAGGAATCGAATTTATAAAAGAACTCGTAAAAGTTTGTCAAGTTCGAAAGTTCGGCCTAGAATCTAGAGAGAAACTATTATCACCTAAATAAGTTTTTAATTTAAAGACCAAAAGTTGTTTACAAAATGACAACTATTTTGACTAAATGATGCGATTTCTCGAGCATTGAATGTTCAAAAAATTGCTCGAAGGAATGGATCATCTTGAATAGTTGAAGGAATCAAAGTTTTAAAGAACTCGTAAAAGTTTTTCAAGTTCGAAAGTTTGACCGAGAACCGAAGGAGAAACAATTCTCACCTAAATAAGTTTGTAATTCAAAGACCAAAAGTAGTTTACAAAATGACAACTATTTAGACCTAATGATGTGATTTCCCAAGCATGCACTGTATGGAAAATTGCTCGAAGGAATGGATCATCTTGAATACTCTAATGAACAAAAGTTATAAAAGAACTCGTTAAAGTTTGTCAAGTTCGAAAGTTCGACCGAGAACAAAGAAAGAAACAATTCTAACGTATATAACTTTTTTTTAGAAAATTACAATCTATTTAGAACAATTGATGCTATTTCCCGACCATGGAATATTCAGAAAATTGCTCGAAGGAATGGGTCTTATTGAATCCTTTAAGGAACAGAAATTAAAAAGAACTCGTAAAAGTTTGTCATGTTTGGAAGTTCGGGTGAGAACCAATAGAGAAACTATTATCACCTAAATAACTTTTTAATTCAAAGACCAAAAGTTGTTTATAAATTGATAACTATTTAGACCAAATGATTTGATTTCCTGAGCTTGGAATGTTAAGGGAATTGCTCGAAAGAATGGACCCTCTATAATACTTTCAGGAATCGAATTTATAAAAGAACTCGTAAAAGTTTGTCAAGTTCGAAAGTTCGGCCTAGAATCTAGAGAGAAACTATTATCACCTAAATAAGTTTTTAATTTAAAGACCAAAAGTTGTTTACAAAATGACAACTATTTTGACTAAATGATGCGATTTCTCGAGCATTGAATGTTCAAAAAATTGCTCGAAGGAATGGATCATCTTGAATAGTTGAAGGAATCAAAGTTTTAAAGAACTCGTAAAAGTTTTTCAAGTTCGAAAGTTTGACCGAGAACCGAAGGAGAAACAATTCTCACCTAAATAAGTTTGTAATTCAAAGACCAAAAGTAGTTTACAAAATGACAACTATTTAGACCTAATGATGTGATTTCCCAAGCATGCATTGTATAGAAAATTGCTCGAAGGAATAGATCGTCTTGAATACTCTAATGAACAAAAGTTATAAAAGAACTCGTTAAAGTTTGTCAAGTTCGAAAGTTCGACCGAGAACAAAGAAAGAAACAATTCTAACGTAAATAACTTTTTTTTAGAAAATTACAATCTATTTAGAACAATTGATGCGATTTCCTGAGCATGGAATGTTCAGAAAATTGCTCGAAGGAATGGATCTTCTTGAATTCTTTAAGGAACAGAAATTAAAAAAGAACTCGTAAAAGTTTGTCATGTTTGGAAGTTCGGGTGAGAACCAATAGAGAAACTATTATCACCTAAATAACTTTTTAATTCAAAGACCAAAAGTTGTTTATAAATTGATAACTATTTAGACCAAATGATTTGATTTCCTAAGCTTGGAATGTTAAGGGAATTGCTCGAAAGAATGGATCATCTTGAATACTTTAAGGAACCGAAGTTATAAAAGAACTTGTAAAAGTTTGTTAACTTCGAAAGTTTGGCTGTGAACTAAGAGAAAAACTATTCTCACCAACATAAGTTTTTCATTCAAAGACCAAAAGTTGTTTACAAAATGACAACTGTTTAGACCAAATGATGCAATTTCTCGAGCATGGAATGTTTGAAAAATTGCTCGAAGGAATGGATCGTCTTGAATGCTTTAAGGATCTGAAGTTATAAAAGAACTCCTCCTAAAAGTTTGTCAAGTTTAAAAGTTCAGTCGAGAACCAAGAGAGAAACAATTCTCACCTAAATTTGTTATTAATTCAAAGACCAAAAGTAGTTTACAAAATGACAACTGTTTTGATCTAATATTGCAATTTCCCAAGCATGGACTGTAAGGAAAATGGCTCGAAGAAATGGATCGTGTTGAATACTTTAAGGAACAAAAGTTATAAAAGAACTCGTAAAAGTTTGTCAAATTCGGAAGTTCGACCAAGAACCAAGAAAGAAACAATTCTCAGATAAATAACTTTTTAATTTATAGACCAAAAGTTGTTTACAAAGTGACAATCTATTTAGAACAATTGATACGATTTTTCAAGCATGAAATGTTTAAAAAATTGGGCGAAGGAATGGATCGTCTTGAATACTTTAAGGAATCGAAGTTAAAAAAAACTCGCAAATGTTTGTCAAGTTCGAAAGTTCGGCCTAGAACCAAGAAAGTAACTATTATCATCTAAATAAGTTTTTAATTCAAAGACCAAAAGTTGTTTATAAAATGAAAACTATTTAGACCAAATGATGCGATTTCCCGAGCATGGATTGTTCGAAAAATGGCGCAGAGGAATGGAACGTCTTGAATACCTTAAGGAACAAAAGTTATAAAAGAACTCAAAAAGTTTGTCAAGTTCGGAAGTTCGATCGAGAACCTAGAGAAAAATAATTCTCACATAAATAACTTTTTAATTCAAAAACCAAAATTTATTTACAAAATGACAATCTATTTAGAACAATTGATGCGATTTCCCGATAATGGAATGCTCAAAAATTGCTCGAAGGTATGGACCGTATTGAATAATTTAAGGAACCGAAGCTAAAAACGAACTCGTAAAGGTTTTTCAAGTTCGAAAGTTCAACCGAGAACCTAGAGAGAAACTATTATCACCTAAATAAGTTTTTAATTCAAAAACCAAAAGTTCTTTGTAAAATGACAACTATTTAGACCAAATGATGCGATTTCTTAAGCTTGGAATGTTCAAAAAATTTCTCGATGGAATGGATTGTTGTGAATACTTTAAGGGACCGAAGTTATAGAAGAACTCGTAAAAGTTTGTCAACTTTGGAAGTTCGGCCTATAACCCTGAGAGAAACTATTCTCACCTAAACAAGTTTTTAGTTCAAAGACCAAAAGTTGTTAACAAAATGACAACCATTTAGACTGAATGATGCAATTTTTCGAGCATGGAATGTTTGAAAAATTGCTCCAAGGAATGGATCGTCTTGAATAATTTAAGAAATCGAAGTTATAAAAGAACTCGTAAAACTTTGTCAAGTTCAGAAGTTCGGTCGAGAACCAAAAGAGAAACAATTCTCACTTAAATAAGTTTTTAATTCGAAGACCAAAAGTAGATTACAAAATGACTACTATTTAGGCCCATGATGTGATTTTCCAAGCATTGGCTATATGGAAAATTGCTCGAAGGAATGGATCGTCTTGAATACTTTAATGAGCAAAAGTTATAAAACAACTCGTTAAAGTTTTTCAAGTTCGAAAGTTCGACCGAGAACAAAGAAAGAAAGAATTCTAACATAAATAACTTTGTTTACAAAATGACAATCTATTTAGAACAATTGATGCGATTTCTCGAGCATGGAATGTTCGGAAAATTGCTCGAGGGAATGGATCGTCTTGAATTATTTAAGAAACAGAAGTTAAAAAAGAACTCATAAAAGTTTGTCAACTTCAGATGTTCGACTGTAAACCAATAGAGAAACAATTATCACCTAAATAAGTTTTTAATTCAATGATCAAAAGTTGTTTATAAAAATGACAATCTATTTAGAACAATTGATGCGATTTCCCGAGCATGGAATGTTCAGAAAATTGCTCGAAGGAATGGATCTACTTGAATTATTTAAGGAATAGAAGTTAAAAAAGAACTCGTAAAAGTTTGTCAAGTTTGAAAGTTCGGCTGAGAACCAATAAAGAAACTATTATCACCTAAATAAGTTTTTAATTAAAAGACCAAAAGTTGTTTATAAAAATGACAACTATTTAGATCAAATGGTGCGATTTCCTAAGCTTGGAATGTTCAGAAAATTGCTCGAAGGAATAGATATTCTTGAATACTTTAAGGTACCAAAGTTATAAATGAACTCATAAAAGTTTGTCAACTTCGGAAGTTCTGCCTAGAACCAGGACAGAAACTATTCTCACCTAAATAAGTTTTTAATTCAAAAACCAAAAGTTGTTTACAAAATGACAACTATTTAGACTAAATGATGCGATTTCTGGAGCATGGATTGTTCGTAAAATTGCTCGAAGGAATGGATCGTCTTGAATAGTTTAAGGAATCGAAGTTATTAAAGAACTCGTAAAAGTTTTTCAAGTTTGGAAGATCGACCGAGAACCAAAAGAGAAACAATTCTCACCTATATAAGTTTTTAAGTCAAAAACCAAAAGTAGTTTACAAAATGACAACTATTTAGACCTAATGATGTGATTTCCCAAGCATGCACTATTTGGAAAATTGCTCGAAGGAATGGATCGTCTTGAATACTATAATGAAAAAAAGTTATAAAAGAACTCGATAAAGTTCGTCAAGTTCGGAAGCTTGACTTAGAACAAAGAAAGAAATAATTCTAACATATATATTTTTTTTTTACAAAATGACAATCTATTTAGAACAATTGATGCAATTTCCGGAGCATGGAATGTTCAGAAAATTTCTCGAAGGACTGGATCTACTTGAATTATTTAAGGAATAGAAGTTAAAAAATAACTCGTAAAAGTTTGTGAAGTTCGAAAGTTCGGCTGAGAACCAATAGAGAAACTATTATCACCTAAATAAGTTTTTAATTCAAAGACCAAAAGTTGTTTATAAAATGACATCTATTTAGACCAAATGATTTGATATCCTGAGCTTGGAATGTTCAGGGAATTGCTCGAAAGAATGGATCATCTTGAATACTTTAAGGAACCGAAGTTATAAAAGAACTTGTAAAAGCTTGTCAACTTCGAAAGTTCGGCTATGAACAAAGAGAGAAACTATTCTCGCCAAAATAAGTTTCTAATTCAAAGACCAAAAGTTGATTACGAAATGACAACTATTTAGACTAAATGATGCGATTTCTCGAGCATGGAATGTTCGTAAAACTGCTCGAAGGAATGGATTGTCTTGAATAGTTTAAGGAATCGAAGTTATTAAAGAACTCGTAAAAGTTTTTCAAGATCAGAAGTTCGATCGAGAACCAAAAGAGAAACAATTCTCACCTAAATAAGTTTTTAAGTCAAAAACCAAAAGTAGTTTAAAAATCATAACTATTTAGACCTAATGATGTGATTTCCCAAGCATGCACTGTATGGAAAATTGCTCGAAGGAATGGATCGTCTTGAATACTCTAATGAACAAAAGTTATAATAGAACTCGATAAAGTTCGTCAAGTTCGGAAGCTTGATCGAGAACAAAGAAAGAAATAATTCTAACATAAATATTTTTTTTTACAAAATGACAATCTATTAAACAATTGATGCGATTTCCCGAGCATGGAATGTTCAGAAAATTGCTCGAAGGAATGGATATTCTTGAATACAATAAGGAAACGAAGTTATAAAAGAACTCATAAAGTTTGTCAACTTCACAAATTCGACCTCAAACCAAGAGAGAAACTATTCTCACCAAATAAGTTTTTAATTCAAAGACCAAAAGTTAATTACGAAATGACAACTATTTAGACCAAATGATGCAATTGCTCGATCATGGAATGTTCAAAAAATTGCTAGAGGGAATGGATCATCTTGAATACTTTAATGAACAAAAGTTATAAAAGAACTCGTAAAAGTTGTCAAGTTCGGAAGTTCGACCGAGAACCTAGAGAGAAACAATTCCCACATAAATAACTTTTTTATTAAAAAACCAAAAGTTGTTTACAAAATGATAATCTATTTAGAACAATTGATGCGATTTCTTGATAATGGAATGTTCGAAAAATTGCTTGAGGGTATAGATCGTCTTGAATAATTTAAGGAACCGAAGATAAAAAAGAACTCGTAAAGGTTTTTGAAGTTCGGAAGTTCGGTCGAGAACCTAGAGAGAAACTATTATCACCTAAATAAGGTTTTAATTCAAAGACCAAAAGTTGATTATAAAATGACAACTATTTAGACCAAATGATGTGATTTCCTAAGTTTGGAATGTTCAGAAAATTGCTTGAAGGAATGGATATTCTTGAATACTTTAAGGAAACGAAGTTATAAAAGAACTCATAAAAGTTTGTCAACTTCGCAAATTCGACCTCGAACTAGGAGAGAAACTATTCTCACCAAAATAAGTTTTAATTCAAAGACCAAAAGTTGATTACGAAATGACAACTATTTAGACTAAATGATGCGATTTCTCGAGCATGGAATGTTTGTAAAATTGCTCGAAGGAATGGATCGTCTTGAATAGTTTAAGGAATCGAAGTTATTGAAGAGATCGTAAAAGTTTTTCAAGTTCGGAAGTTCAACCGAGAACAAAAAGAGAAACAATTCTCACCTAAATAAGTTTTTAAGTCAAAAAACAAAAGTAGTTTACAAAATGACAACTATTTAGACCTAATGATGTGATTTCCCAAGCATGCACTGTATGGAAAATTGCTCGAAGGAATGGATCATCTTGAATACTCTAATGAACAAAAGTTATAAAAGAACACAATAAAGTTTGTCAAGTTCGAAAGCTTGACCGAGAACAAAGAAAGAAATAATTCTAACATAAATATTTTTTTTTCCAAAATGACAATCTCTTTAAAACAATTGATGCGATTTCCCGAGCATGGAATGTTCAGAAAATTTCTCGAAGGAATGGATCTACTTGAATTATTTAAGGAGTAGAAGTTAAAAAAGAACTCGTAAAAGTTTGTCAAGTTCGAAAGTTCGGCTGAGAACCAATAGAGAAACTATTATCACCTAAATAAGTTTTAATTCAAAGACCAAAAGTTGTTTATAAAATGACATCTATTTAGACCAAATGATTTGATATCCTGAGATTGGAATGTTCAAGGAATTGCTCGAAAGAATGGATCATCTTGAATACTTTAAGGAATCGAAGTTATAAAAGAACTTGTAAAAGCTTGTCAACTTCGAAAGTTCGGCTGTGAACAAAGAGAGAAACTAGTCTCACCAAAATAATTTTTTAATTCAAAGAGCAAAAGTTGATATGAAATGATAACTATTTAGACCAAATGATGCAATTGCTCGAGCATGGAATGTTCGAAAAATTGCTCGAGGGAATGGATCGTCTTGAATACTTTAAGGAACAAAAGTTATAAAAGAACTCGTAAAAGTTGTCAAGTTCGGAAGTTCGACCAAGAACCTAGAGAGAAACAATTCCCACATAAATAAATTTTTTATTCAAAAACCAAAAGTTGTTTACAAATTGACAATCTATTTAGAACAATTGATTCGATTTCCTGAGAATGGAATGTTCGAAAAATTGCTCGAGGGTATAGATCGTCTTGAATAATTTAAGGAACCGAAGATAAAAAAGAACTCGTAAAGGTTTTTCAGGTTCGAAAGTTCGGTCGAGAACCTAGATAGAAACTATTATCACCTAAATAAGTTTTTAATTCAAAGACCAAAAGTTGTTTATAAAATGACAACTATTTAGACCAAATGATGTGATTTCCTAAGCTTAGAATGTTCAGAAAATTGCTCAAAGGAATGGATATTCTTGAATATAATAAGGAAACGAAGTTATAAAAGAACTCATAACAGTATGTCAACTTCGCAAATTCGGCCTCGAACCAGGAGAGAAACTATTCTCACCAAAATAAGTTTTAATTCAAAGACCAAAAGTTGATTACGAAATGACAACTATTTAGACTAAATGATGCGATTTCTCGAGCATGGAATGTTTGTAAAATTGCTCGAAGGAATGGATCTTCTTGAATAGTTTAAGGAATCGAAGTTATTGAAGAAATCGTACAAGTTTTTCAAGTTCGGAAGTTAGACCGAGTACCAAAGAGAAACAATTCTCACCTAAATAAGTTTTTAAGTCAAAAACCAAAAGTAGTTTACAAAATGACAACTGTTTAGACCTAACGATGTGATTTCCCAAGCATGCACTGTAAGGAAAATTGCTCGAAGGAATGGATCATCTTGAATACTCTAATGAACAAAAGTTATAAAAGAACACAATAAAGTTTGTCAAGTTCAAAAGCTTGACCGAGAACAGCGAAAGAAATAATTCTAACATAAATATTTTTTTTTCCAAAATGACAATCTATTTAGAACAATCGATGCGATTTCCCGAGCATGGAATGTTTAGAAAATTTCTCGAAGGAATGGATCTACTTGAATTATTTAAGGAATATAAGTTAAAAAAGAACTCGTAAAATTTTGTCAAGTTCGAAAGTTCGACTGAGAACCAATAGAGAAACTATTATCTCCAAAATAAGTTTTAATTCAAAGACCAAAAGTTGTTTATAAAATGACATCTATTTAGACCAAATGATTTGATATCCTGAGCTTGGAAAGTTCAGGGAATTGCTCGAAAGAATGGATCATCTTGAATACTTTAAGGAACCGATGTTATAAAAGAACTTGTAAAAGCTTTTCAGCTTCGAAAGTTCGGCTGTGAACAAAGAGAGAAACTAGTCTCACCAAAATAAGTTTTTAATTCAAAGACCAAAAGTTGATTACGAAATGAAAACTATTTAGAGCAAATAATGCGATTGCTCGAGCATGGAATGTTCGTAAAATTGCTCGAAGGAATGGATCGTCTTGAATAGTTTAAGGAATCGAAGTTATTGAAAAAATCGTAAAAGTTTTTCAAGTTCGGAAGTTCGACCGAGAACCAAAAGAGAAACAATTCTCACCTAAATAAGTTTTTAAGTCAAAAAACAAAAGTAGTTTACAAAATGACAACTATTTAGACCTAATGATGTGATTTCCCAAGCATGCACTGTATGGAAAATTGCTCGAAGGAATGGATCATCTTGAATACTCTAATGAACAAAAGTTATAAAAGAACACAATAAAGTTTGTCAAGTTCGAAAGCTTGACCGAGAACAAAGAAAGAAATAATTCTAACATAAATATTTTTTTTTCCAAAATGACAATCTCTTTAAAACAATTGATGTGATTTCCCGAGCATGGAATGTTCAGAAAATTTCTCGAAGGAATGGATCTACTTGAATTATTTAAGGAGTAGAAGTTAAAAAAGAACTCGTAAAAGTTTGTCAAGTTCGAAAGTTCGGCTGAGAACCAATAGAGAAACTATTATCACCTAAATAAGTTTTAATTCAAAGACCAAAAGTTGTTTATAAAATGACATCTATTTAGACCAAATGATTTGATATCCTGAGATTGGAATGTTCAAGGAATTGCTCGAAAGAATGGATCATCTTGAATACTTTAAGGAATCGAAGTTATAAAAGAACTTGTAAAAGCTTGTCAACTTCGAAAGTTCGGCTGTGAACAAAGAGAGAAACTAGTCTCACCAAAATAATTTTTTAATTCAAAGAGCAAAAGTTGATATGAAATGATAACTATTTAGACCAAATGATGCAATTGCTCGAGCATGGAATGTTCGAAAAATTGCTCGAGGGAATGGATCGTCTTGAATACTTTAAGGAACAAAAGTTATAAAAGAACTCGTAAAAGTTGTCAAGTTCGGAAGTTCGACCAAGAACCTAGAGAGAAACAATTCCCACATAAATAAATTTTTTATTCAAAAACCAAAAGTTGTTTACAAATTGACAATCTATTTAGAACAATTGATTCGATTTCCTGAGAATGGAATGTTCGAAAAATTGCTCGAGGGTATAGATCGTCTTGAATAATTTAAGGAACCGAAGATAAAAAAGAACTCGTAAAGGTTTTTCAGGTTCGAAAGTTCGGTCGAGAACCTAGATAGAAACTATTATCACCTAAATAAGTTTTTAATTCAAAGACCAAAAGTTGTTTATAAAATGACAACTATTTAGACCAAATGATGTGATTTCCTAAGCTTAGAATGTTCAGAAAATTGCTCAAAGGAATGGATATTCTTGAATATAATAAGGAAACGAAGTTATAAAAGAACTCATAAAAGTTTGTCAACTTCGCAAATTCGGCCTCGAACCAGGAGAGAAACTATTCTCACCAAAATAAGTTTTAATTCAAAGACCAAAAGTTGATTACGAAATGACAACTATTTAGACTAAATGATGCGATTTCTCGAGCATGGAATGTTTGTAAAATTGCTCGAAGGAATGGATCTTCTTGAATAGTTTAAGGAATCGAAGTTATTGAAGAAATCGTACAAGTTTTTCAAGTTCGGAAGTTCGACCGAGTACCAAAAGAGAAACAATTCTCACCTAAATAAGTTTTTAAGTCAAAAACCAAAAGTAGTTTACAAAATGACAACTGTTTAGACCTAACGATGTGATTTCCCAAGCATGCACTGTAAGGAAAATTGCTCGAAGGAATGGATCATCTTGAATACTCTAATGAACAAAAGTTATAAAAGAACACAATAAAGTTTGTCAAGTTCAAAAGCTTGACCGAGAACAGCGAAAGAAATAATTCTAACATAAATATTTTTTTTTCCAAAATGACAATCTATTTAGAACAATCGATGCGATTTCCCGAGCATGGAATGTTTAGAAAATTTCTCGAAGGAATGGATCTACTTGAATTATTTAAGGAATAGAAGTTAAAAAAGAACTCGTAAAATTTTGACAAGTTCGAAAGTTCGACTGAGAACCAATAGAGAAACTTTTATCTCCAAAATAAGTTTTAATTCAAAGACCAAAAGTTGTTTATAAAATGACATCTATTTAGACCAAATGATTTGATATCCTGAGCTTGGAAAGTTCAGGGAATTGCTCGAAAGAATGGATCATCTTGAATACTTTAAGGAACCGATGTTATAAAAGAACTTGTAAAAGCTTTTCAGCTTCGAAAGTTCGGCTGTGAACAAAGAGAGAAACTAGTCTCACCAAAATAAGTTTTTAATTCAAAGACCAAAAGTTGATTACGAAATGAAAACTATTTAGAGCAAATAATGCGATTGCTCGAGCATGGAATGTTCGTAAAATTGCTCGAAGGAATGGATCGTCTTGAATAGTTTAAGGAATCGAAGTTATTGAAGAAATCGTAAAAGTTTTTCAAGTTCGGAAGTTCGACCGAGAACCAAAAGAGAAACAATTCTCACCTAAATAAGTTTTTAAGTCAAAAAACAAAAGTAGTTTACAAAATGACAACTATTTAGACCTAATGATGTGATTTCCCAAGCATGCACTGTATGGAAAATTGCTCGAAGGAATGGATCATCTTGAATACTCTAATGAACAAAAGTTATAAAAGAACACAATAAAGTTTGTCAAGTTCGAAAGCTTGACCGAGAACAAAGAAAGAAATAATTCTAACATAAATATTTTTTTTTCCAAAATGACAATCTCTTTAAAACAATTGATGTGATTTCCCGAGCATGGAATGTTCAGAAAATTTCTCGAAGGAATGGATCTACTTGAATTATTTAAGGAGTAGAAGTTAAAAAAGAACTCGTAAAAGTTTGTCAAGTTCGAAAGTTCGGCTGAGAACCAATAGAGAAACTATTATCACCTAAATAAGTTTTAATTCAAAGACCAAAAGTTGTTTATAAAATGACATCTATTTAGACCAAATGATTTGATATCCTGAGATTGGAATGTTCAAGGAATTGCTCGAAAGAATGGATCATCTTGAATACTTTAAGGAATCGAAGTTATAAAAGAACTTGTAAAAGCTTGTCAACTTCGAAAGTTCGGCTGTGAACAAAGAGAGAAACTAGTCTCACCAAAATAATTTTTTAATTCAAAGAGCAAAAGTTGATATGAAATGATAACTATTTAGACCAAATGATGCAATTGCTCGAGCATGGAATGTTCGAAAAATTGCTCGAGGGAATGGATCGTCTTGAATACTTTAAGGAACAAAAGTTATAAAAGAACTCGTAAAAGTTGTCAAGTTCGGAAGTTCGACCAAGAACCTAAAGAGAAACAATTCCCACATAAATAAATTTTTTATTCAAAAACCAAAAGTTGTTTACAAATTGACAATCTATTTAGAACAATTGATTCGATTTCCTGAGAATGGAATGTTCGAAAAATTGCTCGAGGGTATAGATCGTCTTGAATAATTTAAGGAACCGAAGATAAAAAAGAACTCGTAAAGGTTTTTCAGGTTCGAAAGTTCGGTCGAGAACCTAGAGAGAAACTATTATCACCTAAATAAGTTTTTAATTCAAAGACCAAAAGTTGTTTATAAAATGACAACTATTTAGACCAAATGATGTGATTTCCTAAGCTTAGAATGTTCAGAAAATTGCTCGAAGGAATGGATATTCTTGAATATAATAAGGAAACGAAGTTATAAAAGAACTCATAAAAGTTTGTCAACTTCGCAAATTCGGCCTCGAACCAGGAGAGAAACTATTCTCACCAAAATAAGTTTTTAATTCAAAGACCAAAAGTTGATTACAAAATGACAACTATTTAGAGTAAATGATGCGATTTCTCGAGCATGGAATGTTTGTAAAATTGCTCGAAGGAATGGATCGCCTTGAATAGTTTCAAGGAATCGAAGTTATTGAACAAATCGTAAAAGTTTTTCAAGTTCGGAAGTTCGACCGAGAACCAAAAGAGAAACAATTCTCACCTAAATAAGTTTTTAAGTCAAAAACCAAAAGTAGTTTACAAAATAACAACTATTTAGACCTAATGATGTGATTTCCCAAGCATGCACTGTATGGAAAATTGCTCGAAGGAATGGATCGTCTTGAATACTCTAATGAACAAAAGTTATAAAAGAACACAATAAAGTTTGTCAAGTTCGAAAGCTTGACCGAGAACAAAGAAAGAAATAATTCTAACATAAATATTTTTTTTTCCAAAATGACAATCTCTTTAAAACAATTGATGCGATTTCTCGAGCATGGAATGTTCAGAAAATTTCAAGAAGGAATGGATCTACTTGAATTATTTAAGGAGTAGAAGTTAAAAAAGAACTTGTAAAAGTTTGTCAAGTTCGAAAGTTCGGCTGAGAACCAATAGAGAAACTATTATCACCTAAATAAGTTTTAATTCAAAGACCAAAAGTTGTTTATAAAATGACATCTATTTAGACCAAATGATTTGATATCCTGAGAT
The DNA here is from genome assembly GCA_005610355.1 of Gossypioides kirkii. NCBI lineage: Eukaryota > Viridiplantae > Streptophyta > Magnoliopsida > Malvales > Malvaceae > Gossypioides > Gossypioides kirkii. The sequence goes on from CP032245.1 coordinate 26,600,694, forward strand.
TGGAATGTTCAAGGAATTGCTCGAAAGAATGGATCATCTTGAATACTTTAAGGAATCGAAGTTATAAAAGAACTTGTAAAAGCTTGTCAACTTCGAAAGTTCGGCTGTGAACAAAGAGAGAAACTAGTCTCACCAAAATAATTTTTTAATTCAAAGAGCAAAAGTTGATATGAAATGATAACTATTTAGACCAAATGATGCAATTGCTCGAGCATGGAATGTTCGAAAAATTGCTCGAGGGAATGGATTATCTTGAATACTTTAAGGAACAAAAGTTATAAAAGAACTCGTAAAAGTTGTCAAGTTCGGAAGTTCGACCAAGAACCTAGAGAGAAACAATTCCCACATAAATAAATTTTTTATTCAAAAACCAAAAGTTGTTTACATATTGACAATCTATTTAGAACAATTGATTCGATTTCCTAAGAATGGAATGTTCGAAAAATTGCTCGAGGGTATAGATCGTCTTGAATAATTTAAGGAACCGAAGATAAAAAAGAACTCGTAAAGGTTTTTCAGGTTCGAAAGTTCGGTCGAGAACCTAGAGAGAAACTATTATCACCTAAATAAGTTTTTATTTCAAAGACCAAAAGTTGTTTATAAAATGACAACTATTTAGACCAAATGATGTGATTTCCTAAGCTTAGAATGTTTAGAAAATTGCTCGAAGGAATGGATATTCTTGAATATAATAAGGAAACGAAGTTATAAAAGAACTCATAAAAGTTTGTCAACTTCGCAAATTCGGCCTCGAACCAGGAGAGAAACTATTCTCACCAAAATAAGTTTTTAATTCAAAGACCAAAAGTTGATTACAAAATGACAACTATTTAGAGTAAATGATACGATTTCTCGAGCATGGAATGTTTGTAAAATTGCTCGAAGGAATGGATCGCCTTGAATAGTTTAAGGAATCGAAGTTATTAAAGAAATCGTAAAAGTTTTTCAAGTTCGGAAGTTCGACCGAGAACCAAAAGAGAAACAATTCTCACCTAAATAAGTTTTTAAGTCAAAAACCAAAAGTAGTTTACAAAATGACAACTATTTAGACCTAATGATGTGATTTCCCAAGCATGCACTGTATGGAAAATTGCTCGAAGGAATGGATCGTCTTGAATACTCTAATGAACAAAAGTTATAAAAGAACACAATAAAGTTTGTCAAGTTCGAAAGCTTGACCGAGAACAAAGAAAGAAATAATTCTAACATAAATATTTTTTTTTCCAAAATGACAATCTATTTAGAACAATTGATGCGATTTCCCGAGCATGGAATGTTCAGAAAATTTCTCGAAGGAATGGATCTACTTGAATTATTTAAGGAATAGAAGTTAAAAAAGAACTCGTAAAAGTTTGTCAAGTTCAAAAGTTCGGCTGAGAACCAATAGAGAAACTATTATCACCTAAATAAGTTTTAATTCAAAGACAAAACGTTGTTTATAAAATGACATCTATTTAGACCAAATGATTTGATATCCTGAGCTTGGAATGTTCAGGGAATTGCTCGAAAGAATGGATCATCTTGAATACTTTAAGGAACCGAAGTTATAAAAGAACTTGTGAAAGCTTGTCAACTTCGAAAGTTCGGCTGTGAACAAAGAGAGAAACTAGTCTCACCAAAATAAGTTTTTAATTCAAAGACCAAAAGTTGATTACGAAATGACAACTATTTAGACCAAATGATGCGATTGCCCGAGCATGGAATGTTTGAAAAATTGCTCGAGGGAATGGATCGTCTTGAATACTTTAAGGAACAAAAGTTATAAAAGAACTCGTAAAAGTTGTCAAGTTCGAAGTTCGACCAAGAACCTAGAGAGAAACAATTCCCACATAAATAACTTTTTTATTCAAAAACCAAAAGTTGTTTACAAATTGACAATCTATTTAGAACAATTGATTCGATTTCCTGAGAATGAAATGTTCGAAAAATTGCTCGAGGGCATAGATCGTCTTGAGTAATTTAAGGAATCGAAGATAAAAAAGAACTCGTAAAGGTTTTTCAGGTTCGAAAGTTCGGTCGAGAACCTAGAGAGAAACTATTATCACCTAAATAAGTTTTTAATTCATAGACCAAAAGTTGTTTATAAAATGACAACTATTTAGACCAAATGATGTGATTTCCTAAGCTTGGAATGTTCAGAAAATTGCTCGAAGGAATGGATATTCTTGAATAAAATAAGGAAACGAAGTTATAAAAGAACTCATAAAAGTTTGTCAACTTCATAAATTCGGCCTCGAACCAGGAGAGAAACTATTCTCACCAAAATAAGTTTTTAATTCAAAGACCAAAAGTTGATTACGAAATGACAACTATTTAGACTAAATGATGCGATTTCTCATGCATGGAATGTTCATAAAATTGCTCGAAGGAATGGATCGTCTTGAATAGTTTAAGGAGTCGAAGTTATTGAAGAAATCGTAAAAGTTTTTCAAGTTCGGAAGTTCGACCGAGAACCAAAAGAGAAACAATTCTCACCTAAATAAGTTTTTAAGTCAAAAACCAAAAGTAGTTTACAAAATGACAACTATTTAGACCTAATGATGTGATTTCCCAAGCATGCACTGTATGGAAAATTGCTCGAAGGAATGGATCGTCTTGAATACTCTAATGAACAAAAGTTATAAAAGAACACAATAAAGTTTGTCAAGTTCGAAAGCTTGACCGAGAACAAAGAAAGAAATAATTCTAACATAAATATTTTTTTTTCCAAAATGACAATCTATTTAGAACAATTGATGCGATTTCCCGAGCATGGAATGTTCAGAAAATTTCTCGAAGGAATGGATCTACTTGAATTATTTAAGGAATAGAAGTTAAAAAAGAACTCGTAAAAGTTTGTCAAGTTCGAAAGTTCGGCTGAGAACCAATAGAGAAACTATTATCACCTAAATAAGTTTTAATTCAAAGACCAAAAGTTGTTTATAAAATGACATCTATTTAGACCAAATGATTTGATATCCTGAGCTTGGAATGTTCAGGGAATTGCTCGAAAGATGGATCATCTTGAATACTTTAAGGAACCGAAGTTATAAAAGAACTTGTAAAAGCTTGTCAACTTCGAAAGTTCGGCTGTGAACAAAGAGAGAAACTAGTCTCACCAAAATAAGTTTTTAATTCAAAGACCAAAAGTTGATACGAAATGACAACTATTTAGACCAAATGATGCGATTTCTCGAGCATGGAATGTTCAAAAATTGCTCGAGGGAATGGATCGTCTTGAATACTTTAAGGAACAAAAGTTATAAAAGAACTCGTAAAAGTTGTCAAGTTCGGAAGTTCGACCAAGAACCTAGAGAGAAACAATTCCCACATAAATAAATTTTTTATTCAAAAACCAAAAGTTGTTTACAAATTGACAATCTATTTAGAACAATTGATTCGATTTCCTAAGAATGGAATGTTCGAAAAATTGCTCGAGGGTATAGATCGTCTTGAATAATTTAAGGAACCGAAGATAAAAAAGAACTCGTAAAGGTTTTTCAGGTTCGAAAGTTCGGTCGAGAACCTAGAGAGAAACTATTATCACCTAAATAAGTTTTTAATTCAAAGACCAAAAGTTGTTTATAAAATGACAACTATTTAGACCAAATGATGTGATTTCCTAAGCTTGGAATGTTCAGAAAATTGCTCGAAGGAATGGATATTCTTGAATATAATAAGGAAACGAAGTTATAAAAGAACTCATAAAAGTTTGTCAACTTCGCAAATTCGGCCTCGAACCAGGAGAGAAACTATTCTCACCAAAATAAGTTTTTAATTCAAAGACCAAAAGTTGATTACAAAATGACAACTATTTAGAGTAAATGATGCGATTTCTCGAGCATGGAATGTTCGTAAAATTGCTCGAAGGAATGGATCGTCTTGAATAGTTTAAGGAATCGAAGTTATTGAAGAAATCGTAAAAGTTTTTCAAGTTCGGAAGTTCGACCGAGAACCAAAAGAGAAACAATTCTCACCTAAATAAGTTTTTAAGTCAAAAACCAAAAGTAGTTTACAAAATGACAACTATTTAGACCTAATGATGTGATTTCCCAAGCATGCACTGTATGGAAAATTGCTCGAAGGAATGGATCGTCTTGAATACTCTAATGAACAAAAGTTATTAAAGAACACAATAAAGTTTGTCAAGTTCGAAAGCTTGACCGAGAACAAAGAAAGAAATAATTCTAACATAAATATTTTTTTTTCCAAAATGACAATCTCTTTAAAACAATTGATGCGATTTCCCGAGCATGGAATGTTCAGAAAATTTCTCGAAGGAATGGATCTACTTGAATTATTTAAGGAGTAGAAGTTAAAAAAGAACTCGTAAAAGTTTGTCAAGTTCGAAAGTTCGGCTGAGAACCAATAGAGAAACTATTATCACCTAAATAAGTTTTAATTCAAAGACAAAAAGTTGTTTATAAAATGACATCTATTTAGACCAAATGATTTGATATCCTGAGCTTGGAATGTTCAGGGAATTGCTCGAAAGAATGGATCATCTTGAATACTTTAAGGAACCGAAGTTATAAAAGAACTTGTGAAAGCTTGTCAACTTCGAAAGTTCGGCTGTGAACAAAGAGAGAAACTAGTCTCACCAAAATAAGTTTTTAATTCAAAGACCAAAAGTTGATTACGAATTGACAACTATTTAGACCAAATGATGCGATTGCCCGAGCATGGAATGTTCGAAAAATTGCTCGAGGGAATGGATCGTCTTGAATACTTTAAGGAACAAAAGTTATAAAAGAACTCGTAAAAGTTGTCAAGTTCGGAAGTTCGACCAAGAACCTAGAGAGAAACAATTCCCACATAAATAACTTTTTTATTCAAAAACCAAAAGTTGTTTACAAATTGACAATCTATTTAGAACAATTGATTCGATTTCCTGAGAATGGAATGTTCAAAAAATTGCTCGAGGGTATAGATCGTCTTGAATAATTTAAGGAACCGAAGATAAAAAAACTCGTAAAGGTTTTTCAGGTTCGGAAGTTCGGTCGAGAACCTAAAGAGAAACTATTATCACCTAAATAAGTTTTTAATTCAAAGACCAAAAGTTGTTTATAAAATGACAACTATTTAGACCAAATGATGTGATTTCCTAAGCTTGGAATGTTCAGAAAATTGCTCGAAGGAATGATATTCTTGAATACAATAAGGAAACGAAGTTATAAAAGAACTCATAAAAGTTTGTCAACTTCGCAAATTCGACCTCGAACCAGGAGAGAAACTATTCTCACCAAAATAAGTTTTTAATTCAAAGACCAAAAGTTGATTACGAAATGACAACTATTTAGACTAAATGATGCGATTTCTCGAGCATGGAATGTTTGTAAAATTGCTCGAAGGAATGGATCGTCTTGAATAGTTTAAGGAATCGAAGTTATTGAAGAGATCGTAAAAGTTTTTCAAGTTCGAAAGTTCGACCGAGAACCAAAAGAGAAACAATTCTCACCTAAATAAGTTTTTAAGTCAAAAAACAAAAGTAGTTTACAAAATGACAACTATTTAGACCTAATGATGTGATTTCCCAAGCATGCACTGTATGGAAAATTGCTCGAAGGAATGGATCATCTTGAATACTCTAATGAACAAAAGTTATAAAAGAACACAATAAAGTTTGTCAAGTTCGAAAGCTTGACCGAGAACAAAGAAAGAAATAATTCTAACATAAATATATTTTTTTCCAAAATGACAATCTCTTTAAAACAATTGATGCGATTTCCCGAGCATGGAATGTTCAGAAAATTTCTCGAAGGAATGGATCTACTTGAATTATTTAAGGAGTAGAAGTTAAAAAAGAACTCGTAAAAGTTTGTCAAGTTCGAAGTTCGGTTGAGAACCAATAGAGAAACTATTATCACCTAAATAAGTTTTAATTCAAAGACCAAAAGTTGTTTATAAAATGACATCTATTTAGACCAAATGATTTGATATCCTGAGATTGGAATGTTCAGGGAATTGCTCGAAAGAATGGATCATCTTGAATACTTTAAGGAATCGAAGTTATAAAAGAACTTGTAAAAGCTTGTCAACTTCGAAAGTTCGGCTGTGAACAAAGAGAGAAACTAGTCTCACCAAAATAAGTTTTTAATTCAAAGACCAAAAGTTGATACGATATGATAACTATTTAGACCAAATGATGGGATTGCTCGAGCATGGAATGTTCGAAAAATTGCTCGAGGGAATGGATCGTCTTGAATACTTTAAGGAACAAAAGTTATAAAAGAACTCGTAAAAGTTGTCAAGTTCAGAAGTTCGACCAAGAACCTAGAGAGAAACAATTCCCACATAAATAAATTTTTTATTCAAAAACCAAAAGTTGTTTACAAATTGACAATCTATTTAGAACAATTGATTCGATTTCCTGAGAATGAAATGTTCGAAAAATTGCTCGAGGGCATAGATCGTCTTGAGTAATTTAAGGAATCGAAGATAAAAAAGAACTCGTAAAGGTTTTTCAGGTTCGGAAGTTTGGTCGAGAACCTAGAGAGAAACTATTATCACCTAAATAAGTTTTTAATTCAAAGACCAAAAGTTGATTACGAATTGACAACTATTTAGACCAAATGATGCGATTGCCCGAGCATGGAATGTTCGAAAAATTGCTCGAGGGAATGGATCGTCTTGAATACTTTAAGGAACAAAAGTTATAAAAGAACTCGTAAAAGTTGTCAAGTTCGGAAGTTCGACCAAGAACCTAGAGAGAAATAATTCCCACATAAATAACTTTTTTATTAAAAAACCAAAAGTTGTTTACAAATTGACAATCTATTTAGAACAATTGATTCGATTTCCTGAGAATGGAATGTTCGAAAAATTGCTCGAGGGTATAGATCGTCTTGAATAATTTAAGGAACCGAAGATAAAAAACAACTCGTAAAGGTTTTTCAGGTTCGGAAGTTCGGTCGAGAACCTAAAGAGAAACTATTATCACCTAAATAAGTTTTTAATTCAAAGACCAAAAGTTGTTTATAAAATGACAACTATTTAGACCAAATGATGTGATTTCCTAAGCTTGGAATGTTCAGAAAATTGCTCGAAGGAATGAATATTCTTGAATACAATAAGGAAACAAAGTTATAAAAGAACTCATAAAAGTTTGTCAACTTCGCAAATTCGACCTCGAACCAGGAGAGAAACTATTCTCACCAAAATAAGTTTTTAATTCAAAGACCAAAAGTTGATTACGAAATGACAACTATTTAGACTAAATGATGCGATTTCTCGAGCATGGAATGTTTGTAAAATTGCTCGAAGGAATGGATCGTCTTGAATAGTTTAAGGAATCGAAGTTATTGAAGAGATCGTAAAAGTTTTTCAAGTTCGAAAGTTCGACCGAGAACCAAAAGAGAAACAATTCTCACCTAAATAAGTTTTTAAGTCAAAAAACAAAAGTAGTTTACAAAATGACAACTATTTAGACCTAATGATGTGATTTCCCAAGCATGCACTGTATGGAAAATTGCTCGAAGGAATGGATCGTCTTGAATACTCTAATGAACAAAAGTTATAAAAGAACTCGATAAAGTTTATCAAGTTCGAAAGCTTGACCGAGAACAAAGAAAGAAATAATTCTAACATAAATTTTTTTTTTCCAAAATGACAATCTATTTAGAACAATTGATGTGATTTCCCGAGCATGGAATGTTCAGAAAATTTCTCGAAGGAATGGATCTACTTGAATTATTTAAGGAGTAGAAGTTAAAAAAGAACTCGTAAAAGTTTGTCAAGTTCGAAAGTTCGGCTGAGAACCAATAGAGAAACTATTATCACCTAAATAAGTTTTAATTCAAAGACAAAAAGTTGTTTATAAAATGACCTCTATTTAGACCAAATGATTTGATATCCTGAGCTTGGAATGTTCAGGGAATTGCTCGAAAGAATGGATCATCTTGAATACTTTAAGGAACCGAAGTTATAAAAGAACTTGTGAAAGCTTGTCAACTTCGAAAGTTCGGCTGTGAACAAAGAGAGAAACTAGTCTCACCAAAATAAGTTTTTAATTCAAAGACCAAAAGTTGATTACGAATTGACAACTATTTAGACCAAATGATGCGATTGCCCGAGCATGGAATGTTCGAAAAATTGCTCGAGGGAATGGATCGTCTTGAATACTTTAAGGAACAAAAGTTATAAAAGAACTCGTAAAAGTTGTCAAGTTCGGAAGTTCGACCAAGAACCTAGAGAGAAATAATTCCCACATAAATAACTTTTTTATTCAAAAACCAAAAGTTGTTTACAAATTGACAATCTATTTAGAACAATTGATTCGATTTCCTGAGAATGGAATGTTCGAAAAATTGCTCGAGGGTATAGATCGTCTTGAATAATTTAAGGAACCGAAGATAAAAAAAACTCGTAAAGGTTTTTCAGGTTCGGAAGTTCGGTCGAGAACCTAAGAGAGAAACTATTATCACCTAAATAAGTTTTTAATTCAAAGACCAAAAGTTGTTTATAAAATGACAACTATTTAGACCAAATGATGTGATTTCCTAAGCTTGGAATGTTCAGAAAATTGCTCGAAGGAATGAATATTCTTGAATACAATAAGGAAACAAAGTTATAAAAGAACTCATAAAAGTTTGTCAACTTCGCAAATTCGACCTCGAACCAGGAGAGAAACTATTCTCACCAAAATAAGTTTTTAATTCAAAGACCAAAAGTTGATTACGAAATGACAACTATTTAGACTAAATGATGCGATTTCTCGAGCATGGAATGTTTGTAAAATTGCTCGAAGGAATGGATCGTCTTGAATAGTTTAAGGAATCGAAGTTATTGAAGAGATCGTAAAAGTTTTTCAAGTTCGAAAGTTCGACCGAGAACCAAAAGAGAAACAATTCTCACCTAAATAAGTTTTTAAGTCAAAAAACAAAAGTAGTTTACAAAATGACAACTATTTAGACCTAATGATGTGATTTCCCAAGCATGCACTGTATGGAAAATTGCTCGAAGGAATGGATCATCTTGAATACTCTAATGAACAAAAGTTATAAAAGAACACAATAAAGTTTGTCAAGTTCGAAAGCTTGACCGAGAACAAAGAAAGAAATAATTCTAACATAAATAATTTTTTTTCCAAAATGACAATCTCTTTAAAACAATTGATGCGATTTCCCGAGCATGGAATGTTCAGAAAATTTCTCGAAGGAATGGATCTACTTGAATTATTTAAGGAGTAGAAGTTAAAAAAGAACTCGTAAAAGTTTGTCAAGTTCGAAAGTTCGGCTGAGAACCAATAGAGAAACTATTATCACCTAAATAAGTTTTAATTCAAAGACAAAAAGTTGTTTATAAAATGACATCTATTTAGACCAAATGATTTGATATCCTGAGCTTGGAATGTTCAGGGAATTGCTCGAAAGAATGGATCATCTTGAATACTTTAAGGAACCGAAGTTATAAAAGAACTTGTGAAAGCTTGTCAACTTCGAAAGTTCGGCTGTGAACAAAGAGAGAAACTAGTCTCACCAAAATAAGTTTTTAATTCAAAGACCAAAAGTTGATTACGAATTGACAACTATTTAGACCAAATGATGCGATTGCCCGAGCATGGAATGTTCGAAAAATTGCTCGAGGGAATGGATCGTCTTGAATACTTTAAGGAACAAAAGTTATAAAAGAACTCGTAAAAGTTGTCAAGTTCGGAAGTTCGACCAAGAACCTAGAGAGAAATAATTCCCACATAAATAACTTTTTTATTCAAAAACCAAAAGTTGTTTACAAATTGACAATCTATTTAGAACAATTGATTCGATTTCCTGAGAATGGAATGTTCGAAAAATTGCTCGAGGGTATAGATCGTCTTGAATAATTTAAGGAACCGAAGATAAAAAACAACTCGTAAAGGTTTTTCAGGTTCGGAAGTTCGGTCGAGAACCTAAAGAGAAACTATTATCACCTAAATAAGTTTTTAATTCAAAGACCAAAAGTTGTTTATAAAATGACAACTATTTAGACCAAATGATGTGATTTCCTAAGCTTGGAATGTTCAGAAAATTGCTCGAAGGAATGAATATTCTTGAATACAATAAGGAAACGAAGTTATAAAAGAACTCATAAAAGTTTGTCAACTTCGCAAATTCGACCTCGAACCAGGAGAGAAACTATTCTCACCAAAATAAGTTTTTAATTCAAAGACCAAAAGTTGATTACGAAATGACAACTATTTAGACTAAATGATGCGATTTCTCGAGCATGGAATGTTCGTAAAATTGCTCGAAGGAATGGATCGTCTTGAATAGTTTAAGGAATCGAAGTTATTGAAGAGATCGTAAAAGTTTTTCAAGTTCAGAAGTTCGACCGAGAACCAAAAGAGAAACAATTCTCACCTAAATAAGTTTTTAAGTCAAAAAACAAAAGTAGTTTACAAAATGACAACTATTTAGACCTAATGATGTGATTTCCCAAGCATGCACTGTATGGAAAATTGCTCGAAGGAATGGATCATCTTGAATACTCTAATGAACAAAAGTTATAAAAGAACACAATAAAGTTTGTCAAGTTCGAAAGCTTGACCGAGAACAAAGAAAGAAATAATTCTAACATAAATATTTTTTTTTCCAAAATGACAATCTCTTTAAACAATTGATGCGATTTCCCGAGAATGGAATGTTCAGAAAATTTCTCGAAGGAATGGATCTACTTGAATTATTTAAGGAGTAGAAGTTAAAAAAGAACTCGTAAAAGTTTGTCAAGTTCGAAAGTTCGGTTGAGAACCAATAGAGAAACTATTATCACCTAAATAAGTTTTAATTCAAAGACCAAAAGTTGTTTATAAAATGACATCTATTTAGACCAAATGATTTGATATCCTGAGATTGGAATGTTCAGGGAATTGCTCGAAAGAATGGATCATCTTGAATACTTTAAGGAATCGAAGTTATAAAAGAACTTGTAAAAGCTTGTCAACTTCGAAAGTTCGGCTGTGAACAAAGAGAGAAACTAGTCTCACCAAAATAAGTTTTTAATTCAAAGACCAAAAGTTGATACGATATGATAACTATTTAGACCAAATGATGGGATTGCTCGAGCATGGAATGTTCGAAAAATTGCTCGAGGGAATGGATCGTCTTGAATACTTAAGGAACAAAAGTTATAAAAGAACTCGTAAAAGTTGTCAAGTTCAGAAGTTCGACCAAGAACCTAGAGAGAAACAATTCCCACATAAATAAATTTTTTATTCAACAACCAAAAGTTGTTTACAAATTGACAATCTATTTAGAACAATTGATTCGATTTCCTGAGAATGAAATGTTCGAAAAATTGCTCGAGGGATAGATCGTCTTGAGTAATTAAGGAATAGAAGATAAAAAAGAACTCGTAAAGGTTTTTCAGGTTCGGAAGTTTGGTCGAGAACCTAGAGAGAAACTATTATCACCTAAATAAGTTTTTAATTCATAGACCAAAAGTTGATTACGAATTGACAACTATTTAGACCAAATGATGCGATTGCCCGAGCATGGAATGTTCGAAAAATTGCTCGAGGGAATGGATCGTCTTGAATACTTTAAGGAACAAAAGTTATAAAAGAACTCGTAAAAGTTGTCAAGTTCGGAAGTTCGACCAAGAACCTAGAGAGAAATAATTCCCACATAAATAACTTTTTTATTCAAAAACCAAAAGTTGTTTACAAATTGACAATCTATTTAGAACAATTGATTCGATTTCCTGAGAATGGAATGTTCGAAAAATTGCTCGAGGGTATAGATCGTCTTGAATAATTTAAGGAACCGAAGATAAAAAACAACTTGTAAAAGTTTTTCAGGTTCGGAAGTTCGGTCGAGAACCTAAAGAGAAACTATTATCACCTAAATAAGTTTTTAATTCAAAGACCAAAAGTTGTTTATAAAATGACAACTATTTAGACCAAATGATGTGATTTCCTAAGCTTGGAATGTTCAGAAAATTGCTCGAAGGAATGAATATTCTTGAATACAATAAGGAAACAAAGTTATAAAAGAACTCATAAAAGTTTGTCAACGTCGCAAATTCGACCTCGAACCAGGAGAGAAACTATTCTCACCAAAATAAGTTTTTAATTCAAAGACCAAAAGTTGATTACGAAATGACAACTATTTAGACTAAATGATGCGATTTCTCGAGCATGGAATGTTTGTAAAATTGCTCGAAGGAATGGATCGTCTTGAATAGTTTAAGGAATCGAAGTTATTGAAGAGATCGTAAAAGTTTTTCAAGTTCGAAAGTTCGACCGAGAACCAAAAGAGAAACAATTCTCACCTAAATAAGTTTTTAAGTCAAAAAACAAAAGTAGTTTACAAAATGACAACTATTTAGACCTAATGATGTGATTTCCCAAGCATGCACTGTATGGAAAATTGCTCGAAGGAATGGATCATCTTGAATACTCTAATGAACAAAAGTTATAAAAGAACACAATAAAGTTTGTCAAGTTCGAAAGCTTGACCGAGAACAAAGAAAGAAATAATTCTAACATAAATATTTTTTTTCCAAAATGACAATCTCTTTAAAACAATTGATGCGATTTCCCGAGCATGGAATGTTCAGAAAATTTCTCGAAGGAATGGATCTACTTGAATTATTTAAGGAGTAGAAGTTAAAAAAGAACTCGTAAAAGTTTGTCAAGTTCGAAAGTTCGGTTGAGAACCAATAGAGAAACTATTATCACCTAAATAAGTTTTAATTCAAAGACCAAAAGTTGTTTATAAAATGACATCTATTTAGACCAAATGATTTGATATCCTGAGATGGAATGTTCAGGGAATTGCTCGAAAGAATGGATCATCTTGAATACTTTAAGGAATCGAAGTTATAAAAGAACTTGTAAAAGCTTGTCAACTTCGAAAGTTCGGCTGTGAACAAAGAGAGAAACTAGTCTCACCAAAATAAGTTTTTAATTCAAAGACCAAAAGTTGATACGAAATGATAACTATTTAGACCAAATGATGCGATTGCTCGAGCATGGAATGTTCGAAAAATTGCTCGAGGGAATGGATCGTCTTGAATACTTTAAGGAACAAAAGTTATAAAAGAACTCGTAAAAGTTGTCAAGTTCAGAAGTTCGACCAAGAACCTAGAGAGAAACAATTCCCACATAAATAAATTTTTTATTCAAAACCCAAAAGTTGTTTACAAATTGACAATCTATTTAGAACAATTGATTCGATTTCCTGAGAATGAAATGTTCGAAAAATTGCTCGAGGGCATAGATCGTCTTGAATAATTTAAGGAATAGAAGATAAAAAAGAACTTGTAAAGGTTTTTCAGGTTCGGAAGTTTGGTCGAGAACCTAGAGAGAAACTATTATCACCTAAAGAAGTTTTAATTCAAGACCAAAAGTTGTTTATAAAATGACAACTATTTAGACCAAATGATGTGATTTCCTAAGCTTGGAATGTTCAGAAAATTGCTCGAAGGAATGGATATTAGTGAATAAAATAAGGAAACAAAGTTATAAAAGAACTCATAAAAGTTTGTCAACTTCGTAAATTCGGCCTCGAACCAGGAGAGAAACTATTCTCACCAAAATAAGTTTTTAATTCAAAGACCAAAAGTTGATTACGAAATGACAACTATTTAGACCAAATGATGCGATTGCCCGAGCATGGAATGTTCGAAAATTGCTCGAGGCAATGGATCGTCTTGAATACTTTAAGGAACAAAAGTTATAAAAGAACTCGTAAAAGTTGTCAAGTTCGGAAGTTCGACCAAGAACCTAGAGAGAAACAATTGCCACATAAATAACTTTTTTATTCAAAAACCAAAAGTTGTTTCAAATTGACAATCTATTTAGAACAATTGATTCGATTTCCTGAGAATGGAATGTTCGAAAAATTGCTCGAGGGTATAGATCGTCTTGAATAATTTAAGGAACCGAAGATAAAAAACAACTCGTAAAGGTTTTTCAGGTTCGGAAGTTCGGTCGAGAACCTAAAGAGAAACTATTATCACCTAAATAAGTTTTTAATTCAAAGACCAAAAGTTGTTTATAAAATGACAACTATTTAGACCAAATGATGTGATTTCCTAAGCTTGGAATGTTCAGAAAATTGCTCGAAGGAATGGATATTCTTGAATACAATAAGGAAACAAAGTTATAAAAGAACTCATAAAAGTTTGTCAACTTCGCAAATTCGACCTCGAACCAGGAGAGAAACTATTCTCACCAAAATAAGTTTTTAATTCAAAGACCAAAAGTTGATTACGAAATGACAACTATTTAGACTAAATGATGCGATTTCTCGAGCATGGAATGTTTGTAAAATTGCTCGAAGGAATGGATCGTCTTGAATAGTTTAAGGAATCGAAGTTATTGAAGAGATCGTAAAAGTTTTTCAAGTTCGAAAGTTCGACCGAGAACCAAAAGAGAAACAATTCTCACCTAAATAAGTTTTTAAGTCAAAAACCAAAAGTAGTTTACAAAATGACAACTATTTAGACCTAATGATGTGATTTCCCAAGCATGCACTGTATGGAAAATTGCTCGAAGGAATGGATCGTCTTGAATACTCTAATGAACAAAAGTTATAAAAGAACTCGATAAAGTTTGTCAAGTTCGAAAGCTTGACCGAGAACAAAGAAAGAAATAATTCTAACATAAATTTTTTTTTTCCAAAATGACAATCTATTTAGAACAATTGATGTGATTTCCCGAGCATGGAATGTTCAGAAAATTTCTCGAAGGAATGGATCTACTTGAATTATTTAAGGAATAGAAGTTAAAAAAGAACTCGTAAAAGTTTGTCAAGTTCAAAAGTTCGGCTGAGAACCAATAGAGAAACTATTATCACCTAAATAAGTTTTAATTCAAAGACAAAAAGTTGTTTATAAAATGACATCTATTTAGACCAAATGATTTGATATCCCGAGCTTGGAATGTTCAGGGAATTGCTCGAAAGAATGGATCATCTTGAATACTTTAAGGAACCGAAATTATAAAAGAACTTGTGAAAGCTTGTCAACTTCGAAAGTTCGGCTGTGAACAAAGAGAGAAACTAGTCTCACCAAAATAAGTTTTTAATTCAAAGACCAAAAGTTGATTACGAAATGACAACTATTTAGACCAAATGATGCGATTGCCCGAGCATGGAATGTTCGAAAAATTGCTCGAGGGAATGGATCGTCTTGAATACTTTAAGGAACAAAGTTATAAAAGAACTCGTAAAAGTTGTCAAGTTCGGAAGTTCGACCAAGAACCTAGAGAGAAATAATTCCCACATAAATAACTTTTTTATTCAAAAACCAAAAGTTGTTTACAAATTGACAATCTATTTAGAACAATTGATTCGATTTCCTGAGAATGGAATGTTCGAAAAATTGCTCGAGGGTATAGATCGTCTTGAATAATTTAAGGAACCGAAGATAAAAAACAACTCGTAAAGGTTTTTCAGGTTCGGAAGTTCGGTCGAGAACCTAAAGAGAAACTATTATCACCTAAATAAGTTTTTAATTCAAAGACCAAAAGTTGTTTATAAAATGACAACTATTTAGACCAAATGATGTGATTTCCTAAGCTTGGAATGTTCAGAAAATTGCTCGAAGGAATGAATATTCTTGAATACAATAAGGAAACGAAGTTATAAAAGAACTCATAAAAGTTTGTCAACTTCGCAAATTCGACCTCGAACCAGGAGAGAAACTATTCTCACCAAAATAAGTTTTTAATTCAAAGACCAAAAGTTGATTACGAAATGACAACTATTTAGACTAAATGATGCGATTTCTCGAGCATGGAATGTTCGTAAAATTGCTCGAAGGAATGGATCGTCTTGAATAGTTTAAGGAATCGAAGTTATTGAAGAGATCGTAAAAGTTTTTCAAGTTCAGAAGTTCGACCGAGAACCAAAAGAGAAACAATTCTCACCTAAATAAGTTTTTAAGTCAAAAACCAAAAGTAGTTTACAAAATGACAACTATTTAGACCTAATGATGTGATTTCCCAAGCATGCACTGTATGGAAAATTGCTCGAAGGAATGGATCGTCTTGAATACTCTAATGAACAAAAGTTATAAAAGAACACAATAAAGTTTGTCAAGTTCGAAAGCTTGACCGAGAACAAAGAAAGAAATAATTCTAACATAAATAATTTTTTTCCAAAATGGCAATCTCTTTAAAACAATTGATGCGATTTCCCGAGCATGGAATGTTCAGAAAATTTCTCGAAGGAATGGATCTACTTGAATTATTTAAGGAGTAGAAGTTAAAAAAGAACTCGTAAAAGTTTGTCAAGTTCGAAAGTTCGGCTGAGAACCAATAGAGAAACTATTATCACCTAAATAAGTTTTAATTCAAAGACAAAAAGTTGTTTATAAAATGACATCTATTTAGACCAAATGATTTGATATCCTGAGCTTGGAATGTTCAGGGAATTGCTCGAAAGAATGGATCATCTTGAATACTTTAAGGAACCGAAGTTATAAAAGAACTTGTGAAAGCTTGTCAACTTCGAAAGTTCGGCTGTGAACAAAGAGAGAAACTAGTCTCACCAAAATAAGTTTTTAATTCAAAGACCAAAAGTTGATTACGAAATGACAACTATTTAGACCAAATGATGCGATTGCCCGAGCATGGAATGTTCGAAAAATTGCTCGAGGGAATGGATCGTCTTGAATACTTTAAGGAACAAAAGTTATAAAAGAACTCGTAAAAGTTGTCAAGTTCGGAAGTTCGACCAAGAACCTAGAGAGAAACAATTCCCTCATAAATAACTTTTTTATTCAAAAACCAAAAGTTGTTTACAAATTGACAATCTATTTAGAACAATTGATTCGATTTCCTGAGAATGAAATGTTCGAAAAATTGCTCGAGGGCATAGATCGTCTTGAGTAATTTAAGGAATCGAAGATAAAAAAGAACTCGTAAAGGTTTTTCAGGTTCGGAAGTTTGGTCGAGAACCTAGAGAGAAACTATTATCACCTAAATAAGTTTTTAATTCATAGACCAAAAGTTGTTTATAAAATGACAACTATTTAGACCAAATGATGTGATTTCCTAAGCTTGGAATGTTTAGAAAATTGCTCGAAGGAATGGATATTCTTGAATAAAATAAGGAAACAAAGTTATAAAAGAACTCATAAAAGTTTGTCAACTTCGTAAATTCGGCCCCGAACCAGGAGAGAAACTATTCTCACCAAAATAAGTTTTTAATTCAAAGACCAAAAGTTGATTACGAAATGACAACTATTTAGACTAAATGATGCGATTTCTCATGCATGGAATGTTCGTAAAATTGCTCGAAGGAATGGATCGTCTTGAATAGTTTAAGGAGTCAAAGTTATTAAAGAAATCGTAAAAGTTTTTCAAGTTCGGAAGTTCGACCGAGAACCAAAAGAGAAACAATTCTCACCTAAATAAGTTTTTAAGTCAAAAACCAAAAGTAGTTTACAAAATGACAACTATTTAGACCTAATGATGTGATTTCCCAAGCATGCACTGTATGGAAAATTGCTCGAAGGAATGGATCGTCTTGAATACTGTAATGAACAAAAGTTACAAAAGAACACAATAAAGTTTGTCAAGTTCGAAAGCTTGACCGAGAACAAAGAAAGAAATAATTCTAACATAAATAAATTTTTTTTCAAAAATGACAATCTATTTAGAACAATTGATGTGATTTCCCGAGCATGGAATGTTCAGAAAATTTCTCGAAGGAATGGATCTACTTGAATTATATAAGGAATAGAAGTTAAAAAAGAACTCGTAAAAGTTTGTCAAGTTCGAAAGTTCGGCTGAGAACCAATAGAGAAACTATTATCACCTAAATAAGTTTTAATTCAAAGACAAAAAGTTGTTTATAAAATGACATCTATTTAGACCAAATGATTTGATATCCTGAGCTTGGAATGTTCAGGGAATTGCTCGAAAGAATGGATCATCTTGAATACTTTAAGGAACCGAAGTTATAAAAGAACTTGTGAAAGCTTGTCAACTTCGAAAGTTCGGCTGTGAACAAAGAGAGAAACTAGTCTCACCAAAATAAGTTTTTAATTCAAAGACCAAAAGTTGATTACGAAATGACAACTATTTAGACCAAATGATGCGATTGCTCGAGCATGGAATGTTCGAAAAATTGCTCGAGGGAATGGATCGTCTTGAATACTTTAAGGAACAAAAGTTATAAAAGAACTCGTAAAAGTTGTCAAGTTCGGAAATTCGACCAAGAACCTAGAGAGAAACAATTCCCACATAAATAACTTTTTTATTCAAAAACCAAAAGTTGTTTACAAATTGACAATCTATTTAGAACAATTGATTCGATTTCCTGAGAATGGAATGTTCGAAAAATTGCTCGAGGGTATAGATCGTCTTGAATAATTTAAGGAACCGAAGATAAAAAACAACTCGTAAAGGTTTTTCAGGTTCGGAAGTTCGGTTGAGAACCTAGAGAGAAACTATTATCACCTAAATAAGTTTTTAATTCATAGACCAAAAGTTGTTTATAAAATGACAACTATTTAGACCAAATGATGTGATTTCCTAAGCTTGGAATGTTCAGAAAATTGCTCGAAGGAATGGATTCTTGAATACAAAAGGAAACGAAGTTATAAAAGAACTCATAAAAGTTTGTCAACTTCGCAAATTCGGCCTCGAACCAGGAGAGAAACTATTCTCACCAAAATAAGTTTTTAATTCAAAGACCAAAAGTTGATTACGAAATGACAACTATTTAGACTAAATGATGCGATTTCTCGAGCATGGAATGTTCGTAAAATTGCTCGAAGGAATGGATCGTCTTGAATAGTTTAAGGAATCGAAGTTATTGAAGAAATCGTAAAAGTTTTTCAAGTTCGAAAGTTCGACCGAGAACCAAAAGAGAAACAATTCTCACCTAAATAAGTTTTTAAGTCAAAAACCAAAAGTAGTTTACAAAATGACAACTATTTAGACCTAATGATGTGATTTCCCAAGCATGCACTGTATGGAAAATTGCTCGAAGGAATGGATCGTCTTGAATACTCTAATGAACAAAAGTTATAAAAGAACACAATAAAGTTTGTCAAGTTCGAAAGCTTGACCGAGAACAAAGAAAGAAATAATTCTAACATAAATATTTTTTTTTCCAAAATGACAATCTATTTAGAACAATTGATGCGATTTCCCGAGCATGGAATGTTCAGAAAATTTCTCGAAGGAATGGATCTACTTGAATTATTTAAGGATTAGAAGTTAAAAAAGAACTCGTAAAAGTTTGTCAAGTTCGAAAGTTCGGCTGAGAACCAATAGAGAAACTATTATCACCTAAATAAGTTTTAATTCAAAGACCAAAAGTTGTTTATAAAATGACATCTATTTAGACCAAATGATTTGATATCCTGAGCTTGGAATGTTCAGGGAATTGCTCGAAAGAATGGATCATCTTGAATACTTTAGGGAACCGAAGTTATAAAAGAACTTGTAAAAGCTTGTCAACTTCGAAAGTTCGGCTGTGAACAAAGAGAGAAACTAGTCTCACCAAAATAATTTTTTAATTCAAAGATCAAAAGTTGATTACGAAATGACAACTATTTAGACCAAATGATGCGATTGCCCGAGCATGGAATGTTCGAAAAATTGCTCGAGGGAATGGATCGTCTTGAATACTTTAAGGAACAAAAGTTATAAAAGAACTCGTAAAAGTTGTCAAGTTCGGAAGTTCGACCAAGAACCTAGAGAGAAACAATTCCCACATAAATAACTTTTTTATTCAAAAACCAAAAGTTGTTTACAAATTGACAATCTATTTAGAACAATTGATTCGATTTCCTGAGAATGGAATGTTCGAAAAATTGCTCGAGGGTATAGATCGTCTTGAATAATTTAAAGAACCGAAGATAAAAAAGAACTCGTAAAGGTTTTTCAGGTTCGGAAGTTTGGTCGAGAACCTAGAGAGAAACTATTATCACCTAAATAAGTTTTTAATTCAAAGACCAAAAGTTGTTTATAAAATGACAACTATTTAGACCAAATGATTTGATTTCCTAAGCTTGGAATGTTCAGAAAATTGCTCGAAGGAAAGGATATTCTTGAATACAGTAAGGAAATGAAGTTATAAAAGAACTCACAAAAGTTTGTCAACTTCGCAAATTCAGCCTCGAACCAGGAGAGAAACTATTCTCACCAAAATAAGTTTTTAATTCAAAGACCAAAAGTTGATTACGAAATGACAACTATTTAGACTAAATGATGTGATTTCTCGAGCATGGAATATTCGTAAAATTGCTCGAAGGAATGGATCGTCTTGAATAGTTTAAGGAATCGAAGTTATTAAAGAACTCGTAATAGTTTTTCAAGTTCAGAAGTTCGACCGAGAACCAAAAGAGAAATAATTCTCACCTAAATAAGTTTTTAATTCAGAAACCAAATGTAGATTACAAAATGACAACTATTTAGACCTAATGATGTGATTTCCCAAGCATGCATTGTATGGAAAATTGCTCGAAGGAATGGATCGTCTTGAATACTCTAATGAACCAAAGTTATAAAAGAACTCGATAAAGTTTGTCGAGTTTGAAAGCTTGACCGAGAACAAAGAAAGAAATAATTCTAACATAAATATTTTTTTTCCAAAATGACAATCTATTTAGAACAATTGATGCGATTTCCCGAGCATGGAATGTTCATAAAATTGCTCGAAGGAATGGATCTTCTTGAATTTTTTAAGGAATAGAAGTTAAAAAAGAACTCGTAAAAGTTTGTCAAGTTCGAAAGTTCGGCTGAGAACCAATAGAGAAACTATTATCACGTAAATAAGTGTTTAATTCAAAGACCAAAAGTTGTTTATAAAATGACATCTATTTAGACCAAATGATGCGATTGCTCGAGCATGGAATGTTCCAAAAATTGCTCGAGGGAATGGATCGTCTTGAATACTTTAAAGAATAAAAGTATAATAGAACTCGTAAAAGCTGTCAAGTTCAGAAATTCGACCGAGAACCTAGAGAAAAACAATTCCCACATAAATAACTGTTTTATTCAAAAACCAAAAGTTGTTTACAAAATAAGAAATATATTTGAACAATTGATGCGATTTCCCGAGCATGGAATGTTCAGAAATTTGCTCGAAGGAATGGTTCTTCTTGAATATTTAAGGAATAGAAGTTAAAAAGGAACTCGTAAAAGTTTGTCAGGTTCGAAAGTTCGATTGAGAACCAATAGAGAAACTATTATCACCTAAATAAGTTTTTAATTCAAAGAGCAAAAGTTGTTTATAAAATGACATCTATTTAGACCAAATGATTTGATATCTTAAGCTTGGAATGTTCATGGAATTGCTCGAAAGAAAGGATTATCTTGAATGCTTTAAGGAACCGAAATTATGAAAGAACTCGTAAAAGTTGTCAAGTTCGGAAGTTCGACTGAGAACCTAGAGAAAAACAATTCCCACATAAATAACTTTTTTATTCAAAAACCAAAAGTTGTTTACAAATTGTCAATCTATTTAGAACAATTGATGCGATTTCCTGAGAATGGAATGCTCGAAAAATTGCTCGAAGGTATAGATCGTCTTGGATAATTTAAGGAATCGAAGTTAAAAAAAAACTCGTAAATGTTTCAAGTCGGAAGTTTGGTCGAGAACCTAAAGAGAAACTATTATCACCTAAATAAGTTTTTAATTGAAAGACTAAAAGTTGTTTATAAAATGACAACTATTTACACCAAATGATGCGATTTCCTAAGCTTGGAATGTTTAGAAAATTGTTCGAAGCAATAGATTGTCTTGAATACTTCAACGAACCGAAGTTATAAAAGAACTCGTAAAAGTTTGTGAACTTCGAAAGTTCGGCCTAGAACCAAGAGTGAAACTATTCTCACCAAAATATGTTTTTAATTGAAAGACCAAAAGTTGTTTACAAAATGACAACTATTTTGACTAAATGATACGATTTCTCGAGCATGGAATTATCAAAAAATTGCTCGAAGGAATAGATCATCTTGAATACTTGAAGGAACTAAGTTATAAAAGAACTCGTAAAAGTTTGTCAAGTTTGAAAGTTCGATCAAGAACCGAGAGAGAAACAATTCTCACTTAAATCAGTTTTTAATTCAAAGACCAAAAGTAGTTTACAAAATGACAACTATTTAGATCTAATGATGTGATTTCCCAAGCATGGACACGGAAAATGGCTCGAAGGAATGGATAGTCTTGAATACTTTAAGGAACAAAAGTTATAAAAGAACTAGTAAAAGTTTGTCAAGTTTGGAAGTTAAACCAAGAACCAAGAAAGAAACAATTCTCATACAAATAAGTTTTAATTTAAAGACCAAAAGTTTTTCACAAAATGACAATCGCTTTAGAACAATTGATACGATTTCCCGAGCATGGAATGTTTGAAAAATTACGCGAAGGAATGGATCATCTTGAATACTTTAAGGAACTGAAGTTAGAAAAGAACTCGTAAATGTTTGTCAAGTTCGGAAGTTCGACCTAGAACCAAGAGAGGAACTATAATCATCTAAATAAGTTTTTAATTCAAAGACAAAAAATTGTTTATAAAATGACAACTATTTAGACCAAATGATGCGATTTCCCGAGCATGGATTGTTCGAAAAATGTCTCAAACGAATGGATCGTCTTGAATACTTTAAGGAACAAAAGTTATAAAAGAACTCATAAAAGTTTGTCAAGTTCGAAAGTTCGATCGAGAACCTAGAGAGAAACAATTCTCACATAAATAACTTTTTAATTCAAAAACTAAAAGTTGTTTACAAAATACAATCTATTTAGAACAATTGATGCGATTTCCCGAGAATGGAATGTTCGAAAAATTACTCGAGGGTATAGATCGTCTTGAATAATTTAAAGAATCGAAGATAAAAAAGAACTCGTAAAGGTTTTCCAAGTTCGGAAGTTCGGTCGAGAACCTAGAGAGAAACTATTATCACTTAAATAAGTTTTTAATTCAAAGACCAAAAGTTGTTTATAAAATGACAATTATTTAGACCAAATGATGTGATTTCCTAAGCTTGGAATATTCAGAAAATTGTTCGAAGCAATGGATCGTCTTGAATACTTCAAGGAACCGAAGTTATAAAAGAACTCGTAAAAGTTTGTCAACTTCGAAAGTTCGACCTAGAACCAAGAGTGAAACTATTCTAACAAAAATAAGTTTTTAATTGAAAGACCAAAAATTGTTTACAAAATGACAACTATTTAGACTAAATGATGCGATTTCTCGAGAATGGAATGTTCATAAAATTGCTTGAAGGAATGGATCGTCTTGAATAGTTTAAGGAATCAAAGTTTTAAAGAACTCATAAAAGTTTTTCAAGTTCAGAAGTACGACCGAGAACCAAAAGAGAAACAATTCTCACTTAAATAAGTTTTTAATTCAAAAACCAAAAGTAGTTTACAAAATGGCAACTATTTAGACCTAATGATGTGATTTTCCTAGCATGCACTATATGGAAAATTGCTCGAAGGAATGGATCGTCTTGAATACTCTAATGATCAAAAGTTATAAAAGAACTCGATAAAGTTTGTCAAGTTCGGAAGCTTGACCGAGAACAATGAAAGAAATTATTCTAACATAAATATTTTTTTTTACAAAATCACAATCTATTTAGAACAATTGATGCGATTTCTCGAGCGTGGAATGTTCAAAAAATGCTCGAAGGAATGGATCTTCTTGAATTATTTAAGGAATAGAAGTTAAAAAAGAACTCATAAAAGTTTGTCAAGTTCGAAAGTTCGGCTAGAACCAATAGAGAAACTATTATCACCTAAATAAGTACTTAATTCAAAGACCAAAAGTTGTTTATACAATGATATCTATTTAGACCAAATGATTTGATATCCTGAGCTTGGAGTGTTCAGGGAATTGTTCGAAAGAATGGTCATCTTGAATACTTTAAGGAACCGAAGTTATAAAAGAACTTGTAAAAGATTGTCAACTTCGAAAGTTCGGCTGTGAACAAAGAGAGAAACTATTCTGACCAAAATATGTTTTTAATTCAAAGACCAAAATTTGATTACGAAATGACAACTATTTAGACGAAATGATACGATTGCTGGAGCATGGAATGTTCGAAAAATTGCTCGAGGGAATGGATCGTCATGAATACTTTAAGGAACAAATGTTATAAAAGAGCTCGTAAAAGTTGTCAAGTTCGAAAGTTTGACCGAGAACCTAGAGAGAAACAATTCCCACATAAATAACTTTTTTATTCAAAAACCAAAAGTTGTTTACAAAATGACAATCTATTTAAACAATTGATGCGATTTCCCGAGAATGGAATGCTTGAAAAATTGCTCGATGGTATAGATCGTCTTGAATAATTTAAGGAACCGAAGTTAAAAAAGAACTCGTAAAGGTTTTTCAAGTTCAGAAGTTCGGTCGAGAACCTAGTGACAAACTATTATCACCTAAATAAGTTTTTAATTCAAAGACCAAAAGTTGATTATAAAAATGACAACTATTTAGACCAAATGATGCGATTTCCTAAGCTTTGAATGTTCAGAAAATTGCTCGAAGAATGGATATTCTTGAATACTTTAAGGAACCGAAGTTGTAAAAGAACTTATAAAAGTTTGTCAACTTCGGAAGTTCGGCCTAGAACCAGAGAGAAACTATTCTCACCTAAATAAGTTTTTAATTCAAAGACGAAAAGTTGTTTACAAAATGACAACTATTTAGACTAAATGATGAGATTTCTCGAGCATGGAATGTTCGTAAAATTGCTAGAAGGAATGGATCATCTTGAATAGTTTAAGGAATCGAAGTTATAAAAGAACTAGTAAAAGTTTGTCAAGTATGAAAGTTCTGTCAGGTTCAGAAGCTTGACCGAGAACAAAGAAAGAAATAATTCTAGCATAAATATTTTTTTTTTTGCAAAATGACAATCTATTTAGAACAATTGATGCGATTTCCCGAGCATGGAATGTTTAGAAAATTGCTCGAAGGAATGGATCTTCTTGAATTTTTAAGGAATAGAAGTTAAAAAAGAACTCGTAAAAGTTTGTCAAGTTCGAAAGTTCGGCTGGGAACCAATAGAGAAACTATTATCACCTAAATAAGTTTTTAATTCAAAGAACAAAAGTTGTTTATAAAATGACAACTATTTAGACCAAATGATTCGATATCCAGAGCTTGGAATGTTCAGGGAATTGCTCGAAAGAATGGATCATCTTGAATACTTTAAGGAACCGAAGTTATAAAAGAACTTGTAAAAGTTTGTCAACTTTGAAAGTTCGGCTGTGAACAAAGAGAGAAACTATTCTCATCAAAATAAGTTTTTAATTCAAAGACCAAAAGTTGATTACAAAATGACAACTATTTAGACCAAATGATGGGATTGCTCGAGCATGGAATGTTCGAAAAATTGCTCGAGGGAATGGATTGTCTTGAATACTTTAAGGAACAAATGCTATAAAAGAACTCGTAAAAGTTGTCAAGTTTGGAAGTTCGACCGAGAACCTAGAGAGAAACAATTCCCACAAAAATAACATTTTTAATCAAAAACCAAAAGTTGTTTACAAAATGACAATCTATTTAGAACAATTGATGCGATTTCCCGAGAATGGAATGCTCGAAAAATTGCTCGAGGGTATAAATCATCTTGAATAATTTAAGGAACCAATGTTAAAAAAGAACTCGTAAAGTTTTCAAATTCGGAAGTTCAGCCAAGAACCTAGAGAGAAACTATTATCACCTAAATAAGTTTTTAATTCAAAGACCAAAAGTTGTTTCTAAAAATGACTACTATTTAGTCCAAATGATGCGATTTCCTAAGCTTGGATTGTTCAGAAAATTGTTCGAAGCAATGGATCATCTTGCATACTTCAAGGAACCGAAGTTATAAAAGAACTCGTAAAAGTTTGTCAACTTCGAAAGTTCGGCCTAGAACCAAGAGAGAAACTATTCTCACCAAAATAAGTTTTTAATTGAAAGACCAAAAGTTGTTTACAAAATGGCAACTATTTTGACTAAATGATACGATTTCTCGAGCATGGAATTATCAAAAAATTGCTCGAAGGAATAGATCATCTTGAATACTTGAAGGAACTAAAGTTATAAAAGAACTCGTAAAAGTTTGTCAAGTTTGAAAGTTCGATCAAGAACCGAGAGAGAAACAATTCTCACTTAAATCAGTTTTTAATTCAAAGACCAAAAGTAGTTCACAAAATGACAACTATTTAGATCTAATGATGTGATTTCCCAACCATGGACACAGAAAATGGCTCGAAGGAATGGATCGTCTTGAATACTTTAAGGAACAAAAGTTATAAAAGAACTAGTAAAAGTTTGTCAAGTTTGGAAGTTCAACCAAGAACCAAGAAAGAAACAATTCTCATACAAATAAGTTTTTAATTTAAAGACCAAAAGTTTTTCACAAAATGACAACCGATTTAGAACAATTGATACGATTTCCCGAGCATGGAATGTTTGAAAAATTACGCGAAGGAATGGATCATCTTGAATACTTTAAGGAACTGAAGTTAGAAAAGAACTCGTAAATGTTTGTCAAGTTCGGAAGTTCGACCTAGAACCAAGAGAGGAACTATAATCATCTAAATAAGTTTTTAATTCAAAGACAAAAAATTGTTTATAAAATGACAACTATTTAGACCAAATGATGCGATTTCCCGAGCATGGATTGTTCGAAAAATGTCTCAAACGAATGGATCGTCTTGAATACTTTAAGGAACAAAAGTTATAAAAGAACTCATAAAAGTTTGTCAAGTTCGAAAGTTCGATCGAGAACCTAGAGAGAAACAATTCTCACATAAATAACTTTTTAATTCAAAAACTAAAAGTTGTTTACAAAATACAATCTATTTAGAACAATTGATGCGATTTCCCGAGAATGGAATGTTCGAAAAATTGCTCGAGGGTATAGATCGTCTTGAATAATTTAAGGAATCGAAGATAAAAAATAACTCGTAAAGGTTTTCCAAGTTCGAAAGTTCGGTCGAGAACCTAGAGAGAAACTATTATCACTTAAATAAGCTTTTAATTCAAAGACCAAAAGTTGTTTATAAAATGACAACTATTTAGACCAAATGATGTGATTTCCTAAGCTTGGAATGTTCAGAAAATTGTTCGAAGCAATGGATCGTCTTGAATACTTCATGGAACCGAAGTTATAAAAGAACTCGTAAAAGTTTGTCAACTTCGAAAGTTCGACCTAGAACCAAGAGTGAAACTATTCTAACAAAAATAAGTTTTTAATTGAAAGACCAAAAATTGTTTACAAAATGACAACTATTTAGACTAAATGATGCGATTTCTCGAGAATGGAATGTTCATAAAATTGCTTGAAGGAATGGATCGTCTTGAATAGTTTAAGGAATCAAAGTTTTAAAGAACTCATAAAAGTTTTTCAAGTTCAGAAGTACGACCGAGAACCAAAAGAGAAACAATTCTCACTTAAATAAGTTTTTAATTCAAAAACCAAAAGTAGTTTACAAAATGGCAACTATTTAGACCTAATGATGTGATTTTCCTAGCATGCACTATATGGAAAATTGCTCGAAGGAATGGATCGTCTTGAATACTCTAATGATCAAAAGTTATAAAAGAACTCGATAAAGTTTGTCAAGTTCGGAAGCTTGACCGAGAACAATGAAAGAAATTATTCTAACATAAATATTTTTTTTACAAAATCAAATCTATTTAGAACAATTGATGCGATTTCTCGAGCGTGGAATGTTCAAAAAATTGCTCGAAGGAATGGATCTTCTTGAATTATTTAAGGAATAGAAGTTAAAAAAGAACTCATAAAAGTTTGTCAAGTTCGAAAGTTCGGCTGAGAACCAATAGAGAAACTATTATCACCTAAATAAGTACTTAATTCAAAGACCAAAAGTTGTTTATACAATGATATCTATTTAGACCAAATGATTTGATATCCTGAGCTTGGAGTGTTCAGGGAATTGTTCGAAAGAATGGTCATCTTGAATACTTTAAGGAACCGAAGTTATAAAAGAACTTGTAAAAGCTTGTCAACTTCGAAAGTTCGGTTGTGAACAAAGAGAGAAACTATTCTGACCAAAATATGTTTTTAATTCAAAGACCAAAATTTGATTACGAAATGACAACTATTTAGACGAAATGATACGATTGCTGGAGCATGGAATGTTCGAAAAATTGCTCGAGGGAATGGATCGTCATGAATACTTTAAGGAACAAATGTTATAAAAGAGCTCGTAAAAGTTGTCAAGTTCGAAAGTTTGACGAGAACCTAGAGAGAAACAATTCCCACATAAATAACTTTTTTATTCAAAAACCAAAAGTTGTTTACAAAATGACAATCTATTTAAACAATTGATGCGATTTCCCGAGAATGGAATGCTTGAAAAATTGCTCGATGGTATAGATCGTCTTGAATAATTTAAGGAACCGAAGTTAAAAAAGAACTCGTAAAGGTTTTTCAAGTTCAGAAGTTCGGTCGAGAACCTAGTGACAAACTATTATCACCTAAATAAGTTTTTAATTCAAAGACCAAAAGTTGATTATAAAAATGACAACTATTTAGACCAAATGATGCGATTTCCTAAGCTTTGAATGTTCAGAAAATTGCTCGAAGAAATGGATATTCTTGAATACTTTAAGGAACCGAAGTTGTAAAAGAACTTATAAAAGTTTGTCAACTTCGGAAGTTCGGCCTAGAACCAGAAGAGAAACTATTCTCACCTAAATAAGTTTTTAATTCAAAGACGAAAAGTTGTTTACAAAATGACAACTATTTAGACTAAATGATGAGATTTCTCGAGCATGGAATGTTCGTAAAATTGCTAGAAGGAATGGATCATCTTGAATAGTTTAAGGAATCGAAGTTATAAAAGAACTAGTAAAAGTTTGTCAAGTATGAAAGTTCTGTCAGGTTCAGAAGCTTGACCGAGAACAAAGAAAGAAATAATTCTAGCATAAATATTTTTTTTTTTGCAAAATGACAATCTATTTAGAACAATTGATGCGATTTCCCGAGCATGGAATGTTTAGAAAATTGCTCGAAGGAATGGATCTTCTTGAATTTTTAAGGAATAGAAGTTAAAAAAGAACTCGTAAAAGTTTGTCAAGTTCGAAAGTTCGGCTGGGAACCAATAGAGAAACTATTATCACCTAAATAAGTTTTTAATTCAAAGAACAAAAGTTGTTTATAAAATGACAACTATTTAGACCAAATGATTCGATATCCAGAGCTTGGAATGTTCAGGGAATTGCTCGAAAGAATGGATCATCTTGAATACTTTAAGGAACCGAAGTTATAAAAGAACTTGTAAAAGTTTGTCAACTTTGAAAGTTCGGCTGTGAACAAAGAGAGAAACTATTCTCATCAAAATAAGTTTTTAATTCAAAGACCAAAAGTTGATTACAAAATGACAACTATTTAGACCAAATGATGGGATTGCTCGAGCATGGAATGTTCGAAAAATTGCTCGAGGGAATGGATTGTCTTGAATACTTTAAGGAACAAATGCTATAAAAGAACTCGTAAAAGTTGTCAAGTTTGGAAGTTCGACCGAGAACCTAGAGAGAAACAATTCCCACAAAAATAACATTTTTAATCAAAAACCAAAAGTTGTTTACAAAATGACAATCTATTTAGAACAATTGATGCGATTTCCCGAGAATGGAATGCTCGAAAAATTGCTCGAGGGTATAAATCATCTTGAATAATTTAAGGAACCAATGTTAAAAAAGAACTCGTAAAGTTTTCAAATTCGGAAGTTCAGCCAAGAACCTAGAGAGAAACTATTATCACCTAAATAAGTTTTTAATTCAAAGACCAAAAGTTGTTTCTAAAAATGACTACTATTTAGTCCAAATGATGCGATTTCCTAAGCTTGGATTGTTCAGAAAATTGTTCGAAGCAATGGATCATCTTGCATACTTCAAGGAACCGAAGTTATAAAAGAACTCGTAAAAGTTTGTCAACTTCGAAAGTTCGGCCTAGAACCAAGAGAGAAACTATTCTCACCAAAATAAGTTTTTAATTGAAAGACCAAAAGTTGTTTACAAAATGGCAACTATTTTGACTAAATGATACGATTTCTCGAGCATGGAATTATCAAAAAATTGCTCGAAGGAATAGATCATCTTGAATACTTGAAGGAACTAAAGTTATAAAAGAACTCGTAAAAGTTTGTCAAGTTTGAAAGTTCGATCAAGAACCGAGAGAGAAACAATTCTCACTTAAATCAGTTTTTAATTCAAAGACCAAAAGTAGTTCACAAAATGACAACTATTTAGATCTAATGATGTGATTTCCCAACCATGGACACAGAAAATGGCTCGAAGGAATGGATCGTCTTGAATACTTTAAGGAACAAAAGTTATAAAAGAACTAGTAAAAGTTTGTCAAGTTTGGAAGTTCAACCAAGAACCAAGAAAGAAACAATTCTCATACAAATAAGTTTTTAATTTAAAGACCAAAAGTTTTTCACAAAATGACAACCGATTTAGAACAATTGATACGATTTCCCGAGCATGGAATGTTTGAAAAATTACGCGAAGGAATGGATCATCTTGAATACTTTAAGGAACTGAAGTTAGAAAAGAACTCGTAAATGTTTGTCAAGTTCGGAAGTTCGACCTAGAACCAAGAGAGGAACTATAATCATCTAAATAAGTTTTTAATTCAAAGACAAAAAATTGTTTATAAAATGACAACTATTTAGACCAAATGATGCGATTTCCCGAGCATGGATTGTTCGAAAAATGTCTCAAACGAATGGATCGTCTTGAATACTTTAAGGAACAAAAGTTATAAAAGAACTCATAAAAGTTTGTCAAGTTCGAAAGTTCGATCGAGAACCTAGAGAGAAACAATTCTCACATAAATAACTTTTTAATTCAAAAACTAAAAGTTGTTTACAAAATACAATCTATTTAGAACAATTGATGCGATTTCCCGAGAATGGAATGTTCGAAAAATTGCTCGAGGGTATAGATCGTCTTGAATAATTTAAGGAATCGAAGATAAAAAATAACTCGTAAAGGTTTTCCAAGTTCGAAAGTTCGGTCGAGAACCTAGAGAGAAACTATTATCACTTAAATAAGCTTTTAATTCAAAGACCAAAAGTTGTTTATAAAATGACAACTATTTAGACCAAATGATGTGATTTCCTAAGCTTGGAATGTTCAGAAAATTGTTCGAAGCAATGGATCGTCTTGAATACTTCATGGAACCGAAGTTATAAAAGAACTCGTAAAAGTTTGTCAACTTCGAAAGTTCGACCTAGAACCAAGAGTGAAACTATTCTAACAAAAATAAGTTTTTAATTGAAAGACCAAAAATTGTTTACAAAATGACAACTATTTAGACTAAATGATGCGATTTCTCGAGAATGGAATGTTCATAAAATTGCTTGAAGGAATGGATCGTCTTGAATAGTTTAAGGAATCAAAGTTTTAAAGAACTCATAAAAGTTTTTCAAGTTCAGAAGTACGACCGAGAACCAAAAGAGAAACAATTCTCACTTAAATAAGTTTTTAATTCAAAAACCAAAAGTAGTTTACAAAATGGCAACTATTTAGACCTAATGATGTGATTTTCCTAGCATGCACTATATGGAAAATTGCTCGAAGGAATGGATCGTCTTGAATACTCTAATGATCAAAAGTTATAAAAGAACTCGATAAAGTTTGTCAAGTTCGGAAGCTTGACCGAGAACAATGAAAGAAATTATTCTAACATAAATATTTTTTTTTACAAAATCACAATCTATTTAGAACAATTGATGCGATTTCTCGAGCGTGGAATGTTCAAAAAATTGCTCGAAGGAATGGATCTTCTTGAATTATTTAAGGAATAGAAGTTAAAAAAGAACTCATAAAAGTTTGTCAAGTTCGAAAGTTCGGCTGAGAACCAATAGAGAAACTATTATCACCTAAATAAGTACTTAATTCAAAGACCAAAAGTTGTTTATACAATGATATCTATTTAGACCAAATGATTTGATATCCTGAGCTTGGAGTGTTCAGGGAATTGTTCGAAAGAATGGTCATCTTGAATACTTTAAGGAACCGAAGTTATAAAAGAACTTGTAAAAGCTTGTCAACTTCGAAAGTTCGGTTGTGAACAAAGAGAGAAACTATTCTGACCAAAATATGTTTTTAATTCAAAGACCAAAATTTGATTACGAAATGACAACTATTTAGACGAAATGATACGATTGCTGGAGCATGGAATGTTCGAAAAATTGCTCGAGGGAATGGATCGTCATGAATACTTTAAGGAACAAATGTTATAAAAGAGCTCGTAAAAGTTGTCAAGTTCGAAAGTTTGACCGAGAACCTAGAGAGAAACAATTCCCACATAAATAACTTTTTTATTCAAAAACCAAAAGTTGTTTACAAAATGACAATCTATTTAAACAATTGATGCGATTTCCCGAGAATGGAATGCTTGAAAAATTGCTCGATGGTATAGATCGTCTTGAATAATTTAAGGAACCGAAGTTAAAAAAGAACTCGTAAAGGTTTTTCAAGTTCAGAAGTTCGGTCGAGAACCTAGTGACAAACTATTATCACCTAAATAAGTTTTTAATTCAAAGACCAAAAGTTGATTATAAAAATGACAACTATTTAGACCAAATGATGCGATTTCCTAAGCTTTGAATGTTCAGAAAATTGCTCGAAGAAATGGATATTCTTGAATACTTTAAGGAACCGAAGTTGTAAAAGAACTTATAAAAGTTTGTCAACTTCGGAAGTTCGGCCTAGAACCAGAAGAGAAACTATTCTCACCTAAATAAGTTTTTAATTCAAAGACGAAAAGTTGTTTACAAAATGACAACTATTTAGACTAAATGATGAGATTTCTCGAGCATGGAATGTTCGTAAAATTGCTAGAAGGAATGGATCATCTTGAATAGTTTAAGGAATCGAAGTTATAAAAGAACTAGTAAAAGTTTGTCAAGTATGAAAGTTCTGTCAGGTTCAGAAGCTTGACCGAGAACAAAGAGAAAGAAATAATTCTAGCATAAATTTTTTTTTTTGCAAAATGACAATCTATTTAGAACAATTGATGCGATTTCCCGAGCATGGAATGTTTAGAAAATTGCTCGAAGGAATGGATCTTCTTGAATTTTTAAGGAATAGAAGTTAAAAAAGAACTCGTAAAAGTTTGTCAAGTTCGAAAGTTCGGCTGGGAACCAATAGAGAAACTATTATCACCTAAATAAGTTTTTAATTCAAAGAACAAAAGTTGTTTATAAAATGACAACTATTTAGACCAAATGATTCGATATCCAGAGCTTGGAATGTTCAGGGAATTGCTCGAAAGAATGGATCATCTTGAATACTTTAAGGAACCGAAGTTATAAAAGAACTTGTAAAAGTTTGTCAACTTTGAAAGTTCGGCTGTGAACAAAGAGAGAAACTATTCTCATCAAAATAAGTTTTTAATTCAAAGACCAAAAGTTGATTACAAAATGACAACTATTTAGACCAAATGATGGGATTGCTCGAGCATGGAATGTTCGAAAAATTGCTCGAGGGAATGGATTGTCTTGAATACTTTAAGGAACAAATGCTATAAAAGAACTCGTAAAAGTTGTCAAGTTTGGAAGTTCGACCGAGAACCTAGAGAGAAACAATTCCCACAAAAATAACATTTTTAATCAAAAACCAAAAGTTGTTTACAAAATGACAATCTATTTAGAACAATTGATGCGATTTCCCGAGAATGGAATGCTCGAAAAATTGCTCGAGGGTATAAATCATCTTGAATAATTTAAGGAACCAATGTTAAAAAAGAACTCGTAAAGTTTTCAAATTCGGAAGTTCAGCCAAGAACCTAGAGAGAAACTATTATCACCTAAATAAGTTTTAATTCAAAGACCAAAAGTTGTTTCTAAAAATGACTACTATTTAGTCCAAATGATGCGATTTCCTAAGCTTGGATTGTTCAGAAAATTGTTCGAAGCAATGGATCATCTTGCATACTTCAAGGAACCGAAGTTATAAAAGAACTCGTAAAAGTTTGTCAACTTCGAAAGTTCGGCCTAGAACCAAGAGAGAAACTATTCTCACCAAAATAAGTTTTTAATTGAAAGACCAAAAGTTGTTTACAAAATGGCAACTATTTTGACTAAATGATACGATTTCTCGAGCATGGAATTATCAAAAAATGCTCGAAGGAATAGATCATCTTGAATACTTGAAGGAACTAAAGTTATAAAAGAACTCGTAAAAGTTTGTCAAGTTTGAAAGTTCGATCAAGAACCGAGAGAGAAACAATTCTCACTTAAATCAGTTTTTAATTCAAAGACCAAAAGTAGTTCACAAAATGACAACTATTTAGATCTAATGATGTGATTTCCCAACCATGGACACAGAAAATGGCTCGAAGGAATGGATCGTCTTGAATACTTTAAGGAACAAAAGTTATAAAAGAACTAGTAAAAGTTTGTCAAGTTTGGAAGTTCAACCAAGAACCAAGAAAGAAACAATTCTCATACAAATAAGTTTTTAATTTAAAGACCAAAAGTTTTTCACAAAATGACAACCGATTTAGAACAATTGATACGATTTCCCGAGCATGGACTGTTTGAAAAATTACGCGAAGGAATGGATCATCTTGAATACTTTAAGGAACTGAAGTTAGAAAAGAACTCGTAAATGTTTGTCAAGTTCGGAAGTTCGACCTAGAACCAAGAGAGGAACTATAATCATCTAAATAAATTTTTAATTCAAAGACAAAAAATTGTTTATAAAATGACAACTATTTAGACCAAATGATGCGATTTCCCGAGCATGGATTGTTCGAAAAATGTCTCAAACGAATGGATCGTCTTGAATACTTTAAGGAACAAAAGTTATAAAAGAACTCCTAAAAGTTTGTCAAGTTCGAAAGTTCGATCGAGAACCTAGAGAGAAACAATTCTCACATAAATAACTTTTTAATTCAAAAACTAAAAGTTGTTTACAAAATACAATCTATTTAGAACAATTGATGCGATTTCCCGAGAATGGAATGTTCGAAAAATTGCTCGAGGGTATAGATCGTCTTGAATAATTTAAGGAATCGAAGATAAAAAATAACTCGTAAAGGTTTTTCCAAGTTCGAAAGTTCGGTCGAGAACCTAGAGAGAAACTATTATCACTTAAATAAGCTTTTAATTCAAAGACCAAAAGTTGTTTATAAAATGACAACTATTTAGACCAAATGATGTGATTTCCTAAGCTTGGAATGTTCAGAAAATTGTTCGAAGCAATGGATCGTCTTGAATACTTCATGGAACCGAAGTTATAAAAGAACTCGTAAAAGTTTGTCAACTTCGATAGTTCGGCCTAGAACCAAGAGTGAAACTATTCTCACAAAAATAAGTTTTTAATTGAAAGACCAAAAGTTGTTTACAAAATGACAACTATTTAGACTAAATGATGCGATTTCTCGAGCATGGAATGTTCGTAAAATTGCTTGAAGGAATGGATCGTCTTGAATAGTTTAAGGAATCGAATTTTGAAAGAACTCGTAAAAGTTTTTCAAGTTCGGAAGTACGACCGAGAACCAAAAGAGAAACAATTCACACCTAAATAAGTTTTTAATTCAAAAACCAAAAGTAGTTTACAAAATGACAACTATTTAGACCTAATGATGTGATTTCCCAAGCATGCACTGTATGGAAAATTGCTCGAGGGAATGGATCGTCTTGAATACTCTAAGCAACAAATGTTATAAAAGAACTCGTAAAAGTTGTCAACTTTGGAAGTTCGACCGAGAACCTAGAGAGAAACAATTCCCACAAAAATAACATTTTTAATCAAAACCAAAAGTTGTTTTTTACAAAATGACAATCTATTTAGAACAGTTGATGCGATTTCACGAGAATGGAATGCTCGAAAAATTGCTCGAGGTTAATTCATCTTGAATAATTTAAGGAACGAAGTTAAAAAAGAAACTCGTAAAGGTTTTTCAAGTTCGAAAGTTCAGCCAAGAACCTAGAGAGAAACTATTATCACCTAAATAAGTTTTTAATTCAAAGACCAAAAGTTGTTTCTAAAAATGACAAATATTTAGTCAAATGATGCGATTCCTAAGCTTGGATTGTTCAGAAAATTGTTCGAAGCAATGGATCATCTTGAATACTTCAAGGAACCGAAGTTATAAAAGAACTCGTAAAAGTTTGTCAACTTCGAAAGTTCGGCCTAGAACCAAGAGTGAAACTATTCTCACCAAAATAAGTTATTAATTGAAAGACCAAAGTTTTTTACAAAATGACAACTATTTAGACTAAATGATACGATTTCTCGAGCATGGAATGTTTGAAAAATTGCTCGAATGAATAGATCGTCTTGAATACTTTAAGGAACTGAAGTTAAAAAGAACTCATAAAAGTTGTCAAGTTTAAAAGTTCTGTCGAGAACCAAGAGAGAAACAATTCTCACCTAACTAAGTTTTTTAATTAAAGACCAAAAGTAGTTCACAAAATGACAACTATTTAGATCTAATGATGTGATTTCCCAAGCATGGACACGGAAAATGGCTCGAAGGAATGGATCGTCTTGAATGCTTTAAGGAACAAAAGTTATGAAAGAACTAGTAAAAGTTTGTCAAGTTGGAAGTTCGACCAAGAACCAAGAAAGAAACAATTCTCATACAAATAAGTTTTAATTTAAAGAGCAAAAGTTTTTCACAAAATGACAATCGATTTAGAACAATTGATACGATTCCCGAGCATGGGGAATGATTGAAAAATTACACGAAGAATGGATCATCTTGAATACTTTAAGGAACCGAAGTTAGAAAAGAACTCGTAAATGTTTGTCAAGTTCGGAAGTTCGGCCTAGAACCAAGAGAGAACTATAATCATCTAAATAAGTTTTTTAATTCAAAGACAAAAAATTGTTTATAAAATGACAACTATTTAGACCAAATGATGCGATTTCCCGAGCATGGATTGTTCGAAAAATTGCTCAAACGAATGGATCGTCTTGAATACTTTAAGGAAGAAAAGTTATAAAAGAACTCATAAAAGTTTGTCAAGTTCGAAAGTTCGATCGAGAACCTAGAAACAATTCTCACAGAAATAACTTTTTAATTCAAAAACTAAAAGTTGTTTTACAAAATACAATCTATTTAGAACAATTGATGCGATTTCCCGAGAATGGAATGTTCAAAAAATTGCTCGAGGTATAGATCGTCTTGAATAATGTAAGGAATCGAAGATAAAAAAGAACTCGTAAAGGTTTTCCAAGTTCGGAAGTTCGGTCGAGAACTTAGAGAAACTATTATCACTTAAATAAGCTTTTAATTCAAAGACCAAAAGTTGTTTATAAAATGAAAACTATTTAGACCAAATGATTTGATTTCCTAAGCTTGGAATGTTCCAAAATTTGTTCGAAGCAATGGATCGTCTTGAATACTTCAAGGAACCGAAGTTATAAAAGAACTTGTAAAAGTTTGTCAACTTCGAAAGTTCGGCCTAGAACCAAGAGTGAAACTATTGTCACAAAAATAAGTTTTTAATTGAAAGACTAAAAGTTGTTTACAAAATGACAACTATTTAGACTAAGTGATGCGATTTCTCGAGCATGGAATGTTCGTAAAATTACTTGAAGGAATGGATCGTCTTGAATAGTTTAAGGAATCAAAGTTTTAAAGAACTCGTAAAAGTTTTTCAAGTTCGGAAGTACGACCGAGAAACAAAAGAGAAAGAATTCTCACCTAAATAAGTTTTTAATTCAAAAACCAAAAGTAATTTACAAAATGACAACTATTTAGACCTAATGATGTGATTTCCCAAGCATGCACTGTATGGAAAATTGCTCGAGGGAATGGATCGTCTTGAATACTCTAAGGAACAAATGTTATAAAAGAACTCGTAAAAGTTGTCAAGTTCAGAAGTTCGATCGAGAGCCTAGAGAGAAACAATTCCCACACAAATAACATTTTTAATCAAAAACCAAAAGTTGTTTACAAAATTACAATCTATTTAGAACAGTTGATGCGATTTCCCGAGAATGGAATGCTCAAAAAATTGCTCGAGGGTATAAATCATCTTGAATAATTTAAGGAACCGAAGTTAAAAAAGAACTCGTAAAGGTTTTTCAAGTTCGGAAGTTCAGCCAAGAACCTAGAGAGAAACTATTATCACCTAAATAAGTTTTTAATTCAAAGACCAAAAGTTGTTTCTAAAAATGACAACTATTTAGTCCAAATGATTCGATTTCCTAAGCTTGGATTGTTAAGAAAATTATTCGAAGCAATGGATCATCTTGAATACTTCAAGGAACCGAATTCATAAAAGAACTCATAAAAGTTTGTCAACTTCGAAAGTTCGGCCTAGAACCAAGAGAGAAACTATTCTCACCAAAATAAGTTTTTAATTGAAAGACCAAAAGTTTTTTACAAAATGACAACTATTTAGACTAAATGATACGATTTCTCGAGCATTTAACGTTTGAAAAATTGCTCGAAGGAATAGATCGTCTTGAATACTTTAAGGAACTGAAGTTATAAAAGAACTCGTAAAAGTTTTTCAAGTTTGAAAGTTGTGTCGAGAACTAAGAGAGAAACAATTCTCACCTAACTAAGTTTTTAATTTAAAGACCAAAAGTAGGTTCACAAAATGACAACTATTTAGATCTAATGATGTGATTTCCCAAGCATGGACACGGAAAATGGCTTGAAGGAATTTATCATCTTGAATACTTTAAGGAACAAAAGTTATAAAAGAACTCGTAAAAGTTTGTCAAGTTTGAAAGTTCGACCAAGAACCAAGAAAGAAACAATTCTCATATAAATAACTTTTTAATTTAAAGAGCAAAAGTTGTTTACAAAATGACAATCTATTTAGAAAAATAGATATGATTTCCCAACCATGGAATGTTCACAAAATTACGCGAAGGAATGGATCGTCTTGAATACTTTAAGGAACCGAAGTTAAAAAAGAACTCATTAATATTTGTCAAGTTCGGAAGTTCGGCCTAGAACCAAGAGAGGAACTATTATCATCTTAATAAGTTTTTAATTCAAAGACAAAAAGTTGTTTATAAAATGAAAACTATTTAGATCAAATGATGCGATTTTTCGAGCATGGATTATTCAGAAAATGGCTCAGAGGAATGGATCGTCTTGAATACTTTAAGGAACAAAAGTTATAAAAGAACTCATAAAAGTTTGTCAAGTTCGAAAGTTCGACCGAGAACCTAGAGACAAACAATTCTCACATAAATAACTTTTTAATTCAAAAACCAAAAGTTGTTTACAAAATGACAATCTATTCAAAACAATTCATGCAATTTCCCGAGAATGGAATGTTCGAAAAATTGCTCGAGGGTTAGATCGTCTTGAATAATTTAAGGAACCGAAGTTAAAAAAGAACTCGTATAAGTTTTTCAAGTTCGGAAGTTCGGCCGAGAACCTAGAGAGAAACTATTATCACTTAAATAAGTTTTTAATTCAATGACCAAAAGTTGTTTATAAAATGACAACTATTTAGACCAAATGATGTGATTTCCTAAGCTTGGAATGTTCAGAAAATTGCTCGAAGGAATGAATATTCTTGAATACTTTAAGGAACCGAAGTTATAAAAGAACTTGATACGAAACGAATGCGAAACGAAGGTGGAAGAGGATCGTAAAGTTTTCAAGTCGTGGATCTACCCTAAAACTCTAGACAAATGTAATATGAAACGAAAAC
Source organism: Gossypioides kirkii (assembly GCA_005610355.1). NCBI lineage: Eukaryota > Viridiplantae > Streptophyta > Magnoliopsida > Malvales > Malvaceae > Gossypioides > Gossypioides kirkii. The sequence continues at coordinate 26,640,233 of CP032245.1, forward strand.
AAAGAAAGACAGATTAATTAACAAGAAGAATAATCAAACCAAATTAAAATGAAAGAAAGATGAATGGCTGGTAACGGATCCAATAGAGAACGAAATTAGGGTTTCTTGGATGAAAGAAACCATCCTTGGACCTCAAGAAACGTCCCAACCAGATCTGGAAAATAAAAACACAAACAGATTCGTTAGAAGTTTATGGAATCAAAGTTATAAAAGATCTGGTAAAAGTTTGTCAACTTTGAAAGTTCGACTGTGAACCAAGAGAGAAACTATTCTCACCAAAATAAGTTTTTAATTCATAGACCTAATTTTTTTTTACAAAATGAAAACTATTTAGAGCAAATGATGTGATTTCTCGATCATGGAATGCTCTAAAAATTGCTTGAAGGAATGGATCGTCTTGAATTCTTTAAGGAACTAAAGTTATAAAAGAATTCGTAAAAGTTTGTCAAGTTCGGAAGTTTGGCCGAGAAGCAAGAGAGAAAAATTCTCTCCTAAATAAGTTTTTAATTCAAAAACCAAAAGTAGTTTAAAAAATGACAACTATTTAGACCTAATGATGTAATTTCCCAAGCATAGACTGTACAGAAAATGCCTCGAAGGAATGGATCGTCTTGAATACTTTAAGAAACAAAAGTTATAAAAGAACTTATAAAAGTTTGTCAAGTTCAAAAGTTCGACCAAGAACCAAGAAAGAAACAATTCTCATATGAATAACTTTTTAATTTAAAGACCAAAAGTTGTTTACAAAATGACAATCTATTTAGAACAATTGAGACGATTTCCCAAGCATGGAATGTTCACAAAATTACGCGAAGGAATGGATCGTCTTGAATACTTTAAGGAACCAAAGTTAAAAAAGAACTCATTAATGTTTGTCCAGTTCGGAAGTTCAGCCTAGACCCAAGAGAGGAACTATTATCATCTTAATAAGTTTTTAATTCAAAGACAAAAAGTTGTTTATAAAATGACAACGATTTAGACCAAATGATGCGATTTCCTGAGCACGGATTGTTCAGAAAATGGCTCAGAGGAATGGATCGTCTTGAATACTTTAAGGAACAAAAGTTATAAAAGAACTCATAAAAGTTTGTCAAGTTCGAAAGTTCGACCGAGAACCTAGAGAGGAACAATTCTCACATAAATAACTTTTTTATTCAAAAACCAAAAGTTGTTTACAAAATGACAATCTATTCAGAACGATTCATGCAATTTCCCGAGAATGGAATGTTCGAAAAATTGCTCAAGGGTTTAGATCGTCTTGAATAATTTAAGGAACCGAAGCTAAAAAAGAACTCGTATAGGTTTTTCAAGTTCGAAAGTTCGGCCGAGAACCTAGAGAGAAACTATTATCACTTAAATAAGTTTTTAATTCAATGACCAAAACTTATTTATAAAATGACAACTATTTAGACCAAATGATGTGATTTCCTAAGCTGGAATGTTTAAAAAATTGCTCGAAGGAATGAATATTCTTGAATACTTTAAGGAACCGAAGTTATAAAAGAACTTGATAGGAAATGAATGCGGAACGAAGGTGGAAGAGGATCGTAATGTTTTCAAGTCGCGGATCTACCTTAAAAATCTAGACAAATGTAATCTGAAACGAAAACAAAGAAAGACAGATTAATTGACAAGAAGAATAATCAAACAAAATTAAAATGAAAGAAAGATAAATGGCTGGTAACAGATCCAATAGAGAACGAAATTAGGGTTTCTTGGATGAAAGAAACATTCCTTGGACCTCAAGAAAATGTCCCAACCAGATCTGAAAAATAAAAACACAAACAGATTCGTTAGAAGTTTAAGGAATAAAAATTATAAAAGATTTGGTAAAAGTTTGTCAACTTTGAAAGTTTGACCATGAACCAAGAGAGAAACTATTCTCACCAAAATAAGTTTTTAATTTAAAGAACTAAATTTTTTTACAAAATGAAAACTATTTAGAGCAAATGATGCGATTTCTCGAGCATGGAATGCTCTAATAATTGCTCGAAGGAATGGATCGTCTTGAATTCTTTAATAAACTGAAGTTATAATAGAACTCGTAAAAGTTTGTCAAGTTCGGAAGTTTGGCCGAGAAGAAAGAGAGAAAAATTCTCTCCTAAATAAGTTTTTAATTCAAAGACCAAAAGTAGTTTAAAAAATGACAACTATTTAGACCTAATGATGCAATTTCCCAAGCATAGACTGTATAGAAAATGCCTCGAAGGAATGGATCGTCTTGAATACTTTAAGAAACAAAAGTTATAAAAGAACTTGTAAAAGTTTGTCAAGTTTGGAAGTTCGACCGAGAACCAAGAAAGAAACAATGCTCACATAAATAACATTTTTATTCAAAGATCAAAAGTTGTGTACAAAATTACAATCTATTTAGAATAATTGATGCGATTTTTGGAGCATGGAATGTTCAAAAAATTACGCGAAGGAATGGATCGTCTTGAATACTTTAAGGAACCGAAGTTATAAAGGAACTCGTAAAAGTTTGACAAGTTCGAAAGTTCATCCAAGAACCAACAGAGAAACAATTCTCATGTGAATAAGTTTTTATTCAAAGACACAAACTATTTTACAAAATGACAACTATTTATACCAAATGATGCAATTCCCCGAGCATGGAATGTTCGAAAAATGGCTTGAAGGAATGGATCATCTTGAATACTTTAGGGTACTTTAAGTAAAAGTTTGACAAGTTCGGAAGTTCCTCCCAGATCTGTAACTCCCCAAAAATTTAGATTTCCCTATGTGAGTGGTGTCATTGAAACTATCACTGTCATTGTGGTTAAATGCTTTAACTGTTTATCTGAGTTCTGAGGTCTTAGTCGTAAATTTTTAAATATGGCTTTTATTTTCTTGAACTATGAATCTGGTTACTGTTGCATAAATTAATTTCGATGTATTGATGTGTCAACGATAAGCCTAGTTCATGCGAGCACGAGTTTTGCGAGCTCTAATAATGTGAGCATGGACCTTGCGAGCTTAAAAGATGCAAGCACTGGTGTTGCGAGCACTCATGTTGCGAACACTGGAGCTGCGAACACTAAAGTTATGAACACTCGTGTTACGAGCACGGATGAAGGGCGAGCCTCACACGATTCAATCGAGCTACCTAGAGGACCAATCATGCGAGCACAAGCCAAGAAATTCAATCAAGCTGTCACGGGTTTAAATAAACAAATTTCGGAAGACACTTCATGCATTCCACGCATTTCATACAACCCATCATGCATTCTATGCAATGTGCTGCACATTCAACATTTAATTTTTAATCTAATTAAATTACTGGAAAATAAAGAATTAACCATTTAGTTATTTTAGTCTATGATCTAATTATGTTATGTGTTATTTTATTTTGATAAGTCTTTTTATTATGTCGTAATCAGCATGTTTAAGCTGATATAGGAATGTCCATGGCTGGCCAACAGAAGCTTTTAATGCACTTACCAACATTTAAAGTGCTAAAAACTCCCTCCAAAAGGGCATTTCGTGATCAGCAAAGGAATTCATTGTTCTCTTCATGCATGGCTGAATGGGTTCATCAAAGGTCTCAAGGTGTTTAAATGCTCAAAGGCTGATCATGGGAACATAAAAAGTGGTTGTTCGGGTTACTCAAAATCATTAATGCACCACCCACATTTATTCCAAGTGCTTGGGGAATTTTAGCATAATTTAAAGAACACTTCTTCCTAGCCAACCAAGCACTAAATTCAGCCAACTACTCCATTGAACCATCCACCACATTAATTTAAAGTGCATGGGGAATATTGGATGAATTTATGGTGTAATTTTGATTAAATATTTCATGCCTTTTAGCTAGTCATTTGTAAGCCTATAAATTTGAGGGTTGAAACATTTTGTATCAACTTTTTGATGAATTTTAATCTTATTGTGAGTTTGCAAACTCCTTGTTCTTATTTTACTCAAATTGACTTATCAAGTAACCCCTGTGGTGTCAATCTGATTCTTTCGAACTTATCCCTTCATTGAAGTGTGGCATTCACCCTTATACCAATTGGTTCCTATCTCTCTAGATAGAGGGTTACAGTTCTTACTGGCAATTCATTCTAAGAACTAATGTAGGAATCGGTTCAATATTCTTCGATAATATTGGTTCATTCTTGAGTCCTTAAATCGAGTTCAAGTCTATCCTTCGTTATCCATTGCATATCCATTCAACCATCCTTTTACAACTCGCCATTATCATTTCCAACCGTCATTAAATCCATTATGAATGATACTTCTTAATTTCGATCGGGAACTCTTTCGACTTGTAATCATCCTACGAGGACGAGCTCGTATCATTTGGTATCAGAGCTAGTTAAATGAAGTAAGTATTCAATGTTCTTATCTCTCTCGAAATTAACATTCAAGAAAAAACAAATAAAAAAAGGAAAATTCAAAAAAAATATACAGCAGATTTGCATCCCAAGATCAAAATACACAAGGGAGATTCGAAGTTTATAAAAAAGAAGAAGAGCTAGTTTGAAAGTGTGCAATTCTCGAGTTCAAGTTTTCCTTTCTATAAAATTTCACCCACACTTCTACCTACCCTTTCTTTTTCTTTCTTCTAAGCTATCCCTATCACTTAATCATCATACCTTCTTTTACATCCCATTTGAAACCGATTCTCTAAGGTTTGTTGCATAAGTCTAAGGAAGTCACATAAGAACTTTGAGCAAGCAAAGAGTGGTAAAAGGCAAGAGTGCAAAAGAGCATTAGAGAAGATAAAAGCCAACATCGAGTGCAAATAGGAGTGGAGCGATTTCATTCGAGTGGCTCGTGAGGTTTTGTATTTGGTAAGGTCCTTATTTACTTTCAATCAAAATCTTTTGTTACTAATCTTTTCTGTTTTTAAAGAAAACACCATGTCTCAAAGTCTCGAAAGATATAATGCTGGTGATGGTGTGCCCGATTGAGCATACCAAGCTCTTATATGAGAAACGAACAGATTGTTATAATGTCAATTGGAGCCAAAGCAAGATCAATAGGACCAATTAGAGGCAAGATCTCAAAGGGGACATTCACCTCTAAATCAAAGGGGAGAGAGTGGTCTTCCAAGACCAAATCAAGAGGATTACTATGAACCAAGTGAAATGAAGAGTGATCAATCCTCCAACCGAAGTTTGAGACGTCGAGGTCAATGAAATTGAGGTCCAAGGATAGATGATAATCTTGGCAACATCGAGATGAAAATTCCTCCATTCTAAGGGAAAATCAACCCCGAAGCTTATTTGGAGTGGGAAAAGAAAATAGAACTCGTCTTTGAATGCCATAATTACTTAGAAAATAAAAAGGTAAAACTTGCTGCCATTAAATTCTCTGATTATGCTATTATTTGGTGGGAGCAGCTAACTTTGAGTAGGAGATGAAATGGCGAACGACTTGTGTCTACATGGGCTGAAATGAAAGCTATCATGAGAAAGAGATTTCTACCCGTTCAATATCATCGAGAGTTGCATCAAAGGCTACAAAATCTCAATCAAGGAAATCGTAGTATGAAAGATTACTACAAGGAGATTTGAGGAAGATCGAGAGGCTACCATGGCAAGATTCTTAGTCGGCCTCAACCGAAACATCTCCAATGTAGTTGAGCTATAACATTATGTCGAAGTTGTTAATATGGTCTATGTGGCACTAAAAGTGGAGAAGCAATTGAAGAGAAAAGGTACCACTTGACCCCTTTTTAATTCTATTTATACATCAAAGTGGGGGCAAGGAACTTACAAAAAGGATACCACTTTTCGATCCAAAGACAATATTGGGACGTCCAAGCCCAACAAGTCGAGTGTAGATCCAAGCAAGGGAAAGAAAAAGGCTATACCAAATCGATCGCTAGGCATCAAATGTTTCAAATGCCTTGGGATGGGTCATATGGTGAACCAATGTCCAAACCAAAATTCCATGTTTATAAGGGACAATGGTGGGATCGAATTTGAACCCGAGAAAGAAGATGAGCCTTAATCACCTACTAATGCGGAGAATGACTTGGAGTATGTTGTAGAAGGGGAAATCCTTGTCATTAAACGAAGCTTGAGCATCCAAACCGTGGAGAGTGAATAGCAACGTGAAAATATTTTTTATGCACGCTGCCATGTCCAAGAAAAGGTATGTAGTGTTATTATTAATGGTGGTAGTTGTACTAACGTTGCTAGTTGGTTGTTGATAGAAAAACTTGGCCTAGCAACCACCAAGCATCCACGCCCTTACAAGCTTCAATGGCTCAATGACGGTGGAGAGCTCAAAGTTACTAAGCAAGCTGTTGCCACTTTTTTGATTGGCAAGTATTGTGATGAAGTTCTTTGCGATGTAGTGCCAATGCACACTAGTCACTTGCTGTTGGGGAGACCATGGCAATTTGATCGCTGAGTAGTGCATGATGGTTATACGAACCGATATACTTTTTGATACGAGTCACAAGGCCCAAATTCAAGCTTATGAATGTGATGGGATCAAAGCTTCTCAAGGCCCAACAATGAGGTCGAAGGCCAAGTAAATTCAAGCAAGATTGAACAGGACCATCTAAGACTTCGTTACCAAGGCCCTAAATGCGCACACGACCAAAAAAGAAAATCAAGATTCACTTTCTTGTTTTCAATAAAATCATGACACCAAATCTTGGTCCAATATTTCCATTCCAAACAGTTTCAAGAATCAAGAAAATCAAGATTTCAAATCTTGAAAATCTTGGTCCAAGAAACCGAAGCTGCCAATTTTCAAGTTAAGGAAATCAGCAGATTTACAACGACTTTTTGCATGGGATCCAGGAATTTATGGGTTGAGATGTCTGCATGGATTTTGAAGCTCTATCTCTTATCTTCGAAACACACTTTGAATCACTCGATTTCAAGTTCAGGAGCTCAAGTTATGATCATTTTAATAAAGACTGCGTGGGAAGAATTTTTGGATGTGATTTTGACGGGAATTACGAGTTTCGGGCTTTTAATTCTAGTTTAAATCATATTGGGTTCGGTTTTAAGTTTAATTTTATTATATATGAGTCCAATATTGTATTATCAGCTCCTATTATTTTATTGTTATTTTTATTCCGAATTTTGAATAATTATTAAGTAGTTTAAGTTTTTAGGAGTTTTATGTCAACAAGAAAGTTTAGTTTAAAACTACTTGTTTAGATTAGTTAGAGTTCTAGTTTAATTAAGAGTTTTATTTATATTTGTTTAGCTTGCCTATATATAGGCCTTGGAATTGTAAACAAGACACACTTTGATTTTGATTCTTTTGAGTTAATAATAATTCTCTTTGAATTTTTCTTTAAGAATTGCTCTTAAGTTTTTTTTTTAGAAGTTGCTTTTAAAAATCTTTTAGGTTGTGGGAATCATCTTCAAGCTTTTTCCTACCAAAATCTCTTTCTTGGCGGGGGAATTAGAACCATTGAAGGGAGTTGTGGATTTTTATCGTTTCCAAGGCTTCTTAGGACATTATCTTCTCTTTCTATTTTTAATCTATCGTTCTTGTTTGATCTAGTTTATTTCTTGTTGTTTTGTGTTGCTGATTAGTTGGTTTTCGTTCGTATCATTTGGTATCAGATTTTGGGTATTTTGGCTGTTCTTCAATGCTTTTTACACTGATTTTCATTACCAACAGCCAATAAACAGTTTTTACCCAGTAATTTTTTGGGAAAAAAATATTTTTGAGTGGGTAAACATTTTTCAATTGTTATAAAATTTTATATACTGATTCTTGGCAATATATTATAGTATAAAAAAGATTTCTCACAAAAAAAAGTGATAAAAAAGTCAAGAAAAAATAAAATTATGAGAAAAAGAAAAAAAAATTCCGTGGATTGAATTTTGTGCCAAAAATTTCCATATCAAAAACACATTATTTAGGGAGGCTCCAGTTTAAATTTTGTGATTTTTGGAAATCGGGAACACCTCGAACGAATTTTGTCAAGTTGCTTCGCAGTTTTTCAGGTTTCTGCAATTTATTGATTCTTAGTTTTAGGTTTTCATTTGTTTTTGCTTTTTATTGTTTCTTTACACATTATAACACTTTCTTGTTTCTTGTGTTAGTAATTAACGAACATTGCACCTTCCTTCCTCCGTGAAACACAATTCTTTGGTGTCTAGCTGCTTTTGGACTCATAGTGCCATTAGGATTACTTTGTTAGTTTGATTCTAATGCATCCTGATTGATTGACAAGAATACTTCTAAAGGATTCATAAGATTAATTCTTACCTCATTGAGAATTTAATTTTTCTTTTTGAGTGCATAATAGTGAGGTTTGTTTAATTTTTTCTTTTTGAGTGCTGTGTTTTTTTTTCCAGATTTGTCACAATGTCTCATAGTAGAAAAGGGAGTGATGACTAGAGTGACAAACTGTTAGTTAACATCGAAAATCTTGATGGTGTCGCAACAAAGTTAGATCTCTGCGATATCACTGATAAGTTTGAAACCATGTTCAATCAGTTGAAATAAAGTCTAGACAATCAAGCAATAGAACAAAGACATTTGGGTGCTGTATTTCAGACAATAACCAATAACTTAAATCAATTGCGAACTGAGCAAAGGACTCAACATTTGGGTACTAATGATGATGATGGGGTTGAACAACCTCGTGCTCGTAGACACCAAGCTAGACGTGTCCCTCGTGTGGATGAAGATCCTTTGGTTCCCAATGATCGCGAACAGCCTTCATTGGCAAAGCCGAAGTTCACAATTCCTCAATTTCGTGGAAACAATGATCCCAAAGCATACTGTGAGTGGGAATAAAAAATAGAGCTTATGTTTCGTTACTATAAATGCCCAGAAGATGAGAAAGCTCCATTGGTGACCCTTGAGTTTTCAGACTATGCGCTGAGTTGGTGGACGCAACTTGATATAAGTCGCCAACGAAACTACGGGAGAGAAATTACCACATGGGATGAGTTGAAACAAGTTATGCGAAAACGCTTTATTCCTACACATTATTATAGGGAGGTCAAAACCAGACTTCGACGACTTGTTCAAGGAAGTAGATCAGTTGATGAGTACTTCACGAAGAGATGGCCAAAAGAAAGGAGGATTCCAAGTGATCTCTCACATTTTGAGCAATGTTATTGGTGTAGTTCAAAAGATCATGAGAGTTTTCGATGTCCAATCCAATATCCAACTAGAGAAGAAAGTAAGCATGACTTTGTGCCTTTTGTTGACTCTTACTCTAGTGAAAAAACGATTTGTTGTGATGGTGAACTTTGTGAACCAGAAAAAGATGATAAGATGAAGTAGAAACATCATGTTCTCCTACTGAGATGCCTTGTACTGAATTGAATATTCAAAATACTTGTGAGGAAAAAATATGTGAAAAGGTCGAGAGAAGAGAGACCTTGAGTGATAAAAGTCTACTTGATGGTCCAAATTTGGTGAGTGAAAATCCATATGAGGTAAAATTGGAGAGTTCTCAAGAGGAAAAAGAAAATGAAAAACAAGAAGATACCCATATAAAAGTGAGGAATGATTATGTTTTAACTAACCATAACTTGAATTTGTTTTGTGGTGTTTCCTTGTTAAAGGATTTTAAAGATCCATTGGCGGACTTCCAATTACATTACTTTACCATCGATCGACACATTTACTTGTGGGAGAGAGCTAAATATTCGAGGACGAATCTTCTTGAGGAAGTGGGGAATGATATGACTCGCAAGGCCCAAATTCAAGCTTATGAATGTGATGGGATCAAAGTTTTTCAAGGCCCAATAACGAGGTCGAAGGCCAAGCAAATTCGAGCAAGATTGAACGAGACCATCCATGACTTCATTACCAAGGCCTTAAATACGCACACGGCCAAAAAAGAAAATCAAGATTCACTTTATTTTTTTCAAGAAAATCAAGAAACCAAATCTTGGTCCAATTTTTCCATTCCAAAAAATTTCAAGAATTAAGAAAATCAAGATTTCAAATCTTGGAAATCTTGGTCCAAGAAACCGAAGCTGCCAATTTTCAAGTTAGGGAAATTAGCAGATTTGCAACGACTTTTTCCATGGGATCCAGGAATTTATGGGTTGGCATGTCTGCATGGATTTCGAAGCTCTATCTCTTATCTTTGAAACACACTTTGAATCACTCGATTTCATGTTTGGGAGCTCAAGTTATGATCGTTTTAATAAAGATTGCACGGGCAGAATTTCTGGACGTGATTATGACGGGAATTAGGAGTTTCGAGCTTTTAATTCGAGTTTAAATCATATTGGGTTCGGGTTTTAGGTTTAATTTTTATTATATATGAGTCCAATATTGTATTATCAGCTCTTATTAGTTTATTGTTATTTGTATTCCAAATTTTGAATAATTATTAAGTAGTTTAAGTTTTTAGGAGTTTTATGTCAACAAGAAAGTTTAGTTTAAAACTACTTGTTTAGATTAGTTAGAGTTCTAGTTTAATTAAGAGTTTTATTTATATTTATTTAGCTTGCCTATATATAGGCCTTGGAATTGTAAACAAGACACACATTGATTTTGATTCTTTTGAGTTAATAATAATTCTTTTTGAGTTTTTCTTCAAGAATTGCTCTTGAGTTTTTTTTAGAAGTTGTTCTTAACAATCTTTTAGGTTGTGAGGATCATCTTCAAGCTTTTTCCTGCCAAGATCTCTTTCTTGGAGGGGGAATTAGAGCCATTGAAGGGAGTTGTGGATTCTTATTGTTTCCAAGGCTTCTTAGGACGTTATCATTTCTTTCTATCTTTAATCTGTCGTTCTTGCTTGATCTAGTTTATTTCTTGCTGTTTTTGTTGCTGATTTAGTTGATTGTTGTTCTTGGTTTAAATTGTTTCAAGAGGGACGTTCTCCTACCTTGATCCATCAAGAAATAAATAAAAAATTAGGAGATTTAATCTTTTCTTGCGGTTTCAATCATTCTTGCCTAAACAGTTTGCTTTCATCTTTTAAATCAGTTCTAAAGAATCTGTTTGTGTTTTTATTTTCCAGATCTGGTTGGGACGTTTCTTGAGGTCCAAGGATGGTTTCTCTCATCCAAGAAACCCTAATTTCGTTCTCTATTGGATCTTTTACTAGCCATTCATCTTTATTTTGTTTTAATGTCGTTTGATTATTCTTCTTGTTAACTAATCTGTCTTTCTTTGTTTTCATTTCAAATTACATTTCACTAGAGCTTTAGGGTAGATTCGTGACTTGACAACTTTACGATCCTCTTCCGCTTTTGTCCGCTTCCGTTTGTATCACTTTCAAACACCAAGGAAGAACGTTACTTTGGCACTAGTTACTCCCAAACAAGTGTATGAAGATCAACTCAAGTTACAAATTTCATTTGAAAAATTGAAAGAAAAAGAAAAAGATGATTGTGAGAAAAATTAGAAAATGCAAAAGAAGAGAGAAAAGAGAAAAATGAAAGCAAAAGAAAATAGAGGGCATGACGTAAAAACATGAGAGAAGAATGAAAGAGAAGAAGAAAGTGAGATGGAAAAATTGTGTGTTGTTGCAAAAGAGAGAGAAATCAAAAAGTCCATGCTTATAAAGCAGCTTTGCTTGTGCTTATGTACAAGGAAAGTTTGTTTACTACTAACGATTTAGATAACTCTCTTCCTTCTTCTATTGTGTCTTTGCTGCAGGAATTTGAGGATGTGTTTCCGGAAGATATCCCGACTGGATTGTCGCCTATTAGAGGCATTGAGCATCAAATAGATTTTATTCCCGGAGCCACTATTCTGAATCAACCAGCTTATCGAACCAACCCCTAAGAAACTAAAGAGCTACAAAGATAAGTTACTGAGCTAATGGAAAAAGGGTATGTTCGAGAGAGCCTAAGTCCATGTGTCGTGCCTATGCTATTGGTACCCTAAGAAGGATGGCTCTTGGCGCATGTGCATTGACTGTCGTGTGGTTAATAAGATCACCATTAAGTATCGACACCCGATCTCGCACTTAGATGATATGTTGGACAAGCTTAATGGAGCTCGTATTTTCTCCAAAGTTGATCTCAATAGTGATTACCATCAAATACGGATGAGAGAAGGAGACGAATGGAATACTACTTTGAAAACCAAATACGATCTGTATGAGTGGTTGGTTATGCCCTTTGGCCTAACGAACACACCCAGCAGCTTTATTTGGTTAATGAATCATGTTCTTCGATCCTTCATTGGTAAATTCAGTGTAGTATATTTTGATGATATATTGATTTATAGTAAATCTTTGGAAGAACATATACATAATTTGAAATCTGTTTTGGAGGTAATAAGGAAGGAGACTTTATTTGAAAATCTTAAGAAATGTTCCTTTTATACTAACAAGCTTGTTTCTCTAGGATTTGTGGTTAGCTCTGAAGGTCTCGAAGTTGACTAAGACAAGGTAACAGCAATTTGAGAGTGGCCACACCCTACTAGCACAAGCCAAGTAAAAAGTTGACTTCGTGACCTTCAGAGCTAACCACAAATCCTAGAAAAACAAGCTTGTTAGTACAAAAGTAACACTTCTTAAGATTTGTAAATAAAGTCTCCTTCCTTAGTACCTCCAGAACAGATTTCAAATGATGAATACGTTCTTCTATTCTAAAGACTTACTGTAAATCAAGATATTATCAAAATATACTACACAAAATTTACCAATGAAGGATCGAAGAACATGATTCATTAACAGCATAAAGGTGTTTGGTGCATTAGCTAGGCCAAAGGGCATAACTAACCACTCATACAAACCATGTTTGGTTTTGAAAGCAGTCTTCCATTCATCTCCTTCTCTCATTCGTGTTTGATGATAACCACTCTTGAGATCAACTTTGGAGAAAATGCAAGTTCCACTTAGCTCGTCCAACATAGCATCTAAGCGTGGCAGCGTGTATGAAAATGTTTCCACATTGCTGCAAACTCTTCACGATTTTAATACTCAAGCTTCATTTAATGACAAGGATTTCCCCTTCTACAGCATACTCCAAGTCATTCTCCTTATCAGTATGTGATTTAAGCTCATCTTCTTTCTCGGGTATGGATTCGATCTCACCATTGTCCCTTATAAACATGGAATTTTGGCTTGGACATTGGTTTTCCATATGGCCCCTTCCAAGACATTTGAAACATTTGATGTCTCGGGATCGATTTGGCATAGCCTCGTTCTTTCCCTTACTTGGATCTACACTCGGCTTGTTGGTCTTGGACATCCCAATATTGTCTTTGGATTGAAAAGTGATATCTTTTTTGTAGGTTCCTTGCCCCTACTTTGATGTTGAAACAGAATTAGAAAGGGGTCGAGTGGTACCTTTTCTCTTCAATTGCTTCTCCACTTTTAATGCCATATGAACCATATCAACAACTTCGACATAATGTTGTAGTTCAACTACATTGGCGATGTCTCAGTTGAGGCCGGCTAAGAATCTTGCCCTGGTAGCCTTTCGATCTTCCTCAACATTAGCACGTATCATGGCTATCTCCAACTCCTTGTAGTAGTAATCTTCCACACTACGATTTCCATGATTGAGATTTTGTAGCCTTTGATGCAACTCTCAATGATAGTGAGAGGGTACGAATCTCTTTCTCATGATAGATTTCATTTTAGCCCATGTAGACATGGGTCGTTCACCATTTTGTCTCGTACTCATGGTTAGCTGATCCCACCAAATAATAGGATAATCAGAGAAATTGATGGCAACAAGTTTTACCTTTTTATTTTCTGAGTAATTATGGCGTTCAAAGGCGAGTTCTATTTTCTTTTCCCACTCTAAATAATCTTCGGGGTTGGTTTTCCCTTGGAGTGGACGAATTGTCATCTTAATGTTGCTAAGATTATCATATATCCTCGGACCTCGATTTCGTTCACCTCAATGTCTCAAACTTCGGTTGGACGATTGATCACTTTCCATTTCACTTAGTTCATAGTAATCCTCTTGATTTGGTCTTTCAAGACCACACTCTCTCCTTTGATCTAAAGGTGAACGCCCCCTTTGAGATCTTGCCTCTAATTGGTCCAATTGATCCTGCATTGGCTCCAATTGACCTTGTAACAATTTGTCCATCTCTCGTATAATAGCTTGGTATGCTAAATTGGGCACACCACTACCACCAGCATTATTTCTTTCGAGACTTCGAGACATGGTTTTTTCTTTAAAATAGAAAAGATTAGTAACAAAATATTTTGATTGAAAGTAAATGAGTACCTTACAATATACAAAACCTCATGAGCCAATCGAAATGAAATTGTTCCACTCGTGTTTGCACTCGATGTTGGCTTTTAATATTCTCTAATTCTCATTCACACTCTTGCCTTTTACCACTCTTTCCTTGCTCAAAGTTCTTAGGTGACATCCTTAGACATACCAATAAACCCCGTAGTATCGACTTCAAATGTGATGTAAGGTAGGAATGATGATTAGGTGATAAGGAAGGCTACAAACAAGGATAGAAGTGTGGCTGAAATTGTTATGGAAATGAAAACTTGTACTCAAGAATTGCACACTTTCAACTAGCTCTTCTTCTTCTTCTTCTTCTTTTTTATAAACTTTGACAAGTTTGGAAGTTCATCCCAAAACCAATAGAGAAACAATTCTCATGTAAATAATTTTTTAATTTAAAGACCAAAACTTGTTTACAATGACAAACTATTTAGACCAAATGATTCGATTACCCGAGCATGGAATGTTTAGGAAATTGCTCTAATGAATGAATCGTCTATAATACTTTAAGGAACTGAAGTTATAAAGGAATGGATCATCTACAATACTTTAAAGACCAAAATCTAAACTTCTTCCAAGATGAGACGGCCCTTTTCGAGTTGTGGAGAAAATTAATGATAACTCTTACAAGATAGATCTCCTAGGTGAGTACAATGTTAGTGCAAGTTTTAACGTTTCTGATTTATTCCATTCTATGCAGATTCTGAATCCTTTCGAAGAGGGATGGGATGATATGAGCATGGGAATGACCTTAGTTGCAAATGTGAAGGTTCCAATAATTGAAGATGCGCTGCACATACCTATGGGACCAATTACGAGGGCAAGGGCTAGAAAGCTTAAGGAGTCGCTCAATGTTCTCAGACAAGTTGTTTATTTATTCTTCATTAAGTGTTTTTTTGTTAAATGCATCTTTGTTTAAAAATATGCATTATTAAATGTTTTGTTTGTTAAATGCATCTTTGTTAAATGCCTTGCATTAATGCATCAGCATCTTTAAAAATTTGCATTATGTGTTTTTATATTAAATAAGTCAAGCATTAGTCATCTCATTTTTTAAAGTAAGGTTTAAGTTGCATGTTTAATTAATTCGTGTGCATGAGTGTTATTAAATATGTTTTTTTATGAGTGTTTTAAGTTATTGTTTAATGCTTAAATATTTATTTTTGCAGGTGACTTTTCCTATGACTAAAGACTCTTCAAGTTAGAAGGTTTCAAAGCTTTTTAAAGAAAATTATGGAGGTTGTTTAATGGACCAGAGGAGACTCTTCAAGTCTTAACATTTTTGGAGTCTTTAACCTTCATCAAGATGCCATTTAAGAGGTTGTTACACAAGTTAATGCAAATCAGTTTCAAGGGAGCTAAAGAGACACACATTAAGGATAAATAAGTCTTCATTAAGGAGAAATGTCATGCCTTTTCAACTACATCAGATCCTAATGAAGAGACATGACTCATTGGCTTCAACACAAGAGTTAAAAACGAAATTGCCATGCCTTTTCAACTACATCAGATCATAATGAATAGACATGACTCATTATCTTCCTTACAAGAGTTAAAATGAAATTAGTGCTTGTATTAACTTTAGTTAATGGCTAAATGTGAAAGGTCTCACATAGGCTTTTGTATAGTCATAAAAGTGTCTATAAATAATTTGTAAACAAAACCTTGTTGATAATGAAGAATGAATATACAATCTGTGAGAAATCCTCTCTTGAGTTCTTTAGAACAAACAAACTGAACTTATCAAGGCTTATTACTTTGTGGCATTCTTCTTTCTTTTCTATACCTTTGGTTCTTGTTTCTTTCATAAAAAATGGGTCGGGGTCTGTTCGATTCTATTCTTGTTTTCGATTATTTGTCATATAGAAAGTGGGACACGTTTTTATAATGCTGGTTCTTTTCTCGTTCAAGTTATTAATTCAAGATTCTTATCATATTTCTTTGGTTATTAAGAACCTGTTTAGAAACGTCAGGCAATCGAGTGACTAGTAATTATAAATCAATTACGAGCTCATATCATATGATATCAGAGCTATTTTTCTTTACAGGTATCATTTTATTTCTCTTTCTCAATTTAAAAAAAACTTAAAACAAATTTTAAAAAAATTCCGTAGAAAAAAGAGAAGAAGTGCGGAAGTAAAACAAAAAAAAGAATTGAGATAAAAGAGAAAGACGATTTAGGAAAATAAAATTCGTGGCAAAAAATTCAGTTTGTCCAAATCATCTATATCACATTCCATTCAACATTTTGAGTCTGTCACATCCATTTTTAAACCTTTTCGTAATTTTTTTATTTGAGTCATTTGTTCGTTTTCACCTGTTTGCTTTTATTTATTCCAAGTTGTCACATCCTATCAATGACCACAAGGTTACGGGTTTTGTTAAGTTCATATCCAGTGTTCTTGAAGAGTTTAAGAGGAATTTTGAGCAGAAAAAGGCAAGAGCGAGTGAGATCAATCGAGTTGAAAAGCCTTAATTTTGTGCAAACACGAGAAGAGTGATTTTCCTTTCTGAGTGAAAATCGTGAGGTTTGATTTGGTTAGGTATAGTTATTTTTACTATTTTATTCTTTCAGTTACTAATCATTTTCTGGTGCGTTTTAAAAATGTCTATTAAAGAATGTGATAGAGGTGAAAGGGGTGGAGTTCCTAATCTTCAAATGCAAGCCATGATGCAAGAGATGAAAAGGATGATGCAGGAAGGGTTTGATAAGCTTAGTGAAAGTGTTGATCGAATAGAGGAAAGGACTCAAAGGGAAAGATCACCAAGAACCCCTAGTGTGCGAGAAGGAGAAGCATCCAACCGATCCGATAATGATTGATACTATGATAATGATGATAATAGGGTGTCTAATCGAAGTGTAAGGTGAAATGAATGAAGGCCTAGAGAGAGACAAGAACGAGGGCAGGTTGATGGTGATCTTCGATCTATCAAATTAAATATTCCGTCATTCCAAGGGAGAAATGACCCTGAAGCATATCTTGAGTGGGAGAAAAAGATTGACTTAGTGTTTGATTGTCACAACTATTCAAAGTTGAAAAAGGTAAAGTTGGCTGCCATTGAATTCACCGATTATGCTATAATTTGGTGGGACCAACTAACCATGTCTAGGAGAAGAAATGGAGAGCATTCAGTTGAGATAGGGGCAGAAATGAAAGCCATAATGAGACGAAGGTTCATTCCAAACCATTACCAAAGGGACCTCTATCAAAAGCTACAAACTCTTACCCAAGGGAACAAGAGTGTAGAGGACTATCACAAAGAGATGGAAATTACGATGATTAGTGCCAATGTCGAGGAGGATCGTAAGGCCTTACCCAAGGGAACAAGAGTTTGGGAGCTCACATCATTTGGTATGTGAGCACGGTCACATCATGTTATATTGCAATTCAAAGATATCAAGATTGGCCCAAACACGGGGGGCCCAAGTGCAAAATGAAACATCTCACAGGCCTGATTGATTATTGGGATAATGTTTTTAAGGACTTTTTAATTTTATTTAAGTTTTATTTTAGTTTAATAAGTGTTTGCATCTTTAATTATGTATTGCATTAAGTGTTTTGAATTTAATTAAGTCATTCATAAAAGCATCTCCTATGTTTATTAAGATTGTGATTTAATTATGTCATGCATTATTAATCTACATCTTTCAAATATGACATGCATTATGTGATCTGCATTTAATAAGGTTGTGCATTATGTAATGACATCCATTAACTCTCATGATTAGTTAAGTTTGCATCATAAATAATGACATGCATTAAGTAACTTACATGTCAGTTAAATATGCATAATAAATCCTGTCATGCATTATGTAACTCCCATGTTAGTTAAAGTTCGCATCATTAAATCAAATCATTCATTTAGTAATTCATTAGTTCATTTAGTTTGCATCTTTAAACCATTCATTAAAATATCTTGTGTGTTTAAACATGAGTTAGTGTGTTTATTTTTATTATAAATAGGATGTTTTAAGTTAAATAAGAATTTGAACAAGTTGCAAATGTTTAAATATTCATTTATTCTTGTCTAGGTGACTGTTCAATTCATTTTAGCTTATTGGCATGTTTAAATTGTCTCAATGCATGTTTAATATGTTTTAGGAATGATTTTTGGCTGGTAAGAAGATATAGGGATGTTCACATACAAAGGCTGTTCGATTTTGGCATGAAAAGGTTTGCATTTGGTCACTTAATTTGCTAGTACAAGAAGAGGACATTTTGGTGGATTTTGAAGGTGAATAAATGCACAAAATTCATTCAAGAATCAGCTTTCAATATTGATGCATTGTGACTATTCAAATGGACCAAGAGTGGCTCTTCAAATCTGATCGGTTTCAAGCACTTAAAGGCCAATTCATGGAATCACAAGCAATAAAGACAACCGATTATGGAAGATGAAGGGACTACAAACAACACCTTTAAGGACCATTAAGCTTTCATAAAGAAGAGGACTTTTAAGCTAACCATGGACTATGAAAAGACATGATCTCTCATCTACTCAAAGAAAAGTGAAGAGACATGGCTTTTAGGCTAACCATAATGAGTTAAATCAAATTTAATGGACTGTTTTTAAGTTAGTTAAATGATCGAATTTGAAGGGTCATTTAGGAACTTGAAAAGTCAATTCAGGCCTATAAATTTTGTCCTAAATCACTATGTTAAAGAAAAACTTTCTTTGAATTTAAATCATTTGTGAGAATATTTCTCTTCTGGTTCTTCGTTGAACTATTTGAACTTATCAAACTTTCTTCAAAGTTTGTAGCATTCAAAATTTATCTTATCACTCTGTTTACTATCCTAGGGTGTGGCGACTTCAATACACCAAGATTCGAGTATATGGTCAAGTTTAAGCGGGTCGTAGTTTCAATATAGCTACGGTTCCTTAGAGAATTCATGTGCTTCGAATTAAGATTTTCACTTTGTGAACCATTTCAAGACGATTCTTCCAACAAGTTGTCTTCTAACTAACCATGTCTAGGAGAAGAAATGGAGAGCATCCGGTGGAGACATGGGCAGAAATGAAAGCCATAACGAGACGAAGGTTTATTACAAACCATTACCAAAGGGACCTCTATGAAAAGCTACAAACTCTTACCCATGGGAACAAGAGTGTGGAGGAATATCACAAAGAGATGGAAATTGCGATGATTCGTGCCAATGTCAAGGAGGATCGTGAGGCCACAATGGCAAGGTTCTTGGCGGGTTTAAACCGAGAGATTGCCAATGTTGTTGTGTTGCAGCATTATGTTGAATTAACCGACATGGTTCACATGGTAATAAAAGTGGAAAGGCAACTTAAAAGAAAAGGTTCTACTAGAGTGATACACCATTTAGGTTCATCCTCAACATGGAATCAAAGTGCCAACAAAAGAGATGTGAGGCCTCAAGTGAAAGGTAAATCTGAAACTTTTAAAGAAAATAAAAAAAAATTGTTTCAGATAAGAGTAAGGTGGAACGATCAACGAGTCATTCTCAAGATATCAAATGCTTTAAGTGCTTGGGAAAAGGACATTGCCAGCCAATGCCCAAATCGAAATGTTATGATTCTCAAGGACAATGGAGAGATTTAATTTGAAGTAGAAACAGATGATGACATGCCACCAATGAAAGATGAGAGTGAAGTTGAGTATTCGGTTGAAGGTGAGCTTCTTGTTACAAAACGTGCATTAAGCACACAAGCTATAGAAGAGGTGGAGCAAAGAGAGAACATATTCCACACCTGTTGCCACATTAAGGGAAAAGTGTGCAGCATGATTATTGATGGCGGTAGTTGCACGAATGTAGCAAGCTCAACTTTGGTGGAAAAACTTGGATTGCCCATGACTAAACATCCATAACCATATAAACTACAATGGTTGAATGATGGAGGTGACACCAAGGTGGTAAAATAAGTGATGCTGTCATTTACCATCGGAAGGTACCAAGATGAAGTGCTATGTGACGTTGTTCCCATGCATATGGGGCACATTTTACTTGGTTGTCCATGGAAATATGATGGAAAAGTTATCCATGATGGATTCACAAACTGCTATTCTGTCAAATTCAACGGAAAACCAATCACACTTGTACCCATGACACCCAAACAAGTGTATGAAGATCAAGTACATTTAAAGGAAGAGCGTGGGAAAACAAAAACAAAAGAGAGTGAGGTAACAGTAAAAGAAAAAGAGAAAAACATGAGAGAATGCAAAAAAATAGAAAAAGAAAAAGAGCATGAGGGAAAAGAAAAAGAGAGCGAAAAAGAAAGAATAAAAGAACAAGAAAAAGAGGTTGTGGTATGAGAAGAAAGTAATGAAAATTTTCAAGATATATTTCCCGATGATATTCCCGATGGACTAACACCACTAAGGGGAATTGAACATCGAATTGACTTTGTTCTGGGAGCCACAATTCCGAACCGACCTGCTTATCGAAGTAGTCCGGAGGAGACCAAAGAGTTACAATGACAAATTCACGAACTTATGGGAAAAGGTTATGTGCGAGAAAGTTTAAGCCCATGTGCCATTCCTGTTTTATTAGTTCCATAGAAGGATGGAACTTGGCAAATGTGTATAAATTCTCATGCTGTAAATAAGATCACAATAAACTATCGACACCTTATTCCTCTATTAGATGACATTCTTGATGAACTACATGGGTACAACATTTTTACCAATATTGATCTTAAAAGTGGATATCACCAAATTCAAATGCGAGAAGGTAATGAATGGAAAACCGCTTTCAAGATAAAACACGATTTGTATGAATGGTTGGTAATGCTGTTTGGCTTAACCAATGCACCCAGCACGTTTATGAGACTTAGGAACCATGTTTTGCAAGCATTCATTGGTAGGTTTTGTGTAGTTTACTTTGATGATATATTAATTTATAACAAGTGTTTCGAAGATCATGTTAATCATTTGAAACTTGTTTTGGAGGTGCTGCGAAAAGAAAAATTGTTCACGAATTTTAAGAAATGTTCTTTCTGCACTGATAAATTGGTATTTTTAGGTTTCGTCGTGAGTTCAAGAGGAATCGAAGTAGACGATGAAAAGGTCTATGCAATCAAGGATTGGTCAACACCCACGAGTGTAAGTATTGTTAAAAGCTTTCATGGACTTGCTAGCTTCTACCGCAGGTTTGTTAAAGATTTTAGTAGTATAACCACTCCTTTAACTGAAATCATTAAGAAAACTGTGAGATTTAAGTGGGAAGAGCCACAAGAAAAAGCTTTCAATTTGCCTAAGGAAAAATTGATTAATGCGCCATTGCTTGCCTTACCTGACTTTGCTAAAACTTTTGAAATAGAATGTGATGCATCAGGGATAGATATTGGAGCAGTTTTGATGCAAGAAGGACGACCAATTGCATATTTTAGCGAGAAGTTGGGTGGAGCCACATTGAACTACCTTACATACGATAAGGAATTATATGCTTTGGTTAGAGCATTAGAGACTTGGCAGTATTATCTTCGGCCTAAAGAATTTGTGATTCATACCGATCATGAATCTCTTAAACATTTGAAGAGCCAACACAAACTCAACAAGTGACATGCTAAATGGGTAGAATTTATTAATACTTTTCCTTATGTCATTAAATACAAGCAATGTAAGGAAAATGTAGTTGCTGATGCATTATCACGATGGTATGTATTGCTTACTACTTTGGATGCTAAATTGCTTGGATTTGAGTACATAAAAGATTTGTATGAATATGACTTTGATTTTGTAAATGTCTTTGCAGCTTGTGAAAATGAAGCTTTTGGTAAGTTTTTTAGGCATGATGGATTCTTTTCCGAGAAAATAAGCTTTGTATACTAAAGAGTTCTGTTCGAGAGCTACTTCTAAAAGAAGCCTACGGGGGAGGTTTAATGGGACATTTTGGAGTTGCAAAAACTCTAGATGTTTTGTATGGACATTTTGGAGTTGCAAAAACTCTAGATGTTTTGTATGAACATTTTTTTTGGCCACATATGAGATGAGACGTCGAGCATTTTTTTCAAAATTGTATAATTTGCAAAAAGGCTAAATCGTGAGTAATTCCCCATGGTTTGTACACCCTATTACCTATACCAATGGAACCTTGGATAGATATTTCAATGGATTTCATGTTAGGTTTTCCAAGGTCTAGTAGTGGGAAAGATTCCATTTTTGTTGTGGTGGACCGTTTTTCTAAAATGACTCACTTTATACCTTGTCGAAAAACTAATGATGCTAATTATATTGCTAATTTTTTTTTCAAGGAAATTGTCAGATTACCAAAAAGCATTGTGTCTGATCAAGATACCAAGTTTTTGAGCTACTTTTGGAAGACCTTATGGGGTAAGCTAGGCACTAAACTATTGTTCTCCACTACATGTCATCCCCAATCGAATGGACAAACCAAGGTTGTAAACCGTACGTTGTCAATGCTGCTTTGAGCTATAAATCAATGAAATTTAAAGATGTGGGAGGAGTGTTTACCACATGTTGAATTCGCATACAACCGAAGTGTGCATTCTACCACTAGATTTTCTCAATTTGAGATATGGTTTTAATCCTCTTATTCCTTTGGATTTAATTCCTTTGCCTACTAACGAATTTGTCAATTTAGATGGTAAGAGAAAGGCTGAATTTGTTAGACAACTTTATAAGAAAGTTTGAGATAATATTAAAAAGAGGATGGAGCAGTATGTGTAACATGCAAACAAAGGACAAAAGAAAGTTGTATTTGAACCTAGAGATTTGGTTTGGGTTCACATGCAAAAAGAAAGGTTTTCTGCCCAACGAAAATCTAAACTCCTTCCAAGAGGAGATGGTCCTTTTCGAGTTGTGGAGAAAATTAATGATAACTCTTACAAGATAGATCTCCTAGGTGAGTACAATATTAGTGCGAGTTTTAACGTTTCTGATTTATCTCCATTCTATACAGATTCTGATTTGAGGACAAATCCTTTCGAAGAGGGAGGGTATGATGTGAGCATGGGAACAACCTTAGTTCCAAATGTGAAGGTTCCAATAATTGAAGATGCGTTGCACGTACCTATGGGACCAATTACAAGGGCAAGGGCTAGAAAGCTTAAGGAGTCGCTCAATGTTCTCATACAAGTTGTTTATATATGCTTCATTAAGTATTTTTTTTGTTAAATGCATCTTTGTTTAATAATCTACATTATTAAATATTTTGTTTGTTAAATGCTAAATGTCTTGCATTAATGCATCATCATCTTTAAAAATCTGCATTATGTGTTTTTATATTAAATAAGTCATGCATTAATCATCTCATTTGTTAAAGTAAGGTTTAAGTTGCATGTTTAATTAATTCATGTGCATGAGTGTTATTAAATATGTTATTTTATAAGTGTTTTAAGTTATTGTTTAATGCTTAAATATTTATTTTTACAGGTGACTTTTCCTATAACTAAAGACTCTTCAAGTTAGAAGGTTTCAAAGCTTTTTAAAGAACATTTTGGAGGTTGTTTAATGGACTATAGGAGACTCTTCAAGTCTGAACGTTTTTGGAGTCTTTAACCTTGATCAAGATGTCATTTAAGAGGTTGTTACACAAGCTCATACAAATCAGTTTTAGGGGAGCTGAAGAGACACACATTAAGGATACAATAAGTCTTCATTAAGGAGAAATGCCACGCCTTTTCAGCAACATCAGATCCTAATGAAGAGACATGACTCATTAGCTTCCCTACAAGAGTTAAAAACGAAATTGCCATGCCCTTTCAACTACGTCAGATCATAATGAAGAGACATGATTCATTAGCCTCCCTATAAGAGTTAAAATGAAATTAGTGATACGACCATGGTCCGAGACTCACCAAGTGCTAATAAGGAACCTTTGGAGCTACCCTTAGGACCTATAACTAAAGCACGAGCCAAACGTTTCAAGGAGTCTATTTCGGCTGTAATTGATCGAGCGTGGGGAGAAACCGTTGCGAGGCTTATCAATCAATCTTGGACAAGTCAACTAAGTCAACCATGCAACCTCCTACAAGTTCATCTAGCTCATTCGTAGCTCATTGAGCTCAACTTCAACTCATTTTTTACTTAGTATTATTTTGCTGGAATAAATATTTAATTTGTTTTAGTTAATTTAGTTATTTAGTTTAAGTTATTAAATGTGTCATAATCTGGACATTTTCATTAAATGAGGTTTTAATGTGTCTTAGTTTGATACATATTTAATAGTTGTTTTAATGTGTCTAAGTTTGAGACAAATTAATTTTATGTTTGAATTAATATGTCCTAGCCGAATATAATTAGCTGATTAATGTGTTTCAAGTACATGCATGGACGACTTGAATATTGTGTGCTGATGATTGAAATGCTCCAAGCACCTCTTTGTGTATGCTAAGAGCTACAAAGCTGCTGATTTTTCTTCTTAAAGCTGTCCATTTAGTTGCGTAAGTGCTTTCACATTTGCTGGAGGTTCTTTTCACACTCATGGCTGTTCGGTTTTGAGTTTTTCACATTCAAGGGCTGTTCAAATTCATTTGTTCACACTCCAAGGCTGTTGAAGTGCCCCAAACTACCATTTAAAGTCGAAGACTCTCCAAATATTCAAGGCAACCCCATAAAAGCCTTTCACACCTCTTGGCCGAATCTAGCCTAGTCCATTTAGCTCCATTCAGCTCCTTACTTAATTTCATTTAATTTAAGTTGGTTAGAAACATCAAGGGACTTGTCTAATGGCGTCACCAATGCTAGGGGAGGTTCAAGGAAGTTTCCAGCTCCATTAAGCTGAACAAATGCTGCCTATTCGGTTCCTTAAGTGTCTATTCGGCTAGGCATGTAATTGAGCTATAAATACGAAGCTCTTTAGTTGTATTGAAGACTTTTTTTTTTGATACTTTGATGAATTTTGATATCTTTGTGAGTTTATTCAACTCTAAATTTTCGTTTAAGACTCAAGTTGACTTATCTAGCTTGCTAGTGGTGTCATCCTTGTTTCTTTGAACTTATCACTCTTAAACCGAGTGTGGTGTTCACCTTTTATACCTTTGGTTCCTATCTCTTCATAGATAGTGGGTCAAAGTCCTTTTTATCAACCTTCTTTCACCTTAAGTGTCTTATAAGTCTCGGGTCAATACTCTTTCATAGTATTGGTTCATTCTTGACCTTAATCTTACTTATCCATTTTAACTTTCATCTTTGCCTTGCTTACATCCATACTTAGCCGAATTCCCTTAAACTCAAACTAAGAATGATACTTTTCCATTTAACGATCGGGCACAACTACGACTTGAATACTTTCGAAAACTCGAGATCGTATCATTTAGTATCAGAGTAAACTAAAATTGAGGAGAACGGACGTTTGAGCATTCCCGTAGTAAGTTCTTGAAAAAAAATTGATGATAAAAAATATATATGGGATATTAAAAGTGCAAAGTTTGAAATATTAAAAAAAGAGTTTCGAAAGTATAAAAAAATAAAAGGCTAGTTTGTGATAGTGATTGTTTTCCCGATTTTAAGAAATTTCCTGTACAACCCACTTCGCTACACTTCAAAAAAAAACCATTTTGTTTCTTTCAGCCTACCTATTACCAAAGACATCATCTACCTTTGCACCCCTTTGAAGCCGACCCCTAGACTAACTTATAAGTCTAAAAGAGTTGTTTTACGAACTTTGAGAGAATAATTGAGTGGTAAAAGGCACGAGACTGGTGAGCTCATTAGACAGTAGAAAAAGCCAAAATATTGAGTGCAAAAACTAGTAGAGTGTCATCTATTCTTTTCTTTGTGAGTGAATTGTGAGGATTTGTGGTGAGGATTAAAATATCATGTCTCGAAGCCCGAAAAGAAACCCGGCTGGTGAAGGAGTACCAGATTTGACGCTCCAAGCCTTTATGCGTGAGATGGAGCGTATGTTTAATCGGAAGCTAGAGCCCATACAAGAACGATTGGACCGAGTCGAAGAGAGGGGCCAGTGAGAGAGAACTCCCCAAAGTCCACGAAGGGAGCAAGGCCGTCCAAGGTTCAATCAAAATGATCTATATGAGCCAAGTGATGTGGAGAGTGACCAAGCGTTGAATCAAAGTGAAAGGTGAAGAGGCCAAAGAAACCGAGGTCCTCGAGAGCGAGAATGAGTGGATGACGATTTGAAGAATATAAAGTTATCCATTCCACCATTCCAAGGTAAATCAGATTCGGAAGAGTACCTTGAATGGGACAAGAAGATTGAATTAGTTTTCGAGTGCCACAATTACTCAAAAACTAAGAAAGTGAAGTTGGCAGCAATCGAGTTTTTCGACTATGCCATGATCTGGTGGGATCAATTCACTACAAGTCGGAGAAGGAACGGTGAACGGCCAATATCCACTTGGGCCGAAATGAAGGCTGTGATGCGTAGGCGCTTCATTCCATCCTACTATCAACGAGAGCTCTACCAAAAGCTCCAAAACCTTATTCAAGGCACTAGGAGCGTAGAAGACTATTTTAAAGAAATGGAGATTGCCATGATACGTACAAATGTGGAAGAAGATCAAGAGGCAACCATGGCCAGATTTTTAGCCGGACTCAACCGAGATATTGCGAACATTGTAGAACTTCAACACTACGTTGAAGTAGTTGACATGGTGCACATGGCCATCAAGGTGGAGAAGCAACTTAAGCGTAAAGGTTCCGTTCGAGGCTATTCCAACCCTAATGCCTTAAAATGGGGCAAGAAAGATCCACCAAGTCGTGTCAAGGAGTAAATGGTGCTAGCAAAGTCGAACAAACCTATGGGTGAATCTAGCAAAGGCAAGGTGGTTCGCACAAACAGAGAGATTAAGTTGGAGGAGGAGAATGGAGAAGAACCCGATGCCACCACCGATGAGGAGGAAGAATTAGAGTATGTTGTTGATGGCAAAATCCTTGTCATCAAAAGAAGCCTAAGTCTTCAAAGTGTGGAGAACGAGCAGCAAAGATAAAATATCTTTCACACCCAATGCCAAGTACAAGGTAAAGTGTGTTGCGTTATTATTGATGATGGGAGTTGCACCAATGTGGCCAGCACTTTGATGGTGGAAAAATTGGGATTGCCAAGAACTAAGCACCCACATCCCTACAAGCTTCAATGGCTTAATGATGGTGGTGAGTTGAAGGTGACCAAACAAGTGCTCATGGCATTTTCAAGTAGAAAGTATACGGATAAAGTCCTATATGATGTGATTCCCATGCATGCGGGACACTTGCTGCTAGGACGACCATGGCAATTTGATAGGTGAGTTATTAACGATGGCTATACCAACCGATATACATTCAAACATTTGGGTAAAAATGTAACTTTGGCTCCCTTAACGCCAAATGAAGTATATGAAGACCAAATCAAATTGAAAAATTCTGTTTATCAAGCGAGGGAAAAAGAAAAGAGTGAGAATGAAAAAGAAAAGAAAATTAAAAAAAAGAACGGAAAAATTAGAGAAAAGTGAAAAGAAAGAGAGAAAAGAAAAAGAGAGAGAAAAATTAAACGTGTATGCAAAAGAGAGGGAGTTTAGAAAATCCTACTTGATGAAATAGCCAATCTTTGTGTTTATGAACAAGGAAAACTTTTTGAATACTAATGACTTGGTTGAAAATCTCCGTTCTTCTGTTGTGTCTCTTTTGCTGGATTTTAATGATGTCTTCCCGGAAGAAGTCCCTAGAGGGTTGCCACCCATCCAAGGGATTGAGCACCAAATCGATTTTGTTCCTAGAGCCGTCATTTCTAATCAACCAGCTTACTGAAGCAACCCTGAGGAAACCAAAGAGTTACAAAGACAAGTTAACGAACTTATCGAAAAGGGTTACATCTGCAAAAGCCTTAGCTCATGCGTCGTGCCTGTGTTGTTGATGCCAAAGAAGGACAGAATTTGGCGCATGTGTGTTGACTGTTGTGCGATGAATAAAATAAAAATCAAGTATAGGCATCCTATACTGCGTTTAGATGACATGCTTGATGAGTTGAGTGGTGCTAATTTATTTTCTAAAATTAATCTTAAAAGCGGATATCACCAGATTCGGATGCGTGAAGGTGACGAGTGGAAGACCGCTTTTAAAACTAAATACGGTTTGTATGAATGGTTGGTCATGCCATTTGGCCTAACTAACGCGCCTAGTACATTTATGCGCCTTATGAATTATGTTTTGCGGGCCTTTATTGGTTTTGTGGTTAGGTCGGATGGACTGGAGATGGACCAAGAAAAAGTTAAGGCAATCCGAGATTGGGCTAGACCGACGAGCATAAGCCAAGTGGGGAGCTTTCATGGCTTGGCGAGCTTCTATAGGCATTTCGTACCAAATTTTAGCACCTTGGCCGCACCTTTGACAAGTGTGATCAAGAAGACTTCAGCCTTTCAATCGAACAAAGAACAAGAGAAAGCCTTTAACTTCATTAAAGATTGTCTTACTAATGCACCTTTGCTTGTTTTGCCTGACTTTTCTAAAACATTTGAAATTGAATGTGATGCCTCAGGTGTAGGAATCAGAGCCATTCTAACTTAAGATGGGAGGCCCATTGCATACTTTAGTGAGAAACTAAATGGAGCCGCATCGAACTACCCGATCTACGACAAGGAGATGTATGCACTCATTCGAGCCTTAGAGACTTGACAGCACTACTTGTGGCCCAAAGAGTTTGTAATCCACTTGGATCATTAGGCGTTGAAGCACCTCAAGGGCTACAACAAGCTGAATAAGCACCATGCCAAGTGGGTAGAGTATTTAGAATCTTTTCCTTATGTTATAAAATATAAGAAAGGTAAGGAAAATATCGTGGCGGATGCACTTTCGAGGAGGTATACTCTTTTATCTTACTTAGATTTAAAATTGCTTGGATTTGCGTTTTTGAAAGAATTGTATGCTTCTGATGCTAATTTTGGTGAGTTGTATTCTTCTTGTGAAAATGTTACTGTTGACAAGTTCTTTAGGTACGAAGGCTTCCTCTTTAGAGAAGGAAAGCTTTGCATTCCGCAAAGTTCCATTCGGGACTTATTGGTGAACGAGACACATAGTGGAGGTCTCATGGGCCATTTTGGCGTGGGGAAAACCTTGGCAATGCTTCAAGAGCATTTCTTTTGGTCGAGGATGAAAAGGGATGTCGAGAGAGTTTGTGCTTGATGTGTGACATGCAAGAAAGTAAAATAAAAGATCAAGCCACATGGGCTATACACGCCACTACCAATACCCGAAGAGCCTTGGATCGACATTTCCATGGACTTTGTCCTTGGATTACCTAGAACTAAAACCGAAAAAGATTCAATTTTTGTTGTTGTAGAT
This sequence comes from Gossypioides kirkii, assembly GCA_005610355.1. Lineage (NCBI taxonomy): Eukaryota > Viridiplantae > Streptophyta > Magnoliopsida > Malvales > Malvaceae > Gossypioides > Gossypioides kirkii. The sequence goes on from CP032245.1 coordinate 26,669,552, forward strand.
AGATTTTCTAAGATGTCTCATTTTATAACTTGCACAAAAACTGACGATGTTGTTCATATTGCCAATTTATTCTTTAGGGAAATCGTTCGATTGCATGGCATTCCAAGAACCATAGTATCTGACCGAGACGTGAAATTTCTTAGTCATTTCTCGAGGTTATCATGGGGAAAGCTTGGAATGAAGCTATTGTTCTCAACAACTTGTCACCCCCAAACGGATGGCCAAATGGAGGTGGTGAATCGTGTTTTATCAAGGTTGTTGTGAGCTATCATCGAAAAAAATCTAAAGTTGTGGGAGGAGTGTTTGTCGTACATCTAGTTCACTTACAATCGATCCATTCATTTGGTAACCAAACACTCACCTTTTGAAATTGTCTATGGCTTTAATCCCTTAACTCCATTAGACTTAGTTCCTTCACCTAACGATCAACTTATTCATGTAGATGCTAAGCGGAAGGCTAAGTACGTGAAGCAGCTACATCAAAAAGTGAGGGCCAATATTGAGGCTAGAATTGAAAGCTACACGAACAAGGCAAATAAGGGACAAAAATGTGTTATGTTCGAACCGGACGATTGGGTTTGGGTTCACATGAGAAAGGAGTGTTTCCCAGCCCAACGAAGGTCCAAGTATTACCGAGAGGAGATGGTCCATTCCAAGTGCTAGAACAGATCAATGGGAACTCTTATAAGCTCCACCTTTCAGGTGAGTATAACATCAGCGCAAGATTTAACATGTCTGACTTATCTCCCTATGATGTAGGAGACGATTTGGGGACAAATCTCTTTGAAGAGGGGGGGATGATACGGCCACGGTCTGAGACTCACCAAGTGCTAACAAGGAACCTTTGGAGCTGGTCTTAGGACCTATAACTCGAGCACGAGCCAAACGTTTCATGGAGGCTGTTTCGGCTCTAATTTATCGAGCGTGAGGAGAAACCGCTGCGGGGCTTATCGATCAATCTTGGACAAGTCAACTAAGTTGGCCTTGCAACCTCCTACAAGTTCATCTAGCTCATTCATAGCTCATTGAGCTCAACTTCAACTCATTTTTTACTTAGCATTATTTTGCTGGAATAAATATTTAATTTGTTTTAGTTAATTTAGTTATTTAGTTTAAGTTATTAAATGTGTCATATTCTGGACATTTTCATTAAATAAGGTTTTATTGTGTCTTAGTTTGATACATATTTAATAGTTGTTTTAATGTGTCTAAGTTTGAGACAAATTAATTTCATGTTTGAATTAATATGTCCTAGCCGAATTTAATTAGCTGATTAATGTGTTTCAGGTACATGCATGGATGGCTTGAATATGGTGTGGTGATGATTGAAATGCTCTAAGCACCTCTTCGTGTATGGTAAGAGCCATTGAGTTGCTGATTTTTCTTCCTAAAGCTGTCCATTTAGTTGCTTACTTTCACATTTCCTACAGGTTCTTTTCACACTCATGGCTGTTCGGTTTTGAGTTTCTCACACTCAAGGTTTGTTCAAATTTGTTTGTTCAGACTCCAAGGCTGTTGAAGTGCCCCAAACTTCCATTTAAAGTCCAAGACTCTCCAAATATTCAAGGCAGCCCCTTAAAAGCCTTTCACACCTCTTGGCCGAATCTAGCCTAGTCCATTCAGCTCCATTCAGCTCCTTACTTAATTTCATTTAATTTAAGATGATTGGAAACATCAAGGGACTTGTCTAATGGTGTCACCAATGCTAGAGAAGGTTCAAGGAAGTTTCCAGCTCCATTAAGCTGAACACATGCTGCCCATTCGGTTCCCCTAATGTCTATTCGGCTAGCCATGTAATTGAGCTATAAATACGAAGCTCTTTAGTTGTATTGAAGACTTTTTTTGATACTTTGATGAATTTTGATATCTTTGTTGGTTTATTCATCTCTTAATTTTATTTTAAGACTTAAGTTGACTTATCTAGCTTGCTAGTGCCGTCATTCTTGTTTCTTTGAAATTATCACTCTTAAACCGAGTGTGGCGTTCACCTTTGATACCTTTAGTTCCTATCTCTTCATAGATAGTGGGTCAAGGTCCTTTCTATCAACCTTCCATCACCTTAAGTGTCTTATAAGTCTCGGGTCAATACTCCTTCATAGTATTGGTTCATTCTTGACCTTAAGCTTACTTATCCATTTTAACTTTCATCTTTGCTTTGCTTACATCCATACTTAGCCGAATTCCCTTAAACTCAAACTAAGAATGATACTTCACCATTTAATGATCGGCACAACTACGACTCGAATACTTTCACAAACTCGAGATCGTATCAATTAGTGCCTGTATTAACTTTAGTTAATGGCTGAATGTGAAAGGTCTCACATAGACATTTGAATAGTCACAAAAGTGTATAAATAATTTGTAAACAAAACCTTGTTGATAATGAAGAATGTCTATACAATTTGTGAGAAATTCTCTCTTGAGTTCTATAGAACAAACAAACTGAACTTATCAAGGCTTATTGCTTTGTGGCATTCTTCTTTCTTTTCTATACCTTCGGTTCTTATTTCTTTCATAAACAACGGGTCGGGGTCTGTTCGATTCTATTCTTGTTTTCGATTATTTGTCATATAGAAAGTGGGTCACGTTCCAATAATGCTGGTTCTTTTCTCATACAAGTTGTTGATTCAAGATTCTTATCATATTTCTTTGGTTATTAAGAACCTGTTTAGAAACGGTCGGGCAATCGAGTGACTTGTAATTATAAATCAATTACGAGCTCATATCATCTATTTAGACCAAATGATGCGATTTCTCGAAGGAATGGATCGCCTTCAATATTTTTAGGAACCGAAGTTATAAAAGAACTCGTAAAAGTTTGACAAGTTCAGAAGCTCGTCTCTGAACCAATAGAGAAACAGTTCTCACGTAAATATGTTTGTAATTCAAGGACCAAAATTTGTTTACAAAATGACAAACTATTTAGACCGAATGATGCGATTTCTTTTGAATGGAATGTTCAGAAAATTGCTCGAAGGAATGGATCGTCTTAAATGCTTTAAGGAACTGAAGCTATAAAAGAACTCGTAAAATATTGACAAGTTTGGATGTTCATCCCATAACCAATAGAGAAACAATTCTCATGTAAATAAGTTTTTAATTTAAAGACCAAAACCTGTTTACAAAATGACAAACTATTTAGACCAAATGATTCGATTACCCGAGCATGGAATGTTCGGAAAATTGCTCGAAGGAATGGATCATCTTGAATACTTTAAGGAACCAAAGTTATAAAGGAACTCGTAAAAGTTTTACATGTTTAGAAGTTCGTCCAAGAACCAAGAGAGAAACAATTCTCACGTAAATAAGTTTTTAATTCAAAGACACATACTTTTTTACAAAATGACAAACTATTTAGACCAAATGATGCGATTTCCGGAGCATGGAATGTTTAGGAAATTGCTTAAAGGAATGGATCGTCTTCAATACTTTAAGGTAACAATGTAAAAGTTTGACAAGTTCGAAAGTCCGTCCCAAAACCAAGACAGAAACAATTCTTATGTAAATGAATTTTTAATTCAAAGACCAAAATATCTTTGCAAAATGACAAACTATTTAGACAAAATGATTCAATTTCCCGAGCATGGACCGTTCGAAAATTTTTTCGAAGGAATGGATTGTCTTAAATACTTTTAAGGAACCAAAGTAATAAAGGATCTCGTAAAAGTTTGACATGTTCTTAAGTTCGTCCAAGAACCAAGAGAAACAATTCTCATGTAAATAAGTTTTTAATTCAAAGACCAAAACTTGTTTAGAAAATGATAAACTATTTAGACCAAATGATGTGATTTCCTGAGAAAATTGCTCGAAGGAATGCATTGTCTTTAATACTTTAAGGAACCGAAGTTCTAAAAGAACTAGTAAAAGTTTGACAAGTTGGGAAGTTCGACCCAGAACCAATAGAGAAACAATTCTCAGATAAATAAGTTTTTAATTTAAAGACCAAAACCTATTTAAAAAATGTCAAACTATTTAGACGAAATGATTCGATTACCCGAGCATGGAACGCTCAAAAAATTGCTCAAAGGAATGGATTGCCTTAAATACTTTAAAGAACCAAAGTTATAAAGGAACTCATAAAAGTTTGACCAGTTCAGAAGTTTTTCCAAGAACCAAGAGAGAAACAATTCTCACATAAATAAGTTTTTAATTCAAAGACACAAATTATTTTACAAAATGAGAAACTATTTGAAAAATGACAAACAGTTCTAACAAAATGTTCGGAAAATTGCTCGAAGGAATGGATCGTCTTGAATACTTTAAGGTACCAAAGTAAAAGTTTGACAAGTTTAGAAGTTCGTCCCAGTACCAAGTGAGAAACAATTCTCATGTGAATGAGTTTTTAACTCAAACACGAAAACATGTTTACAAAATGACCAACTATTTAGACAAAATGATTCAATTTCCCGAGCATGGAATGTTCGAAAATTTTTTTGATGGAATGGATCATCTTGAATACTTTTAAGGAATCTACGTAATAAAGGATCTCGAAAAAGTTTGACAACATCTTAAGTTCATCCAACAACCAAGAGAAACAATTCTCACGTAAATAAGTTTTTAATTAAAAGACCAAAACTTGTTTCAAAAATGACAAACTATTTAGACCAAATGATGCGATTTCCCGAGAAAATTGCTCGAAGGAATGCATCGTCTTGAATACTTTAAGGAACCGAATTGATAAAAGAACTAGTAAAAGTTTGACAAGTTCGAAAGTATGTCCCAGAACCAATAGAGAAACAATTCTCACGTAAAGAAGTTTTTAATTTAAAGACGAAAACCTGTTTAGAAAATGACAAACTATTTAGACTAAATGATTCGATTACCTGAGCATGGAATGTTTGGAAAAATTGCTCGAAGGAATGGATCGCCTTAGATACTTTAAGGAACTGAAGTTATAAAGGAACTTGTAAAAGTTTGACATGTTCAGAAGTTCGTCCAAGAACCAAGAGAGAAACAATTCTCACTTAAATAAGTTTTTTAATTCAAAGACACAAGCTTTTTTACAAAATGACAATCTATTTAGACCAAATGATACGATTTTTCAAGCATGGAATGTTCAGAAAATTACTCGACGGAATGGATCGTCTTGAATGCTTTAAGGTACAAAAGTAAAAGTTTGACAAGTTCAGAAGTTCGTGCCAGAACCAAGAGAGAAACAATTCTCACATAAATGAGTTTTTAATTCAAAGACCAAAACATGTTTTCAAAATGAAAAAATATTTAGACAAAATGATTCGATTTCCCCATCATGGAATGTTAGAGAATTTGTTCGAAGGAATGGATCATCTTGAATACTTTTAAAGAATCGAAGTAATAAAGGTTCTCGTAAAAGTTTAACCAGTTCTTAAGTTCGTCCAACAACCAAGAGAAACAATTCTGAGCTAAATACGTTTTTAAGTCAAAGACCAAAACTTGTGAAGAAAATGACAAACTATTTAGACCAAATGATGAGATTTTCAGAGAAAATTGCTCGAAGGAATGGATCGTCCTGAATAATTTATAGAATCGAAGTTATAAAAGAACTCGTAAAAGAAGAGAGAAACAATTCTCACGTAAATAAGTTTTTAATTCAAAGACCAAAAATTTATAACAAAACGACAAACTATTTAGACTAAACTATGCGATTTCCTGCGCATGGAATATTCAGAAAATTGCTTGAAGGATAGATCGTCTTGAATTCTTTAAGGACCGAAGTTATAAAAAAACTCGTAAAAGTTTGACAAGTTCGGAAGTTCGTCCAGGAACCAAGAGAGAAACAATTCTTATGTAAATAAGTTTTTAATTCAAAGACTAAATGTTATTTACAAAATGACAAACTATGTAGACTAAATGATGCGATTTCCAGAGCATGGATTGTTCAAAAAATTGCTTAAAGGAATGGGTCGTCTTAAATACTGTAAAGAACTGAAGTTATAAAAGAGCTCGTAAAAGTTTGACAAGTTCGGAAATTCGTCCAAGAACTAAGAGAAACAATTCTCACGTAAATAAGTTTTTAATTCAAAGACTAAATCTTCTTTACAAAATGAAAAACTATTTAGACCAAATGGTGCAATTTCCAGGGCATGGAATATTTGAAAAATTGCTCGAGAGAATGGATCATCTTGAATACTTTGAGGAACCTAATTTTTAAAAGAACTCGTAAAAGTTTGACAAGTTTGGAAGTTCATCCAAGAACCAAGAGAGAAGCAATTCTCACGTAAATAAGTTTTTTAATTCAAAGACCAAAAGTTGATAACAAAATGAAAAACTATTTAGACCAAATGATGCGATTTCCCAAGCATGGAATGTTCGAGAAATTGCTCGAAGGAATGAATTGTTTGGAATGCTTTAAGGTACTAAAGTAAAAGTTAGACAAGTTAGGAAGTTCGTCCCAAAACCAAGAGAGAAACAATTCTCACGTAAATGAGTTTTTAATTTAAAGACCAAAACCTATTTACAAAATATCAAAATATTTAGACCAAATGATTCGATTACCCAAGCATGGAATGTTCAAAAATTTGCTCAAAGGAATGGATTGTCTTAAATACTTTAAGGAACCGAAGTTATAACGGAACTTGTAAAAGTTTTACGAGTTTGGAAGTTCGTCCAAGAACCAAGAGAGAAACAATTCTCACATAAATAAGTTTTTAATTCAAAGACACAAACTTTTTTACAAAATGACAAACTATTTAGACCAAATGATACGATTTTTTTAGCGTGGAATGTTCAAAAAATTGCTCGACGGAATGGATCATCTTGAATAGTTTAAGGTACTAAAGTAAAAGTTTGGCAAGTTTAGAAGTTCGTCCCAGAACCAAGAGAGAAACAATTCACACATAAATGAGTTTTTAATTCAAAGGCCAAAACATGTTTACAAAATGACTAACTATTTAGACAAAATGATTCAATTTCCTGAGCATGGAATGTGCGAAAATTTTTTGAAGGAATGGATCGTCTTGAATACTTTTAAGGAACCGAAGTAATAAAGGATCTCGAAAAAGTTTGACAAGTTCTTAAGTTCGTCTAAGAACCAAGAGAAACAATTCTGACGTAAATAAGTTTTTAATTAAAAGACCAAAACTTATTTATTAAATGACAAACTATTTAGACCAAATGATGCGATTTCTCGAAAAAATTGCTCGAAGGAATGCATTGTCTTGAATACTTTAAGGAACCGAAGTTATAAAAGAATTAGTAAAAGTTTGACAAGTTCGGAAGTTCGTCCCAGAACCAATAGAGAAACAATTCTCACGTAAATAAGTTTTTAATTTAAAGACGAAAACCAGTTTAGAAAATGACAAACTATTTAGACCAAATGATTCAATTACCTGATGTGAGCTTCCAAACTCTGAGTGTTAGACCAAATGATTCGATTACCTGATGTGAGCTTCCGAACTCTGAGTGTTCGGAAAATAGCTTGTTGGAAGAATCGTCTTGAAATGGTTCACAAGGTAGAAACCTTAATTCGAAGCACTGGAATTCTCTAAGGAACCGTAGCTATATTAAAACTGTGACCCGCTTAAACTTGATCATATACTCGAATCTTGGTGTATCGAAGTAGCCACACCTTGGGATGGTAAACAAAGTGATAAGACAAATTTTGAACGCCACAAACTTTGAAGAAAGTTTGATAAGTTTGAAGAGTTCAACGAAGAACCAAGAGAGAAATATTCTCACAAATGATTTAAATTCAAGCAAAATTTTTTTTAGCATAGTGATTTAGGACGAAATTTATAGGCTTGAATTGACCTTTAAAATTCCTATATGACCCTTCAAATTCGGTCATTTAACTAACTTAAAAATAGAACATTAAATTTGATTTAACTCATGATGGCTAGCCCAAAAGTCATGTCTCTTCACTTGTCTTTGAGTAGATGAGAGGTAGTCCATGGTTAGCTTAAAAGTCATCTTATTTATGAAAGCTTAATGGTCCTTAAAGGTGTTGCTTGTAGTCCCTTCATCTTCCATAACCGGTTGTCTTTATTGCTTGTGATGCCATGAATTGGCCTTTAAGTGCTTGAAACCAATCAGATTTGAAGAGCCACTATTGGTCCATTTGAATAGTCACAATGCATCATTATTGAAAGATGATTCTTGAATGAATTTTGTGCATTTATTCACCTTCAAAATCCACCAAAAACGTCCTCTTCTTGTACCAGCAAATTAGGTGACCAAATGCAAACCATTTCATGCCAAAACCGAACAGCCTTTGCATGTGAACGCCCCTAGATCTTCTTATCAGCCTTAAATCATTCCTAAAACATACTAAACATGCATTGAACAGTCACCTAGACAAGAATAAATGAATATTTAAACATTTGCAACTTGTTCAAATTCTTATTTAACTTAAAACACCCTATTTATAATTAAAATAAACACACTAACTCATGTTTAAACACACAAGATATTTTAATGAATGGTTTAAAGATGCAAACTAAATGAACTAATGAATTACTAAATGCATGATTGATTTAATGATGCAAACTTTAACTAACATGGGAGTTACATAATGCATGAGAGGATTTATGATGCATATTTAACTAACATGTAAGTTACTTAATGCATGTCATTATTTATGATGCAAACTTAACTAATCATGAGAGTTAATGGACGTCATTACATAATGCACAACTTTATTAAATGCAGATCAAATAATGCATGTCATATTTAAAAGATGTAGATTAATAATGCATGACATAATTAAATCACAATCTTAATAAACATAGGAGATGCTTTTATGAATGACTTAATTAAATGCAAAACACTTAATGTAAGACATAATTAAAGATGCAAACACTTATTAAACTAAAATAAAAATTAAATAAAATTAAAAAGTCCTTAAAAACATTATCCCAATAATCAATCAGGCCTGTGAGATGTTTCATTTTGCATTTGGGCCCCTCGTGTTTGGGCCAATCTCGATATCTTCGAATTTCAATATAACATGATGTGACCGTGCTCACATCATTACCCGAGCATGGAATGTTCGGTAAATTGCTTGAAGGAATGAATCATCTTCAATAGTTTAAGGAACCGAAGTTATAAAGGAACTCGTAAAAGTTTAACAAGTTCAGAAGTTCGTCCTAAAATCAAGAGAGAAACGATTCTCACGTAAATGAGTTTTTAATTCTAAGACCAAAACATCTTTACAAAATGGCAAACTATTTAGACAAAATGATTGAATTTCCCGAGCAATGAATGTTCGGTAAATTTTTCGAAGGAATGGATCATCTTGAATACTTTTAAAGAACCAAAGAAATAAAGGATCTCGTAAAAGTTTGACAAGTTCTTAAGTTCGTCGAAGAACCAAGAAAAACATTTCTCACGTAATTATGTGAGCTCGTCCTTGAGGGATGATTACGAGTCACGTGAGTTCCCGATTGAAATTAAGAAGTATCATTCGAAATGGATTTCGTAGGGCTTGGAAATGATATTGGCGGGTTGTAGAAGGATGGATAGATGGATATGCAATGGATAAAGAAGGATAGGCTTGAACTCGGTTTAAGGATTCAAGAATGAATCAATATTATAAAAGAATATTGACCTGATTCCTATATTAGTACTTAGAACGAATTGCAAGTAATGACCGTGACCCTCTATCTAGCAAGATAGGAACCAATCGGTATAAGGGTTAATGTGACACTTCAAAGAAGTGATAAGTTCGAAAGAATTAGATTGACGCCACAAGAGTTACTTGATAAGTCAATTTGAGTCAAATAAGAAAGGAGTTTGCGAACTCATAATAAGATTAAAATTCATCAAAAGTTTTTTTACAAAATGTTCCAAGCCTCATATTTATAGGCTTACAAATGACCAGCTGAAAAGTCATGAAATAATTAATCAAAATTACACAATAAATTCATCTAATATTCCTCATGCGCTTTAAGTTAATGTGGTGGCTGCTTCAATGGAGAAATTGGCCGAATTTAGTGCTTGGTTGGCTGGGAAGAAGTGCTCTTAATTTCTACTGAAATTCCCCAAGCACTTGGAATAAATGTGGGCGATGCATTAATGATTTTGAGTAAATCGAACAGCCACTTTTCATATTCCCATGATTAACCTTTGAGCATTTACACACCTTGAGACCTTTAATGAACCCAATCAGCCATGCATGAAGAGAACACTAAATTCCTTTGCTCATCACGAAATGCCCTTTTGGAGAGGTGTAAGGAAACTCAATGTGTTGTTGTAAGGAACTTGATGTATGGAAAGCATTCTTCCAATGTTTTCAAATTCTTTTGAATGATTGCTCTTAACAGGGTAGAGAGCACTCGATTCACAACTTCAGTTTGACCATCCGTTTGTGGGTGGCATGTTGTAGAAAACAACAACTTAGTACCAAGTTCTCTCCAAAAAGTCTGACAAAAAAGGCTTAGGAATTTAGCATATCGATCAAATACAATTGTTCTTGGTACTCCATGCAATCGAACAACTTCCCTGAAGAACAAGTTACCTACATTCAAAGCATCATCAGTTTTGTGGCATGGTATAAAATGAGCCATTTTAGAAAATCTATGAACTACCACAAAATAGAGTCTTTTCTAGTTTTAGTTCTAGGAAGGCCTAGCACAAAATCCATAGAAATGTCTACCCAAGGTGCTTCGGGAATGGGTCGTGATGTGTATAGATCATGGGGTTTAATGCGCGATTTTGCCTTCTTGCAAGTAATGCATCGATTACAAACCCTCTTAGCATCTCGTCTCATCTTAGGCCAAAAGAAATGTTCATGGAGCATAGCTATCGTTTTGGCCACTCCAAAGTGTCCCATGAGACCAACACCATACGCCTCTTTTACAAGCGGATCTCGAATGGAACCTTAAGGAATACATAACTTACCTTCGTTGAAAAGGTAGCCATCATGCTTATATTATATTTCAAAAGACCCATTTTCTCAAGCTTTATAAACTTCACAAAAATTAGAATCATTTTCATAAAGCTCTTTAAGATATGCAATACCAAGTAACTTAGAATCTAAGCTATTGAGTAATGCGTACCTTCGTGACAGTGCATCTGCAACAACATTCTCTTTACCTTTCTTGTACTTGATCACATAGGGAAATGATTCTAGGAATTCAACCCATTTCGTATGTCTCTTGTTAAACTTGTTTTGCCCCTTGAGATGTTTTAATGCCTGATGGTTAGTGTGAATGACGAATTCCTTAGGCCATAGATAGTGTTGCCACGTCTCCAATGTTCGGATTAGTGAATACATTTCCTTGTCATAAGTTGGGTAATTGAGAACAACACCATTTAATTTCTCACTAAAGTAGGCTATAGGTCACCCATCTTGTATTAGCACAGCTCCAATCCCTATTCCTGATGAATCACATTCAATCTCGAAAGTTTTTGTAAAATCAGGTAAGGATAATAAAGGAGCATTAGTCAAACAATCTTTAATCAAATTAAAAGATTTCTCTTGCTCCTCACCCAAATGAAAGTTGAAGTTTTTCATGATAATTCCAGTTAAGGAGCAACTAAGGTGCTAAAATTAGGAACAAGCCTTCGATAGAAACTAGCAAGACCATGAAAACTTCTTACTTCGCTTATGCTAGTAGGTCGTGGCCACTCTCGGATTGTTGTTACCTTTTCTTGGTCGACTTCAAGACCTTCAAAACTAACCACAAATCCTAGAAAAACAAGCTTGTTAATACAAAAGGAACACTTCTTAAGATTTTCAAATAAGGTCTCCTTCCTTAGTACCTCCCAAACATATTTCAAATGATGTATATGTTCTTCCAAAGACTAAATCAAGATATCATCAAAATATAGTACACAGAATTTACCAATGAACGATCGAATAACATGATTCGTTAACCGCATAAAGGTGCTGGGTACGTTAGTGATGCGAGTCGCAAGGACCAAATTCAAGCTTATGAATGTGATGGGGTTAAAGTTTCTCAAGGCCCAACAATGAGGTCGAAGGCCAAGCAAATTCGAGCAAGACTGAACGGGACCATCCAAGACTTCGTTACCAAAGCCCTAGATGCGCACACGGCAAAAAAAGAAAATCAAAATTCACTTTCTTGTTTTCAAGAAAATCAAGAAACCAAATCTTGTTCCAATTTTTCCATTCCAAACAATTTTAAGAATCGAAGCTACCAATTTTCAAGTTGGGGATATTAGCAGACTTGCAAGGACTTTTTGAATGGGATCCAGAAATTTATGGGTTAATATGTCTGCATGGATTTCGAATATCTATCTCTTATCTTCGAAACGCACTTTGAATCACTCAATTTTGAGTTCGGGAGCTCAAGTTATGATCGTTTTAATAAAGACTGCGTGGGCAGAATTTCTGGACGTGATTATGACGGGAATTACGAGTTTCGGGCTTTTAATTCGAGTTTAAATCATATTGGGTTCGGGTTTTATATGAGCCCAATATTGTATTATCAGCTCTTATTATTTTATTGTTATTTTTTATTCCGATTTTTTAATAATTATTAAGTAGTTTAAGTTTTTAGGAGTTTTATGTCAACAAGAAAGTTTCTTGTTTAGATTAGTTAGAGTTCTAGTATAATTAAGAGTTTTATTTAGATTTATTTAGTCTGCCTATATATTGGAATTCTAAACAAAGGGTCTGGAATTGTAATCATCTTTAAGCTTTTTCTTGCCAAGATCTCTTTCTTGGAGGGGCAATTAGAGCCATTGAAGGGAGTTGTGGATTCTTATAGTTTCCACAGCTTCTTAGGACGTTATCTTCTCTTTTCTATTTTTAATATATCGTTCTTGTTTGATCTAGTTTATTTCTAGCTGTTTTGGGTTGCTGATTTTGTTGATTTTTGTTCTAGGTTGAAATTGCTTCAAGAGGGACGTTCTCCTACCTTGATCCATCAAGAAACGCATCAAAAATTAGGAGATTCAATCTTTTCTTGCCGTTTCAGTCATTCTTGCCTAAACAGTTTGTTTCATCTTTTAAATCACTTTTAACAAATCTGTTTGTGTTTTTATTTTCCAGATCTGGTTGGGACGTTTTCTTGAGGTCCAAGGATGGTTTCTTTTATCCAAGAAACCCTAATTTCATTCTCTATTGGATCCTTTACCAGCCATTGATCTTTCTTTTGTTTTAATTTCGTTTGATTATTCTTGTTGTCAATTAATCTGTCTTTCTTTGTTTTCGTTTCAGATTACATTTGTTTAGAGCTTTAGGGTAGTTCCGCGACTTGACAACTTTACGATCCTCTTCTGCATTCGTTTCATATCAGTTAGTTAGGCCAAAGGGCACAACCAACCACTCATACAAACTGTGTTTGGTTTTGAAAGCAGTCTTCCATTTGTTTCCTTCTCTCATCCGTATTTGATGATAACCACTCTTGAGATCAACTTTGGAGAAAATGCGAGCTCCACTTAGCTTGTCCAACATTTCATCTAGGTGTGGGATTGGGTGTCGATACTTGATGGTGATCTTATTGACCGTGCGATAGTCAATGCACATGCGCCAAGAGCCATCCTTCTTAGGTACTAATAGCACAAGCACGACACATGGACTTAAGCTCTCTTCAACATACCCTTTTTCCATTAGGTCGATAACTTGCCTTTGTAGCTCTTTAGTTTCCTCGGGGTTGGTTCGATAAGCTGATCAATTCGGAATAATGGCTCCGAGAATAAAATCTATTTTATGCTCAATGCCTCTAATGGGCGGTAATCCACTTGGGATATCTTCTGGAAACACATCCTCGAATTCCTGTAGCAAAGACACAATAGAAGAAGGAAGAGAGTTATTTAAATTGTTAGTACTAAACAAACTTTCCTTGTACATAAGCACAAGTAAATGTTGCTTTAAAATCATGGACTTTTTGATTTCTCTCTCTTTTGCCACAACACACAATTTTTCCATCTCACTTTCTTCTTTTCTCTCATTCTTCTCTCGTGTTTTTACCTCATGCTCTTTGCTTTCTTTTGCTTTTGTTTTGCTCTTTTCTCTCTTCTTTTGCATTTCTGACTTTTCTCACACTCATCTTTTTCTTTTTCTTTCAATTTCTCAAACGAATTTTGTAACTTGAGCTAATCTTCATACACTTGCTTAGGAGTAAGTGGTGCCAAAGTAATGTTCTTTCCTTGGTGTTTGACAGTGTATCGGTAAGTGTAACCATCATGCACTACTCAGTGATCAAATTGCCATGGTCTCTCCAATAGCAAGTGACTAGCATGCATTAGCACTACATCGCAAAGAACTTCATCACAATACTTGCCAATCGAAAAAGTGACAACAACTTACTTAGTAACTTTGAGTTCTCCACCGTCATTGAGCCATTGAAGCTTGTAAGGGCGTAGATGTTTGGTGGTTGCTAGGACAAGTTTTTCTATCAACAAGCAACTAGCAACATTAGTGCAACTATCACCATTAATAATAACACTACATACCTTTTCCTTGGACATAGCAGCGTGTATGAAAAATGTTTTCACATTACTGTTCACTGTTCATAGTTTGGATGCTCAAGCTTCATTTAATGACAAGAATTTCCCCTTTTATAGCATACTCCAGTCATTCTCCTCATCAGTAGGTGATTCAAGCTCATCTTCTTTCTCGGGTTCGAATTCGATCTCACCATTGTCCCTTATAAACATGGAATTTTGGTTTGGACATTGGTTTGCCATATGGCCCCTCCCAAGGCATTTGAAACATTTGATGTCTCAGGATCGGTTTGGCATAGCCTCGTTCTTTCCCTTGTTACACTCGACTTGTTGGGCTTGGATGTCCCAATATTGTCTTTGGCTCGAGAAGTGGTATATCCCTTTTGTAGGTTCCTTGCCCCCACTTTGATGTAGAAACAAAAATAAGAAGGGGTCGGGTGGTACCTTTTCTTTTCAATTGCTTCTCCACTTTAAGTGTCATGTGAACCATGTCAACAACTTCAGCATAATGTTCCAACTCTGCTATGTTGGTGATGTCTCAATTGAGGCCGGCTAAGAATCTCACCATGGTAGCCTCTCGATCTTCCTTAACATTAACATGTATCATGGCTATCTCCATCTCCTTGTAGTAATCTTCCACACTACAATTTCCTTGATTGAGATTTTGTAGCCTTTGATACAACTCTCGATGATAGTGAGCGGGTACGAATCTCTTTCTCATATAGTTTTCATTTCAGCCCATGTAG
This sequence comes from Gossypioides kirkii, assembly GCA_005610355.1. Lineage (NCBI taxonomy): Eukaryota > Viridiplantae > Streptophyta > Magnoliopsida > Malvales > Malvaceae > Gossypioides > Gossypioides kirkii. The sequence goes on from CP032245.1 coordinate 26,684,629, forward strand.
ACACGGGTTGTTCGCCATTTCGTCTCCTACTTAAGGTTATTTGATCCCACCAAATAATAGCATAATTAGAGAATTCAATGGCAAGAAGTTTTACCTTTTTATTTTCTGAATAATTATGGCATTCAAAGACTAGTTCTATTTTCTTTTCCCATTCCAAATAAGCTTCGAGGTCGATTTTCCCTTAGAATGGAGAAATTGTCATCTTGATGTTGCTAAGGTTATCATCTATCCTCGGACCTCGATTTCGTTGACCTCGACACCTTGAGACCTTTGATGAACCTAATCAGCCATGCATGAAGAGAACATTGAATTCCTTTGCTTTGCTGATCACGAAATGCCCGTTTGGAGAGGTGTTTTCAGTACTTTAAATGCTGGTAGGTGTATTAAAAGCTTGTGTTGGCTAACCATGGAAATCTCTACATCATGTTAAACATGCTGGTTAGGACATATTAAAAAGACTTATCAAAAAAACACAAAACATAATTAAGACATGGATTAAAATAACTAGATGGTTAATACAGTATTTTCTAGCAATTTAATTATATTAAAAATTAAAGTTTAATGTGCAGCACATTGCATGGAATGCATGACAGTTTATATGAAATGCATGGAATGCATGAAGTGTCTTCCCAAATTCATTTAATTAAACTCGTGACAGCTTGATTGAATTTCTTGACTTGTGCTCGCGTGATTGGTCCTCTAGGTACCTCGATCGAATCGTGTGAGGCTCGCCCTTCATCCATGCTCGTAACACGAGTGTTCGTAACATCAATGCTCGCATTGTGTTTGTTCACAACATGAGTGTTCGCAGTCCAGTGTTTGCAACGTGAGTGCTCGCATCTTCCAAGCTTGCAAGGTCCATGTTCGCATTATTAGTGCTCGCACTACTCATGCTTGCATCACGTAAATACGTTTTTAATTCAAATACCAAAACTTGTTTACAAAATGACAAACTATTTACACCAAATGATGATATTTCCCGAAAAATTGCTCGAAGGAATGGATGGTCTTGAATACTTTTCATCGTCTACTTTGATTCCTCTTGAACTTTTGACGAAACCTAAAAATACTAATTTATCAGTGCAGAAAGAACATTTCTTAAAATTCACAAATAATTTTTCTTTTCGCAGCACCTCCAAAACAAGTTTCAAATGATTTACATGATCTTCGAAACACTTGCTATAAATTAATATATCATCCAAGTAAACTACAAAAAACCTACCAATGAATGCTCGTAAAACATGATTTATAAGTCTCAAAAACGTGTTGGGTGCATTGGTTAAGCCAAACGGCATTACCAACCATTCATACAAACCGTGCTTTGTCTTGAAAGCGGTTTCCATTCATCACCTTCTTGCATTCGAATTTGGTGATATCCACTTTTAAGATCAATCTTGCTAAAAATGTTGGACCCATGTAGTTCATCAAGCATGTCATCTAATCGAGGAATAGGGTGTCGATGCTTTATCATGATCTTATTTACAACACGACAATCGATACACATTCGCCAAGTTCCATCCTTCTTTGGAACCAACAAAACATGAATGACACATGGGCTTAAACTTTCTCACACAAAACCTTTTCCCATAAGTTCGCGAATTTATCATTGTAACTCTTTGGTCTCTTTTGGATTGCTTCGATAAGCAGGTCAGTTCAGAATTGTGGCTCCCGAAACAAATTCAATTCGATGTTCAATTCCCCTTTTTGGTAGTAGTCCATCAGGAATATCATCGGGAAATACATCTTGAAAATCCTGCAAGAGAGCAACAATCGCACTTGGAGGATTTTCATTAAGTTCGTTAGTACTAAAATATGCCTCTTTGTACAAAAGTACAAGTAGTGGCTGGTAAGTCAAAACAGCTCTCTCAATCTCTTTCCTTTTTGCATAAAATTCAATTTATTTTTTCCTTTACTCTCTTTTCTTACCACAACCTCTTTTTCTTGTTCTTTTATTTTTTCTTTTTCGTTCTCTTTTTCTTTTCCCTCATGCTCTTTTTATTTTTCTGTTTTTTTGCATTCTCTCATGTTTTTCTCTTTTTCTTTTGCTGTTACCTCACTCTCTTTGGTTTTTGTTTTTCCACTCTCTTCCTTTAAACGTACTTGATCTTCATACACTTGTTTGGGTGTCATGGGTACAAGTGTGATGGGTTTTCTGTTGAATTTGAAAGAATAGCGGTTGGTGAATCCATCATGGACAACATTCAATCATATTGCCATGGACGACCAAGTGAAATGTGCCCCGCATGCATGGTAACAACGTTACATAAGACTTCATCTTGGTACCTTTCGATCGTAAATGACAGCATCACTTATTTTACCACCTTGATCTCACCTCTATCATTCAACCATTGTAGTTTATATGGTTGTGGATGTTTAGTCATGGGCAATCCAAGTTTTTCCACCAAAGTTGAGCTTGCTACATTCGTGCAGCTACCGCCATCAATAATTATGCTGCACACTTTTCCCTTGATGTGGCAACGGGTGTGGAATATGTTCTCCCTTTGCTCCACCTCTTCTTTTGCTTGTGTGCTTAATACACATTTTGTTACAAGTAGTTCACCTTCAACCGAATACTCGACTTCATTCTCATCTTTCATTGGTGGCATGTCATCATCTGTTTCTCCCTCGAATTCAATCTCTCCAGTATCCTTGAGAATCATAACATTTCGATTTGGGCATTGGCTGGCAATGTGCCCTATTCCCAAGCACTTAAAGCATTTGATATCTCGAGAACGACTCGTTGATCCTTCCACCTTGCTCTTATCTGAAACAAAATCTTTTTTATTTTCTTTAAAAGTTTCATATTTACCTTTCACTTGAGGCCTCACATCTCTTTGGTTGGCACTTTGGTTCCATATTTAGGATGAACCCGAATGGTGTATCACTCTAGTAGAACCTTTTCTTTTAAGTTGCCTTTCCACTTTTATTACCATGTGAACCATGTCGGTTAATTCAACATAATACTGCAACTCAACAACATTGGCAATCTCTCGGTTTAAACCCACCAAGAACCTTGCCATTGTGGCCTCACGATCCTCCTCGACATTGGCCCAAATCATCGCAATTTCCATCTCTTTGTGATAGTCCTCCACACTCTTGTTCCCTTGTTTAAGAGTTTGTAGCTTTTGATAGAGGACCCTTTGGTAACGGTTTGGAATAAACCTTCGTCTCATTATGGCTTTCATTTCTGCCCATGTCTCCACTGGATGGTCTCCATTTCTTCTCCTAGACATGGTTAGTTTGTCCCACCAAATTATAACATAATCGGTGAATTCAATGGTAGCCAACTTTACCTTTTTCAACTCTGAATAGTTGTGACAATCAAACACCAAGTCAATCTTTTTCTCCCACTCGAGATATGCTTCAGCGTCATTTCTCCCTTGGAATGACGGAATATTTAATTTGATAGATCCAAGATCACTATCAACCCGCCCTCATTCTCGTCTCTCTCTACACCTTCATTCATTTCGCCTTACACTTCGATCAGACACCCTATCATCATCATTACCATAGTATCCATCATTATCAGATCGACTGGATGCTTCTCCTTCTCTCATACTAGGGGTTCTTGGTGATCTTCGCCTACGAGGCCTTTCCCTTCGAGTCCTTTCCTCCATTCGATCAACACATTCACTAAGCTAATCAAACCCTTCCTACATCATCCTTTGCATCTCTTGCATCATGGCCCCCTATCACGTTCGTTAGTAGACATTCTTTAAAACGCACCAGAAAATGATTAGTAACTAAAAGGATAAAATAATAAAAAAAATTGTACCTCACCAAATCAAACCTCACGATTTTCATTCAGAAAGGAAAATCACTCTTCTCGTGTTTGCACACAATTCAGGCTTTTACCACTCGATTGATCTCACTCGCTCTTGCCTTTTTGCGCTCAAAATTTCTCTTAAGCACATCAAGAACGTTGGAAATGAATTTAACAAAACCCGTAACCTTGTGGTTGTTGATAGGATGTGACAACTTGGAAGAAATAGAAGAAAACAGGTGAAATGAACAAATGACTCAAATAAGAAAATTACGAAAAAGGCTTAAGAATAGATGTAACAGACTCAAAATGTTGAATGGAATGTGATATAGATGATTTGGACAAACTGAATTTTTTTGCCACGAATTTTTTTTCCTAAATCGTCTTTCTTTTTTTATTTTTTTTCTCAATTTGTTTTTTTCTTTGTTTTACTTCCGCACTTATTCTCTTTTTGCTACGAAATTTTTTTTGAAGTTTTTTTTCAAATCGGGAAAGAGAAATAAAATAATACCTGTAAAGAATAATACCGTTGATACCAAATGATATAAGCTCGTAATCGGTTTAGAATTACAAGTCACTCGATTGCCCGACTGTTTCTAAACAAGTACTTGATAACTAAAGAAATATGATAGGAATCTTGAATCAACGACTTGTATGAGAAAAGAACAAGCGTTATTGGAACGTGACCCACTTTCTATATGACAAATAATTGGAAACAAGAATAGAATCGAACAAACCCCGACCCATTATTTATGAAAGAAACAAGAATCGAAAGTATAGAAAAGAAAGAAAAACGCCACAAAGCAATAAGCTTTGATAAGTTTAGTTTGTTTGTTCTAAAGAACTCAAGAGAGAGTTTCTCACAAATTGTATATTCATTCTTCTTTTCAACAAGGTTCTATTTACAAATTATTTATAGACACTTTTGTGACTATTCAAATGCCTAGACCTTTCACATTCAACCAATAACTGAAGTTAATTCATTTTAACTCTTGTAAGGAAGCTAATGAGTCATGTCTCTTCATTAGGATCTGATGTAGTTAAAAAGGCATGGCAATTTCATTTTTAACTCTTGTAGGAAAGCCAATAAGTCATGTCTCTTAATTAGGATCTGATGTAGATGAAAAGGCACGACATTTCTCCTTAATGAAAACTTATTGTATCCTTAATGTGTGCCTTTTTAGCTCCCTTGAAACTGATTTGTATTAGCTTGTGTAACAACCTCTTACATGGCATCTTGTTGAAGGTTAAAGACTCAAAAAACGTTCAGACTTGAAGAGTCTCCTATGGTCCATTATACAACCTCCATAATGTTCTTTAAAAAGCCTTGAAACCTTCTAGCTTGAAGAGTCTTTAGTCATAGGAAAAAAGTCACCTACGAAAATAGATATTTAAGCATTAAACAATAAATTAAAAAACACTTATACAAAAACAACATATTTAATAACACTCATGCACACGAATTAATTAAAAATGCAACTTAAACCTTGCTTTAACAAATGAGATGATTAATGCATGACTTATTTAATATAAAAACACATAATGAAGATTTTTAAAGATGCTCATGCATTAATGCAAGGCATTTAACAAAGATGCATTTAACAAACAAAACAGTTAATAATGCAGATTACTAAACAAAGATGCATTTAACAAACAAAACACTTAATGATGCAAATTATTAAACAAAGATGCATTTAACAAAAAAACACTTAATGAAGCATAAATAAACAACTTTATTTATGAAGCTTAAATAAAGAAAAACACAACTTTATGCAAATAAGCTTAAAATGCTTAATAAACAATGGATAAAACGTTGCAAAGTTGATGCTCCTCGTTTAATTTAAATTGAAATGTAGATTGTTCCAATTCAGCCCAAATGGCTTGTTTGAGAACATTGAGCGACTCCTTAAGCTTTCTAGCCCTCGCCCTCGTAATTGGTCCCATAGGTACGTGCAACGCATCTTCAATTATTGGAACCTTCACATTTGGAACTAAGGTCATTCCCATGCTCACATCATCCCCTCCCTCTTCGAAAGGATTTGTCCTCAAATCAGAATCTGCATAGAATGGAGTTAAATCAGAAACGTTAAAACTCGCACTAAGGTTGTACTCACCTGGGAGATCTATCTTGTAAGAGTTATCATTAATTTTCTGCACAACTCGGAAAGGACCATCTCCTCTTGGAAGGAGTTTAGATTTTTGTTGGGCAAGAAACCGTTCTTTTCACATGTGAACCCAAACCAAATCTCTGGGTTCAAATACAACTTTCTTTGGTCCTTTGTTTGTATGTTCCACATACTGCTCCATCCTCTTTTCAATATTATCTCGAACCTTCTTATGAAGTTGTCTAACAAATTCAACCTTTCTCTTACCATCTAAATTGACAATTTCATTAGTAGGCAAAGGAATTAAATCCAAAGGTGTAAGAGGATTAAAACCATACACTATCTCAAATGGAGAAAATTTAGTGGCAAAATGGACACTTCGGTTGTATGCGAATTCAACATGTTGTAAACACTCCTCCTACCTCTTTAAATTTTGTTGAATTATAGCTCGAAACAACATTGACAACGTACAATTTACAACCTTGGCTTGTCCATTAGATTGGGGATGACATGTAGTGGAGAATAATAGTTTAGTGCCTAGGTTACCCCATAAGGTCTCTCAAAAGTAGCTCAAAAACTTGGTGTCTCAATCTAACACAATGCTTTTTGGAATTCCATGTAATCTGACAATTTTCTTGAAAAACAAATTAGCAATATACTTAGCATCATCAGTTTTTCGAAAAGGAATAAACTGAGCCATTTTAGAAAAACAGTCCACCACAACAAAAATGGAATCTTTCCCACTACTAGATCTTGGCAAACCTAATATGAAATCTATTGAAATATCTATCCAAGGTTTAATTGGTATAGGTAATGGGCTGTACAAACTATGGGGATTTACTCGCTATTTAGCATTTTTGCAGATTATACAATTTTGACAAAGACGCTCGGCATCTTGTCTCATATGTGGCCAAAAAAATATTCATGCAAAACATCTAAAGTTTTTGCAACTCCAAAATGTCCCATTAAGCCTCCCCCGTGGGCTTCTTTTACAAGTAGCTCTCGAACAGAACTCCTTGGTATACAAAGCTTATTTTCTCGAAAAAGAAATCCATCATGCCTAAAAAACTTACCAAAAGCTTCATTTTCACAAGCTGCAAAGACATTACCAAAATCAAACTCATGTTCATACAAATCTTTTATGTACTCAAATCCAAGCAATTTAGCATCCAAAGTAGTAAGCAATACATACCGTCGAGATAATGCATCAGCAACTACATTTTCCTTACCTTGCTTGTATTTAATGACATAAGGAAAAGTATCAATAAATTCTACCCATTTAGCATGCCGCTTGTTGAGTTTGTGTTGGCTCTTCAAATGTTTAAGAGATTCATGATCGGTGTGAATCACAAATTCTTTCGACCAAAGATAACGCTGCCAAGTCTCTAATTCTTTAACCAAAGCATATAATTCCTTATCGTATGTAGGGTAGTTCAATGCGGCTCCACCCAACTTCTCGCTAAAATATGCAATTGGTCGTCCTTCTTGCTTCAAAACTGCTCCAATACCTATTCTTGATGCATCACATTCTATTTCAAAAGTTTTAGCAAAATTAAGTAGGGCAAGCAATGGCGCATTAATCAGTGTTTCCTTAAGCAAATTGAAAGCTTTTTCTTGTGGCTCTTCCCACTTAAATCCCACAGTTTTCTTAATGATTTCAGTTACAGGAGAGGCTATACTACTAAAATCTTAAACAAACCTGCGGTAGAACCTAGCAAGTCCATGAAAGCTTCTAACGTTACTTACACTCGTGGGTGTTGGCCAATACTTGATTGCACGGACCTTTTCATCGTCTACTTCAATTCCTTTTGAACTAACGACGAAACCTAAAAATACCAATTTATCAGTGCAGAAAGAACATTTCTTAAAATTCACAAACAATTTTTCTTCTCGCAGCACCTCCAAAACAAGTTTCAAATGATTAACATGATCTTCGAAACACTTGCTGTAAATTAATATATCATCAAAGTAAACTACACAAACCTACCAATAAATGCTCACAAAACATGATTCATAAGTCCCATAAACGTGTTGGGTGCATTGGTTAAGCCAAATTGCATTACCAACCATTCATACAAACCGTGTTTTATCTTGAAAGCAGTTTTCCATTCATCACCTTCTTGCATTCGAATTTGGTGATATCCACTTTTAAGATCAATCTTGGTAAAAATGTTGGACCCATGTAGTTCATCAAACATGTCATCTAATCGAGGAATAGGGTGTCGATACTTTACCGTGATCTTATTTATAGCATGACAATCGATACACATTCGCCAAGTTCCATCCTTCTTTGGAACTAACAAAATAGGAACGACACATGGGCTTAAACTTTCTCGCACATAACCTTTTCCCATAAGATCGCAAATTTCTCGTTGTAACTCTTTGGTATCCTCCGGATTGCTTCGATAAGCAGGTCAGTTCAGAATTGTGGCTCCCGCAACAAAGTCAATTCGATATTCAATTCCCCTTTGTGGTGGTAGTCCATCGGGAATATCATCGGGAAATACATCTTGAAAATCCTTCAAGAGAGCAACACTCACACTTGGAAGATTTTCATTAAGTTCGTTAGTACTAAAATATGCCTCTTTGTACAAAAGTACAAGTAGTGGCTGGTAAGTCAAAACAGCTCTCTCAATCTCTTTCCTTTTTGCATAAAAATTCAATTTATATTTTCCTTTACTCTCTTTTCTTACCACAACCACTTTTTCTTGTTCTTTTATTTTTTATTTTTCGCTCTCTTTTTCTTTTCCCTTATGCTCTTTTTCTTTTTCTGTTTTTTTGCATTCTCTTATGTTTTTCTCTTTTTCTTTTGTTGTTACCTCACTCTCTTTTGTTTTTGTTTTTCCACTCTCTTCCTTTAAACGTACTTGATCTTCATACACTTGTTTTGGTGTCATGGGTACAAGTGTGATGGGTTTTCCGTTGAATTTGAAAGAATAACGGTTGGTGAATCCATCCTGGATAACTTTTTGATCATATTGCCATGGACGACCAAGTAAAATGTACCCCGCATGCATGGCAATAACGTCACATAACGCTTCATCTTGGTACCTTTCGATGGTAAATGACAGCATCACTTATTTTACCACCTTGATCTCACCTCTATCATTCAACCATTGTAGTTTATATGCTTGTGGATGTTTAGTCGTGGGCAATCCAAGTTTTTCCACCAAAGTTGAGCTTGCTACATTCGTTCAACTACCGCCATCAATAATCATGGTGCACACTTTTCCCTTTATGTGGCAATGGGTGTGGAATATGTTCTCCCTTTGCTCCACCTCTTCTTTATTTTGAGTCCTTAATGCGTGTTTTGTTACAAGTAGCTCACCTTCAACCAGATACTCGACTTCACTCTCATCTTTCATTGGTGACATGTCATCATCTATTTCTCCCTAGGATTCAATCTCTTCATTGTCCTTGAGAATCATAACATTTCGATTTGGGCATTGGCTGGCAATGTGCCCTCTTCCCAACCACTTAAAGCATTTGATATCTCGAGAACGACTCATTGATCCTTCCACCTTGCTCTTATCTGAAACAAAATATTTTTATTTTCTTTAAAAGTTTCAGATTTACCTTTCACTTGAGGCCTCACATCTCTTTTGTTGGCACTTTGGTTGCATGTTGAGGATGAACCTGAATGGTGTATCACTCTAGTAGAACATTTTCTTTTAAGTTGCCTTTCCACTTTTATGCTAATGTGAATAATGTCGGTTAATTCAACATAATGCTGCAACTCAACAACATTGGCAATCTCTCGGTTTAAACCCACCGAGACCCTTGCCATTGTGGCCTCATGATCCTCCTCGACATTGGCACGAATCATCGTAATTTCCATCTCTTTGTGATAGTCCTCCAGATTGTTGTTCCCTTGTGTAAGAGTTTGTAGCTTTTGATAGAGGTCCCTTTGGTAACAGTTTGGAATAAACCTTCGTCTCATTATGGCTTTCATTTTTGCCCATGTCTCCACCGGATGCTCTCTATTTATTCTCCTAGACATGGTTAGTTGGTCCCACCAAATTATAGCATAATCGGTGAATTCAATGGTAGCCAACTTTACCTTTTTCAACTTTGAATAGTTGTGACAATCAAACACCAAGTCAATCTTTTTCTCCCACCAGAGATACGCTTCAGGGTTATTTCTCCCTTGGAAAGACCAAATATTTAATTTTATTGATCCAAGATCACCATCAACCCGCCCTCGTTCTCGTCTCTCTCTACGCCTTCGTTCATTTCACCTTACACTTCGATCAGACACCCTATCATCATCATTACCATAGTATCCATCATTATCGGATCGGTTGGATGCTTCTCCTTCTCGCACACTAGGGGTTCTTGGTGATCTTCACCTACGAGGCCTTTCCCTTTGAGTCCTCCATTCGATCAACATGTTCACTAAGCTGATCAAACCCTTCTTACATCATCCTTTGCATCTCTTGCATCATGGCCTCCTATCACGTTCGTTAGTAGACATTCTTTAAAACGCACCAGAATATGATTAGTAACTAAAAGGATAAAATAAAAAAAAATTTGTACCTCACCAAATCAAACATCACGATTTTCACTCAGAAAGGAAAATCACTCTTCTCGTGTTTACACGCAATTCAGGATTTTACCACTCGATTGATCTCACTCGCTCTTGCCTTTTTTCGCTCAAAATTCCTCTTAAGCTCTTCAAGAACGATGGAAATGAACTTAACAAAACCCGTAACCTTGTGGTCGTTGATAGGATGTGACAACTCGGAAGAAATTGAAGGAAATAGGTGAAACAAACAAATGTCTCAAATAAGAAAATTACGAAAAAGGCTTAAAAATAGATGTAATAGACTCAAAATGTTGAATGGAATGTGATATAGATGATTTATACAAACTGAATTTTTTTTGCCACGAATTTTTTCCTAAATCATTTTTTTTCTCAATTTGTTTTTTTCTTTGTTTTACTTCCGCACTTATTTTCCTTTTGCTACGGAATTTTTTTTAAAATTTTTTGAAGTTTTTCTCAAATCGGGAAAGAGAAATAAAACGATACCTATAAAGAATAATAGCGCTGATACCAAATGATATGAGCTCATAATCAGTTTAGAATTACAAGTCACTCGATTGCCCGACCGTTTCTAAACAGGTACTTGATAACTAAAGAAATATGGTGGGAATCTTGAATCAACGACTTGTACGAGAAAAGAACCAGCGTTATTGGAACGTGACCCACTTTCTATATGACAAATAATCGGAAACAAGAATAGAATCGAACAAACCCCGACCTATTGTTTATGAAAGAAACAAGAACCAAAAGTATAGAAAAGAAAGAAGAACGCCACAAAGCAATAAGCCTTGATAAGTTCAGTTTGTTTGTTCTAAAGAACTCAAGAGAGAATTTCTCACAAATTGTATATTCATTTTTTATTTCAACAAGGTTCTATCTCCAAATTATTTATTGACACTTTTGTGACTATTCAAATGCCTAGACCTTTCACATTCAGTCATTAACTAAAGTTAATACAAGCACTAATTTCATTTTAGCTCTTGTAGGGAAGCTAATGAGTCATGTCTCTTCACTAGGATCTTATGTTGTTAAAAAGGCACGGCAATTTCTTTTTTAACTCTTATAGGAAAGCCAATAAGTCATGTCTCTTAATTAGGATCTGATGTAGCTGAAAAGGCATGACATTTCTCCTTAATGAAGACTTATTGTATCCTTAATGTGTGTCTCTTCAGCTCCCTTGAAACTTATTTGTATTAGCTTGTGTAACAACCTCTTAAATGGCATCTTAATGAAGGTTAAAGACTCTAAAAATGTTCAGACTTGAAGAGGCTCCTATGGTCCATTAAACAACCTCCATAATATTCTTTAAAAAGTTTTGAAACCTTCAAACTTGAAGAGTCTTTAGTCATAGGAAAAAGTCACCTGCAAAAATAGATATTTAAGCATTAAACAATAAATTAAAAAACACTTATAAAAAAACAACATATTTAATAACACTCATGCACACGAATTAATTAAACATGCAACTTAAACCTTACTTTAACAAATGAGATGATTAATGCATGACTTATTTAATATAAAAAAACATAATGCAGATTTCTAAAGATGCTGATGCATTAATGCAAGGCATTTAACAAAGATGCATTTAACAAACAAAATAGTTAAGAATGCAGCCACAAGATCAACTTAAAAGTGAGACCAGCGATGTCGCTGTATAGAAACCTATTCTTGGATGAGTGAAGTCAAGCTGCATATACAACTGGAAGTACCAGCGCAAGAAATTCACACGTTATCGCCGCCCAATTGAGGATTTCATATCACGCCCAACAATGTAGTGACAACTTTCAGATCTATGAAGAATACACCAAAATTATGTGAGTGCATAGCTGGATTGTAACAAACTTTGACAGCCGCAAATCAGATCTGGATCTGAGAATGAAGGGGAGGAAATCTGCAATTTTGAAGCATTAAATAGGAGGGAAAAGATGGAAGAAATCATCAAGAGTTGAAGGAATTAAATTTGCAATTACTTTGTGTTTTTGGAGATTTTAAGCAGGAGGAACGACAAGCAGACGGAGCTGACGAGAAACAACTCTTGGCGAGGAGTGCTTGATGCTGTGCAAGTGAAGCAGTTAGGATAATCCGAGTAGCCTAGAGATAGTATGCTTCGATGTATTTGTTAACTCCTCTCTTTTTATGATGATGAACTATTATTTGCATTTGAATGAATACGAGAGTATCTTTCATTGTTAGAATTACTTCGATTCTTATTTAATTCTTTTCATCTACTTATTCTTGGATCTAATTGCATCAAACATGAGTGTGCCTTTGCAGTCTACCGAAATCGAGAGATGCGGTGACAAGTTAGGTTAACAAGCAAGACTGTGAGAGTTGCTTAGGATTAGAAGAGATTCTAATCACTTGTTCTTAAGTGCACAATGTTGTTCACACCGATAGGCGGGGTAATTGAGGGTGCTTGAGTCTTGACTAAACGGAGAATTGTTATTGGTAGGATTTCATTGGAACTCGATTGCTGCAACAATTCATCTATACATTACCTTGTCGACGCATCCAGCTTTGCGAATTAGTGAAGTTAGCAATCCACTCCAGTTCTTCGCACTTGATAATCATTTTACTTTTCTACATTTAAATTTCCAAACCTTCAACAACAACTTGATTTACTTTCAGTCGCATTGACAATTAACCTTTATTATATTGATAATTTTGACTATTTTTAGTGTGAAAATCTGATTTACTTGTGTTGACATCTTTACTCACATTATCTTTAATCGTAGTTTTAATTGCCTCGACATATAGACATCAAGAACCCATTCCCTGTGGGACCAATATCTGATAGAATTGTTCTATCAACTATACTTTATTTGACGTGTGTCCACTTGCACAACTGTTGTGACATTACAAGCCGATCAAGTTTTGGCACCGTTATTGGGGAGTGGCATTTGTTTAATGTTTGCTACTGTAGTAGCAATTATTTCTTAACTTTTTGTTTTTACTGATCTGTTTAACTTTCTTTTATTTCTTTAGAAGTTGCATGTCCACAAGAAGAAATTCTAAGGATATTATAAGCTTTGACCCAAAACTAGAAAGAACACTTAGAAGGAGGAAGCAAGAACAAAAGAAAATGGCTGGTAACAACAACAACAACAATTTACCACCATTGCTGCCATAAGATGGAGTTCTTCTAATACCACTACAACGAATAAATAATTTACCACCACCACTTCCACAAGAAGAACAGGTGCAAAACAGAACAATCCTTTTAGTTGAAAACTATAAGCTGCATGAGTGTAAATTTAGATTGTGATGTAATTGTTGGCATGGAAATTAAGTGTTCGCTCCACTATAGTTTTCAAGTATAAAGTTGCATGACAAGATGAATTCCTTAAAGAGAAAAATAAAATACCTAAGCAAAGTAAGTGAAAAACTTAGCTGAAGAAATAAACAAATTTTTAGGAAATTATTTGCTTTAAAACTAATTGCATGTGAATTTGGAATTTCTTTATTCTTTAATTAGAAATTTATACACTGAATTTTTTGGATTATTCTACAATGCTGCGACAGAATGTTGCAAGTGTAAAGGTTTCTGAGAGATGAAATATATGCATACTAGAATGTGGAAGCAAAATTTTTACGAAAAATGTCAAGGCTGTAATCTTTGTGTTTTCATGCATACATGCATATTTTACTTGAGGACAAGCAAAAGTTCAGGTTTGAGGGTTTGATTACTCTTGAAAAAGTGTTATATTACATAGTCTTGCTAGAGCATTTTGTCTGTTTTCAAGTAAATTTGTTATAACATTTGTAGTATTTTTATGTGTTTTTGTCATTAGAGCTGTGTTGCTCTTAAACTAGAAACATATATACATTTTACCATTTTTGTTGTAGCAAACTACACTTGTTGGTACATGTTTTTAGATGCAGGTGAAGGTGGGGAAAGATAAGAGTACGAGGCCCAATAATGAAGCACTGTTGGGGAATGGAAGCAGCAAAACTTTGTAGCTGCTAAATGCTCTGGCAGTATGAGGCACATAAGATTCTACTGAAGCCAGCCCAATCCATTTGTGGTCTACACTAGAAGCTCTAGGAGGCTCTAAAATCTATAAAAAAGCGGATCCGAAAATATATTAAGAATTTTATTCAAGTAAGGCTTGAATGTTGTTGCTTTAGAATCTGATAGGAGGGAAATAAGGAGAGTCACACGGTAGATTCGAGGTGTAGAGGCAGAGTTGTCAGCCATTGCTGGGAGCGGAGCTTGACTTTTGTGGTAGCAAAACCACCAAAGCAAAGATATGTTATTGTAGCAAAGAAAAGCAGAATCGGGAATGCAGGCCTGATGTTCTTTTTAAGTCTCAAACAAAGAGTACTCTTTATCTTTGAATTAGTTAGTTGATTTGTGTGAACAACGAATTGTTGCCCTTACATTTGTTTGTTAAGGGATAATATTGTTGAAACTTTTTTTTTGTTATGAATGAATTTATCGATATCGTTTTATTAAATGTCTTCATTGATTTGTGACTCAGTTGTTGATAATTCTACATGCTGGCAATATTAGGAATAAGCTCTTGTTTTGCATGTGCATAATCTTGACCTACAGTAGGATGGATTTGTTGAAGCATAAGCCAATGTAATGAGCATATATTGGAAGATATATGTAGTAAAACTTATGAGTTTTGTTCATTAAGAATGAGATAAGTTTTGTTGGTAGAAGCATGTTATAGGAATATAATGTGTGTTCATTGTAAACTATTGTTGCATTAAATTGCTTTGTCATTCTGAGATAATTTTGTAGAAGCAGATATTTGGTAAGGCACTTATAGATCTAGAGCTTGGATCTGCAGTATTCCAGATTTATAGATTGCAACTTTGTCTTGTGCTAAAGATTTTGCAACTCATCTTTGCTAAGCTTGATAAGTACTTAGTAGATTTGATGCTCTGCTTGGATAGATCTTGATCAACTTTATTTGTTTTGCATTTTGTTATGACACGCACTTTGCTAACACACTTTATCTTGTTAACACATTTTATTTTGAATGCACAAATTCTTTTGTCAATAGTTTAACAATTCTTACTGTATACCAATCTCTTTGTGGGCATGATACTTATCACTGTATTACTTGCGTTGTGTACACTTGCACATTTATGATTGCAATATTATTTTACATGCGACACACACCGGGACCTATGTCGCTACAAAGATATCAATCTTCGTGTGAAGTGTTGTCCTACAAGCGTTGTCGCAACATAGCCCATGTATGTTGTGACAAAGAAGTCAGCCTTCGAGATCTTCAAGTCTGGTCCCTTGGTTGCAACGTAGCTCATCCTATGTTGTGACAAAGTGATCAGTCTCTTATTGTTACAACTTCTTATGGTCACCTGCACACTCACCAAGTTCATCAGCTAACCTTTAGGCCTCAATCGACCTTAAAGAAAATAAAACAACATTTTAGCACTTAAGTTACACAATTTATTCAAATGAAAAATCTAATTTAAATCATACGAAAACATAAAGAAAATACTTGGTTTCAAGCTTTTCAAGTGTGAAAACTAGTTCAATCTACTAGGTATAAAATCGGCAGATCAAACACCCCACACTTGTCTTTGCTTGTCCTCAACTAAACAAAATAAGAAAAACAAAGAAAATGAAGAGCTTGAGTTCATAGTTATACAAAGAGTGGCCTAGTAGTATGTAGTCTAAGCATCATATATCTCTTAATAACTTTGACATGATGATAAAGAAATTTTACCGTTTTTTATTAGAAAGAATATAAGTTCAGTAAGTTATAGGAAATAAAAATATTAAGGTTTTATCAATACGCATCAATCAATGCCTAATATAAGTACTTTAATTATCCTAGTACAATACAGATAACTATAATGAGATCATACAATTTCCATATCTATTCATGCATAGAGTTGTTTAAGTCACATAGGGCTTTTCGACTTGTAACGTGTTGAGGCTTAGGATAGGTATGGATTTCATAGAAAAATTAAGCACAAAAGGTTACAAACATGAAAATAGTTTGGCACATTGTATTATTCCATATTTTTCCCATTTATGTCCCATTCCATCTCACCCCCTTATGTCTCCTTCTCTCACCATCCTTTTTTCTCCATTTTAGGAAATCTCAATAAAAAGTAATCCCTTTAGCTAGCTTATGAGTATTCCTTTTCTTTTGTTTCTTGAGTAAGATTCTCTTTTTCTTCTTTTTGGTGATTTTATAATTTTGTCACTATTCACATGTTTTCTTATTCATGATTCTTTTGTTTCTACTCATTTTTTTTCTTTTTTCTTTTTCTCTAATTCTTTCTTCTTGGCTAAACTAAAGTTCGTACATTATATTGATTTTTCCATTTATTTTGTAACCTCCACCTTAATGTATCTACTTACCTTCAATACCAATGGCCATACATCTATTTCCATGCAACATAGGACCAAAGAAAAGAGTACACAAATCATCATTTTAAGGCTAAAAAGGCTTGTAGCATGGTTAATAAAAAAGGGTCATAAGGCTCAAAGATGGGTACTAATTGAAAATTTAGAACAGGGTTTGCCTTTTTAGCTTTAGATATGTCCAAACAGTGCCTTAGGTCATCCCTAAACACCTCAATATGCACAAATATCAATTTAATCACATAATCTCAAAATTATCATCTATCATATATACTAGCATGCTCGTTTCCTTATATTATGCACATCACTTGGTATCAATAATACCTTTCTATCGATACTTAATCTAACCAATAGAACTCAAAGAATTTCATGCTCAAAAATTTAAAAATTCCTCATCATCATGTCAATTTTATTGATAAACACAATCAACCAATTATACATGCTCCTAACCAATCACTTGTATTCCAACAAGCTCAAGAACACATAAAAAAAACTAAAGATAAAAACTATATGCCAAAAATTCCTATGTTACCCCCCACACTTTAGAAAACACATTGTCCTTAATGTGTACCCCAATAAGTAATAGAGGAAAAAAGTTACCCGATTGATCGTGAAGGCCCTTTATCTCATGATGGTTGTCCTTCTTCCTTTAGCGTGAGTGCTCAAATTTGTTGTGTTTCCATAATATGGGGTTCCTACAAAAGAGCTAGGGCATATATATTCAAAACTAATTTTTAATCCTACTCCTACGAATTACATAAATTTAAAACAAAAACCAAATATCATCCAAAATTACGAGTCTCTAAAGTAAATTAATCCTAAACACTTCAGTCATCATCAAAGTCAGATTGAGGATCCATAGGAGCTTTGCCTTTGCCGGAATACTTTTGGCGAGAGCTCTCACCTAGTTGTTTTGTTGGACTCTGAATCACTAGTTCTATGAAAGTTGAGTTTTGAGGTTGGAACATTACTTCATACTAATCTTCAGGGTCTTTGTCATCTTGTTCTACTTCGGCTCCTGTCACATGTAAAGTAATATTGCTGTAGCATGTGCAAATGTACACAATGTTCAAGTAATAAAGTGATAAGTAAAGTATTGTACCCATAGAGAGGTTGGTATTCAGAGAAATTGTTAAGACTGTTGACAAAAGAATTGTGCATACAAAATAAATGTGATAACAAGAAAGTTTGTGTTTGCAAAGTGCATGTCATAACAAAATGCAAAACAATAAAGTTGATCAAGAATTAACTAAGCAGAGCATCAGATCTACTAAGTACTTATCAAGCTTAGCAGAAATGATTAGCAAAATCGTCAGTACAGGACAAGGTTGCAATCAATAAATCTGGAATATTACGGATCTAAGTTCTAGATCTATGAATGTCTTAGCAAATATTTGCTTCTACAAAATATCTTAGAATGACTAAGTAATGGCGTGTTATTTTTATATACCAGCTTTTTAAAGTGAACACACATTATATTCCTATAACATGCATTTTTCCAACAAAACTTATCTCACCCTTAATGAACACAGCTCATCAGAGTTACTACACTTATCTTCTAATATATGCTCATTACATCGACTTATGCTCCAGCAAATCCATCCCGTTGTAGGTCAAGATTCTGCACATGCAAAACAAGAGCTAATTCCTAAGATTTCCAGCATGTAGAATTATCAACAACTAAGTCATAAATCAATAAAGAGATTTAATAGAAAGATATCAGTAATTTATTCATAGAAATAAAACAGAGTTCAGAAATATTCATCTCTTAATTGGTCAGAATAAGGGTGCAAATTGTTGCTTAAATAAAATAACAAATAGACTTAAAGATTAAGAGTACTCCTTGTTGAGACTCGAAAAGAACATCAGGCCGCATTCTCGACTCTACTTCGCTTCGCCATAGCAACGTCTCTTTACTTCGATGGTTTTGCTACAATATTGTCGAGCTTTGCTCCCAGCGATGGATGACAAGTCTGCCTTTTGCACTTTAGATCTACCGTGTGACTCTCTCGATTTCCCTCCTTCCGGAATCTAATGCAACAACACTCTAGCCTTACTTGATTGAATTCTTTGATATCTTTTTCCTTCATCAGAATGCTGCTTATATAGGAACTTGGTCACACAGTACACATTCTTCAAATCTTGACTTTTAGGGGTTCTAGAGCCCTCCTTGAGCTTTCTAGTGTAGATCATAATACATTTGGCTTGCTTCAGCAGAATCCTGCACGCTTGGTATTGCCAGAGCATTTAGTAGCTGCAAAGTTTTGCTACTTTCACTCCCCAACAGTGCTTAGTTATTGCATACTCCTCTTCTTCCTTCACCTATTCCTGCATCATGAAAACATGTACCAACAAGTGTAGTTTGCTACAACAAAAAGGGTAAAAATGTATAGTTTTTGCCAATTAAGTGCACTGTAGCTCCGACGACTAAAACACATAAAAATACTAAATATGTTATAGCAAATTTACTAAAGATCAAACAAAATGTTCTAGTAAAAGTATGTAATATAACTCTTGAAAAAGAGTTATCACACCCCCAAACCTGAACTTTTGTTTGTCCTCAAGTAAAATATGCTGATGCATGTATGCATGAAAACAAAGATTATGGCCTTGACAATTTTCATAAAATTTTGCTTCCTCATTCCAGTATGCATATATTTCATTTCTCAACAACCTTTATCCTAGCAAGATTTTGTAGAAATGTTGTAAATCAATCCAAAAAATTTAGTGTATAAATTTCAATTTAAAGAATAAATGGATTTTAAATTCACATGCAATTAGTTTTAAAGCAAATAATTTCCTAAAAACTTATTTATTTTTTCAGCTATGTTTTTCAATTACTTTACTTTAAGCATTTTATTGTTGCTTTTAAGGAACTCATCTTATCATGTACTATTATACTTGACAACCACAGTGGAGCAAACACTTAGTTGCCATGCCAACAATCACATCACAATTTGAATTTACAGTCATGCAGCTTAAGGTTTTCCACTAAAACGATGGATGGAGCAAACAACTACCTACTTAGCCTACTCTTCTTTTTGCTACAGCAGAATGTTCCTAAAAAAATATTTTTCTTTTTACAAATGTTTCCTTTAACATTTTTTCTTTTCTTTTTAAACATTTATACTTAAACATATTCTTTTCTCATCAACAATATGGTGGAGCAAACAAAGTATTGCTGATGTACTTCGAACAGTTAAGCATTGGAGTGACAAAATTTTTCTTTTCTTCATTTCATGCCTCAACATTTCACATTTAATACTTAGCTCAAAGAAAATCTATGTTTTATTAATAAATATTTACTTTAAAATAGTCACAATGACTTCCAAATTTTAAAAATCATATTTCAACACTTTCCTAATCCACATTTCCTACTTTACTCCTAAAAAAATTGTAAGTTTTAAGGTTTAGTTTCCTCATAAATCATCAACAATATATTTATACTTTCCTGTCTTCACAAACTTTTCACAAAAATATGTCATGGCATAAATCTCAATATGACAAATGATATGCAATGACAACCTATAAAATAAAACTCTGTACTAACAAATATATACCTATATGCAACTAAATGGAACAACACACCCCCAAACCTAAAGTGTGCATTATCCTCAATGCATGAACATAATGAACGTAAACACAAAAATATGCAATAATAATATATATATATCATAAAAACAAATTGGAGCTACAAAAATTAAAAATTACCCTTTTAGTTGAGGTGGAGGGATTTCTAGTAAGCTTCTTACCCTTAAGCTTCCTTTTCCCTGGTGTAACAGCCTCCTCCTCATCGTCTTCATCCATCTTTGTCATTTCAACAATCAGACGATCACTTCTGCTTCTTGATCTGGTCTTTTGGATTGTGCAACAAAAAACTTTGGAGTAACAGGTTCCTTTGGTGTTACACTTTTTGTTGGCGGTGTTGCAGTTTTATCTTTTTGAATGAGACTATCTTTAATATCATCAATCTCGAGGTCTCTCGTCTCTTTCTCATCCTCCTCAGCTTGATGGTACTCTTTATCGGATGACGACTTTCCTAATGCCGATTGAATCTCAGTGTCACCTGTATCGTACTTTGTCGCAACCGTCTCATCGTAAAGGATTCTCGAAAACTCTAGAAATCGTGGGACTTTAACTTTATTTTGTTGCAGCACCTGGCGAATAGCATCATCACGAATGCAAATATATCCTCACAAGGCCTCAGTTTTATAGTGGAAATCGTCCAACATCTTATCAATTTCCTTAAGATGAGTAATAACATTACAGCATTTATCATCAATATTGCCTAAACAAGATAAAGATAACAGTTCAAAAGGATCACTAGAAGAAGCTTTTGCAAAAAATGGTGGCTCAGAACTGGATGGTTGTTGAAGTGGTGTTGACACAAGCACATCCTCTTTTTGGTGTCGCATCACCGGCTGTTTGGTGATCGCACCTTCATTTGGCAACATGTTCTCGTTTTCCTCCAATGCAACACTTGCTTGCAAGCACAAAGCAATAATCAACTTAGGACAGATAAGATTACTTGAGTTTTTCTGGGCACAATTGTTAACCTCATCTCGAATAATCTATCCAACATTAATCCTCCTCCCCATCATAATTGAATGTAACAACAATAACCGTTCTCTCCCAATCGTGGTTGTATGAACCGTGGGCATCAATTTGGATTTCAGAAAACTCATCCAGATGCCACATTCAGGCTTCAAATAATGCCTATCAATTGTAAAACGATCAGTCTTCGATTTATCCCAGGTAGTTCCTGGAACACATACGTCTCTCAACACCTTCTCAAAACTTTCTTTCGAAATTCCTCTCGCAAATTTTGTGTGCTCATCTTTAACGTCGTAAAGTCCATAATAGTCATTCACCTTATCTGCATCAAACAAAATAGAAATGCCCCGAACATAGACAAACGAGCTATTAGTAGTTAAGTGAGAATAGAACTCTCTTACCATCTTCGGGTAAACCTCATCCGAAAGGCAACAAAACATTTCCAAGCCATGAGACTCATTACTCTCGCAATATCCTCGTCAAAACCTATAATTTTTTCTTGTTTAAAAAGAAACCCTTCTTCATTAAAGGCTGGAGCTTCAGATAGTTCTCTTCGAACTTCACCTCCGTATTTCGATGATAAAATTTCTTGCGGCGATGGGCATAGGTTGTTGCGGCATCTTGCAGTTGCGTCTCATTTTTTGGACTAACAAACTATTCAGAGGAAATATAAACTTCCAAAAGAAAATAGCCTATCAAATAAGGAAATAAAGACTAAATATAAGGAAATAAAAATAAAAGAATTTAAGGTTTCAAGAAATCGGTGAAGACGTGTGGTTGCGAAATTTGCACCGGTTGCTCTGCCATTTTAGATTTGTTATGACAGAGATGCAATCGCATCTTATTGGTCCAACAAAACCCCACGCCATACTCATTTATTGCTAAAGCTACTGTCGTTTCACTAACCTACAAAACTAATTCAAAAATTCAAATTCTAAGTTAACAAAAACCGAAATAAAAATAAAACAAAATCAAACTCTTCTGACATCACGCTTTGTAATAGGAAAATTCCGCTGCACATCGGATCATTGTAATAACGCTTTAGACTCTGTCCTTTGACTTTGAACACATTCCTTGTCATAACATTTTTAATATAAACAACACCATGTGGATAAGCAAAAACTACCTCAAATGGCCCTGCCCACTTAGACTTCAACATTTCTGGGAATAATTTGAGCTTCGAATCAAACAACAAAACTTACTGTCCTGGTTCAAAATGCTAAGGCAAAATCTTGCTGTCATGCCATCTCTTCGTTTTTTTCTTTATAAATCCTGGCATTTTCATATGCCTTCAATTGAAACTCCTCTATCTCGTTTAACTCTATCATCTTTTTCTCTCCTGAAACCAACCAATCAACGTTTATCTTTTTAATTGCCCAAAAACCTCTATGCTCCAACTCAACAGGTAAATGACAAGGCTTTTGAAGCATCTGAAATCCTAATGTATGAATTACATTCAAATGACAGAATATTGCACCGATAATTTATAGGTATGAATAACTAAAATTGCAATTTCATCAATGCTAGCATCATGCTTTAAATCTTAAATTCATTCTACCAAAACAATATGCATTATAAAATAATATACACATATATATATTTTCTCCTTTTCCTTTTTTTATGACTGAGGGATGTCGTTGCATTACTATAGCCTTGTTCCTGGGAAGTAACGATGGGGTGCAACAAACCCCCAAGGAGTATGTAATTGCACCGACACACACTCTTGCAGTGATAGCCTTTGGCTAGATTACTTTTTCTAACACTT
Organism: Gossypioides kirkii; assembly: GCA_005610355.1. NCBI lineage: Eukaryota > Viridiplantae > Streptophyta > Magnoliopsida > Malvales > Malvaceae > Gossypioides > Gossypioides kirkii. The sequence continues at coordinate 26,707,711 of CP032245.1, forward strand.
GCATTGGAGTGTTCCCCCTTGATAGTTCATAATACACCCACATTGGAGTGTCTTTTATTCATAACTATACTTATATACAAGTAGCTGTAAATGGAAGATTCATTCAAGATTCAAAGAGTGATACTATTCATCCATTACTAATGCAATCTAAATCATTCATCCAAAAATTGAAGATATAACATTCAATCAAATTCATCCAACTCATTCATTAATAGTTCACATGATTCAAGAATTAAGAATCAAATGAAAACAAATTCAAGCACATTTTTAATAACCATGCATGCTTCATTAAACTCAAAAGGACAAATTTTTGAAATGTGGGTGCAATTGCATTTCCAGTCCATATACATTCCCCCAAACTTAAAGTTTGCATTGTCCCCAATGCACTGACATTAATAAATATATATGGAAATGCAATGACGATGTAGATGCAGCGACAATAAAATGCAGTGACAATAAAAATGCTGTGACAATTACACTACAGCTACATGATATGCATGAAAACTAAACTAAGTGCTAAAAATATAAACTAATTTCAGTGTGTTGCAGTCGAAGATGTGGCTACATTGGTCTTCTTCTTCTTCTTGCACTTTTGCTCCTCCTTGCAACGCTTCTTGTCTTTAGCGCACTTCCTATTTCGTTCCTTTGGCTTGGCCGGATATACGGATTCCTCCTCAACATCAGGTTGTACCCCGGCATCATCAATCGTAACATCAGATTGGTGTATTTTAGCAAGTGGTGCAACATAAAGCACCATGGCTAGAGGATTGGAATCCTCATTACCGACCATCACAACCTCCACCTGACTCGCTTCAGGTGGCACCAAATCATCAGATGATGCACCCACAAGTTCAGGTGCGGTGACAGATTTCTCAGCTGAATTTGTCACGACATTAGGTCCTTCTCTTCTTTCTTCTTTTTCTTTTGTTTGAGCTTCGCATAGTCTTTGGATTGCTCCGCCGTTTCCATCTCTGCTCTGGCATCATCAGTTGCTTCATTCGTTGGTCCAGTATAGACCATTATTGCCAAAGGATTGTGGTCCTCATTAATTTCATCCACAGCTTTCGCCTGACTCGTTCCATCTTGTACCAAGCCTTCAGTTATTGCACCCACAACTTCAGGAGCGAGGATAAATTTCTCAGTTAAATTTGCCTCGACATCTATTTCTTCATCTTTCTTCCTCCACATGAAATTATTCTGTTTTCAGCATTAAGTCAATAGGTGCAGTACAACTGTACAAAATTGCGCTAACAATGGAATCCTAATGCGTCGACAATGGTGTTTACTTATTCCTCAATCGGTGCAGACACAGTATTTGTTCCTTCTTTTTCAAGTGCTTCATACTTTTTTATTCTCCACACGATCCCAAAAAATTTCCACTCTTTCTTACGTTTTTTCCATTTTCGTAACTTCTTAATTACGGATATAGGCATCAAAATTATGCTTTCATTGAAATCACATAATGCCTTTCCAATATACCGATCACCAATGGAATAGGGTATTGAGAAGCTCTTGGGATCCTTAAATTCTTGGAGCAATTTAATTGTCATGACAGTGCACCCTTTAGTAAGTGCGATTGCTTCGACTTCTCCCAATATTTTCTTCTTTGACAATTTATCTTCACGTTTCTGAGGCTATTTTGCTGTAGCATTTGTGGCGACAAAATAATCTGATTCTATCTTCGTAATATTTTGTCTAACCTCTTCAATTGCAGTTTGCATTTTGGATTGTTCTGACATCTTTCCACTTTCTAGATCTGAATTATCTTCCTTTACTGTAGCATCTGTAACAACTTCAATTAGTTGAGTCTCACTTCTAGGAATGATTCCCTCACAATGCTCTTGTCCTTTTGATATCGAATTCTTAATATCAATTGTCAAGGATTATTGTGGTCGCAAATTTATTTCCCTCACAATCTGGCCAAATTGATATTCAAGAGCTCATATGGATTCAGCTTGACTCTGAAGCACAACGTCAGTCTTGGCAATATATCATCTCAGCAAATTTTCAATTGATGAAAACTCTGTTGCTTCGTCTTGTTGGATATTTTTCCATGATAAAGGTTGATCATAATTAGGCAGTGTCCACTCGGATCTAACATCGTTGTTTATACTTCTAGGGTCTTGATTGTTCCAACAAAAATTTGGATATTGCTCCCACTCTGGCATGTAGGTGTTAGAGTATGAATTTTCATTTCGACCGAAATTCCCCATGTGGTGCACATTTGCTGGATTTGATGGGCATTGTTCAAACTCATTGTTGATTCCACAGTAACCGCAAATTGTCACAGAAAATTTCCATTCTTCAATTGCTATAGCATTCTACATTTTAGTCAATGAAGATACCTGGGCAATTATGGCATCGAGCTCCATTTCTACAGCATCACTCATGTCAGTCCAAAATATTGAGGTTCTAAACACCTTGTTCCTAGCCATATTACGCTAAAAGAAAAATGTAAAAATAAATAACAAAGAGGAAACAAGTTAGTGACAAATAAAATTTAGATAATAGAGAATAAATGCAAAGACAAAAAGAGAAATCAAACAAACGGCATCCCCGAAAACAGTGCCAAAACTTGATCGCGCTATGAACGTCATAGCAAATGTAGAAGCGTACACTGTCGATGCAAGTACAGTAGACAGAAGTGAATCTATCGGATATCGATCCCACGAGGATGGGTGTCTGTTGTCTAATATTGTCAGTGCAAAAGAAGTTAAGATAAGAAAAATAGTCAGATATAATGTCAGTGCAGTTAAATCCAAAACCTGTACAAATAAAGAGTTAAAAATGTTAGTGCGAATTTTGTAAAATTGTAATACAAAATGTCAGAGCAATTTAATAGAAAATGAAATGAATGTTGAAGATATTTTGTCAATGCAAATTAAGAAAATTAAAGAAGTAAAACGATGATAAATAGATTGGGAGATCCATGACTTGATAAGTTGGCAAACACTAAATGTGACTACAAGGTAATTGATAGATTAATTGTTGCCGCAATTAAGCTTAATGAGATCTCACTACTTTCGACTTCCCTATTTATCAAAGACCCAAACACTCACATTAACCAGACCTTCCAGTGCTGGTAATGCTTTGCATTCGAGAACAAGTGGCCGAAATTCCTTCGTGCCTCAAGAAACTTCCGTTGTCTTACTTGTTAATTTAACTTGTCATTGCACCTTCCAGTGACTATGACTGCAATCGCACTTTCGTGGTCAAAACGATTAAATCCAAAGATAAACAGTTAATAAGATTTGAGCAAAAATCAAAATAGATCTAAGATTGAGAAGTATTTCCATAAACAATTAAAGTTATCAGAATTTATCAACGTTTAAGAGGAAATAAAGAATAAGTTGAAGCATTCTATTCCTAGCCTACTAGAACACTTTCGTAAATGCTCCTCTTGCGTCGTACTTAGAACACTCCTCGTCAGGAGTAGATGCTGCCTTCTTATCGCATCAGTTCATTCTTGAAGGGTCTCAAGCCTCCATAGCTGAAAAGCTCAAAAGTTGATAATATTACTAAATGGGAGACTAAAGGAAGAAGAGACACCTTTCTCTTTCCTTGTGAGTGTTTATGTTTAGCCCAAATTGTACAGGTGTCTATTCTGCAAAATTGAGCAATACAAGTTGGTTATACTAGATTGGGTAGCTCACATATTTCTGTTCTTATTAGACAACTGTCAGATGCGGCGACAATTCTAGGCGCAATTCTGGACACGTTCATGCAGCGACAACTTTGTACATGTTCATGCAGCGACATTCTTAGGTGCAATTGAAGAATACTTATGCAACAATAGTTCTAGATGCAATTTGAAGAATATTTATGTAGCGACAGTCTTGGGTTCATTCCGGAAATATTCTTATGACGACAGTTTTGGGTACAATCTGGAAGTGCTCATGCGGCGACAGTTTTGGGCACAATCTAGAAGTGCTCATGCAGCGACATTAGTAGTAAATTATGGAAAATTTAAGGAAAACTAGGCCAAGGTCCACTAAGTTAGAAAATGCAATGGACTAAACTAAAAAATGCTAAAATATGTACTAAGAACAACTAAATTGGAACAAATTATCTAATAAATAGGGAGAAAACATATGTCTTTTTTAGTACCATTAGCTTTCCATAGACAAGCTTAAACGGTGACATCCCTAAAGGTGTTTTGAAAGCAGTCTTATATGCCCACAAACCTTCGTCTAATCTTGACGGCCAGTCCTTACGTGTAGGATCAACAACCTTCTCTGAAATATACTTAATCTCCCTGTTCGATATCTCCGCTTGTCCATTCTTCTAGGGATGATATGCGGTCGTAATTTTATGATTTATCCCATACCTTGTTAAAGCATTCTCCATGTATCAGCAATCGAACTGTGAACCTTCATTGCTGATAATCGCTTTTGGCATTCCAAATCTTGTAAAAATATGCTTGTGCAAAAACTTTAGCATTGACTTTGCATCGTTAGTAGGCCAAAAGAATTCAACAATGACATCTCATTCCTTCTCGAAATATTACCTATTCTTTGACATCTATCACAGGAATGACAAAAATTATGTGCATCTTTAAATAAAGTAGGCCAAAAGAAACCTGATTGCAAAACTTTGGCAGCGATTCTTTTTCCTCCAAAATGTCCTCTCAGGCGCAGCATGATGGTGCTAAAAAATGCTATGGCATTCATCATCTGGAACACATTGCCTTATGATTTGATCTGCACAAAAATGGCTCGTCCAAATAATAGAATTTAACATCATGCAAAAACTTTTTCTTCCTTTGGTTAGTTAAGTTAGGGGGTAACAATCCACTTACTAAGAAATTGACAATATCAGCGTACCATGGCAATGCTGTTACAACAAATAATTTCTTGTTTGGAAATTCTTCTTTTATAAACGTAGCATCACTATCTCCAATATCCAATTCTAACCTTGATAAATGATCCGTAACTTGATTCTTAGAACCTTTTCAAATGGAAAATTCCAGTTAGGAGCAATTACCATTGGCGCAGCAACTAATTGCTTGTTCAAAAATTCAAAAGCTTTCAAACATTTATCATTAAAAACAAAAGCTTTATCATGTTACAACAACTCACATAAGGGCTTAGATATTTTTGAAAAATCTTTTATGAATCTTCTATAAAAACTTGCATGCCCTAGAAAACTATGAATACCTTTCACCGAAGTTGGTGGAAGAAGCTTCTAAATTACCTCAATTTTTGTTTTGTCAACTGCTATCCCTTGCATCGAAATTTTGTGACCAAGCACAATGCCTTCACAAACCATAAAATGGCATTTCTCCCAATTTAAAACTAAATTTGTTTCTTCATAACACTTTAAAACAACCTCCAAGTTCTTCAAACAATCCTCAAATGTATCTCTAAATACCGAAAAATCATCCATAAAGACTTCTAAAAGTTTCTCCACCATGTCTGAAAAAATTGCCATCATATAATGTTGAAGAGTTTCTGGCACATTGCACAGTCCAAATGGCATTCTTCTAGAAGCAAAAGTTCCATACGGACACGTGAACGTAATCTTTTCTTGATCTTCAGGTGCTATAGCAATTTGACTGTAACCTGAAACCATCAAGGAAATAATAATATGCCTTACCTGCAAGTCTATCTAGCATTTGATCTATAAACAGCAAAGGGAGATGATCTTTTCTCGTAGCTTTGTTGAGTTTCCTATAGTCCATGCAAACTCTCCATCTTGTAACAGTCCTAGTACATTATTATCGTTACGTACAATCGTAATTCCTCCTTCTTTAGGGACACACTGAATCGAACTAACCCAAGAACTATCGGATATTGGGTAGATTATTCCAGCAGCACCTACCATTTTATGACCTCTTTCTCGACAACTTCTTTCATAATCGGATTCAGCGTCTTTTGCTGCTCTATCGAATTGCTATGAAAATCTTCCAACAAAATTTTGTGCATGCAAAATGCAAGAATGATTCCTTTAATATAAGCTATCATCTAACCTATTGCCTTTTTGAACTTCCTCAAAACCCCCAATAGTTGCTCTTCTTGCTATTTCTCCAAACCTGCAGAAATAACTACTGGCAAAGTTTTGTTATCACATAAAAATGCATACTTCAAATGTACCTGCAAAGGTTTTAACTTAAGTGTCCGGGGTTCTATAATAGAAGGTTTCAGTACTTTGAAAGCATGATCAGATAAATCTAAAGACTCAAACCTTCTTCCTGGCCTTTCTATGAAATGCTTGATATCACAAATTTTTGAAACTTCAGCTTCAATTTCTTCAAAAATTCCTATAACAACATCAGTATTGCTATAGCAAAAATCTGCTAAATTCTCTTTCACAACCACCTCTTCTACATTAATCATGTGGCATTGTTCAGCGTCATCTACATACTTTAACGCATTAAACACATTAAACGTTACTTGCTGCTCATTAACTCTCATAGTTAATTCTCCTTTTTGCACATCTATTAAAGCTCTACCCCATAGCAAGAAACAATATTCCCAAAATTATGGGTACTTCTTTATCAGCCTCAAATTCTAAAATTATAAAATCCACAAGGAAAATAAATTCATCTACTCTTACCAACACATCTTCAACCTTACCCTCCGGATGTGTGAACGACCGATGTGCTAGTTGCAATGTAACCATCGTAGGTCTTGCTCTTCCAATTCTTAGTTTCCTAAAAACTAACATTGTCATCAAATTTATACTAGCACCTAAATCGTCGTGCATCCTTCAGTAAGTGCCACGGTCTCGAACTCACCCAATCTATTCTTTTTGGACAAAATGTCTTTCATGAAATTCACATAATTGGGCATCTGCTACAATGCTTCTATAAGACGAATATTAATATGTAGTTGTTTCAGTACCTCCAAAAACTTCGTAAACTGAACATCTTGCTTCGACTGTTCAAATCTTTGTGGAAATGGTAGCGAAATCTTTTCTTTTTTTTGAAGACAAGATTTTCTCATCACACTTTCCTTAACATCACCAATATCAAGCTTTTCTTCTTTTCTTAACTCAACCTCTTTTCGAACACTTTCCTTTTAAGCTTCCAACATAATATCTTCCATCTCTCTTTTTGCTTCAACATTACTTTTTGCTTCAACATCCAACTCTGGACTTCCTTCATCATCTGTTACAGCAAATTCATTATCATAAACATCATCAACAAATAATTCATTCCCTCTAAGTGAAATGGCTTTGCAATGCTCTTTTCCATGTAATCTCGCATTCTCAATATCACTTGGCAATATTCCTTGTGGACGTAAACTCATTGCATTAGCAATTTGCCCAACTTGATTTTCCAATGCTCTCAATGATGCAACTTGACTCTGAATAATTGCATCATTTTTAGACATATATTCTTTCAACAAATTTTCTATCGATGAAAAACTCCATTTTGCTATTGATTTTTCTTTGGCAAATTAGGCTCAAATCCAGACACTCTGTCAGTATTCTGTCAAACAGCATTGCACGAACTGACTCCTTAATTTTTGTTCTAACTAAAATTTGGATTCTGAGTCCAACATGAATTATATGTATTAGAATAAGGATTATGATTACTCTTATTGAAATTCCCCATGTAACAAAAAGATGCTGGATTGGATGGACATTCTTCAAAAATATGATCATCTCCACAATACACACATTTTGCTTTAGCAACTTTCACTTCTCTAGCCATGCTCGGTTTCTGCATAGTTTTGGTCATATTAGCCAACGAAGATACTTGTGCTGTAAGTGATGTAATTGCATCAAACTCCATTGTACCAGTATTTCTTCTACCATAATTCATTCTTGCTGTAGGATATTGATAATCATTATTCGCAATCTTTTCTTTTCTTTGATGACAAGATTTTGTCATGACACTTTCCTTAACATCACCAATATCAAGCTTTTCTTCTTTGCTTAACTCAACCTCTTTCCGAACACTTTCCTTTTAAGCTTCCAACATAATATCTTTTATCTCTCTTTTTGCTTCAACATTACTTTTTGCTTCAGCATCCAACTCTGGAATTCCTTCATCATCTGTTACAGCAAATTCATTATCATAAACATCATCAACAAATAATTCATTCACTCTAAGTGAAATGGCTTTGCAATGCTCTTTTCCATGTAATCTCGCATTCTCAATATCACTTGGCAATATTCCTTATGGACGTAAACTCATTGCATTAGCAATTTGCCCAACTTGATTTTCCAATGCTCTTAATGACGCAGCTTGACTCTGAATAATTGCAACATTTTTAGGCATATATTCTTTCAAAAAATTTTCTATCGATGAAAATCCTCCATTTTGCTATTGATTTTTCTTTGGAAAATTAGGCTCAAATCCAGACACTCTGTCAGTATTCTGTCAAACAACATTGCACGAACTGACTCCTTAATTTTTGTTCCAACTAAAATTTGGATTCTGAGTCCAACATGAATTATATGTATTAGAATAAGGATTATGATTACTTTTATTGAAATTCCCCATGTAACAAAAAGATGCTGGATTGGATGGACATTCTTCAAAAATATGATCATCTCCACAATACACACATTTTGCTTTAGCAACTTTCACTTCTCTAGCCATGCTCGGTTTCTGCATAGTTTTGGTCATATTAGCCAACGAAGATACTTGTGCTATAAGTGATGTAATTGCATCAAACTCCATTGTACCAGTATTTCTTCTACCATAATTCATTCTTGCTGTAGGATATTGATAATCATTATTCGAAATCTTTTTTTTTTCTCTGATGTCAATATTTTGTCATGACACTTTCCTTAACATCACCAATAACAAGCTTTTCTTCTTTGCTTAACTCAACCTCTTTCCGAACACTTTCCTTTTAAGCTTCGAACATAATATCTTCCATCTCTCTTTTTGCTTCAACATTACTTTTTGCTTCAGCATCCAACTCTGGACTTCCTTCATCATCTGTTACAGCAAATTCATTATCATAAACATCATCAACAAATAATTCATTCCCTCTAAGTGAAATGGCTTTGTAATGCTCTTTTCCATGTAATCTCGCATTCTCAATATCACTTGGCAATATTCCTTGTGGACGTAAACTCATTGCATTAGCAATTTACCCAACTTGATTTTCCAATGCTCTCAATGACGCAGCTTGACTCTGAATAATTGCATCATTTTTAGGCATATATTCTTTCAACAAATTTTCTATCGATGAAAATCCTCCATTTTGCTATTGATTTTTCTTTGGCAAATTAGGCTCAAATCCAGACACTCTGTCAGTATTCTATCAAACAGCATTGCACGAACTGACTCCTTAATTTTTGTTCTAACTAAAATTTGGATTCTGAGTCCAACATGAATTATATGTATTAGAATAAGGATTATGATTACTTTTATTGAAATTCCCCGTGTAACAAAAAGATGCTGGATTGGATGGACATTCTTCAAAAATATGATCATCTCCACAATACACACATTTTGCTTTAGCAACTTTCACTTCTCTAGCCATACTCGGTTTCTGCATAGTTTTGGTCATATTAGCCAACGAAGATACTTGTGCTGTAAGTGATGTAATTGCATCTAACTCCATTGTACCAGTATTTCTTCTACCATAATTCATTCTTGCTGTAGGATATTGATAATCATTATTCGCAATCTTTTCTTTTGTCTGATGACAAGATTTTGTCATGACACTTTCCTCAACATCACCAATAACAAGCTTTTCTTCTTTGCTTAACTCAACCTCTTTCGAACACTTTCCTTTTAAGCTTCCAACATAATATCTTCCATCTCTCTTTTTGCTTCAACATTACTTTTTGCTTCAGCATCCAACTCTGGACTTCCTTCATCATCTGTTACAGCAAATTCATTATCATAAACATCATCAACAAATAATTCATTCCCTCTAAGTGAAATGGCTTTGCAATGCTCTTTTCCATGTAATCTCGCATTCTCAATATCACTTGGCAATATTCCTTGTGGACGTAAACTCATTGCATTAGCAATTTGCCCAACTTGATTTTCCAATGCTCTCAATGACGCAGCTTGACTCTGAATAATTGCATCATTTTTAGACATATATTCTTTTAACAAATTTTCTATCGATGAAAAACGTCCATTTTGCTATTGATTTTTCTTTGGCAAATTAGGCTCAAATCCAGACACTCTGTCAGTATTCTATCAAACAGCATTGCACGAACTGACTCCTTAATTTTTGTTCTAACTAAAATTTGGATTCTGAGTCCAACATGAATTATATGTATTAGAATAAGGATTATGATTACTTTTATTGAAATTCCCCATGTAACAAAAAGATGCTGGATTGGATGGACATTCTTCAAAAATATGATCATCTCCACAATACACACATTTTGCTTCAACAACTTTCACTTCTCTAGCCATGCTCGGTTTCTGCATAGTTTTGGTCATATTAGCCAACGAAGATACTTGTGCTGTAAGTGATGTAATTGCATCTAACTCCATTGTACCAGTATTTCTTCTACCATAATTCATTCTTGCTGTAGGATATTGATAATCATTATTCGCAATTCTCTCCAAATTTTCATACGCCTCATTGTACGTTTTATCTAGCAATCTACCATTTGCTGACGCATCAACTACTCGTGTGTGCGCATTCAACCCATTGTAAAACATCTCCATTTACGTCCAATGTGGAAAACAATGTTGATAAATCTTGAAAAAGAGTTATATTACATACTCTTGCAAGAGCATTTTGTCAATTTCAAGTAAATTTGTTATAACATTTGTAGTGTTTTTATGTGTTTTTGTCATTATAGTTATGTTACACTTAAACTGGCAAAATATATACATTTTACCCTTTTTGTTGTAGCAAACTACAGTTGTTGGTACATGTTTCTGGATGTAGGTGAAGATGTTGGAAGATTATGAGGCCTAATAACAAAGCATTGTTGGGGAGCAAAAGCAGCAAAACTTTGTAGCTGCTAAACACCATGGCAGTGCCAAGCGCACAAGATTCTGCTGAAGCAAGCTCGAGCCATTTGTGGTCTGCACTAGAAGCTCTAGGAGGCTGTAGAACCCTTAGAAAAGCGGATCTGACAACATGATTTGTGTGGCCAAAGCTCCTATATAAATAACATTTGGATGAAGGAAAAGATATCAAGAATTTTATTCAAGAAAGGCTTGAGTGTTGTGCATTAGAATCCGGAAGGAGGGAAATTAGGAGGGTCACATGGTGGATCCGAGGTGCAGAGGCAGAGTTGTCAACCGTTACTAGGAGCAGAGCTTGACTTTGCTGTAGCAAAACCACCAAAGTAAAGATATATTGTTGTGGCGAAGCAAAGCAGAATTGAGAATGCGGGCTTGATGTTCTTTTTAGGTCTCAACAAGGAGTACTCTTTATCTTTGAATCTATCCGATTAATTTGTTTGAACAACGAATTCGTACCCTCACATTTATTTGTTAATGGATGAATATTGTTGAAAGTTTGTTTTATGTTTATGAATGAGTATATTGATATCGTTCTATTAAATATTTTCATTGATTTGTGACTCAGTTGTTGATCATTCTACATGCTGGCAATCTTAGGAATAAGCTCTTATTTTGCATGTGCATAATCTTGACCTACAACGGGATGGATTTGTTAGAGCATAAGTCGATGTAATGAGCATATATCGAAAGATATGTGTAGTAACACTTAGGCATTGCATCCATTAAGAATGAGATAAGGTTTTTTGGTAGAAGCATGTTATAGGAATATAATGTGTGTTCGCTATAAAAAGTAGCTGCATTAAACAAGCACATCATTGCTTAGTCATTCTGAGATAATTTTGTACAAGCAGATATTTGCTAAGGCATTCATAAATCTAGAACTTGGATCTGCAATATTCAAGATTTATTGTGTAACACCCCTACACTCGGTTCACACGTATAAACCCGGTATAAGAGTATTACATACAGTGTCAGAGAATTAAAAATGAGTATAACAAAATTTTCTTTCAACTACTGTGTAATTGAATTGTTTTACTCAAAATATCACAAAATAATCAAGTATAATCAAAATCGAGAATTAAAACCAGTTTGAAAATAATGAAAATGTAATTTTTACTCAAAACAGGGCAAATATCGATACCACCATAAAAATATTGATACCTCTATTCTAAAATCAAGAAATATAGCTAGAAACTTCAAACTAACCCTTTGAAATTATATAAAAACTTTACCAATAAATCAATTTAGTCTAAAACACAATTCCATTCAAAATTCATCATCTCATTTCATAAGTTCATAGTATTCCAAAATAACATTTATAACCAATTTATTGAGGACATATAAGTACCATTTGTACATGCCATTTTACCTCAAAATATGTATACCTTATCTTGTAATCTTCCAATGTTGATGTGATTTGATGAGAGGCACCTAATCCAACCTTAGCTTCTCAGAGATCTTGTACCTATGCATTGACTTAAACGCATTAAGCCAGTGAAGGCTTAGTAAGTACTACAAGAGTCATTAATCATTCATCTTTTAAGCACACATTTCAAACTCATTCATATAATTATTTATTCATGTAAAATACATACCTTTTATGTGTATAAAACTTAACTTACAATAGTGTTATGAATTCACATATTCTTCCTCATTTCACATTTTAGCCATTCCAATCTCTTAGCTTAGTTTTATCATTCTTTGATTTCTTATACATATATTGTACTCACCTTTCATGTGATTATCATTTCACTTACCTCAATGTCACAATTTTCACATTCTTTCTTTTTCATATTGTTTACCCTATTCACAAGACTCAGACCTTGGCGGATACACGGATCCAACCAAATACACCAGAATGGCACTCAGTGCCTCATCGGATAGTTTGAAGCAATAAAGTGACACCTAGTGTCTCATCGGCCTAGCCGAAGTAAAGTGGTACCCAGTACCTCATTGAATCTATCCGAAGTAAAATAATGACACCCAGTGTCTCATCGACTCAAGGTCGAAGTATCCCTAAACTCTTCCAATCCTATGGCATGCCAACTATATTCGACTCAGCCCGACTAGTTAATAGGGATTTTCAATTCACAATTCATATCACTTCCAATTTCACTTTCAGTTTCAATTTTGATCACAAATCATTCAAATTCAATTCAAATATACTATTAATTCAATATCAATTTCATTCATCTCAATATTAACGCTTACCTTATATTCACTTATTAAATATAAATATCGAAATAAACATTAATAAATAATTCAGATTATAGTAATACAAATCAATAACAAATCAATTTAACCAAATAACAACCAAATATCATAAACAATTAGGTACTAATAACTTTGGAAACCTTTGATTTATCCATTTCATTCTTATTTCTCAATTTCATCACATATCACTTTATATGCATCAATATTTCATTTCTATTCAATTTTTCTTTTTCTTTTTTTTTTGTACATTAATTTTAAAGCTGTACATTTGAGTCACAGTCACTAAATTTATATCTTGAGCTATAGAATTTGAAATTAAAATCCGCTTGACGATTCTGAAATTAGACTCAAATATCTTTTTACCATAAAAATTTCAGAAATTTTACTTTAGCCAATTTGTACAGTAAATTCTTTCAATTTACCCCTTCTCTGATGCCTACCAGTTTCGACCTTTCTTTTCTAAAAATTATTTATCTTTTAGTAAAGGAATCCAATAATGTTCCCTTCTGTTTCTTTTAAAAATGGGCTAATTAGGGATTCAACCATATAAATTTCAATCTATAATAATTTTTCTACATTTTTCTATGATTTTTCAAAGTCAGAACAGGGGAACTCGAATCCACTCTGACTTGTTACACTAAAACTAGTATAACTCAAAATATACAATTCTTTTTCTATCACCATTTCTTCTATATGAAACTAAACTCAACAATATTTAATTACATATTTATTTCAACCTCTAACTCTTTTTATACAATTTTTGTTGAATTTTCAAAGTTAGTTCTCTGATTCTGTCTAAACTATTTCAATGAGAACATTTCCTTTCTCATGTTCCTTTGCACTAACTCCATTCAATCACACATAATCAACACTTATAATTAAACATATCATTTTTATCATGATTAATCATATATATTAAAATTATAAACACTTTAACTTAATTGTTACTAAGTCTTTTAATACTTGTAGTACATACAACACTTGAAGATAATTTCTTCTCACTCCATGGCTTTCTCCTTTCCTTTTCCTTCAATTTGGTCCTTCTCCTTCTTTTCTTTCTCTTCAATTCCATACAAAACACATATATTCACATTAAAATCATTCTAACATATCATAATCTATGTTTCTAAACCAAAAACTAACATGTATTTAAAGAGGAGTTTAACTTTCTTACCTTCATCACTTGTATTCAACACTAATGTCCATTTTCTTTCTCCTCCAAGACAAATATGGATGCATTTCTTTTAACAATTAGATAGCTACTACACTTCTCTATTAATTTTATTCACTAATCTTGAAGAAATTTGGAAGAAACTAGCTTAATTGGTTTGTATTTGGTGAAAAAGGACTAATTTGAAAGAAAAGCAAAAGTTGAAATGGTGGAAAAAATGGTGGCTAACATGAAATACAATAGCTGATGGCTTTTATAGCTTTTTCATCATTTCTTTTTTTCATTTCTCTAGATTTTTCTATCAATTTCTCTTTATGAAAATATCTTTCTTTAATAATGGTAAAATTCACTTTTAGTCCTTGGGCCTTCCAACTTTACACTTTGGCCCAAAACATTGCCTCCAAAAATATCTTCCACAAATTACTCTTTTGCCCCTCCTTAATCACTATAATTCCCATAATGACTTATATTTCATTTTGGCTAAATTGCTATTTAGTCCCTCATGCTTTCTCACAATTTCTAATTAATCCATAATTTTTCCTAATATTCTTATTTTAACCACATATTCTAACTCTTAACTCGACACTATTACTGTTCCAACTCCGGTTCAAAAACGCAGATGTTACATATTGTTTGCAACTTTGTCTTATGCTAAAGATTTTGCCACTCATCTCTACTAAGTTTGATAAGTACTTAGTGGATTTGATGCTCTGCTTGGATAAATCTTAATCAACTTTATTGTTTTGCATTTTGTTATGACACGCACTTTGCAAACACACCTTATCTTGTTATTACATTTTATTTTAAATGCACAAATTCTTTCGTCAACAGTTTAACAATTCCTACTGAATACCAATCTCTCTGTGGGTATGATACTTTACTTATCATTGTATTACTTGCATTGTGTACACTTGCACATTTTCGATTGCAATATTATTTTACAGACAACAAGTTTTTAGTGTCGTTACCGAGGAGATCGGTGTAATTCAGTAAGATTATTATTATATTGTTGAGCTGACATTTAATTTAGTTATTTTTAATTTTGTTTTTGGTTTTGTTGTTACATATTTTTTGTAGGAATTTTATGAGAAGAAGTGGAGATAATTTTCCATTAGATCTAAAAATTGAGAGAACCGTGAGAAGACACAGAAGAGAGTTGCTTGAGCAAGAAATGGAGAGAATTGAAGGACGTGTGAATCTTGAAGTTCCTGGTCCAGTTGTTCGCGAGCCAGAAGTTGTTAATGTTCTAGTAATTGATGATAGAGATAAACCAATTCGAGAGAATGTAGTGCCAGTTCTTGATAATCTCGATCCAGGTATTTTGCAGCCACAAATTGGTGCTACTCATTTTGAACTTAAACTTGTTATGTTACAGATGTTGCAAACTGTTAGGCAGTTTGGAGGATTGCCTACGGAAGATCCAAGGATGTTTTTACAATTGTTTTTGGAGGTATGTGATTCTTTTAGACAATAAAGTGTTCCTGAATATGCCTTGTAATTGAAATTGTTTCCTTATTCTTTATGTGATCGGACAAGAGCATGGTTAAATGCTTTTCCAATGGGTACGATTTCGACTTGGAATGAGTTATGCCAAAGATTTTTTCTGCGATATAATCTGTTGAATATGAATGCAAAGTTGAGAAATGATATTACATCATTTAAGCAACTGGATGATGAAACACTTTATGAGGCATGGGAGAGATATATTTGCTTAGGAAATGCCCTATGCATGGTTCTCCGAATTAGACGCAAAGGGAAATGTTCTATAATGGGTTGAATGCGCACACAAGAATGGTAGTTGATGCATCAACAAATGGTACATTATTGGACAAGACGTAAAATGAAGCGTATGAAATATTGGAGAGGATTGCGAATAATGATTATCAATATCCAACAACAAGAATGAGTTCTGGAAGAAGAAATGCTGGTACAATGGAGTTGGATGCAATTACATCACTTGCAACACAAGTATCTTTGTTGGCTAATATGATCAAAACTATGTAGAAACTGAGTATGGCAAGAGAAGTGCAAGTTGCTGAAGTAAAATGTATGTATTATGGAGATGATCATATTTTTGAAGAGTGTCCACCCAATCCTGCATTTGTTTGTTACATGGGGAATTTCAATAGAGGTAATCATAATCCTTATTCTAACACATATAATGCAGGTTAGAGACAACATCCAAATTTTAGTTGGAGCAATAATCAAGGTGCTAGTTCGGGCAATGCTGTTTGACAAAATATTGAAAGAGCGCCTAGATTTGAGCTTCATTTGCCAAAGCAAAATCAGCAACAAAGTGGAGGTTTGTCGTCAATAGAAAATTTGTTGAAGGAATATATGTCTAAAAACGATGCAATTATTCAGAGTCAAGCTACTTCATTGAGGGCATTAGAAAATCAAGTTGGGCAAATTGCTACTGCAATGAGTTCACATCCGCAAGGAGCGTTGCCAAGTGATACTGAGAATTCGAGGCTAGAAGGAAAAGAGAATTACAAAGCCATTTCACTTACAGGTAATCAATTATTTGTTAATGATATTTATGATAACGAATTTGTTGTAACAAATGATGAAGTAAGTCCAGAGTTAGATGTTGAAGCAAGAAGTAATGTTGAAGCAAAAAGAGAGTTGGAAGATGTTATGTTGGAAGCTGAAAAGGAAAGTGTTCAAAAAGAGGTTGAGTTAAGTAAAGAAGAAAAACATGATATTGTTAATGTTAAAGATAATGTCAAGACAAAATCTTACCAGCAGGCAAAAGAAAAGATTGCACCACCATTTCCGCAAAGATTTGAAAAGTTGAAGCAAGATCTTTAATTTAAGAAGTTTTTGGAAGTGCTGAAATAGTTGCATATTAATATCCCTCTTGTAGAAGCATTGGAGCAGATGCCCAATGACGTGAAATTCATGAAAGACATTTTTTCCAAAAAGAAAAGATTGGGTGAGTTCGAGACTGTTGTGCTTACTAAAGGGTGCACGGCGATGTTTGTGAATTGGAAACAACTATATTGGTAAAGCATTATGTGATTTAGGTGCTAGTATTAATCTAATGCCAATGTCAGCTTTTAGGAAACTTGGAATAGGAAGAGCGAGACCTATGACGGTGACATTACAATTAGTAGATCGCTCATTCGCACATCCGGAGGGTAAGATTGAGGATGTGTTGGTAAGTGTTGATGAATTTATTTTCCCTGTAGATTTCATTATTTTTTAGTTTGAGGCTGATAAAAAAGTTCCCGTAATTTTGGGTAGACCATTTTTAGCTAAGGGTAAAGCTTTAATAGATGTACAAAAAGGAGAATTAACTATGAGAGTTAATTAGCAGCAAGTTACATTTAATGTGATTAAGGCATTAAGGCATGCAGATGATACTGAAGAATGCCACATGATCAATGTAGAAGAGGTAGTTGTGGAAGAAAATTTAGCAAATCTTTTATGTAGCAATACTGATGTTGTTACAAAACTTTGTGAAGACATTGAAGCTGAAGTTTTAGAAATTTGTGATGTCAAGCATTTTGTAGAAAGGCCAGGAAGAAGGTTTGAATCTTTAGATTTATCTAATCTATTTTCAAAGTACCAAAGCCTTCTATTATTGGACCCCAACACTTGAGTTGAAGCCTTTGCCAATACATTTAAAATATGCATTTTTATGTTATAACGAAACTTTGCCAATAGTTATTTTTGCAGGTTTGGAAAAAGAGTAAGAAGAGCAACTATTGGGAGTTTTCCAAAAGTTTAAAATGATAATAGGTTGGACTATAGCTGATATTAAAGGAATCAGTCCTCCGTTTTGCATGCAAAAAATTTTGCTGGAAGATTATCAAAGCAATTTGATAGAGCAACAAGGGAGGTTGAATCCGATTATGAAAGAAGCTATCAAGAAAGAGGTAATAAAATGGCTGGATGATGGAATAATCTACCCAATATCTGATAGTTCTTAGGTTAGTCCAGTTCACTGTGTCCCCAAAAAAGGAGGAATTGCGGTCGTGTGTAATGACAATACTGAGTTGATTCCTACTAGGACTGTCACAGGATGGTGAGTTTGCATGGACTATAGGAAACTCGACAAAGCTATGAGGAAAGACCATTTTCCTTTGCTGTTTATATATCAAATGTTTGATAGACTTGCAGGTAAGGTATATTATTGTTTCCTTGATGGTTATTCAGGTTACAATCAAATTGCCAAAGCACCTAAAGATCAAGAAAATACTAAATTCAGGTGTTTGTATGGAACTTTTGCTTTTAAAAGAATGCCATTTGGATTGTGTAATGCACCAGCAACTTTTCAATGTTGTATGATTGCAATTTTTCAGACATGGTGGAGAAATATTTAAAAATCTTTATGGATGATTTTTCGGTTTTTGGAGATACATTTAAGGATTGCTTGAAGACTTTGAAGGTTGTTCTAAAGCATTGTAAAGAAACAAACTTGGTCTTAAATTCGAAAAAATGCCATTTTATGGTTTGGGAAGGCATTGTGCTTGGTCACAAAATTTCGAAGCAAGGAATAGCTGTTGACAAAGCAAAAATGAGAAGCTTCTGCCACCTACTTTGGTGAAAGGTATTCGTAGTTTTCTCGGGCATGCCGATTTTTATAGGCGATTTATAAAAGATTTTTCAAAAATATCTAAGCCTTTATGTGAATTGCTACAACATGATAAAGCTTTTTCTTTTAATGATGAATGTTTAAAAGCTTTTGAATTTTTGAAGAATTAATTAATTGCAGCGCCAATAGTAATTACTCCTAACTGGAATTTGTCATTTGAATTAATGTGCGATGCAAGTGATTTTACTGTAGGAGCAGTGCTAGGCCAAAGGAAGGGGAAGGTGTTTCATGCAATTTATTATGTCAGCAAGACCCTTAATGATTCATAAATTTACTACACAACAACGGAGAAGGAGTTGTTGGTAGTGGTATTTTCATTTGATAAATTTCGTTCATGATTGGCACAAAAGTAACAGTTTATACAGACCATGCTGCCATAAAATATTTGATAGCAAAGAAGGATGCTAAGCCAAGATTGATTCGATGGATTTTGTTGTTACAAGAGTTTGACTTTGAGATAAAGGATAGAAAAGGTTCAAAGAATCAGGTTGCGGATCATTTATCAAGGATAGAAGTGGATATTGCTGATGGTGATGATAGATTCATAAAAGAGGAATTTCCAGATAAATAATTATTTGTTGTGATAGCATTGCCATGGTACGCTGATATTGTCAATTTCTTAGTTAGTGGATTGTTACCCCCTGATTTAACTAACCAAAGGAAGAAAAAGTTTTTGCATGATGTTAAATTCTATTATTGGGATGAGCCATTTTTGTTTAATAATTGTGCAGACCAAATCATAAGGCGATGTATTCCAGATGATGAATGCCATAGCATTTTCCAGCACTGCCATGTTGTGCCTTACGGAGGACATTTTAGAGGACAAAGAACCGCTGCCAAAGTTTTGCAATCAGGTTTCTTTTGGCCTACCTTGTTTAAAGATGCACATAATTTTTGTTGTTCCTGTTATAGGTGCCAATGGACAGGTAACATTTCAAGAAGGAATGAGATGCCATTGCAAAACATTGTTGAGGTTGAACTATTCGATGTATGGGGTATGGATTTTATGGTACCATTTTCGCCATCATGGGGAAATATTTACATTTTGCTCGCTGTTGACTATGTCTCGAAGTGGGTTGAGGCAGTTGCACTCCCTACTAATGATGCAAAGTCAGTGCTGAAGTTTTTGCATAAGCATATTTTCACAATATTTGAAATGCCAAGAGCGATAATCAACGATAAAGGTTCACACTTTGATTGTCATTACATCGAAGATGCGTTAACAAGGTATGGGATAAACCATAAAATTACGACTACATACCATCCCAAACAAATGGAAAAGTGGAGATATCGAATAGGGAGATTAAATCGATTTTAGAAAAGGTTGTTGATCCAACACAAAAGGATTGGGCATCAAGGTTAGATGAAGCTTTGTGGGCGTATAGGATTGCTTTTAAAATACCTTTAGGGATGTCACCATTTAAGCTTGTCTACGAAAAACCTTATCATTTACTTGTTGAGTTGTAGCATAGAGCTTTTTGGGCGATTAAAAAGATAAATGGTAATTGGTTGGTTTCAGGAGAGAAGAGGATGATGGATTTGAATGTGATAGAGGAATTTCGGTTGTAGGCATATGAAAATGCTAGGATTTATAAAGAGAAGACAAAAGATGGCATGACAGTAAGATATTGCCAAAGCATTTGAACCAGGTCAGCAAGTTTTGCTGTTTGATTCAAAGCTCAAATTATTTCCAGGAAAGTTGAAGACTAAGTGGATAGGTCCATTTGAGGTAGTTTTTGCTTATCCACATGGTGCTATAGATATTAAAAATGCCACGATAGTATGTGTGTTCAAAGTTAATAGATAACGTCTGAAGCGTTATTAAAATGATCTGATGTTGCAACAAAATATTTCTATTACATTGCGTGATGTTAGAAGAGTTTGAATTTGTTTTATTTTGGGTTGGTGTTAATGCAAAATTTGAATTTTTGAATTAGTTGCAGGTTAGTAAAACGACGCTAGACGTTAGCAGTAAATGAGTTCAACGACGCTAAACCAATGAGAGGCGATTGCGTCTTTATCATAACAAAGCTGAAATGGTAGTGTAATCGGCACAATTTCGCACCCACGTGCCGCATGTTTTGGATAATTTTTTTGTGATTTTAAATTCCTTTTATTTAGCCTTTTATTTTTTGTTACCTTATACATAGCATTTGTTTCTTTTTTTGCTAGGGTTATTTTTCTTTTAAACATTTTATGTTTCCTCTGAATAGTTTGTTGATAAAAAAAACGAGACGAAAAGGAAATATGCCACAACAGCCAATGCATGTTGTTGTAAGGAAATTCTACGATTGGAATGCAGAAGCAAAGTTCTAGGTGAACTCTTTGAAACGTCAACCACAGTTGGAGAAAGTGTTTGTGTTTACACAAGAGAAATATATGGGTTTTAATGAAGACATTGCAAGGGTGATTGAAACTCATGGATGGGATATGTTCTGCTGCCATCCGGATGAGGTGTATCCTAGAATGGTAAGGGAGTTTTATTCCCATTTAACTACTAATAGCCTGTTCGTATATGTTCAAGACATTTCGGTTCGTTTTTATGCAGTTAAAATCAATGATTATTATGGACTCAATGACGTGAAGGACGAGCATATGAGATTTGTGCGTGGAATTTTGGAGGAAAATTTGGAAAAAGTGTTAAGAGACGTTTGTGTTCCAGGAACAATATGGGATAAGTCAAAGACGGATAGGTTTACTATTGAGTAGCAATATTTAAAGCCTAAGTGTAAAATCTGGATGACTTTTCTGAAGACCAGATTGATGCCTACTGTGCACATAACCACCATTGAAGGAGAGAGGTTGTTGCTGTTACATTCTATCATGACTAGAAGGAAGATTAATGTGGGGTAGATTATTCGTGATGAAGTGTATAAATGTGCCTAGTGTCCTAATTTGATTTATGCACTGTGTTTACAAGCAGGTGTTGCTTTAGAGGAGAATGAAGTTATGTTGCCAAAAAAAGGTGCCATCACCAAGCAATCGGTGATGTGGCAAAAAAAGGAGGATGTGCTTACATCTACACCATTTAAGCAGCAGGTTAATTTGGAGCCACCAGTGTTTGCGAAAGCATCATCTAGTAACCCTTTTGAACTATCTGCTTTATCTCGTTTGGTCTTGTTGATGATAAATGTTTTGATGTTATTAATTGTCTGAAGAAAATTGATAAGGTTTTAGAGGATTTTCATTTTAAGACTGAGGCCTTGTGGGGTTACATGCGTATTCATGACAAAGCAGTATGCCAAGCGCTACAACAGAACCAAGTCAAAGTCCCAAAGTTCCCAGATTTCCTGAGGATTCTCTATGATGAAACAGTAACGACGAAGTACGATGCTGGTGACACTAAGATTCAGTCGACATCTAGAAAGTAGTCTTCCAGGGAAGAATAACATCTGGTCGAGGATGAGGAAGAAGAGAAGAAAGACCATGAACATGATGATATCGAGGATAGCCCTATTGTGAAGGAGAAGTCTACAACACTGCCAGCAAAAACTATGACACCCAAGAAGCCTGTAACACCAAAAGTGTTTGCTATGCCATCCAAAGGACCTGACCAAGATGCGGACGTCGATCGATTGATTGATGAGATGATGAAATCGGATTATGAATATGAGGAGGAGGTAGTTACGCCATGAAAGATGAAGATGACAGGCAAGAAACCTGGCAGGAAGTCCCTCCGCCTCAACTGAAACAGGTAACTTTAAATTTTTGTAGCTCTAATTTGGTTTGTTTTGTGATATTTTCTTGTTTGTTTGTTATTGTATATTTTTGTGCTTTCATTTCATTGTGTTCATGCATCGAGGACAATGCACGCTTTAGGTTTGGGGGTGTGGTTATTCCATGTAGTTGAATAGAATGTTGTTAGTATATAGTTTTATTTGATAGGTTGTTATTACATATCATTTGACACATTGAGATATTGCCATATTTTGTGAAAAGCTTGTGAAAACTAGAAAGTATAAATATATTGTTGATGTTCGATGAGGACATTATACCTTAAAACTTTAAATTTTTGTAGGAGTTAAGTAGGAAATTCAGATTATGAAAGTGTTAAAAATTGATTTTTGAAGATAATTTGATTTTTAGATCTTTGTGATTATCTTAAAGTATTTTTTTAATAAAACTTATGTTTTGTTTTAGCTAAGTGATAAATGTGAATGTCAAGGCATAAAATGTAGAAAAGAAAAAAGTTTGTCACTCAAATGTTTAACTGTTCGAAGTACGTCAAAATTGATTTGTTTGCTCTATCATATTGATGATGAGAAAATAATATGTTTGAGTATGAGTGCTTAAAAAGAAAAGAAAAAGAAGAAAAAAATGTTAAAATAAAAATATTTTTTTGTAGGAACACTCCGTTGTAGCAAAAAGAAGAGTAGGCTAAGGAGGTAGTTGTTTGCTCCATCAATCTTTTTAGTTGAAAACTTTAAGTTGCATGAGTGTAAATTTAGATTGTGATGTAATTGTTGGCATGGAAATTAAGTGCTTGCTCCACTTTAGTTGTCAAGTATAACTTTGCATGACAAGATGAATTTTTTAAAAGCAAAATAAAATGCCTAAGCAAAGTAAGTGAAAAACTTAGCTGAAGAAATAAACAAGTTTTTAGGAAATTATTTGCATTAAAACTAAATGCATGTGAATTTGGAATTTCTTTATTCTTTAATTTGAAATTTATACACTGAATTTTCTAGATTATTCTACAATGCTGCTACAGAATATTGTAAGTATAAAGGTTGTTGAGAACTAAAATATATGCATACGGGAATGTGGAAGCAAAAGTTGTATGAAAAATGTCAAGGTTGTAATACCTGTGTTTTCATGCATACATGCATCAGCATATTTTACTTAAGGATAAGAAAAAGTTTAGGTTTGGGGGTGTGATAACTCTTGAAAAAGAGTTATATTACATACTCTTACTAGAGCATTTTGTCTGTTTTCAAGTAAATTTGTTATAACATTTGTAGTGTTTTTATGTGTTTTTGTCATTGGAGTTGTGTTGCGCTTAAACTAGCAAAATATATACATTTTACCCTTTTTGTTGTAGAAAACTGCGCTTGTTAGTACATGTTTCTACTGAAGCACGAGGCCTAATAACGAAGCATTGTGGAGCAAAAGCAGCAAAACTTTGCAACTGGTAAACGGTCTTGTAGTACAAAGCGCGCAAGATTCTGCTGAAGCAAGCTCGAGCCATTCGTGATCTACACTAGAAGCTCTAGGTGGCTTTAGAACCCCTTGAAAATCAGATTTGACAACGTGATTTGTATGGCCAAAGCTCCTATATAAATAGCATTTGGATGAAGGAAAAGACATCAAGAATTTTATTCAAGTAAGGCTTGAGTGTTGTGCATTAGAATTCGGAAGGAGGGAAATTAGGAGAGTCACACGACAGATCTGAAGTGCAGAGGTTGAGTTATCAACCGTTGCTGGGAGCGAAGCTCGACTTTGCTATAGCAAAACCACCGAAGTAAAGATATGTTGTTGTGGCAAAGCAAAGCATAATCGAGAATGCTGACCTGATGTTCTTTTTGGGTCTCAACAAGGAGTACTCTTTATCTTTGAATTTGTTTGTTTAATTTGTGTGAACAACGAATTCGCGCCCTTACATTTATTTTTTCAGGGTTGAATATTGTTGAAACTTTGTTTTATGTTTATAAATGAATTTACTAATATCGTTCTATTAAATATCTTCATTGATTTGTGACTCAGTTGTTGATCATTTTACATGCTGGCAATCTTAGGAATAAGCTCTTGTTTGCATGTGTCTAATCTTGACCTACAACAGGATGGATTTGCTAGAGCATAAGTCGATGTAATGAGCATAAGTCTATTAAATATAATATGTGTTTGTTGTAAAGCGTTGCTGCATTAAACAAGCACAGCATTACTTAGTCATTCTGAGATAATTTTGTGTAAGTAGATATTTGCTAAGGCATTCATATATCTAGAACTTGGATCTGCAATATTCCATATTTATTGATTGCAACTTTGTCTAGTGCTAAAGATTTTGCCACTCATCTCTGCTAAGTTTGATAAGTACTTAGTGGATTTGATACTTTGCTTGGATAAATCTTGATCAACTTTATTGTTTTGCATTTTGTTATGACATGCAGTTTGCAAACACGCCTTATCTTGTTATTACATTTTATTTTGAATGCACAAATTATTTTGTCAACAGTTTGACAATTCCTACTAAATACAAATCTCTCTTTCGGTACAATACTTTACTTGTCACTATATTACTTGTGTTGTGTACACTTGCACATTTGCGATTGCAATATTATTTTACACGCAACACATGCATTGGACATTTCCTAAGCAAATCCTTATATCTCTCCCATGCCTCATAAAGTGTTTCATCATCCAATTGCTTAAATGATGTAATGTGATTTCTTAACGTTGCATTCATATTTGGCAAATTATATCGCAGCAAAAATCTTTGACATAATTCATTCCAAGATGAAATTGTACCCGATGGCAAAGCATTCAACCATGCTCTTGCATGATCATGCAAAGAATAAGGAAACAATTTCAATCGCAAGGCATCTTCAGGAACACCTTGTTGTCTAAAAGAATCACATACCTCCAAAAATTATCGCAAATTCATCCTTGGATCTTCCGTAGGCAAACCACCAAATTGCGTAACAATTTGTAGCATCTGGAACATAACTGGCTTAAGCTCAAAATGGGTAGCATCAATTTGTGGCTGCAAAATACTTGGACCGAGATTATCAAGAATTTGCACTACATGCTCTCGAATAGGTCTGTCTCTATAATCAATTATTTGTGGAACATTCACAACCTCTGGCTCATGAACTACTGGAACAGGAACTTTAGGATTTTCCCTTCTTTCAATTCTCTCCATCTATTTCTCTCGCAACTCTCTTCTACATCTTCTCAACATTCTTTCTATTTCTAGATCTAACGGAAAATTATCTCCACTCCTTCTCATAAAATTTCTACAAAAATCAAAACAAAATTAAAAATAGCCAAATTAAATGTTAGCTCAACAATATAACAAAAAT
Source organism: Gossypioides kirkii (assembly GCA_005610355.1). Lineage (NCBI taxonomy): Eukaryota > Viridiplantae > Streptophyta > Magnoliopsida > Malvales > Malvaceae > Gossypioides > Gossypioides kirkii. The sequence goes on from CP032245.1 coordinate 26,733,621, forward strand.
CTTACTGAATTACATCGATCTCCTCAGCAATGATGCCAAAAACTTGTTGCATGTAAATTAATATTGTTGTAGCATGTGCAAGTGTACACAATGTTCAAGTAATAAAGTGATAAGTAAAGTATCGTACCCACATAGAAATTGGTATTCAGAAGAAATTGTTAAGACTGTTGACAAAAGAATTATGCATACAAAATAAATGTGATAACAAGAAAGTTTTTGTTTGCAAAGTGCATGTCATAACAAAATGCAAAACAATAAAGTTGATCAAAAATTAACCAAGCAGAGCATCAGATCTACTAAGTACTTATCAAGCTTAGCAAAAATGATTGGCAAAGTCTTCAGTACAGGAGAAGATTGCAATCAACAAATCTGGAATATTGTGGATCCAAGTTCTAGATATACGAATGTCTTAGCTAATATCTGCTTATACAAAATATCTCAGAATGACTAAGTAATGGCGTGCTATTTTTATGCAGCAGCTTTTTACAGTGAACACACATTATATTCGTATAACATGCATTTTCCCAACAAAACTTATCTCACCCTTAACGAACGCAGCTCATCAAAGCTACTACACCTATCTTTCGATATATGCTTATTACATCAATTTATGCTCCAGCAAATCTATCCAACTTTTAGTCGAGATTATGCACATGCAAAACAAGAGCTTATTCCTAAGATTGCCAGCACATAGAATTAACAACAACTGAGTCATAAATCAATGAAGATATTTAATAGAAAGATATCGGTAATTCATTCATAGAAATAAAACAATGTTTAGAAATATTCATCCCTTAATTGGTCAGAATAAGGATGCAAATTGTTACTTAAACAAAAAACAGACTTAAAGATTAAGAGTACTCCTTGTTGAGACCCAAAAAGAACATCAGGCCGAATTCCTTATTCTACTTCGCTTCGCCACAACATCTCTTTGCTTCGTTGGTTTTGCTACAACATTATCGATCTCCGCTCCTAGTGATGGCTGACAACTCTACCTTCTGCACCTCAAATTTACCGTGTGACTCTCTCGATTTCCCTCATTTGGGAATCTAATTCAACAACACTCTAGCCTTACTTGATTGAATTCTTTGATATATTTTTCCTTTATCAGGATGTTGCTTATATAAGAACTTGGCCACACAATACACATTCTTCAGATCTGGATTTCTAGGGGTTCTAGAGCCCTCCTAGAGCTTTCTAGTGCAGATCACAAAAGATTTGGCTTACTTCAGCAGAATCCTACATATCTGGTACTGCTAGAGCATTTAGTAGCTGTAAAGTTTTACTACGTTCGCTCCCCAATAGTGATTCATTATTAGGCCTCGTACTCCCCTTCTTCCTTCACCTATTTCTGCATCATGAAAACACGTACCAACAATAGTAGTTTGCTACAAAAAAATGGGTAAAAATATATAGATTTTGCCAATTAAGTGCACTACAGCTCCGATGACAAAAATACATAAAAATACTACAAATGTTATAGAAAATTTACTAAAGATCAAACAAAATGTTCTAGTAAAAGTATGTAATATAACTCTTTTTCAAGAGTTATCAGCTTCTCCAATTCGGCTTCATTATTGACATCTTCTTTTTCTCCAAACATGTTTGGTGGGTAGTTTGAAATTAGTAGCAAATTTATTCTTGCAAATTCCTTTAATACCAGGCCTGTTTCTTGCATCCACTGATCCGTGCCATCTAATTTACCTTCAAAGCTACTAACGTCTCCTTTTCGATCTTTTGTTGTTTCTTTTTTCTACAGTGAAGCTGGCAGAACCATCTTCTCTTTCCTTCTTTGGTTCCATTCCTTAATCTATTTTTATTGAAGCTCAACGTATGTCTATAAACGGAATCCCCAATAATGCATCTTGTTGGCTTCAAAAACTGATTATTTTCGCACATTAGAACCCCCACCTTCTTGTAGAGTGTTGTTACAAGATGAGGAAAGAAAAGACCAAGCTTTTTACTTTATGTGTAGTGCTTCATTTCCCTATAAATCAATCGCCCAACCTAAATTCGTTTTTTCTGCAAAATACCATACAATAAAATGGCTCGAAAAGTATTAATATTAGAGACATTTAGGGCCAGTGCAATCCTAGTGGGCAAGAATTGCATCCACATTTTCGTGACAGGGAACATAATGACTTGGTTAAAATTAGAAGGTGAACTAGTATTTGGTCTATAGTTCCAATTACCCTTCCCTTGCATTAAAAATTTTACAATTTCTTCCATATCAACAATCCTAAACATGTTTAAATCAATCTCATTAATATATCCTTTTCATAGTATGGAACATTGTAGAACTCACAGATTTACTTAAGTGTAATCAGAACCTCTTCCCCTCTTACAATCATTTCTTCGATGGTTGCTCCATGCCCCCTCTAATTAATTCATCATTCAAAGAGGCATAAAATTCTTGAACTATGGAGGCAATAGCATTTCCTGTAGGGGTGACACAAAACTGTTCCCATTGATGATATCTTACCAAGGTCTAAATTTCCTTGCAATGTATCATAGAAGGCTCAAATCCCCATTCTTGAATCAACGGCCTCCCTCGTATAGCTAGGAAGTACCTCTCGATTTTAATATTCACAAATCAATCAGGATTTGAAACTGCTTGAGCTTTCAGAGCCGAAGGTTTTTTGCTCTTTCTTGGAGACATTTTAATCTGTCAACAAAAAAATGAATAGTAACAAATGGAATAGTGAAAGTGTAAGAAATACCTTTTCTTTTGAATATTTTCCTTGTTGATGGAACACCCTTGCACCTTGGAATGGAGTATTGCCCTTGAAGGAGTGAGGTTTTGGGTTTGAATGCGAAGGGAGGAATGAGAGACTAGAAAGGGTTTAGGGATGATTTGAGAGTGTTTAAGTGAAAATAATTAGTTTAGTTATAAGTTAGTATATATAGGGGTAGATATTTTTAGGTTTTTAGGGTTTAAAAATCGAGTCGAGTTTGGGTTTGGCCGTCGGGTTACGCAATTGGGTCGGGTCAATCCTGTAAAAATTATAGACGATGTCGCGACGTAGCCTAGGTATGTCACAACCAACCTTTAGTGCCATGTTTTTCACGACGTAGATTCCCCTGTGTTGCGACAAACCCTTCAGTCTTGAATTTCCAGCAGATTGTCTCCTATGTCGCAACATAGCATTCCCCGTGTTGTGACAAACCTATCAGTTGTAATTTTTTAGCATTCTGACCCCTTGGTCGCAACACACAAGGGGTATGTCGCATCATAGCATGCCTGGGTGTACTTGGAGCAATCTGGTTGCTTCGTCGAAACGTCGAGAAGCTGTGTTGCGACAAACCTGTCAGATCCAACGAAAAATCCTGAAACGAAAAAAAATGTTACCGAGTTAGTATGTTAATGTCTATAAATTAAAAATTAGTTTTAGTACTTGTCAAAATTGTCTAACAAGAGTGTTAGTGTGCACTTTGGCACCCGTGAACAGTCTGTTCTATCGTTGTTCATCCAGTAGTCATCGTGCTAGACTACTTTTTGACAATTATCTCTTTCTCAAAATTTTCCTTTTCGTCAATCATATTTATTCACGATGGCTATGAATTTATACCACAACCCTTTCGCATGATTGTCTTTATCATTGATCCACTTGCGAAATTTGTATGCCTTCGTGTGGTGGAGTAATAGCTGCTCGATTACCTCATTCAGTAAAAATGGTGGATTTACTGCAAACCCATGTATTTATGTCATGACAACCATTTGTTTCCCTTTGTAATTTCCATCACTGCTTTCTATATCCTTTGGATCGTGGTACCATTGTAGTAATTGCCTCTCCGGTAAACGTGCATTTTCTTACTCTACGAATGTGATTATTATTCTATTTAAGGACTAGGACTTTAGCTCGTAAATATTTCTCGTTTTCTACAAAAATTGAAAAATTTCACATTAGTAATTTCTTTGGGGATTTGTTGTATTAGGAAAGTATTGTACATAGTAGCTATTTTCCATTGGAAATTAAATCTTTGATCTATGATATCTTCAACTAATATCTCTTTTGTTAGTGTGTTTGTAACAGTAATTAGTTGAAGATCTAAACTCGAGATATGGGAGCCGTCATCTTCCCCTATGGGGATTGATTCATCATTGGATTGGGACTCAAACTCGATTGTTACAAAGCTGTCCATTTCCCATTCTAAGGGTGAGATCTCGATTTGCTCGGTGGTCCGATCATCTGATTCCTCAAAGAATTCTCCTTTTGTTTCCTCATCTAGCCCTTGCTCTCGTTCTTGTGCTATTTGCTCAGATTCGAAATATGCTCCTCTAAAAGAGAGATTATCATGTTGATCGGGGATCATGGCTTCTCCATGGAGTTGACTCAACTCCAACATTAATAATCTTTGATTTTCCTGGATCTCTCAATATTCATAATAACTATCTTCATAAATATCATCGTCATAAATATCGTCATAAATGTCATCTGCACAAAATAATCGTAAGCATCCATGGTCTAAATAATATGGAAATTAAAGGAAAGTAGTAGATCTGAAAAATAAAAATTGTTAGTATGGTTAAATTGTATCTATAACCTAAATTTTTTCTAATTATTTTATTAGAAAAGACAGAATAAATTTTATTAAGGCGTTGCCTCCCCGACAACGGAGCCAACAACTTGATCGCCCTCGAACGTACTATATTTCGGCACAGATTTTAGGCTTTCTGCAAGTATACGGTTAGGTTGTAAATCTAGTGTGTATAACAAAACACTTGGTAGTATTCTGAGGATCGTACCCAAAGTAGGCGTAAAGCGATAGTAAATTAGATCCCTGCAAAGAATAAAAGTAATTAGTACTTATTTTAGGGACTATAGTATGAAGAGTAATAAAATAGTTGGTTTTGAAAAGCATAAAATAAAAGAGAATAAAGGAAAGATTTGAGTTGCAGAAATTCTAATAAACGACTTTGGGGATATTAGGTCGTTTCCGTACGAGTTCTTCAATCATTGGGTTTTGGGGATTTTCCTCCACTCAACTAGTCACTACCCCAATTAGATCTCTAGATCTTCCGCCGGCATAGCAAGTCGATAGAATGTCACAGTCTAAATTGATTTGAGGAAAAGGTGTTCATGGATGGGCAATTCTAATTTTGGGTTCATTCCCACCTAAATGACATTCTAAGGTTGTCAGACCTAGTGTTTGTTTAATATTCTTCCTTTCCCAAATAGCTGATCCAAAAGGTAAAATCCTTGTTAAACAATAATTAAATATTCATACTTCCACTCCCTAATTCCCAAAATGGAATTAATTCCTCATGGGTTTCTTGATCATCATAAACACAATAATATATAAAAACATATAATTGAATAAAGAGAATAAAAAAGAAACTTGAATTGTATTGGCAATCTGTCGGGAAAATTTCGTCGAACATTTATGCGAGTTCTACAATCTTGTTTCAAACGAAAACACAAAATAAAACTAAAAACTAAAAGCTAGTGAATGGTGTGTTTAAACCTAATGCTAAAAGCCTTTTTTATAGCCTTTAACGACCGTTCTCATCAACCCTAAGTCTGGTGTTGTCCTTCATATTTAAGTGAGATTGTAAAGATCGAAATGCCCTTCACTAGGTATAGAATCCGCATCCAGGGGTCGATGTAGCGACACACCAGGACCTGTGTCGCGACAAAGACATCAGCTTCCGTGTGAAGTCTTGTCCTACATGCGATATCGCGACATAGCCCATGTATGTCGTGACAAAGAAGTCAATCTTCGAAATCATCAAGTCTGGTCCCTTGGTTGTGATGTATCTCATCCTATGTCTTGACAAAGTTATTAGTCTCTCATTATTGCAACTTCTTATGGTCTTCTGCAGACTCACCAAGTTAATCAGCTAACTTTTAGGCCTCAATCGGCCTTAAAGACAATAAAACGAAATTTTAGCACTTAAGTTACACAATTTATTCAAATGAAAAATCTAAGTTAAATCATACGAAAACATAAAGAAAATACTTGGTTTCAAGCTGTGAAAACTAGTTTAATCTACTAGGTATAAAATTGATAGATCAAGTTTCAACTTCACCATTGATTCTCATAGTCAACTCATTTGTATTCATGTCAATGGTGGACCTTGATGTGGCTAAAAAGGGTCTTCCTAATAATATACATATATCCTTGTTTTCTTCAAAATCTAATACCACAAAGTCTGCAGGGATAATGAAATCTCTCAATTGGAGCAATACATCTTCTAGAATCCCCTTTGGCTTTACAGATGACCTATCTACTAGTTGTAAAGTTACTTGGGTATTCTTAAGATCACCAATCCCAAGTTTCTCGAAAATTAACAAAGGCATTAAGTTTATACTTGCATCGAGATCGTATAAAGCTCTATTAAACTGAACATTCCTAATCTTGATTGGAATTGTAAAACTATTGGGATCTTCAGTTTTTGAGGAATTTGTTTAGAGATAATCGCATTACAATTACAAGACGCATTGACTTCCACTTGTTCTGCTACTTTGATTTTCCAACGCCTTGACATGATCTCTTTTAAAAACTTGATGGATTTTAGGACTTTTTCTATCGGTTCAATCAAAGGTAGAATTAACATTTAGGGATTCAAATAAGTTCAAGAAACTTACAAAATCGTCAACATCTTGTTTCTTCTTTTCATCTTATCCGTTGGGGAATGGAATAGTTATGTATTTATCCTCTTTAAGCATGTCATCTTTCTTTTCTGATTTTCCTCCCATCGACACATCATTAGTTGATGTAACCTTAGTGTCATCATCGAAGGGGATTTCTATAACATTATTTGGCTTATTGTGCTCTTCCTCCTCTTTAAGTTTTTCTGGGCTACTTAGCACTTTGCCCGATCTCAACTCAATAACCATGACATGCTCTTTCCCCTCCCTTCGGGGATTGTTTTCTGTGTTACTAGGGTGACCGCCTCCGAACGTACTTCCATTCGATATAGGTTTTAGGCTTCCGCAAGTATACTGGTCAGGTTGTAAATATAGTGTGTACAACGAAACACTTGGTAGTATTATGAGAATCGTTAACAAAGGAGGCGTAAAACAATAGTAAATTAAATCTCTTCAAAGAATAAAAGTAATTAGTACTCACCTTAAGGATTATAGTATGAAAGATAATAAAAGATTTGATTGCGAAAAGCATAAATAAAATAGAAAATCAAGATAAGATAGTTGAGATGTAAAAATTGATAAACGGCTTTGAGGATATTAGGTCGCTTCAGTATAAGTTCTTCAATTGCTGAGTTTTGGGTTTTTTCTTTCAATCAACTAGTCATTACCCCAATTAGATCTCTTGATCTTTCGTCGGCATAACAAGTCGATATAGACTACCTACCTCTAGATGTCACAGTCTAAACCAGTTTTGGGAAAAGGTGTTCATGGATGGGTAATACCAATTTTGGGTTCATTCCTACCTAAATGACGTTCTAGTGTGTCTGACCTAGTGTTTGTTTGATGATCTTCCTTTCCCAAACAGCTGATTCGAATGTAAAAATTCCTATTAAACAACAATTAAATAATCATACTTCCACTCTCTAATTCTCCAAAATGAAATTAGTTCCTCATGGTGTTCTTAATCATAATGGAAACAAAGATATATAAAAACATATAATTGAATACTCAAATGAAAAAGAAACTATATTTGTATTGGCATTCTGTCGAGAAAATTCCTTGAACATTTATGCAAGTTTTACAATCTCATTTCTGAAACTAAAATTATAGAGTAAAACTAAAAAACGGTGTGTTTAAACCTAGTGCTAAAGGCCCTATTTATAGCCTTGGACAACCGTTTTCATCAACCTTAGGTCAGCTGCCGTCCTTCTTGATTAAGTGGTATTGAAAATATTGAAACGCCCTTTACTTGGTGTAGATTTCGTGTTTTAGGGGGTCGATGTTACGACACACCAAGACTTGTGTCGCGACGAAGTCATTAGTCCCCGTATAAAGTGTCATCTTGCAGGCGTTGTCGCGACAAAGAAGTTAGTCTCTGAAATCTCCAAGTCTAGTCCCGTTGTTGCGACGTAGATCATCTTATGTCATGAAGAAGTGATCAATTCCACATTTATGCAACTTCTTATAGTCTCCTGTACCCTCACAAAGTATGTTAGCTAACCTTTAGGCCTCAATTAGCCTTAAAGACAACAAAATCACATTTCAAGACTTTGGTTGCATAATTTATTCAAAATAAAAATCTAAGTTACATCCTATGAAAACATAAAGAAAATACTTGATTTCAAGCTCTTCAAGTGTGAAAACTAGTTCAATCTACTAGTATAAAACTGACAGATCATAGGGATACCTGTACCAATCTGCCTTTTGATATCTTCCATCATGCTCAATAATTGGTCCATTTTCTCCTCTAACTTTGTCAAGGTTTTAGATGAATTAGTGCACTTAGACTACACTTGTCTTACCTTTGTTTGCATAGACTACATCTCTCCTTCAATCATGTCTAACCTTTGACCACATATAGTATGGTCACTTTGAATTGCTCTCTCTGGTTGCCTCTGTAAAAATGGAGGTTAGTAGTTTGGATTTCTCTGTTGGTTTTTACTACCACTTCCTCCTTGATTTCCTCCCCATCTCAGATTTGGATGATCTTTCCAACCAAGATTATAGGTATTTGAATAAGGGTTTCCACCCCGAGTTCCAACATAATTGACGTCCTCGATGGTATTAGTAAAATAATGATAGAGAGGTTTATCATCACCTTGTGCCAATGGTGCCCTTGTTGCAAATTAAATTCGGTCAATTCTTTCCAACAGTTGGTATTTATCATCTTCTTGGATCATCTTAACCGAAGTAGATTTCTGCCCATATGTTAACCTTTCAATAGGCCACTTGTAAGAATTCATAGCCATGATTTCAATCAACCCATAAGCATCGTTAGAGGTTTTGTTCATTATGGCTCCTCTTGTCGCACCATCTAACCCAGATCTGGTGGATACATCCAATCCATTATAAAAGGTCTGTAACTGTAACCACTCCGGCATACCATGGTGTGGGCACTTTTGCAACAATGATTTAAAGTGTTCCCATGTTTCATGGAAACCCTCTCCCTCGAATTGTTGGAATGTTGAGATCTCTTTCCGTAGTTGGACTATTTTACTAATGGGAAAGAATTTTTGTAAAACTTTTCTTGTGAGCTTATCTCATGTAGTGATAGATCTTGGTGCCTACGCATCCAACCAAGAAAAAGTATTATCAGTCAGAGAAAATGAAAATAGCCTAAGATGAACAAAATCATCAATAATACCATTATATTGGAAAGTATCGCATAATTTTTAAAATCACTTTAAATGTAAATTATGATCTTCAGTCGCGGTCCCTCTAAATTGTAAATTATTTTGGATCATTTGGATCATGGCTGACATGATCTCGAAAGTATTAGCGGCTATTGTGGGTCTAGCGATACTCCCTCGCGTCAGATCTATATTCGGTAAAGATATTCCCTCAAGGTTTTTTGCTCTTGTGCCATTGGTTTGTTTGCTGGGAGTTGTGGTGGTAAACTAACGTCTTAAATGTTATTATTAATAGAATAAATGAGCGGTTCTTCCTGTTCTTCTCTTTCCATAGGCGTTGGTAGATTTTGCATTGACTGCTTAGTCTTTCAGTTTCACCTAATCAATGCTTCGGGGTTAAAAATCGGTTCTACCAAGTTTCCTTTGCTCTGAGTCATAAACTAAAATCAAAAGAAAAGAAATGCTAAAAAGAAATAAATAAATATTAAAATAAAATAATCATATCTACAGCCTAAAATTTTTTTAACTATTCAAATAACAATGAAAAATAATAATAAATCACTACCACATTGCCTCCTCAACAACGGCGTCAATAACTTGACCGCCTTCAAACGTACTCTCATTCGATGTGTATTTTAGGGCTTTCGCATGTATACGGGTCAGGTTATAATATAATTTGTTTACAATAAAACACTTTGGTGAGTATTTCGAGGGTCAGGTTATAATATAATTTGTTTACAATAAAACACTTTGGTGAGTATTTCGAGGATCGTTCCCAAGAGAGGTAAATGTTATAGTAATTTAAATCCCTGCAAAGAAAAGAAGTAATTAGTACTCTTTTTAGGGTTATAGTACGAATGTAAATAAAAGAATGTGGTTTTAAACTACAGATCATAAAAGTAGAAGAAATAAAGCAAAGGAAATAGATAAGAAAATTCGATAAATAGATTTTGGGGGATTAGCTTGCTTTAGTATGGGTTCTTCAACCATCGGTTTTGGGGATTTTTCTTCAATCAACTAGTTGCTACCCTAGCAGGATCTTCCACCAACATAACGAGTCAATAAAGACTACATATCTCTTGATGTCACAATCTAGATTGGCTTGGGATAAAGGTGTTCACGAATAGACAATATCAATTTTGGGTTAATTCCCACCTAAATGACTTCCTAGGGTTGTTAGGCCTAGGGTTTGTTTCACGTTCTTCCTTTTCCAAACAATTGATTTGTTAAAAATCCATGCATACAATAATTAAATAATCATACTTCCACTCCTTAATCCCTACCATGGGATTAGTTCATCATGGTTTCTTTAGACATCATAGAATCAATAATAAAAATAAACATGAAATTCAAGATTGAATTTATGAAGTGAAAGAAACTAAGGATTTGTATAGCAATCTATTAGGACTAATCCACAATTGTTTATGCGAATATTTCAAATCTTGTTTCCTCAGAACGAAAATAAAATAACAACGAAATGAAAAATACTAAAACCTAAATTACAAAGCAAATGAAATGCTAAGCAAAGGATGTGTAAACCTAAGTGCTAAAAGGCCCTATTTATAGCCTTGGACGGTCATTTTCCTTAACCCTAGGTCAGCTGTTATTCTTCTTCTTTAAGTGGCATTGTAAAGACTGAAGGGCCCTATTAGGAGTCGACGTCACGACACATGTAACACCCAATACCCGGCCCGGTTGAGAAGCTCGAATACTAGGATGCTACACCACCCTCTCACATCATGCTTACCTCATTTTAAATGTTTTATTTCAAATGGAAATTTTTCTTTTAAGGGAAAAACCAAAGAAGTGAATGTGAACCGTGCACCAGGTAGGGTCCTAAGAAAGGGAGGTGAGTCAAATTTGACATCTTAAAAACCAAGCCTTTCCTAGCCAAAGCTAATCCTAGACATGCACCTTCTCATTACCACACTTCTCACAGTTATCAAAAATTAATTTAATGTTAAATAATTCCATTTTACATCGATTTATCAACTATAAAAAAATTATCATATAAAACAAACCTCAAAATGTCTCAAATTTCATATTTTCAAGTCTATAATGGCATTCAAATAGCTAAAGGAACATAACAAAAATCAATATAAATCCACCATATTGCCTAACACAATGCCTTAGGTTCCTAAAACATAAATAACTTATAAACCTACTAATAAAAGTAAAAATGTCGACTTGGCTTGGATCACCCTCAAGACCACACCGCTCACACTGACACTAAGTATCTGTAATGGTTAAAAGGGATTGGATGAGCTTAACAAGCTCAGTGAGTGCCTAGAATAAGCACTACGTAAATGGCCATCATGCATCAACTCAACAATATCACATTCATATCATCTTACTTGTATTTATTTGCATAGTTTTTAGCATACTTTATTCACAAACAAGCATATTCATTCATATATACATATAATCACAATCAAACACAATTTATGATAATTTGGCTCTTGAGAATATGAAACATATAGTGAGCTCTATCATCACACATTGGGTACGCGGATCTCCAACACACCAACACTAGACACATAGAGTCAAAACATATCCTAGAAGTGAAGCATATAGCTAACACTCTCCAACACACCAAACATATCTCGTTGAATGAAGCATAGCTCACATTCCCTTATCTCTCCAAAATGTCCCTGGGCCTCAATGCCCCACATATATCACAAAATAAAGGTGAGTACTCACAATCCTATGGCATGCCAACTATATGCAAAGGTCTTATAAGATCACAAAGCAAAAATATTCACATTATTATTATTACATATTTTTATCATATATTCACTACATATTCACTTTATTATCACACTATAATCAATCACATGGCATGAAGAAAATACCCACATATTTTCTGTCACATGGCATAAAGAACATACCCACATATTCACTTTAACGATAGTCATCATAAGCTTATAGCATATATCACAACATCTCATGTTTTTTCACAATATCACATCTTAATTCACTTTTCACAATTACACAAGCACATGTTTAACATATTAAGCATAGATATAAGCCTTGGACAGTCGTTTTCATCAACCCTAGGTCAGTTGTCGTCCTTCGTGTTTAAGTGGCATTGTAAATACCAAAATACCCTTCACTCGATGTAGATTCCTTATTTCAGGGGTCGATATCGTGACACACTAGGAATTGTGTCGCGACGAAGTCATCAGTCCCCGTATAAAGTGTCATCCTGTTGGGTTGTCGAAACCATTTTTTTGAAAAAAGTCTTGACTTTTATTTTAAAACATAAAATGGAGTCGCCACCAATCTTTTCTACTTGGTGTGATTGGATCACCTTAAAATATTTAAATTTATTTAAGCAAAGGTTTTGGTCTTCGAAATCCAAAAAATAGGTTTGGGAGTCGGTTACGTGTGAGGAAGGATTAGAACCCTCGCATGCCTAAAATTAGTACCTAGTAGATTATTTAATGTCTTAATTGTTGAAAATTTGAAAACTCAAGTAAAATTTAAAATATGATCCATAAATGCACGAATGAGATGTTTAAATGTCATTTTTTAAAAAAATCAAATTATGTGGAGGAAGCTCAATTATTTTGAATCAATCGAGAAAAATCATGTCCAACAAGATAGGGCACAACATCTTCGAATCTTCGAAAATAAAGAACATTTATTAATTTTAAATAGGATATTCAATTACGTGAGTTCAACGAAAAATCACACCCAGTACGTTAGGGTATAATTTTTCGAATCTCTTAAATAATAAAAAATGACGTCTAATTTATTTTATTAAAATATTTTTACAAAGCTTGAATAAATATGTACTTAATTTGTAATTTAAAAAGGAAAGATAACATAAATATATATGCATGGAATACATTAAATGGATACAATTAAATTTAAATTACCAAAACATAAATAAATAAACTATATTTAAAGAGGCAAATAAGTGTAAATCGAGTATATATAAATAAAATAAAAAATAACTAGATAAAAGGATTAAATTTTTTAAAAAAATAAAATAAAAGGACTTGATTTTTTTTTAAAAAAAGAATAAAAGGGCAAGTTTTAAAAGGGAAAAAATTTTGAGTGTCGAATTAAAGTGAAAATAAAATTTAAAGTGAAATATATATAAAAAAGAAAGAAAGATTCGGAGCTTAATTCCAAAATTTTGGAAAGACCAGGGACTAAATAGGAATTTCCCTCAAGTCCATACATGTGTCAGCGCCGTGTGTACTCAAAGTCAGAGGACTAAATCGCGAAAGATAAAGAAATGCAGGGCCAGATTTAAAACAAATACGAAAGCAAGACCAAGGGTGTAAATAACCCATTGGTCCCAAAACACACGAACGTTCAGCCATCTAGGTCGGATCTTGGTTATGGCACCTAAACAGCACCGTTTTGAGGCCATTGATATAGGCCCTAAACGACTCCGTTTTACATAGCTATATAAGGTAATTTTCTTAAAAAAATTCATTTCTTTAATCTTTCTTTTTTTTAAAAAAAAGCTCCTTCACTCCCCTTTTTCTCTCAAGGCTCCACTTGGTCGGCCTAGGAGTTGTCGGTTGTCCGCCATGGGTACGCCATGGCCACCAATCATCGGCACCTGTAAACGCCACCAACGGAGGCTAGATTTTCTAAAAATCTCCTTTTTCAAAATTTTTTTATCCCCAAACCCAGATCTAAGGTCAAAATCCCTAAATCTAATCTCTCCAACCCCAAAATTATTCAAAAACCCTTCGAGTTTTCGTGGTTTTTTGAGAACCTTTATTTTCCTTTTTTGAAACTGTAATCGAATACGAAGGATTAAAAAGGTTCCCGCTTCAAGGATAGACCGCCCGTCATTAGAGGTAGTAGCCTCAACTCGTAGTAGTGGCACCAAATCGGGGTCGAGGAAAAATATCACACAAATTACTTTGAAATTCTTTTTATTGCTATTTTTTTTCTATTGATTGTCTGAAGAAAATATTACAAAGACTTTGTTGATGGCTTTATAGCCGAAGGAAATTACAAAATATTAATTTTCTTCATTTTGTTTTTGTTGACTTCTCCTCTGTTTCGCATACTATTTTCGTGTTGGTGGCAGAGGCTCCTCCAGTCAATGGCATCGAGAACTTCCAAATTTGTCATTTTGGTGAATGGGTGTCAGATCTGGCCTCAGGGGACACATGCTGGCATGGCACGAGGGTTGTGGTACAGAAGAGATTGGATGGAATTAGGGTTTCTTTCTTTACGTAAGGTTTTGGGCCAGTTTTAGACTTGGGCTTAGGTGGGTTTGGGTTAGGTTAGTTGGTTTTGGGTTTTGTAGATGGGTAATTATATTTTGGTTTTTTATTTGTTTTTCAAATGGACTTTGACTTGTAAATGAAATTTTAATTTGTTTTTACTTTTGGTTTTTTGTTTTGATTTTATTTGTTGGGCCAGATAAATTGGGTTGATTACAGTTACCCCTCTTTGCTTATTATCGCGTAACGAGAATGAAGCAAAGACTAAAAGGAAGACCAATTTCATCCGATCCTGCCGAACCTCACAACCCATTCTTTCAACTCATTGGCTACTCCACTGCACTGTATACGCTTCGCTACAACTTTAGGAAGATAGGATTTAACGTCGTGATTTCATCTTGCCCTATGGAAACTTCAAAGAGATAAAATTCACTATTATAGCTTCACTCCATTCCACTACAACTTCAAGGAGATTGAGATTCACTATCGTAGTCTTTGATTCGATCCATTGACACTTCAGAGATAGAGGATTTGGTGTTGAAGCTTCACTCCATTCCACTACAACTTCAGGGAGATTGAGATTTGCTTCTGTGAGATGGTAGCTTCAGCTGCCTCTCTTGATTTAGAGGTAAAAGATTGAATGGTGGCTTCAATCTGCCCCTTTTGACTTAGGGGTAAAAGATTGGATGGTGGCTTCAATCTACCCCTCTTGACTTAAGGGTAAAAGATTGGATGGTGGTTTCAATTTGCCCCTCTTGAATTAGGGGTAAAAGATTGAATGGTGGCTTCAATCTGCTCCTCTTGACTTAGTGGTAAAAAATTGGAAGGTAGCTTCAATTTGCCCCGCTTGATTAGGGGTAAAAGATTGGACGATAGTTTCAATCTACCCCTCTTGATTAGGGGTAAAAGACTGGATGGTGGCTTTAATCTGCCCTTCTTGACTTAGGGGTAAAAGATTAGATGGTGACTTCAATCTTCCCCTCTTGATTAGGGGTAAAACATTGGATGTGGTGATGTAGCTTCACTCTATTCTATTGCAACTTTAGGGAGATTAAGATCTGCTACTTAGTTTTAATCTGCTTCATTGCAACTTTAGGAAGATAGGGTTTGATATGGTAACTTCGCTCCATTCTAGTGCAACTTTAGGGAGATTAATGTATGTTACTTGTTTTACGTCTCCCTTCTGTAATTTTAAGGGTATAAGAGTTGGTTTTGTAGATTCGTTTTACTTTACTGTAACTTTTGAGAGATAAAAACTTGCTACTATAGATTTAATGCGATCCATTGCAACTTCAAGGATATAGGATTTGTTGTTTCCTTGATCCATCACACTTTTTTGGGGGGAATGAGACTTGTAGAATATGCTACTTTAGCATTTTGTCATGCACTTAGGATGCTATGATCGAAATGCTTCAAACTAAGTGGGTATGAATGATGAATGCAAAAATGTAATCCTTGAGAATGATTTTGTTTTTTTAGTCCTTAGGTCGACATTATTCGTTTCTCATCTAAGTCCTATCAATGATGTGTTACCATGTTCTCCTTTTGGGTCTGGTATTTTGATATGAAACCCAATGAGGTAGTCATAATCTAAACTACTTATTTCAGGGAACCCTCTAACCTTTGGGTTCTGCTCTTTCCAACTAGTGGTTCTGTTTCAGGTCCCTATACTATTTAAGAATCTCCAAGAGTGATATGCAAAAATATTTTTATGTTTTATCACATTAATCCATTATCTATTATTTTAATGCAACAATGCTTGAACAAAGTCATAAGATGGATAAAGTTAAATTTTATTGGAGACAAAGCTCGAATGAAAGAAATATTGAAAATGGCAAACATTACTAAAAAATTGCCAAACACAAAGTGAGGAAAAATGGAAACAGATGCCCCATATATCAATGTATGAGCTTCTCCGAGCGAACTTGATGAGGGCCATTCTGAGCCTGATATGTGTTCATGGAGCCTAGAGTGCTTTGTCGATACCCCTAAGATGTGAAGTTCCTCCACCTTGTTATTTCTGAGGGAAACGATTATATGTTTATTCTTTCCTCCAAATTTGATTCACCCTTTTTAGGTTTTCAACTCAAAACCCCTTTATTTTCAAGACGCCCTTTGCGGGTTTTCATTTTGACCTCTCCTATTTTTTCTTTTTTTTTTTCTTTCTTTTTTTTAGGTGAAATACTTCTTCATTGAGTCTGAATATACGGGATTGTGCAGATCTTTCCCATCCATTTCAGTCAAAATGAGAGCTCCTCGAAAGAAAGCTTTCTACACTACATAAGGCCCTTCTCAATTGGGCATCCATTTTCCTTGGAAGTCCTTCTATATGGAAAGTATTTTTTCAGAACCAAATCTCCCTACTGGAATTATTTGGGATGGACCTTTTTGTCGTAGGCTCGCATCATTCATTTTTGGTACATCTAACATGACGGATAACTCTTAATCTCTTTTCTTCAATCAAGTTCAACTGATCATATCTAGCTTGGATCCATTCTGTCTCATCTAATTGTAATTCTAACAAAACTCAGAGAAAAGGAATCTTAACCTCAATAGGTAAAACCGCTTCTATTCTATATACCAGTGAGAATAGTGTAGCTCCAATAGAAGTTCTGATTGAGGTTCTATAAGCAAAAAGGGCAAATGGTAACTTCTCGTGTCAGTCTTTATAGGTCTCTATCATCTATGTAACGATATTCTTGATATTTTTATTAGCTGTCTTTACTGCCCATTCATTTTTTGAGCGATAGGGAGATGAGTTGTGATGTTTGATCTTGAATTAATTGCAAACCTCCGCTATCGTGCTGTTATTCAAATTCAATGTGTTGTCGGATATGATCCTTTCTAGCATCCTATATTGACATATGATCTCCTTTTCCAAGAACTTTCTAATTGCAGACTTCAAGATGTTGACGTAAGAATCAGTTTCCACCCACTTCGTGAAATAGTCAATAACCACAAAGATGAAGCTATGCCCATTAGAAGCCTTCGGTAAAACTGGTCCAATGACGTCCATGCCTCACATAGAAAAAGGCCATACATAGATTTTCAATATAACCTTTGTAGGTTTTCATCTTGACTTTTTTCTTCTTTTTTTTTTCTTTTCTTTTCTTTTTCTTTCATTTTTTTACCTCCTTTTTTTTAATAGCATGTCAGGCCTCATTCTTCGAAGTTTCTGTTGAATAGGATTGCATTCTTCCTTTATCGGAGCTTGTGTGTTACGACATTAGTACTTAACCCCGGCATGCCTTGATTTGACCATGCGAAGGCATCTTTGAATTCTCAAAGCAGCTCTATGGGATCTCGTCTTATTTCTATAGTGATGCTTGTTCCCAAGTTCACGATTTTCACCGACTCTTTAGGCAAAATTTGTTTCTCACCTTATTCCATCATTCTTAACAAATCGGGAGGAAAGTTACAATCTTGGTCTTCTTCAAAGTCCTGAGATTCCTCTAAACACATATCTTGCTCAAAAGGAGGCTCTGAGTCAACAACAATGTCACTCATATCATTAATATCAAAGGACTTGTTAGAGGAACAAAAGGAGATCCAAAGAAACAAATGAATTTAAGAATGATTAATTGTATGGTATGAGTATTTATGAATAGAACGTTTTGTCAATTTGGACAAGAATAAAAATATTTGTCAAATTGAACAAGAACAAATGAATTTAAGAATGGTTAATTGTAGGGTGTGAATAAAAAGGTTTGTCAAATGAGATAGAAAATGCATTATTTTCATTAAAATAAAAGATAATGGTTACATGCCCTTTACAAAGGATCCTTATTGCTCTCAAGCTTAGAGCTATAAGTATGTTTTAAGTATTACTCCGAAGATGTCCTAAAAGCTATGGGGAGTTCATCTACAGTCCAATTACTCAGAATGCTTCCAAGAGCATAAGGTCGAATTCTCGATAAATTTCAATTTCCACTCCCTTCTTCGGATATAACATTAACACCCCGATCTTCGACCACCATATTTACCCCTTGATCCGGATAATTGGGTAATAGATTCCCCACTATTTGGACCTGGCAAGGTCATCGAACTCACGATTCCCCTTTTGATGAGTCTTTCGATCAACTTCTTGAAAGTAAGACAGTTTTCAATCAAATGCCTTATTATTCCCGCATGATACTCACATTGGGCATTCGCATCATACAACTTTGGGAATGGGGGTCGCATTGGTTCTAAATAGAACGATGACACAACATGGGCATCGAATAGGTTCTGATACAGCTCTTTATATGTGGTGGAGATAGGGGTAAATTGAAACCTTTCATTATTTGACCTAGTTTCCTGTCTCGGGGCACCTTTGTTTTTAGCTGTTAAGGCCCTAGGCTATGCCATTACTACTGGCTTTGAGTAGCTTGTCCTAATGTACAAGCCTGTGTTGTTTATCTCATTTTCTTTGTTCTTAGGGGCTGCTCTCTTGGTACCTTCCCCTGCATCGATCTTCCTACTCCTGATCATGTTTTCGATCATCTCTCGGGACATAACCATGTCAGAGAAACTCTTAGCAGCACTCCTAGCATGTAGTTAATGAATGGAGCCTTCAGGGCATTGACAAACAACATGGTTGTTTCCTTTTCCAACAGAGGTGGTTGTACTTGTGTCGCTATGTCCCTCCACCTCTAGGCGTACTACCGAAAGCTTTCGTTAGGCTTCTTCTCCATACTCTGTAGAGTCAGTCTATCGGGTGTCATGTCAATTACATGACTATACTTCTTCATAAATGCTTGTGTCAAATCCTTAAATGAGCTAATTCTGGAACAGCTCAATTGGTTGTACCATTTCGCAGCAGATCCCGATAGACTGTCCTAGAAATTGACGTGTCCAGTCATTTTTCTACAACACATGGTGATGTGCACAGCTAAGCAGCTCATCCCATTCTGCTTTTCAAATTCTAGAGCCTTGAATTTGGGAGGAAGGACCAGGTCTAGAACCAAGCTTAATCCTTTAGCGTCTATCTGACTGAAGACTTCGGCTCCTTCCATCGCCTTGAGTTTTTCTTCTAACCATTTGTATCGCTCCTCCAATTATTTAGGGTGCTCCATTCTCATTCTTTCTATCTCCATCATTTCATCAAAGTTGGGGACGACGGGATATACAATATTATCTCCTGGGTTGGATCCTGATCCTATTGCATAATTGGCTGGCCCTGAAGCACCAGTAGGAGCCCCTCGAAAGTATGTTTCTGGTTGAACTTGGTTGTGTGAAGGTGTATAGTCTGGGGGTACCTGGGATCCTCACTTTCTTCAGTAGGATTTATTGTGGGACCCTTTCCTTTATCAGCCTCGTCTCTCAACAGTTGGGTTAACTGGTTTATTATGTCCCTTTGCGATTCAATAATCTGGTCTTTCATGTCTTGTTGCACTTTCGCCAGTTGGTCTTGCAACTGCGCCTGTATTTGTTATTGCATGTCCGTTTGACTATGTTCTAACCTTTCAATTTTTTGGTCCATAGCTTTGCGAGTACTGTAACAATGTGAGTTCTTAACAATTTCTGATGTAACTGTTACAATTTTAACTAATTAGGGGTATTTTCTTAAAATTAGATGCATATAAAAACAATGCAATGCTAGTGAATGCATGTACGCATATGTAAGAAAGGCATTGATTCTCAATTCAAATTCATTAGAACAACTTTACTAGATAACAAGTTTCTTTACATAAGGCAGATACATATATGGTCGTGCCTTAATGCTCAAAGACTTCATCTTCCTAACGAGTCCAGCTAATTTTTGCCCTAGTTCGATTCTGATTTTAGGCTCAAAACGTCAACTTGAATGGTTAAGGCCTACAAGTGGTTAGTCACTTCTTGTACTTGGGTCAAAGCCGTGCTTGCCGCATGGTTTTCATCTCTGACCTACTCGTTTGACAGGCTATAGCCTTATTCCTTATCGCCTTTTCCTTGACGACATATGCACAGCCATATTGTCCTCCACTTTATCAAGAAACCCATTTTCAATGTTAAGTTCTCTATTTGGTAATTGAGTATGAATCAACACCTTTCCTAAGATGAAAATGTAATGGGAGAAGAAAAAACAAAGACAAAATAAAACAAGTCAGTATAATCAACACAGAAATAAAATCTAACAAAAAAATCAAAGCATAAAAATGCATATCTTCTACATTTATTTGGGTGACTGCTAAAGGTTCAACATGGTCCTTCTTAGGGTTGGCTCCTAGGGTTGACTACATGTGGTTTCAGTTCTAAACTAAGGGTACCTAAACTGACAGATTCCTCGATCCTCACCTATTATAGGCTCATACGGACCGAGTTCAGTTCAGGGGATACATTTCCCATATGTTTGCACGGAAGTGCAGACTTCACGAAAACATAGGTACGAATGTATTCCAAAAAGCGATCTACTATCCTGCATGGAGGTGAAGACCTCACGAAGGAGTAGTTTCTCACTACCACTTAAAAAGGGCGAAGTAAATCGATCATGCAATGCTTGAAAAACCCTCACTTTCGAATCAATAAACGAATCAATTTAAATCAAACATATGAACACAAAATGCAAGAAAGGATCACAAATTTAAACCAAATTCTCAATTTTTAATCAAAAAGACCAAAAATAATCGACTCACAGCTTGACTCTCCTATCTGTCCCTAGTGGAGTCGCCAAGCTGACGAAACCATTTTTTTAAAAAAAGTCCTGACTGTTATTTTAAAACTGAAAATGGAGTCTCCACCAATCTTTTTTACTTAGTGTGATTGGATCACCTTAAAATATTTAAATTTATTTAAGCAAAGGTTTTGGTCTTCGAAATCCAGAAAATAGGTTCGGGAGTCGATTACGAGTGAGGAAGAATTAGCACCCTCACACGCCCAAAATTGGTACTTAGTAGATTATTTAATGTCTTAATTGTTGAAAATTTGAAAACTCGAGTAAAATTTAAAATACGATCCATAAATACACGAATGAGATGTTTAAATGTCATTTAAAAAATCAAATTATGTGGAGGAAGCTCAATTATTTTGAATCAATCGAGAAAAATCATGTCCAACAAGTTAGGGCATAACATCTTCGAATCTTCGAAAATAAAGAACATTTATTAATTTTAAATAGGATATTCAATTATGTAAGTTCAAAGAAAAATCACACCCAGTACATTAGGGTATAATTTTTCGAATCTCTTAAATAATAAAAAATGACATCTGATTTATTTTATTAAAATATTTTTACAAAGCTTGAATAAATATGTACTTAATTTGTAATTTAAAAAAGGACAAGATAACATAAATATATGTGCATGGAATACATTAAATGGATACAACTAAATTTAAATTACAAAAATATAAATAAAAATATAAATAAAAAAATAAATAAACTATATATAAAGAAGCAAATAAGTGCAAATCGAATATATATAAAAAGAAAAAAAGAATTAGATAAAAGAATTAAATTTTTAAATAAATAAATAAAACGACTTGATTTTTTTTTTTAAAAAAAGAATAAACAGGTAAATTTTAAAAGGGAAAAAAATCTGAGTGTCGAATTAATGTGAAATATATAAAAAAAAGAAGGATTCGGGGTTCAATTCCAAAATTTTGGAAAGACCAGGGACTAAAAAGGAATTGCCCTCAAGTCCGTACACATGTCAACGTCGTGTGTACTTAAAGTTAGAGGACTAAATCATGAAAGATAAAGAAATGCAGGGCCATATTTAAACCAAATACGAAATAGGCTAAGGGACAGAATTGAAACCGAATAGAAAAGCGGAAGGACCAAGGGCTTAAACAGCCCATTAGTCTCAAAACACAGGGACCTTCAGCCATCTGGGTCGAATCTAGGTTATGGCGCCTAAATGGCACCGTTTTGAGGCTACGATACAGACCCTAAACGACGCCGTTTTATATAGCTATATAAGGTAAGTTTTTTTTTAATTTTTCATTTATTCAATCCTTCTTTTAAAAAACAAAGCTCTTTCACTCCCTTTTTCCCTCAAGGCTCCCCATGGCCAACCAAAGAGTTGTCAGTCATCCGTGGCCGCTGATCATCGGTGCTGGCAAACACTGCCTATGGTGGCTAAATTTTCTAAAAATCTCCTTTTTCAAGAAAATTTTATCCCCAAACCCAGATCTAAGGTCAAAATCCCCAAATCTAATCTCTCCAACCCCAAAATTGTTCAAAAACCCTTCAAGTTTTCGTGGTTCTTTGAGAACCTTTATTCATAGTGGTGGCACCAAATCGACGCTTAGGTAACGTTAGTCCCTCTTTTCCTTTTTATTTTTATTCATTTTCTTGTATATTTCGAGATATAAAAAATATACAAAAGGAAAAATATCACACAAATTACCTTGAAATTCTTTTTGATTGCTATTTTTTCTATTGATTGTTTGTAGAAAACATTACAAAGACTTTGTTGATGGCTTTATAACCAAAGGAAATTGCAAAATATTAATTTTCTTCCTTTTTTTGCTGACTTCTCCTCTGTTTTGCAAGCTATTTTCCTGTTGGTGGCAGAGGCTCCTCCGGTCAATGACGTCGAGAACCTCCAAATTTGTCGTTTTGGTGAATGGGTGTCAAATCTGGCCTCGGGGGATGCGTGCTGATGTGGCACGAGGGTTGCGGCACAAAAGAGATAGGATGGAATTTGGGTTTCTTTCTTTGTGTAAGGTTTTGGGCCTATTTTAGTCTTGGGCTTAGGTGAGTTTGGGTTAGGTTAGTTGGTTTAGGGTTTGAAAAATGGGTAATTGTATTTGGGCTTTTGTTTTTTTGTTTTGTAAATGGACTATGGATTGTAAATGAAATTTTAATTTGTTTTTATTTTTGGTTTTTTTTTTGTTTTGATTTTATTTGTTAGGCCGGATAAATTGGGTCGATTACACACATGTTTCACATATTAATCATAAATATAAGCCTTGGACAGCCGTTTTCATCAACCCTAGGTACGCTCTTGTCCTTCATGTTTAAGTGATATCGTAAACATCGAAACGCCCTTCACATAGTGTAGATTTCATATTTCAGGGGTCGATATCGCGACACACTAGGACCTGTGTCGCGACAAAGTCATTAGTCCTGGTATAAAGTGTCATCCTACAGGCATTGTCGCGACATACCCTATGTATGTCGCAACAAAGAAGTCAGTCTCCGAAAGCTCCAAGTTTGGTCCCTTTGTTGCGTTGTAGATCATCTTATGTCGTGAAGAAGTGATCAGTTCCACATTTATGCAACTTCTTATAGTCTCCTACACACTCACGAAGCATGTTAGCTAACCTTTAGGCCTCAATTGGCGTTAAAGACAATAAAATCTCATTTTAACACTTTGGTTGCACAATTTATTCAAAATGAAAATCTAAGTTACATCCTATGAAAACATAAAGAAAATACTTGATTTCAAGCTCTTCAATTGTGAAAACTAGTTCAAGCTGCTAAGTATAAAACCAGCAGATCAAACTCCCCCACACTTAAGACTTTGCTTATCCTCAAGCAAACAAAACAAGAAAATAACGAACGAGACAAAAACAAAGAGCTTAAGTTCATAGTTATACAAAGAGTGGGCTCACAATATGTATTCTAGGCATCGTATATTTCTTAATAACTTTAACATGAGGTTTGAGCAATTTTACCATTTTTAATTAGAAAAAATATAAGTTCAGTAAGTTATAGGAAATGCAAATATTAAGGTTTTAATAATACGAATCCATCAATGTTTAATACAAGTACTTAAATTATCCTAGTACAAATAACTATAATGAGATCATACAATTTCCATATCAATTCATGCATAGAGTTGCTTAAGTCAAATAGGGCTTTTCGGCTTGTAACGTGTTGAGGCTTAGGATAGGTATGAATTTCAAAGAATAGTTAAGAAAAAAAGGTTACAAACACAAAAATAGTTTTGTAATGACCTAAATTCACGGGCACCGAAAAAGTGAGTTATAGGGCCTCCGTCTTAATAAACCGTGTTCGTAAATAATTATTAGGAGTAATTATGAGTTTAGTAGTGTGTTTAATTAAGCTTTAATTAGGTGAATTTAATTTAATTTAGAGTATTTAATAAAAAGGACTAAATTGAATAAAGGGTGAAAGTCTAATTATAGATTAAAAGAAAGAAAGAGAGACTAAAATGGCAATTATGCCTATTGCCTAATTGAGGCGGCAAAACAAAGGAAAATCTAAAGATTTTTCTTGATTTTAATTTATTATTAATTAATATTATAATATAATAATATAAATTATTATTTAATTAGTATTATTTTATTATTGTTATTAACTAATATATATTATAATTTACCATTTTTAATTAGAAAAAATATAAGTTCAATAAGTTATAGGAAATGCAAATATTAAGGTTTTAATAATACGAATCCATCAATGTTTAATACAAGTACTTAAATTATCCTAGTACAAATAACTATAATGAGATCATACAATTTCCATATCAATTCATGCATAGAGTTGCTTAAGTCAAATAGGGCTTTTCGGCTTGTAACGTGTTGAGGCTTAGGATAGGTATGAATTTCAAAGAATAGTTAAGCAAAAAAGGTTACAAACACAAAAATAGTTTTGTAATAACCTAAATTCACGGGCACCGAAAAAGTGAGTTATAGGGCCTCCGTCTTAATAAACCGTGTTCGTAAATAATTATTAGGAGTAATTATGAGTTTAGTAGTGTGTTTAATTAAGCTTTAATTAGGTGAATTTAATTTAATTTAGAGTATTTAATAAAAAGGACTAAATTGAATAAAGGGTGAAAGTCTAATTATAGATTAAAAGAAAGAAAGAGAGACTAAAATGGCAATTATGCCTATTGCCTAATTGAGGCGGCAAAACAAAGGAAAATCTAAAGATTTTTCTTGATTTTAATTTATTATTAATTAATATTATAATATAATAATATAAATTATTATTTAATTAGTATTATTTTATTATTGTTATTAACTAATATATATATTATAATTTACCATTTTTAATTAGAAAAAATATAAGTTCAGTAAGTTATAGGAAATGCAAATATTAAGGTTTTAATAATACGAATCCATCAATGTTTAATACATGTACTTAAATTATCCTAGTACAAATAACTATAATGAGATCATACAATTTCCATATCAATTCATGCATAGAGTTGCTTAAGTCAAATAGGGCTTTTCGGCTTGTAACGTGTTGAGGCTTAAGATAGGTATGAATTTCAAAGAATAGTTAAGCAAAAAAGGTTACAAACACAAAAATAGTTTTGTAATGACCTAAATTCACGGGCACCGAAAAAATGAGTTATAGGGCCTCCGTCTTAATAAACCGTATTCGTAAATAATTATTAGGAGTAATTATGAGTTTAGTAGTGTGTTTAATTAAGCTTTAATTAGGTGAATTTAATTTAATTTAGAGTATTTAATAAAAAGGACTAAATTGAATAAAGGGTGAAAGTCTAATTATAGATTAAAAGAAAGAAAGAGAGACTAAAATGGCAATTATGCCTATTGCCTAATTGAGGCGGCAAAACAAAGGAAAATCTAAAGATTTTTCTTGATTTTAATTTATTATTAATTAATATTATAATATAATAATATAAATTATTATTTAATTAGTATTATTTTATTATTGTTATTAACTAATATATATATATATATATATGAAATAAAAGAATAAAGAAAGAAAAAACAAAAGAAACAAAAGAAGAAAGAACAGAGGCTCACGAAACAGGGGAAGAAGAATAGGGAAGGAAAAAGAAAAAGGGAAAACTAGGATTTTGAAGCTTTAATCTTTAAATGGTAAGTCAATTAAGCCCTTTTCTCTTAAATTAGATGTTTTAGAAGCTTTAGAACAAAGTTTTGATGAAATTAAGTTGAGTTCTTGGAAGTTTTAAGGTTTTTGAACATAGTTCATGTTGAACAAAATAGTGAATTAGGGATTTAATTGAATGAATTTCAAGTTAGAATTGATAAAGGGATTAAATTGTAAAAGAAGCTATAAGTTTTGTGATAGAGGGATTAAATTGAAAGAAATTTTAAATTAGGGTTTTATTATGAACATTAGATAGTTAAGTAGAATATGGAAGGAAATTGAATAAAAATAAAGTATGAATTAAGTTAGAAAAAAATAAATGAGTTAATTAGGATTAAATTGGAATTAAGGTATAAATTGGATAGAAATTCAATTATCATTATAAATTAATGTTCTAATTAATAGTGTAAATTATTATTATTTTTTTGTAGCTAGCAAAGAACCCGAAGCATCGGTACAAAAAGGAAAGGAGAAAGTTACCGAGGAATAATCGTGAAATCCGGGTTTGTATTACTATAATTTAAATTATTCATTATTTAATGTTTATTTAGATATTTATATTTAATAAGTGAAATTGAAATTGAAATTGAATGTGCTATGAATTGTAAATTGAAAGTCCCTATTAACTCGTTGGGCTGAGTCGGATATAGTTGGCATGCCATAGGATTGGAAGAGTTCAGGGATACTTCGACCTTGAGTCGATGAGACACTGGATGTCATTATTTTACTTCGGATAGATTCGTTGAGGTACTGGGTACCACTTTACTTCCGTTAGGCCGATGAGACACTGGGTGTCACTTTATTGCTTCGAACTATCCGATGAGGCATTAGGTGCCATTCTAGTGTGTTTGGTTGGATCCGTGTATCCGATAAGGTCCGAGTCTTGTTAATAGAGATAAACAATGTGAAAAAGAAAAATTGAACAAAAATGAAAAATTGAGACATATAAGTGATATGTGATGAAATTGAGAAATGAGAATGAAATGGATTAAATTGGTTTGATATTGATATGGAATGAAATTGATGTATAAATTAAGATATTATGTGTTCATGTATTATATGATCGATTACGTGAAAATTATTGGATTATTTATAATTTGAATTATAGTAATACCACTGAGTATGAAATACTCAGCGTACGGTTATTTCCGTGAGCAGGTTAGTAGGAATTAAGGTCCTGGTTCAGCATCCAGATGGATCCCAACCTCAGTATAAACTCGGTGATGTAATTCTCCTCTTTTGGTAAAAGTGGCATGTACTAGGTGTTGTATAGATTATGTGTATATGCTTGTAATGTTGGTTACAAAGATATATATATATATATACACTATATTTTGATATTAGTTTAGTAAAATGGTAAAAAGTATATTATAAATTTTGGCATTATGTTTGAATGAAAAATGAATAAAGTTATTAGTAAATTTTGAATAATATTAAGAATGTTTAATGATTGAATTAATATGTTAATGGAATGATTATGATTTAGGTGAATTTGAGTATAAATTGTTTGGTTGCCGGTTAAAATTGCAGGGAAGGTTAGATGTTTATAAAGGGGGTTATATCGTGTTTGAAATAAAAATTTACTAAAAATCTGCGACGTACCAGAACAAGTCCTAATTTCCTTCTAATACGTATTTTGAGTCTCGAGGGTCCAATTAAGGAAATTTTATGATTATTTTATAGTATGTTCATTAATTATCTATTTATTAAGTGTAAGTTATCCGATATGTCTTGTAATACCCTGTAACCCTGTTTTGGTGACGATTTAGGGTTAGAGGGTGTTACAGATGTTGGCATCAGAGCTATCAGGTTTAGTCGATTCTCGGATTAAATCGAGCTCAGAAATTAAGTTTAGAAGTACATGCCACTTTTGGGTCAAAACTAAGTCGGGATCTTTGGATGCTGACCTATTTGTTTGTTTTGTTTTATAGATTGAAGATGTCAAATGAAAGAATAGATAATATTGACCAAGAAATGGACACTGGAGATGAAGAGTCGTATGGATTAAATGAGACGGAGTCAGTAACACCTAGCGTAAACCCAGTAAGAAATCTACCTCCTAGAGTAGATAGAAGAAATGATAGAGATGATTCTGATATATTAAGAGTAATTGCTGATGCATTACAAAGAGTAGCGGGGATTGCTCCTGCTATGACTTCAGTACCAACTCAGAGACGGGCCCCTATAAAAGTATTGAGAAAATATGGTGCCACTGAATTTATGGGTTTGAAAGGAGTTGATCCATCCACAGCTGAAAATTGGATGGAATCGACTAAAAGAATTTTACAGCAATTGGAATGTACCCCCCGAGAATGTTTGATTTGTGCTGTATCGTTGCTACAAGGGGAAGCTTATTTATGGTGGGAATCAGTGGTTCGACATCTATCGGAAGATCAGATAACATGAGACCTATTTCAGAAATAATTTCAAAAGAAATATATCGGAGAAATGTATATCGAAGACAAGAAGCAAGAGTTTTAATGCTGCAACAGGGTGACTGTCAATAATAGATTATGAGAGGGAATTCTCGAGACTCAGCAGATACGCCTCAGAATTCATACCAACAGAAGTTGATAGTTGCAAAAGATTTTTACGGGGTTTGCGAGACGAGATTAAGGTACAGTTGGTATCTCACCGTATTACTGAGTTTATAGATTTGATTGAACGGGCCAAAATGGTGGAGTAAGTTTTAGGCCTCGATAAAAAGACTGAAAGTGTTAGACCAACTGGGAAGCGTACGGGAACTACCAGTTTAAATCCTCAGCCAAAACGATCAAAGGAGTCTCAAGGTGGATGGAGATCCAATTTTGGACCGGATAGAAGTGGAAGAAGCAGGGGTAAACAGTTGATGGTATCCACTGGCAGTGTGAGAGGTTCATCTCGGGAAATAGAAATTCCAGATTGTTAGCACTGTGGGAAGAAACACAAAGGGGAATGTTGGAAATTAACTAGGGGTTGCTTCCGATGTAGTTCTACAAATCATTTCATCAGAGATTGCCCGAAAATTGATAGTGCTGCACCGGTAACATCACAGAGATCAATATCTACAGCTAGAGGCAGAGGATCTGGTAGGAGTGGTTCGATTTTCAGAGGAGGAGGTGTTAGAAGAAGCAGTGATGTTGCTACCCAACAGTCTGAAGCTAAAGTACTAGCCAGAGCCTATGTGGTCAGAACACGGGAAGAAGGCGATACTCACGATGTAGTAACAGGTATATTTTTATTGCATTCTGAGCCTGTTTATACTTTGATTGATCCCGGATCTTCACATTCATATATAAATTCAAAACTAGCTGAGTTGGGGAAATTAAAGTCCGTGGTGTCTAGAGTGTCAATAGAAGTGTCGAGTCCATTGAGGCAAATAGTGTTAGTAAATCAAGTGTGTCCGAGATGCTCGTTGATTATACAGAATAAAACTTTTCCTGTCGACTTGTTGATCATGCCATTTGGGGACTTTGATATAATACTGGGAATGGATTGGTTATCTAAATATGGAGTGATTTTGGATTGCTATAAAAAGAAATTTAGTATTCAGATAGAAGCTGGAGGTCGGATTGAGGTAAATGGTATCCGTACTAATGGGCCAGCACATCTTATTTCAACAATAAAGGTTAATAAGTTACTTCAGCAGGGCTGTTCAGCATATTTGGCTTATGTCATCAATTCAGATTCAGTTGGAAGCCAATGTAGTAAAGTCCGGACAGTTTGTGAGTTTCCTGATGTATTTCCCGAAGAATTACCGGGTTTACCACTAGACAGAGAAGTTGAGTTTGCTATAGAGGTTTATCCGGGTACAACTCCAATATCTATACCCCCGTACCAAATGTCACCTACAGAGTTAAAGGAGCTGAAGATATAGTTGCAAGACTTATTAGATCGTGGTTTTATTCGACCTAGCATATCACCATGGGGAGCTCCAGTGTTATTTATTAAGAAGAAAGATGGCTCGATGCGACTTTGTATTGACTACCGACAGTTGAATAAGGTAACAATCAAGAATAAGTATCCACTGCCTCGCATTGATGATTTGTTTGATCAGTTGAGAGGAGCTTCTGTATTTTCAAAGATTGAGTTAAGGTCAGGCTACTACCAGTTGAAAGTAAAAGAAAGTGACGTTCCGAAGACAGCTTTCCGTACAAGGTATGGTCACTATGAGTTCTTGGTAATGCCATTCGGATTGACTAATGCCCCAGCTGCTTTTATGGATCTCATGAATCATATTTTTCAACCGTATTTAGACCAGTTTGTAATGGTTTTTATTGATGATATACTGGTTTATTCAATGTCAGAGTCAGAACATGATCAACATCTCAGAATTGTATTACAGATATTACGGGAGAATCAATTGTATGGAAAGCTTAGCAAATGTGAGTTCTGGCTATCAGAAGTTGTATTTTTGGGACACGTGGTATCGACAGATGGAATCAAAGTTGATCCGAAAAAGATTGAAGCAATTGTTCAATGGAAAGTACCGAAGAATGTATCTGAGGTACGAAGTTTTCTTGGTTTAGCGGGATATTATAGAAGATTTGTGAATGGATTTTCGAAGATAGCTTTGCCGATGACTAAATTACTACAGAAGAACGTTCCTTTTATCTGGGATGATCAGTGCCAAAGAAGTTTTGAAGCATTGAAGCAAAGGTTGATAGAGGCACCAGTTCTGATATTACCAGAGTCGGGGAAAGATTTTGTAGTGTACAGTGATGCTTCTTTGAGTGGTCTGGGTTGTGTATTAATGCAGGACGGAAAAGTAATAGCCTATGCATCTCGTCAATTGAAGCCACACGAACGTAACTATCGACTCATGATTTGGAACTAGTGGCTGTGATTTTTGCTTTGAAAATTTGGAGACATTATTTGTACGGTGAGAAATGCTACATCTATACCGATCATAAAAGTTTGAAATATCTTCTTTCTCAAAAAGAATTGAACTTGAGACAAAGACGATGGATAGAGCTCCTAAAGGATTATGATTGTGTTATAGACTACCATCCGGGAAAAGCTAATGTTGTAGCTGATGCACTAAGTAGAAAAGCTGCAATTGAATTGAGAGCAATGTTTGCACGGCTTAGTATCAGTAATGATGGGAGTCTTTTAGTCGAGTTAAGAGTAAAGCTGATAATGTTTGATCAGATCAGATCAGCACAATTAGAAGGCGACAAATTGTTGAAGAAAAGAGAAATGGTACAAAATGGTACAGAATGGTACAGTAGAGAGTTTTAGTATTGATGATCGTGGATGTTTGAGATATCAAAATCGGATTTGTGTTCCAACTAATTCTGAGTTAAAGACATCGATTCTTCGAGAAGCTCACGATAGTCCATTCGCTTTGCACCCCGGAGGTACGAAGATGTATCAAAATTTACGAGAAATATATTGATGGGAAGGAATGAAAAGAGACATAGTTGAGTTTGTGAGTAAATGTTTAACTTGTCAACGAGTAAAAGCAGAACATCAGGTTCCTACTGGATTACTTCAGCCTATTAATATTCCTGAGTGGAAATGGGATCGCATCACGATGGATTTTGTTACAAGATTACCATTGTCAGCAAGTAAAAAGAATGCCATTTGGGTGATAGTTGATAGACTTACTAAGTCAGAGCATTTCATAGCAGTCAGAACCGACTGGTCATTGCAGAAGCTTGTTGAGGTTTATATCCGAGAAATTGTAAGATTACATGGTATTTCGGTATCAATAATATCAGATCGGGATCCTCGATTTACATCAAGATTTTGGAAGCAATTGCATGATTCTCTGAGTACTAAACTTAACTTTAGCACGACTTTTCATCCACAAACAGATGGGCAGTCCGAACGGGTAATTCAGATACTAGAAGATATGTTTCGAGCTTGTATCATCGATTTTGAATCAGGTTGGGAACGTTATTTGCCATTAGCTGAGTTTGTCTACAATAATAGTTTCCAATCTAGTATACAAATGGCCCCGTATGAAGCACTATATGGTCGAAAATGTAGATCACCAGTGTGCTGGACAGAATTGAATGAAAAAAAGGTGATTGGGCCAAAATTAATTCAAGAGACAGAGGAAATGGTTAAGAAGATTAAAGATAGATTAAAAGCAGCCTTTGATAGACAAAAATCTTATGCCGATTTGAAGCGTCGGGAGATTGAGTATTCAATCGGGGATAAAGTATTTCTCAAAGTCTCTCCTTGGAAGAAAGTGTTGAGATTTGGCCGAAAAGGAAAGTTAAGTCCTCGTTATATTAGGCCATATGAAATAGTAGAAAGAATCGGGCCAGTCGCTTATCGGTTAGCTTTACCTCCAGAATTGCAGAAGATTCACGATGTTTTTCATGTTTCTATGCTACAAAAATATAGATCATTTCCTTCTCATATCATTTCTACTGAAGACATTGAAGTTCAACCTGATTTGTCTTACGAAGAAGAGTCGGTTCAGATTTTAGCACGAGAGGTAAAGGAATTAAGAAATAAACGAGTTCCCTTAGTAAAAGTCTTATGGAGAAGTCATAATATGGAAGAAGCGACTTGGGAACCGGAAGAAACTATGAGAGCACAATACACCCATTTATTTTCAGGTAAATTTCGAGGACGAAATTTATTAAGGGGGGAGAAATGTAATGACCTAAATTCACGAGCATCGAAAAAGTGAGTTATAGGGCCTCTGTCTTAGTATACCGTGTTCGTAAATAATTGTTAGGAGTAATTATGAGTTTAGTAGTGTGTTTAATTAAGCTTTAATTAGGTGAATTTAATTCAATTTAGAGTAATTAATAAAAAGGACTAAATTGAATAAAGGGTAAAAGTCTAATTATAGATTAAAAGAAAGAAAGAGGGACTAAAATGGCAATTATGCCTATTGCCTAAATTGAGGCAGCAAAACAAAGAAAAATCTAAAGATTTTTCTTATTTTAATTTATTATTAATTAATATTATAATATAATAATATAAATTATTATTTAATTAGTATTATTTTATTATTGTTATTAACTAATATATATATATATATGAAATAAAAGAATAAAGAAAGAAAAAACAAAAGAAACAAAAGAAGAAAGAACAGAGGCTCACGAAACAGGGGAAGAAGAATAGGGAAGGAAAAAGAAAAAGGGAAAACTAGGATTTTGAAGCTTTAATCTTTAAATGGTAAGTCAATTAAGCCCTTTTCTCTTAAATTAGATGTTTTAGAAGCTTTAGAACAAAGTGTTGCTGAAATTAAGTTGAGTTCTTGGAAGTTTTAAGGTTTTTGAACATAATTCATGTTGAACAAAATAGTGAATTAGGGATTTAATTGAATGAATTTCAAGTTAGAATTGATAAAGGGATTAAATTGTAAAAGAAGCTATAAGTTTTGTGATAGAGGGATTAAATTGAAAGAAATTTTAAATTAGGGTTTTATTATGAACATTAGATAGTTAAGTAGAATATGGAAGGAAATTGAATAAAAATAAAGTATGAATTAAGTTAGAAAAAAATAAATGAGTTAATTAGGATTAAATTGGAATTAAGGTATAAATTGGATAGAAATTCAATTATCATTATAAATTAATGTTCTAATTAATAGTGTAAATTATTATTATTTTTTTGTAGCTAGTAAAAAACCCGAAGCATCGGTACAAAAAGAAAAGGAGAAAGTTATCGAGGAATAATCGCGAAATCCGGGTTTGTATTACAATAATTTAAATTATTCATTATTTAATGTTTATTTAGATATTTATATTTAAAAAGTGAAATTGAAATTGAATGTGCTATGAATTGTAAATTGAAAGTCCCTATTAACTCGTCGGGCTGAGTCAGATATAGTTGGCATGCCATAGGATTGGAAGAGTTCAGGGATTTCGACCTTGAGTCGATGAGACACTGGATGTCATTATTTTACTTCGGATAGATTCGTTGAGGTACTGGGTACCACTTTACTTCGGCTAGGTCGATGAGACACTGGGTGTCACTTTATTGCTTCGAACTATTCGATGAGGCACTGGGTGCCATTCTGGTGTGTTTGGTTGGATCCGTGTATCCGCTAAGGTCCGAGCCTTGTTAATAGGGGAATGTGAAAAAGAAAAATTGAACAAAAATGAAAAATTGAGACATATAAGTGATATGTGATGAAATTAATGAATTAAATTGGTTTGATATTGATATGGAATGAAGTGATGTATAAATTAAGATATTATGTGTTCATGTATTATATAATCGATTACGTGAAAATTATTGGATTATTTATAATTTGAATTATAGTAATACCACTGAGTATGAAATACTCAGCGTACGGTTATTTTCGTGCGCAGGTTAGTAGGAATTAAGGTCCTAGTTCAGCATCCAGATGGATCCCGACCTCAGTATAAACTCGATGATGTAATTCTCCTCTTTTGGTAAAAGTGGCATGTACTAGGTGTTGTATAGATTACGTGTATATGCTTGTAATGTTGGTTACAAAGATATATATATATATACACTATATTTTGATATTAGTTTAGTAAAATGGTAAAAAGTATATTATAAATTTTGGCATTATGTTTGAATGAAAAATGAATAAAATTATTAGTAAATTTTGAATAATATTAAGAATGTTTAATTATTGAATTAATATGTTAATGGAATGATTATGATTTAGGTGAATTTGAGTATAAATTGTTTTGATTGCGGGTTGAAACTGCAGGGAAGGTTAGATGTTTATAAAGGGGGTTATATCGCGTTTGAAATAAAAATTTACTAAAAATCTGCGGAGTACCAGAACAAGTCCTAATTTCCTTCTAATACGTATTTTGAGTCTCGAGGGTCCAATTAAGGAAATTTTGTGATTATTTTATAGTATGTTCATTAATTATCTATTTATTAAGTGTAAGTTATCCGATATGTCTGGTAATACCGTATAACTTTGTTTCGGCGATGGTTTAGGGTTAGAGGGTGTTACAAGTTTAGCACATTGTATTGTTCCCTATTCTTCCCCTTTATGTCTCATTCCATCTCACCATCTTTTTCTCTCCATTTTAGGAACTCTCAATATAATGCACTCCCTTTACCTTGCCTATGAGTATTCTTTTCTTTTGTTTCTTTAAGTAAGATTCTCTTTTTTCTTCTTTTTGGTGACTTTTATGATTTTGCCACTATTCACATGTTTTCTTACTCATGATTCTTTTGTTTCTACTCATTTTTCTTTTCTTTTTGGCTAAACTAAAGTTCATACCCTATATTAATTTTCCTATTTTTATTTTGTAAACTCCACCTTAATGTGTCTACTTACCATAATACCAATGGCTATACGTCTATTTCCATGCAAAACAGGACCAAAGAAAAGAGTATACACAAATAATCATTTAAGGCTAAAAAGGCTTATAGTGTGGTTCATCAAAAAGGGTCATAAGACTCAAGGATGGGTACTAATTGGAATTTAGAATAGGGTTTAGCTTCTTAACTCTAGATATGTCCAAGCATGCCTTAGGTCATCCCTAAACACCACAATATGCACAAATATCAATTTAATCACCTAATCTCAAAATTATCATCTATCATATATACTAGCATACTCGTTTCCTCATATTATGCACATCACTTGGTATCAATAATACCTTTTTATCTATACGTAATGTAACCTATAGAACTCAAAAATTTCATGCTGAAAAATTAAAAATTCCTCATCATCATGCCAATTTTATCAATAAACACAATCAACCTATCACTTGTATTTCTACAAGCTCAAGCATAAAAAACTAAAAAAAGAAAAACAATATGCAAAAATTCCTTTGTTACCCTAACACTTTAGAAAACACGTTGTCCTCAATGTGTAGCCCTCTTAGATAATAAGGAAAAAAGTTACCTGATTTATCGTAGAAACTTCCTCTTGTCCTTATGGTGGTTGTCCTTCTCCCTTTTGCGTGAATGCTCAAAATTGTTGTGTTTCCAGAATGTGAGGTTCCTACAAAAAGAATTAGGACATATACATGCAAAACTAATTTCTAGTCCTACTCCTACGAAATATATAAATTTAAAACAAAAACCAAAAATTATCTAAAAATTACAAAATTAAATTGTCAAAAACAACTATTCATCTTCATTCATCTCTTCCTCCTCATTATCACTATCGTTCCTTACTTTTGTTCTTCTTCATCACGCTACTCATCCACTACCCCAAACATGTCCGCTGTGTAGTTCGGGACCCTATGTTGTGTTATCGAGAAATCTCTTGAAATATTAGTCTCGATTCTTGCATCCATTAGATCATCCAATCAAGCTTTGGATGACTCGTTTCACCAACTTCTTGTTTGACTGGTGCGAACCTTTGTTTGGAAGTCGATGTAGCCGTCGAGTCTCTTGATTTCCTCTTCCCCTCTATTATTTGTTTAGTACGAAGCTCCTCGTATTTTTGGAAAAGGGTGTCACCAATGACACTATTTGATGGCTTCAATGTTTGTTCAATCAATGCCATGGGCACTCCTACCCTCCTACACAAAGCCGTAATTAAGTGAGGAAAGAAAATCCCCACCTTTTGGTTTCCCACACAACGACTCATGTTTTGGTGGATCCATTTTCCTAAACAAACCTGCTTTTTTTTTTTGCAAAATTGTAAATAATAACACTTCTTGAAAATAATTAACATTAGAAACATTTAAAGCAGGTATCATGCTGTGCAAATAAATTAGATCCATATCTTGGCTTCAGAAAACATGATGGCTTGGTTAAATGAAGTAAGGATACTAGTGCTTGGCCTAAATTTCCATTCGCCCTTCCCTCAATTAAATAAGTAATTACTTCATACATGTCTATATCACTAAAGGATTCTAAGTCAGTTTGATCTAAGAAATCTTGTTCATAATAAGGAGCATTGAAGAAATTACAAATTATTTTGGGGGTTACCTTAACACTAATCCCTCTAATTACTAAGGTTTACCAATTAAATTCGTCCCTAGTCTTACAAATATAATATTTTAAGGTTGCATAGAATTCTTGGACTACAGGAATAACTATAAGTTTTATAGGGATTGTCCAAAATCGTTCCCACCTATGATACATAACTAGATGCCAGATTTCCTTGCACAAAACCATCAATGGATCAAAACCCCTCTCTTGAATGAATGTCTTCCCTTGAAGCTCATTAAAATATTTTTCTACATTCACATTCACAAAATTCAAAGGATTTGTTCCCAATAATGGTTCAGATTCTACAGTACGTCTAACTTTCCTAAGAGGCATTTTAAATAATGGAAATCTGAGAGTAGGAACTTTAAACCTGGTTTGGTGTCTTTCTCCCCTTGCTTGAAAACCTTAAAAGTGAATAGAGAAAATAGGAAAAAGAAGGATTTTTAGGTTTTTGAAGGTTTTTGTGAGTTGAAATAAGTTAGAATAGTATTTTAATATTTATAGGGGTTAGGGTTTAGGGTTTTAAGGTGTAAAAACGCGAAAGAAATAAGCCTTTAGCCGTCGGGTTGCACAGTCGGGACGGGTCGATCTTGCAAAAATTGTAGTCGATGTCACAACACAGAGAGTCTTTGTCGCGACAAACATCTCAACTTCTCTTTTTTCGCGACATACTTGAAGTGTCGTTGCGACATTCAACTCAGTTTCTAAGATTCCTGAACTTGTACTCTTTGTCACGACAGGGGGATAGCTATGTCGCGGCATCGACATTAGTCTTGATTTTCCTAACTTTTGTCACCTTTGTTGCGACACAACTGATGGTGTGTCGTAAAATACCTCTGTTTCCTATTAATTGCTGAAATAAAAACATGTTAAAAATATAAACAATAATATACATAAGTTAGTACCACTGTTTTACTTTAAGTCTTACTACCAGACTATCCAGTATGCTTACCCTTGTCGAACGGATCCAACTTTGTTCCCTTTTGGCCCATCTCTCATTAGATTTTTCGACCTCCTTCAATTGACCCTCTCCTTAAATCGGTTAATTCATTCTTTGTTCATAAATGGGATTCGATTGTGCTATTCTTCCCCATTTAATTCTAGTAAGTGGTGGCGCTTATTATGCTCCTTAGTTTCTTCGCTTTTATCCCCACATTTGAAAGTCTTAACCTCACCATTAATTCGCATAGTGAGCTCGTTATTGTTCAAATCAATGGTAGACCAAGTGGTGGTTAAGAATGGTCTTCCTAGCAAGATGAGGATATCGCTCTCTTCCTCAAATTCTAACACAACAAAATCGGCAGGGATGATAAAACTTTGTACCTGAACTAATACGTCCTCCAGAATTCCTCTCGATCGTACAGATGATCGATCAGGAAATTGTAAAGTAACTTGGATATTTTTAAGATCTCCACTCCCAAGTTTCTCAAACACTAATAAAGGCATTAGATTTATGCTTGGACTAAGATCGCATAATGCTCTATTGAACTAAAGATTCCCAATTTTAATTGGAATGGTGAAACTATCAGGATCCTTCAGTTTTTGAAGAATTTCCTTAAAGATAATCGCACTGTAAGATGCATTTACCTCCACTTGCTCACCTACCTTGATTTTTCAATGCCTTGTCATGATCTCCTTTAGAAATTTAGCGTACTTAGGTAGGTTAATATTTAGGGATTTGAAAAGGTTTAGATTACAAAATCATCTTCATCTTGTTTGTAACACCAAAAACCCGAAAACCGTCGCCGGCTAGGGTCCCAGTGTTACCATATTTATCTATCATAGTTAAACTTTAAATTCATGTCATTTGGTCTTACATTATTAAAGAAATACACCCAACACGTCAAAATTATCATTTAAGTATAATCGCAATTTTACAAGGGCAAAAAAAGGTCAATTTCATGATTTTTGGATACTTCTATTGGTACTTGTTGGACAAGTATCGGTAGTTGTCAAGTCAGTAAATAGTTCAAGAATAGTGCAGACTTTTATCGATACTTGAGGCAATACTATCGATACAAGTGGGACTTCTACCGAAACTTATCATGCTTCTACTAATACTAAAACTCTAGAGAGCTAAGAAGTCTCACCCTGCAACTTCTAACGATACAAGTATACAAACTACCAATACCTCTAAGTATAGAACTATCGATACCTACTAAACATCTACCGATACAACCCAGGTTAGTGAACAGCCTCTCTCCTACCCTGTACTTCTACCAATAATGCAAGGATTCTATCAAAACAAGTTTGCAGAATCTCAAGAATCATACCAAAACACAAGTTTATCAACACAAACCATTAATAACCTAAAAATGCATTAGACCATTACAAGATTCTTAGTTCCCAAGTCATTACATTATACTTCAAGGACTATATTCTAACTTGAACAACATATATTACTACATTCAATATTTCATCAAACATAACAAGTTTATCATAACCTCGAATACATAAAGAAAAAGATAATGTCATCCTAGTACATGCCATAAAACCAAGTGATGTGAAAAACTACCAACGAGCTCCGCGATAGTGTGACTTCAAGAAGATGATCCGATCTTCAAGCAGTAAGGTAAATCTACAAGACAACAATAACATCTTTGGTAAGCTTTATAGCTTAGTAAGTTCGAACAGTTTAAAGAGTTACCAATCATATGCATAAAGCAGTTATAACCCAACCGAGCTAGCATGAGTTGTTGCTTCTACAAACCATATTTAGTATTTCAACTTTCTTGTCTATAAATTTTCTATTACCAGTACTTGATGCTGCTCACACGAGCTATTAAGGACTTGCAACATATGCGGTACCCCAGCCATCGGTACGGTGTCTGTTTGTAAACTGTCCCTAACGATGCTGCTCACACGAGCTGTCGAGAATATGCATTCAAGCATAAATCCCAACCATCGTAGGCCCTATAATCCATTTAGGATTTCATATCTCTTTTTGACTCATGATGCTGCTCACACGAGCTGTCGAGGACTCTCAACATATGTGGTACCCCATACATCTCGTCGGTTTCGTTTCATCAACTTAAAGCCTACTATCTCTTTCATTTCATTCCTTCACATCTCGTTGAATCCAAGATATTCCATTTGTTAAACATAGATAAGGTACATACAAGAAATATTTAGTTACAAAATTCACGTTACGAACTTACTGGACTGGATTGCAATTGTAGATAAGCACCAAGGACTAATCTCCTAAATTCCCTTTTTCGCAATCCGTGGCTCGATCGTAATCTAAATCAAAAAATCATACCAATTTTCATATTAAATCACAAAAATCAAGTCATTCAACTTAATTTGATCCTTTTCAAGAAAATTACGATTTTACCCCTATTATTTTCCTTTTATTCAATCTAGTTCTTTCAACATAAAACATGCAAAATAACATTTCTCTTACACAATCAACCATAGCCAAATTCTCTAGTGTGTTTATCCAACCCCTACACATAATAATTTTCTCAATAATACAAGCAATTTCATTGTTTTCACATTTTAGTCCTTAAACCCTAGTTTCATCAAAAATCACTTTACAAAGAAATCCAACACAAATATCAAACATACAAATTCATCAAAAGCTTTCAAGAACAAACATATTCAACAATGGCAAGTTTCACAACATTTGATATTTTTACAAATTAGTCCTTAGATTAGCTAGATTAAGCTAATACGGACTCAAAAACACAAAAATTACTAAAAACGATTGTCATTTGCTTACCCAAATCAAAGCTCAAAGTTTAAGTTGCAAAAACCTAGCTTTCACTTGTTTAGCCATGTAGAAGAAGATAAAAATGAGAAAAAATTATAATTTTCTTCTTTTAATTTACGTTATATACTAAAGGGTAATTTTGTAATTTTAATGACTTTCATAATTAGCTTAGTTAATCACTTGATTAGCTTTAATTAATCATATTTATTTCTAATATTTCTCATGATGAAGCATCCACTAAAATTCTTTAGGATAATTTATCCATTTAGTCCTTCTAACTTATCAACTCTACTTTTATCCCCTTTACAAGTTAGTCCTTTCTACTCAATTCACTCTCTAAACATTAAAATTTCTTATCCAAAATTTAATGTAACGAAAATGACATCATAAATATTAAAATTAAAATAAACAAAATTTTTAACTCGACTCGTCGTAGTTGTGGTCCCAAAACCACTGTTTCCAACACCGCTAAAAATCGGGCTGTTACAACTCTCCCCCCTCTTTAGGGAAATTTCGTCCCGAAATTTCTTACCAATGAATAGATTAGGGTACTGCAATTTCATCGAAGCCTCTGTCTCCCATATGGCTTCCTCTATCCCGTGATGATTCCATAATACTTTCACCAACGGTACTTTTTTGTTCCATAACTCTTTTACCTCGCGAGCCAGTATTCTAACAAGTTCCTCTGAATATGAAAAGTTCGGTTGTATCTTAACCTCACAAGGTGTAATCACATGAGAGGGATCTGATCTGTACCGTCTTAGCATTGAAACATGGAACACATGGTGAATCTTTTCAAGTTCCGGAGGCAAAGCCAATTTATAAGCTACAGGGCCAACTCGTTCGATGATCTGATACGGCCAGATAAACCATGGACTCAACTTTCCTTTTCTGCCAAATCGCAGCACTTTCTTCCAAGGTGAAACTCTCAAGAAGACTCAGTCTCCCACTGCGAATTCTATATCTTTCCTTTTAAGATCTGCATATAACTTCTACCGATCAAATGCTGCTTTCAAGCAATCACGGATTACCCGCTCTTTGTCTTCGGTCTCATGAACCAAGTCGGTTCCAACCAACTTAGGCTCACTCAACTCTGACCAATACAAAGGTGTTCTGCATTTCCTACCGTACAATGCCTCAAATGGTGTCATTTTAATACTGGCCTGATAGTTATTATTATATGCAAACTCTACTAACAGCAGATATTTCTCCCAGCTACCCTTAAATTCCAGTATACAGCATTGTAACATATCTTTTAGAATCTGTATCACCCGCTCTGACTGACCATCCGTCTGCGGATGATATGCAGTGCTGAAATTCAGCCTGGTTCCCAAAGTTTCTGTAACTTACCCTAAAACCTCAAGGTAAAACATGGATCTCCGTTTGAGATAATAGATGTTGGTACTCCATGTAATCGTATGATCTCTGACACGTATAACTCAGTGAACTTCTCAAGTGGATAATCTACCCAGATAGGAATGAACTGAGTTGACTTTGTCAATTTGTCTACAATTACCCAGATCGAATCTTTCTTCCTCGGTGTTACCAGAAGTCCTGTGACAAAATCCATAGTGACCCGCTCTCACTTCTATTCAGGGATGGAAATTAGCTGTAGTAACCCAGATGGTACTTGATGGTCGGCTTTCACCTGCTAACATATTAAGCATTTAGTCATATACTCTGAAATCTCTCGTTTCAAGCCTGGCCACCAAGACAATTTCTTCAGGTCGTTGTACATTTTCACACTTCCCAGGTGAATGAAATAAGTGCTGCTGTGAGCTTCCATCAAAATATCCCGTCTCAAATCTGGATCACTCAGAACACACACCTTGCATGAAACACAACATACCTTTTGTATCCGCTATAAACCCTAAAGTGGTATCACTCTGTATCTATCCCCTTTTAACTATAAGCTTCAGATAATTCTCCTGTAATACTCGAATCCGTTGTAGAAATAATAGTCTCGTCTTGAGTTCAGCAGTGACAGAACCATCACTTTCTAGGGACAACCGAGCATTCATTACTCTCAGTGCAAATAATGACTTCTGGTTGAAGGCATCGGCAACTACGTTAGCCTTTCCTAGGTGATAATCAATCGCAAGATCTTAATCTTTTAATAGCTCTAGCCATCGGTCTTGTCGCAAATTCAACTCCCTCTGTGATAAAAGATACCTCAAGCTCTTATGATCAGTGAATACGTTACACCTTTCACCATATAGATAGTGACACCAAATCTTTAATGCAAAGACTATGGCAGCTAACTCCAAATCATGAGTCAGATAATTCTTTTCCTGTGGTTTTAACTGTCGCGAGTCGTAGGCTATCACTTTCCCAGCTTGCATCAAAACACAACACAAACCATTTAAGGACGCATCACTATAAACGATGAATTCTTTCCTTGACTCAAGCTGCGCCAAAATCGGAGGTTCTATTAACCATTTCTTTAGCTGATCAAAAATCTGTTGGCATTTCTTTGACCAAACAAACTGGATATTCTTCTGTAATAGCTTCATCATCGACAAAGCTATAATAGAGAAGTCTTTCACAAACCGGCGGTAATATCCTGCTAATCCCAGGAAACCACGCACTTTTGAATCATTCCTCGGGACCTTCCAATCAAGAATAGCTAAAATCTTGCTCGGATCAACACATATCCATTCCGCTGATACTACATGACCCAGAAATCCAACTTCTCAAAGCCAGAACCCACATTTGCTGAATTTCACATACAACTGCTTTTCTCACAGAATCCGCAATACCTCCCTCAGATGCTGAGTACGCTCTGACTCCATCTTGAAATAGATCAGTATATCATCAATGAATATAACTATAAAGCTATCCAATTGAGACTGGAATACTCTGTTCATCAGACCCATAAACGTTGCTAGGGCCTTGGTCAGTCCAAACGGCATTACTAGGAACTCATAATGTCCATACCGAGTCCTAAATGCTTTTTTCATTAAATCACAATCCTTCACCCGCATCTGATAGCAACCTAACTAGAGATCTATCTTTGAAAATACTGTTGCACCCTTTAACTGATCAAATAACTCATTGATATGGGGCAACGGGTACTTATTCCTAATTGTCACCTTGTTCAACTGCCTGTAATCTATACACATCCTCATCAAGCCATCTTTCTTTTTCACGAATAACACGAGCACACCCCAAGGCGATACACTAGGTCGTTTGAATCCTCTATCTAACAATTCTTGCAACTAAGCTTTCAACTCTTTCAACTCAATCGGTGCCTCCTGTACGTTGGACTTAAGATCGAGGCGATGCCAGGTAATAAATCAATACCAAACTCTACCTCTCTGATCGGTGAAAAACTCAGTAATTCCTTTGGAAACACATCCGTAAACTCATTAATAGCCGGTACCTATTTCAATTCTGTCCTTGAACCCTGTGTATCAAGTATGTATGCCAAGAATGCTTTACAGCCTCTGTGAACCATTTTCTGTGCTGCAATAGTTGGAATTACTTTGGTTTCACTGTTCAACCTACCGGACTCAACTGTGATCACATCACTTGTCGAGCATTTCAATTTAATTTGTCTTCGTTTGCAATTTACCACTGCATCATGCTCAGATAACCAATCCATACCCAAAATCACATCAAACAAAGTGAATGGTAATAACATCATATCAACAGGAAATTCACAGCCCTAGACTTTTAGTGGACATTTACGACATACCATGTTAACAATAACACTATGACCCAATGGGTTTGTAACTTGTACATCAAATTCAATTGACTCAACTGACAAATTTTTATCAGTGGCTAAAACAGTACAAATATATGAATGAGTCGACCTTGGGTCAACCAATGCACACACAATATCATTAAAAAGATAGAATATACCGATCACAACCTCGGGAGCAGTAGCCTCTTCTCTAGCTCTAATGACATATGTCCGTGCAAATACTCGAGCTTTCGACCTATTCACATTATCTCTGTTCTCATTGCAATTTCCTTCAATCGATCCTTATCCTTAAATCGGTTAATTCATTCTTTACTCATAAAGGGGATTTGATTGTGCCCTTCTTCCCCATTTAATTCTAGCAAGTGGCAATGCTCATTGTGCTCCTTAGTTTCATTGCTTTTATCCTCACATTTGAAAGTCTTAACCTCACCATTAATTCG
This sequence comes from Gossypioides kirkii, assembly GCA_005610355.1. Lineage (NCBI taxonomy): Eukaryota > Viridiplantae > Streptophyta > Magnoliopsida > Malvales > Malvaceae > Gossypioides > Gossypioides kirkii. Next base: position 26,778,470 of record CP032245.1, read on the forward strand.
CATAGTGAGATTGTTGTTGTTCAAATAAATGTAGACCAAGAGGTGGCTAAGAATGGTCTTCCTAGCAAGATGAGGATATAGCTATCTTCCTCAAAATCTAACATAACAAATTCAATAAGGATGATGAAACTCCGTACCTGAACTAATAGGTCCTTCAAAATTCCCCTCAGTCATACAGATGACCGATCAACCAATTGTAGAGTAACTTGGATATTTTTAAGATCTCCACAACCAAGTTTCTCAAACACTGATAAAGGCATTAGATTTATCCTTGGACCAAGATCGCATAATCTCCTATTGAACTAAAGATTCCTAATTTTTATTAGAATGGTGAAACTACAGGATCCTTCAGTTTTTGGGGAATTACCTTAAAGATAATAGCACTGCATGGTGTGCTTACCTCCACTTGCTCACTTACCTTCATTTTCTAACACCTTGTCATGATCTCCTTTAGAAATTTGGTGTACTTAGGTACCTTCTATATTAACTTGATCAAAGGTAGTTTAATATTTAAGGATTTGAAAAGGTTTAGAAAACTTACAAAATTGTCTTCGTATTATCTGTAAAACCTAAACCTAGAAACTGTCACCGACTAGGGACCTGGTGTTACCAAATTTATCTATCACAGTTCAACTTTAAATTCATGTCATTTGGTCTTAAATTATTAAAGAAATACACCCAACACATTAAAACTATCATTTAATTATAATCGTAATTTGACAAGGGCAAAAAATAGGTCAATTCCATGATTTTTGGAGACTTCTATCGGTACTTGTTAGACAAGTATCGGTAGTTGTCAAGTCAGTAAACAATTCAAGAATAGTGCAGACTTCTACTGATACTTGAGGCAATACTACCAATACAAGTGGGACTTCTACCAAAACTTATAATGCTTCTACCGATACTAAAAACTCTAAAGAGCTAAGAAGCCTCACCCTACAACTTCCACCGATACAAGTATACAAACTACAGATACTTCTAAGTATAGAACTATCGGTACAACCCAAGTTAGTGAACAACCTCTCTCCTACCTTGTACTTCTACCGATACATGCAAGGGTTCTACTAAAACAAGTATGCAGAATCTAAAGAATCATGCCAAAACACAAGTTTATCAACACATACCATTAATAACCTCAAAATGCATTAGACCATTACAAGATTCTTAGTTCCCAAGTCATTACTTTATACTTCAAGGACTATATTCTAACTTGAACAACATATATTACTACATTCAATATTTCATCAAACATAACAAGTTTATCACAACCTCGAATACATAAAGCAAAAGATAATGTCATCCTAGTACAGGCCATAAAATCAAGTGATGTGTAAAACTACCAACGAGCTCCGCGATAGTGTGACTTCGAGGAGATGATCCGATCTTCAAGCAGTAAGGTAAATCTACAAGACATAATAACATCTTTAGTAAGCTTCATAGCTTAGTAAGTTCGAAGAGTTTGAAGAGTTACCAATCATATGCATAAAGCAGTTATAACCCAACCGAGCTAGCATGAACTATTGCTTCCACAAACCATATTTAGTATTTTAACTTTCCTGTCTATAACTTTTATATTACTAGAACTCGATGCTACTCACACGAGCTGTCAAGGACTTGCAACATATGCGTACCCCAGCCATCAATGCGGTGTCTGTCTGTAAATTATCCCCTAACGATGCTGCTCACACAAACTCTCGAGAATATTCATTCAAGCATAAATCCCAACCATCGTAGGGCCTATAATCCATTTAGGATTTCATATCCCTTTCTGACTTACGATGCTGCTCACATGAGCTGTCGAGGACTCGCAACATATGCGATACGCCAACCATCGCGTCAGTTTCGTTTCATCGGCTTAACGCCTACTATCTCTTTCGTTTCATTCATTCACATCTCGTTGAATCAAGGATCTTCCCTTTGTTAAAAAAAAGATAAGATACATACAAGGAATATTTAGTTACAAAATTTACGTTACGAACTTACCGGACTAGATTACAGTTGTAGATAAGCACCAAGGACTAATCTACTAATTTCCCCTTTCCAAGATCCGTGGCTCGATCGTAATCTAAATCAACAAATCATACCAATTATCATATTAAATCACAAAAATCAAGTCATTCAACTTAATTTGATCCTTTTCAGGAAAATTACGATTTTACCCCTACTATTTTCCTTTTATTCAATCTAGTTCTTTCAACATAAAACATGCAAAATAACTTTTCTCTTACACAATCTACCATAGCTGAATTCTCTAGGGTATTTGCCCAACCCCTACACACAATCATTTTCACAATAATACAAGCAATTTCATTGTTTTCACATTTTAGTCATTAAACCCGAGTTTCATCAAAAATCACTTTACAAAGAGATCCAATCCAAACATCAAACATACAAATTCATCAAAAGCTGTCAAGAACAAGAATATTCAACAATGAAAAGTTTCACAACATTTGATAGATTTACAAATTAGTCCTTAGATTAGCTAGATTAAGCTAATACGAACTCAAAAACACAAAAATTACTAAAAATGATTATCATTTGCTTACCCAAATCAAAGCTCAAAGTTTAAGTTGCAAAACCCTAGCTTCCCCTTGTTTAGCCTTGTAAAAGAAGATGAAAATGAGAAAAATTTCTATTTTCTTCTTTTAATTTACTTTATATACTAAAGGGTAATTTTGTAATTTTAGTGACTTTCATAATTAGCTTAGTTAATCACTTGATTAGCTTTAATTAATCATATTTATTTCTAATATTTCTCATGATAAAGCATCCACTAAAATCCTTTAGAATAATTTTTCCTTTTAATCCTTCTAACTTATCAACTCTGCTTTTGTCTCTTTTACAACTTAGTCCTTTCTACTCAATTCATTATCTAAACAATAAAATTTCTTATCCAAATTTTATTGTAATGCTAATGAAATCATAAATATTAAAATAAATAAAATTTTTAACTCGACTCGTCGAAGTTGTTGTCCCGAAACCACTGTTTTCAACACCACTAAAAACTGTGCTGTTACAACTCTCCCCCCTCCTTAGGGAAATTTCATCCCGAAATTTCTTACCAGTGAACAGATTAAGGTACTGCGAAAAGTCCGTTTGTATCTCAACCTCACAAGGTATAATAACATGAGAGGGATCTGATCTGTATTGTCTTAGCATCGAAACATGGAACACATTGTGAATCTTTTCAAGTTCCGGAGGCAAAGCCAATTTATAAGCTACAGGGCCAACTCGTTTGATTATCTCATACGGCCCGATAAACTATGGACTCAACTTTCCTTTTTTGCCAAACTGCAACACCTTCTTTCAAGGTGAAACTCTCAAGAAGACTCGATCTCCCATTGTAAATTCTATATCTTTCTTTTTAAGATTTGTGTACGACTTCTGCCGGTCAAACACTGCTTTCAAGCAATCACACTTTGTCTTCGGTCTCATGAACCAAGTCAATTCCAACCAACTTAGGCTCGCTAAACTCTGACCAATACAAAGGTGTCCTGCATTTTCTACCGTACAATGTCTCAAATGGTGCCATTTTAATATTGGTCTGATAGTTGTTATTATATGCAAACTCCACCAACGATAGATATTTCTCTCAACTACCCTCAAATTCCAATATACAGCATCATAACATATCTTCTAGAATCTATATCACCCGCTCTGACTGACCATCTGTCTGCGTATGATATGCAGTGCTGAAATTTAGCCTGGTTCCTAAACCTTCATGTAACTTACTTCAAAACCTCGAGGTAAAACATGGATCTCTATTTGAGATAATAGATGTTGGTACTCCATGTAATCATACAACCTCTGACACGTATAACTCAGCCAACTTCTCAAGTGGACAATCTACTCGGATAGGAATGAAGTGAGCTGACTTTGTCAATTTGTCTACAGTTACCCAGATCGAATCTTTCTTCCTCGATGTTACCAGAAGCTCTGTGACAAAATCCATAGTGACCCGCTCTCACTTTTATTCAGGGATGGAAATCTGCAATAGTAACCTAGATGGTACCTGATGCTCGGCTTTCACCTGCTGACATATTAAGCATCTAGTCACATACTCAAAAATCTCTCGTTTCATGCCTAGCTACCAATACATTTTCTTCAAGTCGTTGTACATTTTCTCACTTCACGGGTGAATGGAATAAGTGTTGCTGTGAGCTTCCGTCAGAATATCCCGTCTCAAATCTGGATCATTTGGAACATACACCCTACCTTTAAAACACAACATACCATCTGTATCCACTGAAAACCCTGTAGTGGTATCACTTCATATCTACCCCCTTTTCGCTACAAGCTTCAGATCATTCTCATGTAATACTCGAATCCACTATGGAAATAATGGTCTCGTCCTGAGTTTAGCAGTGATAGAACCATCACTCTCTAGGAACAATCGAGCATTCATTGCTCTCAGTTCAAATAATGACTTCCAGCTCAAGGCATCGACAGCTACGTTAGCCTTTCCCAAGTGATAGTCAATCACAAGACCGTAATCCTTTAATAGCTCTAACCATTGAAGATGTCGCAAATTCAACTCCTTCTATGTTAACAGATACCTCAAGCTCTTATGATCAGTGAATATGTGGCACCTTTCACCATCTAGATAGCGACGCCAAATCTTTAATGCAAAGACTATGACAGCTAACTCTAGATCATGAGTCAGATAATTCTTTTCATGTGGATTTAACTGTCACGAGGCATAGGCTATCACTTTCCCGACATGCATCAAAACACAACCCAAACCATTTAAGGATGCATCGCTACAAACAACGAATTCTTTCCCTGACTCAGGCTAGGTCAAAATCGAAGCTTCTGTTAACCATTTCTTTAGCTGATCAAAACTCTGTTCGCATTTCTCTGACCAAACAAACTGGATATTCTTTTGTAATAGCTTCATCATCGGCAAAGCTACAATAGAGAAGTCTTTCACAAACCGATAGTGATATCTTTATAATCCTAAGAAACCACACACTTCCAAAATATTCCTCGGGACCTTCCAATCAAGAATAGCTGAAATCTTGGTCGGATCAACACGCATCCCTTCCGCTGATACCACATGAACCAGAAATCCAACTTCCTGAAGCTAGAACTCACATTTGATGAATTTCGCCTACAACTGCTTTTCTCGCAGAATCCACAGCACCTCCCTCAGATGCTAAGTATGCTCTGACTCTGTCTTGGAATAGATTAGTATATCATCAATGAACACAACTACAAAGCTATTCAACTGAGACTGGAATACTCTGTTCATCAGATCCATAAACGCTGTTGGGGCGTTGGTCAGTCCAAACGGCATTACCAGGAACTCATAATGTCTAAACCAGGTCCTAAACGCTGTTTTCATTACATCACAATCCTTCACCCGCATCTGATAGTAACCTGACTGAAGATTTATCTTTGAAAATATAGTTGCTCCCCTTAACTGATCAAATAACTCATCGATACGAGGCAACGAGTACTTATTCTTGATTGTCACCTTGTTCAAATACTTGTAATCTATACACATCCTTATCGAGCCATCTTTCTTTTTCACGAATAACACAGGCGTATCACAAGACGATACACTAGGTCGTATGAATCCTCTATCTAACAATTCTTGCAACTAAGCTTTCAACTCTTTCAACTCAGTCGGTGCCATCCTGTACGGTGAAATTGAGGTCGAGACAGTGCCAGGTAACAAATCAATACCAAACTCTACCTCTTTTATAGTGGCAAATCGGGTAATTCCTCTAGAAACATATCCATAAACTTATTAATAACCGGTACCTATTTCAATTCTATCCCTAAACCCCGTGTATCAAGTATGTATGCCAAGAATGCTTTACAGCCTTTGCGGACCATTTTTTGTGCTGCAATAGCTAAAATTACTCTGGTTTCACTGTTCAACCTGCTGGACTCAACTATGATCACTTCACCTGTCGGGCATTTCAAATTAATCTGTCTTTATTTGCAATTTACCACTGCATCATGCTCAAATAAACAATCCATACCCAAAATCACATCGAACTCAGTGTGTGGTAATAACATCAGATCATCAGGAAATTCACAGACCTAGACTTTCAGTGGACATTTACGACATACCATGTTAACAATCACACAATGACCCAATGGGTTTGTAACTTGTATATCAAATTCAGTCGACTCGACAGGCATATTTTTATCAGTGGCTAAAGCAGTACAAATATACGAATGAGTCGACCATGGGTCAATCATTGCACACATAATATCATTAAAAAGATAGAATATAACAGTCACAACCTCGGGAGCGATAGCCTCTTCTCTAGCTCTAATGGCATATGTCCGTGCAGATGCTTGAGCTTTCGACCTGTTCACATTATCTCTGTTCTCATTGCGGTTTCCTTCAATCGATCCCTCTCCTTAAATGGATTAATTCCTTCTTTACTCATAAAGGGGATTTGATTTTGCCCTTCTTCCCAATTTAATTCTAGCAAGTGGCAGCGCTCATTGTGCTCCTTAGTTTCATTGTTTTTATCCCCACATTTGAAAGTCTTAACCTCACCATTAATTTGCATAGTGAGATTGTTGTTGTTCAAATCAATGGTAGACCAAGAGGTGGCTAAGAATGGTCTTCCTAAAAAGATAAGGATATTGCTATCCTCCTCATAATCTAACACAACAAAATCGACAGGGATGATGAAACATCGTACCTGAACTAATACGTCCTCTAGAATTCCCCTTGGTCGTATAGATGACTGATCAACCAATTGTAAGGTAACTTGTATATTTTTAAGATCTCCACTCCCAAGTTTCTCAAACACTGATAAAGACATTAGATTTATGCTTGGACCAAGATCGCATAATGCCATATTGAACTAAAGATTCCTAATTTTAATTAGAATGGTAAAACTATCGGGATCCTTCAGTTTTTGGGGAATTACCTTAAAGATAATAGCATTACAAGATGCGTTTACCACCACTTGCTCACCAACCTTGATTTTTGGATGCCTTGTCATGATCTCCTTTAGAAATTTAGAAATTTGGCGTACTTAGGTGCCTTCCCTATTAACTATATCAAAGGTAGGTTAATATTTAGGGATTTGAAAAGGTTTAGAAAACATACAAAATCATCTTCGTCTTGTCTATAACACCCAAAACCTGGAAATCATCGTTGGCTAGGGTTCCGGTGTTACCATATTTATCTATCATAGTTCAACTTTAAATTCATGTCATTCGGTCTTACATTATTAAAGAAATACACCCAACACGTTAAAACTATCATTTAATTATAATCGTAATTCGACAAGGGCAAAAAAAAGGACAATTCCATATTTTTTGAGACATCTACCAGTACTTGTTAGACAAGTATCGGTAGTTGTCAAGTTAGTAAACAATTCAAGAATAATGTAGACTTCTACCGATACTTGAGCTAATACTATCGGTACAAGTGGGACTTCTACCAAAACTCATCATGCTTCTACCGATACTAAAAACTGTAGAGAGCTAAGAAGTCTCACCTTGCAACTTCTACCGATACAAGTATACAAACTACTGATACCTACTAAACAACTACCGAAACAACCCAAGTCAATGAACAACCTCTCTCCTGCCTTGTACTTCTACCGATACATGCAAGAGTTCTACCGAAACATGTATGTAGAATCTAAAGAATCATGCCAAAACACAAGTTTATCAACACATACCATTAATAACCTCAAAATGCATTAAACCATTACAAGATTCTTAGTTCCCAAGTCATTACATTATACTTCAAGGACTATATTCTAACTTGAGCAACATATATTACTACATCCAATATTTCATCAAACATAACAAGTTTATCACAACCTCTAATACATAAAGTAAAAGATAATGCCATCCTAGTACATGTCATGAAACCAAGTGATGTGAAAAACTACCAACGAGCTCCGCGATAGTGTGACTTCGAGGAGATGATTCGATCTTCAAGCAGCAAGGTAAATCTATAAGATAATAATAACATCTTTGATAAGCTTCATAGCTTAGTAAGTTCGAAGAGTTTAAAGAGTTACCAATCATATGCATAAAGCAGTTATAACCCAACCGAGCTAGCATGAACTGTTGCTTCCACAAATCATATTTAGTATTTCAACTTTCCTGTCCATAACTTTTTTGTTACCAGTACTCAATGTTGCTCACACGAGCTGTCGAGGACTCACAACATATGCGGTACCCCAGCCATCGGTATGGTGTCTATCTGTAAACTATCCCCTAACGATGCTACTCACACGAGCTATCGAGAATATGCATTGAAGCATAAATCCCAACCATCGTACGGCCTATAATCCATTTAGGATTTTATATCTCTTTCTGACTCACGATGCTGCTCACATGAGCTGTGGAGGACTCGCAACATATGCGGTACCCCAGCCATCGTGTCGGTTTCATTTCAACAGCTTAAAGCCTACTATCTCTGATTTGAAATGAATGCAGAAAAGGATCGTAAAGTTGTCAAGTCGCAGATCTACCCTAAAACTCTAGACAAATGTAATCTGAAAAGAAAACAAAGAAAGACAGATTAGTTAACAAGAAGAATAATCAAACGACTTTAAAACAAAAGAAAGATGAATGGCTAGTAAGGGATCCAATAGAGGACGAAATTAAGGTTTCTTGGATGAAAGAAACCCTCCTTGGACCTCAAGAAAACTTCCCAACCAGATCTGGAAAATAAAAACACAAACAGATTCGTTAGAAGTGATTTAAAAGATAAAAGTAAATTGTTTAGGCAAGAATGATTGAAACAGCAAGAAAGATTGAATCTCCTAATTTTTGATGTGTTTCTTGATGGATCAAGGTAAGAGAACAACCCTCTTGAAGCAATTTCAACCTAGAACAAAAAACAACTAAATCAGTAATCCAAAACAGCAAGAAATAAACTAGATCAAACAAGAACGATAAATTAAAGATAGAAAAGTGAAGATAACGTCCTAAGAAGCCTTGGAAACGATAAGAATCCACAACTCCCTTCAATGGCTCTAATTTCCCCTCCAAGAAAGAGATCTTGGCAAGAAAAAGCTTGAAGATGATTCCCACAACTTGAAAGATAGTTAAAACAACTTCTAAAAAAAACTCAAGAGCAATTCTTGAAGAAAAACTCAAAGAGAATTATTATTAACTCAAAATAATCAAAATCCAGTGTTTTGTTTACAATTCCAAGGCCTATATATAGGCAAGCTAAATAAATCTAAATAAAACTCTTAATTAAACTAGAACTCTAACTAATCTAAACAAGAAACTTTCTTGTTGACATAAAACTCCTAAAAACTTAAACTAATTAATAATTATTTAAAAATTCGGAATAAAAAATAACAATAAAATAATAAGAGCTGATAATACAATATTGAGCTCATATATAATAAATATTAAACCTAAAACCCGAATCCAATATGATTTAAACTCGAACTAAAAGCCCGAAACTCGTAATTCCCGTCATAATCACGTTCAGAAATTCTGCTTGCGCAGTCTTTATTAAAATGATCATAACTTGAGCTCCCGAACTTGAAATCGAGTGATTCAAAGTGCGTTTCGAAAACAAGAGATAGATCTTCAAAATCCATGCAGACATCTCAATCCATAAATTTCTGGATCCCAACCAAAAAGTCGTCTCAAGCCTACTAATTTCCCCAACTTGAAAATTGGCAGCTTTGGTTTCTTGGACCAAGATTTCCAAGATTTGAAATCTTGATTTTCTTTATTATTGAAATTGTTTGGAATGAAAAAATTTTTTTTTTCGGTCGTGTGTGCATTTAGGGCCTTGGTAACGAAGTCTTGGATGGTCCTGTTAAATCTTGCTCGAATTTGCTTGGCCTTCGACCTCGTTATTAGGCCTTGAGAAACTTTGATCCTATCACATTCATAAGCTTGAATATGGGCCTTGCGACTCGTATCAATCTCTTTCGTTTCATTCATTCACATCTCGTTGAATCTAAGATCTTCCCTTTGTTAAACAAAGATAAGATACATACAAGGATTTTTTAGTTACGAAATTTACGTTACAAACTTACCGAACTGGATTGTAGTTGTAGATAAGCACCAAGGACTAATTTGCTAATTTCCCCTTTCCGCGATCCGTGGCTCGATCGTAATCTAAATCAACAAATCATACAAATTTTCATATTAAATCACAAAAATCAAGTCATTCAACTCAATTAGATCCTTTTTGGGAAAATTACAAATTTGCCCGTACAATTTTCCTTTTATTCAATCTAGTTCTTTCAACATAAAACATGCAAAATAACCTTTCTCTTTCACAATCAACCATAGCTGAATTCTCTAGGGTGTTTACCCAACCCCTACACACAATCATTTTCACAACAATACAAGCAATTTCATTGTTTTCACATTTTAGTCATTAAACAATGGGAAGTTTTCAAGAACAAGCATATTCAACAATGGAAAGTTTCACAACATTTGACAAATTTACAAATTAGTCCTTAGATTAGATAGATTAAGCTAATACGGACTAAAAAACACAAAAATTACTAAAAACGATTGTCATTTGCTTACCTAAATCAAAGCTCAAAGTTTGAGTTGCAAAACCCTAGCTTCCCCTTGTTTAGCCGTGTAGAAGAAGATGAAAATGAGAAAATTTTATATTTTCTTCTTTTAATTTACTTTATATACTAAAGGGTAATTTTGTAATTTTAGTGACTTTCATAATTAGCTTAGTTAATCACTTGATTAGCTTTAATTAATCATATTTATTTCAAATATTTCTCATGATAAAGCATCCACTAAAACCCTTTAGGATAATTTGTCCATTTAGTCCTTCTAACTTATCAACTCTACTTTTACCCTTTTTACAACTTAGTCCTTTCTACTCAATTCAATATCTAAACATTAAAATTTCTTATCCAAATTTTAATGTAATGCTAATGACATCATAAATATTAAAATAAATAAAATTTTTAACTCGACTGGTTAGTTGTGGTCCCGAAACCATCGTTTTTGACACCACTGAAAATCGGGTTGTTTCATTGTCACTTCTTTTCTTCTAACATTTTTGGGAATGGAATTAAGATACTCTTTCATTACTTAGGCATGTCTTCTTTCGTTTCTAATGCCTCTTTTGATGACACCTCTTTAAGTTTTATGACTTCAGTGTCATCATCAGAAGGAATATCTATAAGCTCATGAGTGTTGTTAGGCTTTTCTCCCTTTTTGAGTTGTTCTGGGCTAGTCAGTACTTTGCCTGATCTCAACTCAATTACATTAACTTGCTCTTTACCCTCTCTTCGGGGATTGTTCTCAGTGTTACTAGGGATACCTGAACCAATTTTCCTTGAAAGATCACTCACCATACTTATCAATTGGTCCATCCTCTCCTCTAACTTTCTACAAATCTGGTAGAATTAGTGCAATCAGACTACACTTGTTTTACATTCGCCCTCATAAAGTGCATCTCCCCTTCGATTCTATCCAACCTTTGACCACATACAGTATGATCACCTTGACTTGCTCTTTCTAATTGTCTTTGCAAGAATGGGGGTTAGTAACTAGGATTTATTATTACCTGTGTGTTATTGTTACTGCTTCCCTCTTAGCTTCCTCCCCATCTAAAGTTGGGATGATCTTTCCATCCAAGATTATAAGTATTCGTCGAATAGGGATTTCTGTGTCGACTACTCACATAGTTGGCCTTCTTAAGCTTGGCGAGATAATGATAGAGAGGCTTATCTTCTTATTGGGATGGTGGTGCCTCTATAGTAGACTCGATTCAGTTTAGTCTTTCCAATAGTTGTTGGTACTTGTCGTCTTCTTGGATCATCTTCACCGAAGCAGGTTTCTACCCATAAGTGAACCTTTCAGTAGGCCACTAGTAGGAATTCATCGCCATATTTTTTATTAGCCCATAAGCATCGTTATAAGTCCGGTTCATTAGGGCTCCTCCTACTGCACCATCTAGAGTAGATCTGGCGAATGCGTCCAACCCATTGTAAAACGTTTGTAGTTACATCCATTCTGGCATACCACGATTAGGGCATTTTCGTACTAACGTCTTAAACTGTTCCCATGTTTCATGGAACCTTTCGCCCTCAAATTGTCAGAAGGTTGACAATTCTCTCCTAAGTTGGATTGCTTTCCCCATAAGGAAAAACTTTTGCAAGAATTTCCCAGCCAGTTCATCCCATGTTGTTATAAATTTGGGTGTTTGCGCATCTGGCCATGAAAAGGAATTGTCAGTTAATGAGAAGGGAAATAATTTAAGACGAATGGCATCATGAGTAATACCATTAAACCGAAAAGTATCGCATAATTGTAAAAACCTCTTCAAATGTAAAATGGGATCTTCAGCCATTGTCCTTCTAAATTGTAAATTGTTTTGTATCATTTGAATCATAGCAAGTTTTATTTTAAAGTTATTAGCAATGATGGTAGGTCTAGCAAAAATCCCTTAAGTTAGATCTATAGTAGGTAAAGAGTACTCCCTAAAAGTTCTTGGTACTTCCGCCATTAGCTCATTTGTAGGGAGTTGTTGAGGTTTGGGAATGTTTTCTGCATTGATAGCGGGATCTTCAATTGGGTCAGTTATTTCTTCTCGTTCCTCTAGTTGTGGTGAGTTTTGCATTGATTTCTAGATTCTACGATTTCGCCTAATCAATGCTTTAGGGTTAGAGATTGGATCTACCAAGTTTCCTCGGCTATGAGTCATAAACCAAAATTAATTAAATAAAAAGAAAAATACAAAAAATAAATTAAGTAAATCAAATAAAACAAGTAAATAAAATTGTATCTATAACCTAAAATTTTCCTAACTATTTTACTGACAAAGAAATAATAAAATTTACTAAATCGTTGCCTCCCTTGTAACGGCGCCAACAACTTGACCGCCTCCGAATGTACTCTTGTTCGGTATAGGTTTTAGTCTTCCGCAAGTATATGGGTTAGCTTGTAAATATAGTATGTACAACGAAGCACTTGGTAGTATTCTGAGGATCATACCCAAAGCAGGTGCAAGGCAATAGTAAATTAAATCCCTGTAAAGAATAAAAGTAATTAGTACTCGCCTTAGGGATTATAGTACGAAAGATAATAAAAGATTAGATTGCAAAAGCATAAATAAAATAGAAAATAAAGAGAAGAGAGTTGAGCTGTAAAAATCGATAAACGATTTTGGGGATATTAGGTCACTTCAGTATGAGTTCTTCAAGTGTTGGGTTTTGGGAATTTTCCTTCAATCAACTAGTCACTACCCCAGTATCTCTTGATCTTCCGCTGGCATAGCAAGTCGAAAGAGACTACCTATCGCTAGATGTCATAGTCTAAACCAGTTTGAGGAAAAGATGTTCACGGATGGGCAATACCAATTTTGGGTTCATTCCCACCTAAATGACGTTCTAGGGTTGTCAGACCTAGTGTTTGTTTGATGTTCTTCCTTTCCCAAATAGCTGATCCGAATGTAAAAATCCCTGTTAAAAAAATTAAATAATCATACTTCCACTCCCTAATTCCCTAAAATGAAATTAGTTCCTCATAGTGTTCTTAATCATAATGGAAACAAAGATATATAGAAACATATAATTGAATACTTAAATGAAAAAGAAACTCGATTTGTATTGGAAATTTGTTGGGAAAATTTTTTCGAACATTTATGCGGTTTTACAATCCTGTTTCTAAAAGTAAAATTACAAAGTAAAACTAAAAAATGGTGTGTTTAAACCTAGTGCTAAAGGCCCTATTTATAGCCTTGGACAGTCGTTTTCATTAACCCTAGGTCAACTATCGTCCTTCATGTTTAAGTGGCATTGTAAAGATCGAAACGCCCTTCACTCGATACAAATTTTGTGTTTCAGGGGTCGATATCGCGACACACCAAGACTTATGTCTCGACGAATTCATCAGTCTTCATATAAAGTGTCATCTTACAGGCGTTATCGTGACATACTCCATGTATGTCGCGACAAAGAAGTCAGTCTCTGAAATCTCCAAGTCTGGTCCCTTTGTTGCGACATAGATCATCCTATGTCATGACGAAGTGATCAGTTCAACATTTATGCAACTTTTTATAGTCTCCTGCACACTCACAAAGTATGTTAGCTAACCTTTAGGCCTCAATTGACCTTAAAGATAATAAAATCACATTTTAACACTTTGGTTACACAATTTATTCAAAATGAAAATCTAAGCTACATCCTATGAAAAAATAAAGAAAATACTTGATTTCAAGCTCTTCAAGTGTGAAAACTAGTTCAATTGGCTAGGTATAAGACCAACAAATCATAGGGATATCGGTACCAATCTGACTTTTGATGTCTCCTATCATGCTCAATAATTGGTGGGTTTGCTCCTCTAATTTTGTCAAGGTTTTAGATGAATTAGTGCACTCAAACTACACTTGCTTTACCTTTGTTTGCATAGACTACATTTCTCCTTCAATCATGTCTAACCTTTGACCACATACAGTATGGTCACTTTGAATTGCTCTCTCTGGTTGCCTTTATAAAAATGGACGTTAGTAGTTCAGATTTCTCTGTTGGTTGTTACTACCACTTCCTCCTTGATTTCCTCCCCATCTCAGATTTGGATGATCTTTCCAACTGGGACTATAGGTATTTCAATAAAGGGATCCACCCCGATTTCCAACATAATTGACATCCTCAGTGGTATTAGTAAAATAATGATAGAGAGGTTTATCATCACCTTGTGTCAATGGTGCCCCTATTATAGATTCAATTTGGTCAAGTCTTTCCAATAGTTGTTGGTATTTATCATCTTCCTAGATCATCTTAATCGAAGCAGGTTTCTGCCCACATGTTAACCTTTCAGTAGGCTACTGCCAAGTATTCATAGCCATGTTAACCTTTTTCCGCACCATCTAACCCAGATCTGGTGGATGAATCCAAGCAATTATAGAAGGTCTGTAACTGCAAGCACTCTGGCATACCATGGTGTGGGCACTTTTGAAACAATGATTTAAACTGTTCCCATTTTTCAAGGAAACCATCTCCCTCGAATTGTCTGAATGTTGAGATCTCTCTCCGTAGTTAGACTATTTTACTAATGGGAAAGAATTTCTGTAAAATGCTTGCTACGAGATCATCCCATGTAGTGATAGATCCTGATTCCTGCACATCCAACCAAGAAAAAGCATTTATCAGTGAGAGAAAATGAAAATAGTCTAAGACGAACAACATCATCAGTAACACCATTATATCGGAAAGTATCACATAATTTTAAAAATCACTTTAAATGTAAACTGGAATCTTCAACCGCGTCCCTCTAAATTGTAAATTATTTTGGATCATTTAGACCATGGTTGGCTTGATCTCGAAAGTATTAGCAGTTATTATGGGTCTAGCGATACTCCCTCGCGTTAGATTTATATTCGGTACAGCATATTCCCTCAAGGTTCTCTATACTTGTGCCATTCGTTCGTTTGCTGGGAGTTATGGTGGTAAACTAACTTCTTAAACATTATTATTAACAGGATCAATGAGAAATTCTTCCTGTTCTTCTCTTTCCTTAGGTAGTGGTGGATTTTACATTGACTGTTGAGTCCTTCGATTTCTCCTAATCAGTGCTTCGGGGTTAGTAATCGGTTTTACCAAGTTTCCTTGGCTCCGAGTGATAAACTAAAATCAAAAGAAAAGAAATGCTAAAAAGAAATAAATAAATATTAAAATAAAATAATTGTATCTATAGCCTATAAATTTTCTAACTATTCAAATAACAATGTAAAAAATAATAAATCACTAACATGTTGCCTCCCCAACAACGGCGCCAACAACTTGACCGCCTCTGAATGTACTCCTACTTTATGTGTATTTTAGGGCTTCCGCATGTATATAGGTCAGGTTTTAATATAGTTTGTTTACAACAAAACACTTTGGTCAGTATTTCAAGGATCGTACCCAAGAGAGGCAAATGCTATAGTAATTTAAATCCCTGTAAAGAAAAGAAGTAATTAGTACTCTTTTAAGGTTATAGTACGAATGTCAAAGAAAAGAATGTGGTTTTAAACTAAAGATCATAAAAGTAGAAGAAATAAAGCAAATGAAATAGATAAGAAAATTTGATAAATAGATTTGGGGGGATTAGCTCGCTTCAGTATGGATTCTTCAATCATCGATTTTTGGAACTTTTCTTCAATCAACTAGTCGCTACCCTAGCAGGATCTTCCACTAACATAACGAGTCAATAAAGACTACTTATCTCTTGATGTCACAATCTAGACTGGCTTGGGGTAAAGGTGTTCATGAATGGGCAATAACAATTTTGGGTTAATTCCCACCTAAATGACTTCCTATGGTTTTCAAGCCTACGGTTTGTTTCACGTTCTTACTTTTCCAAACAATTGATCCATTGAATCAAAGTATACAATAATTAAATAATCATAGTTCCACTCCTTAATCCCTCACAACGAGATTAGTTCATCATGGTTTCTTTAGACATCATAGAATCAATAATACAAGTAAACATGAAATTCAAGATTGAATATATGAAATGAAAGAAACTTAGGATTTGTATAGCAATCTGTTGGGATGAATCCACAATTATTTATGTGAATATTACAAATCTTGTTTCCTCAAAATGAAAATAAAATAACAATGAAATGAAAAATACTAAAACCTAAATTACAAAGGAAATGAAATGCTAAGCAAAGGATGTATAAACCTAAATGCTAAAGGGCCTTATTTATAGCCTTGGACGACTGTTTTCCTTAACCCTAGGTCAACTGCCATTCTTGTTGTTTAAGTGGCATTGTAAAGACCAAAATGCCCTTCACTCAGTGTTATTTCCACGTTCAGAAGTCAATGTCGTGACACATGTAACACCCTATACTCAACCCGATTACCAAGCCTGAATACTAGGATGTCACACCACCCTCTCACATCATGCTTACCTCATTTTAAACCTTTTATTTCAAATGCAAATTTTTCATTTAAGCGAAAAATAAAAGAAGTGAATATGAATCGTGCACCAGGTAGGGTCCTAGGAAAGAGAGCTGAGTCAAATTTGACCACTTAAAAACCAAGTCTTTCCTAGCTAGAGTCAATCCTAGACATGCACCTTCTCATTACCACACTTCTCACAGTTATCAAAAAATCAATTTAATGTTAAATAATTCCATTACATTGATTTATCAACTATCAAACATTTATCATATAAAACAAACCTCAAAATGTCTCAAATATCATATTTTCATGTCTATAATGGCAAGCAAATAGCTAAAGGAACATAAAAAAAATCAATATAAATCCACCATATTGCCTAACACATTGCCTTAGGTTCCTAAAACATAAATAACTTATAAACCTACTAATAAAAGTAAAAAGGTCGACTTGGCTTGGATCATCCTCGAGACCACACTTCTCACACCGACACTAAGCATCTGAAATGGTTAAAAGGGAGTGGGTGAGCTTAACAAGCTCAGTGGGTGCCTAGAATAACCACTACATAAACAACCATCATGCATCAACTCAACAATCATATATCACATTCATATCATCTTACTTGTATTTATTTGCATAGTTTTCAGCATACTTTATTCGTAAACAAGCATATTCATTCATATATACATATAATCACAATCAAACACAATTTATGATAATTTGGCTATTGAGACTATGAAACATATATTGAGTTCTATCATCACACATTGGATACACGGATCTCCACACACCAACACTGGACACAAAGAGTCAAAACATATCCCATAAGTGAAGCATATAGATAACACTCTCCAACACACCAAACATGTCCTATTGAATGGAGCATAGCTCACATTCCCTTATCTCTCCAACATGTCCCTAGGCCTTAGCGCCCTACATTATTGTTACATATTTTTATTATATATTCACTGCATGTTCACTTTATTATCACAATATAATCAATCACATGGTGTGAAGAACATACCCATATATTTTCTATCACATGGCATAAAGAACATACTCACATATTCACTTTCACAACAGTCTTCATAAGCTTATAGCATATGTCACAACATCTCATGTTTGTTCACAACATCACATCTTAATTCTCTTCTCACAATTACACAAGCACATGTTTCACATATTAAGCATAGATATAAGAATACTTACACTCTGAATTTAGAGTAAGGGTTTAGGCTATCTCTAAATTCTCAAATACACAATGAATCGTCTACAAGCAGCGATTTCAAAATACTCACCAAATATACGCTTTCTTTAAAAACTCGAAAGCTTAGACAAACTTTCCTTTGCCTTTAATTTTTGCTTGTTGAAGGTCCTACTGATTCAAATGTTTCAACCACAAATATCATGCAAATATACAAGTAAAAATTAGAAATCCACATATCTCATACAATCATAAACAATAGCCTAAGCTATGTTTTCTTAAACTCAAACCTTAAACCTAGTAAACTTTAAACTCTAATACCTTGGTCTACACTTAATCTTTTTGCATGAAACGAATTACGTTCAGCTACATATTTACCCACGACTAATTCCCAATCTTTAAACCACACAAAACTACACGTTTTAAAATACCAAATATTTTCTACACAAAATGGCTATAATAACGAAAATTCATTAAAACTTGAGAAAAACTTAACGAAACTTCAAAGTAACTTTAGAAACCTTCTAATTATGTTAAAACAAGTTGAAAAACACTTTAATATCAAGTTTGTGTACACAAACCCGAATTTCACCATTAAAGACTTTATTTTCGGCTGTTATTCAGAACTTTCATTTTAATGGCTAAAAACTTAGTTTAAAGCACAAGATATCATTTAAAACTCATTGGAAAATGATGGGTTACCTTTTTTTGAAGAAAAACGAGTTTTGACACGAATTCGTAAAACCCCACGTTTGGAGAAGATAATGAAGAAGATGAAGGTGATGAAGGTTTTTGGGTGTTTCTGTTGGTTTTTATAGGTATCTAAAGTTTTAGGGTTATTAGAATTCAAAAGAACTTAGGAGTTGGTATTTAAAAGAAATTGGAAGAGATTGGAAGAGCAAAGAATGGCACAAATTATGAGGGAGGAGAAGCTGACGTTTAATTGAATTGAAAAAGCGGGGTTTTAAGTAGATTTTGGACATTTGGTCAAATTGCTTCATAAAAACTCTTAATTTTGACTCTTTCACAAATTAGTCCTATTTTGAAAATTAAAGCTATTTAAAACTCATTTTTAAAAATTGATTTAATTTTCTAATAGTCATTTTCGAAAACATTACCGATTACTAACTTTACAAAATTTCGAACACATATAGGCTAAAATTCCTAAAATATCCTCAAAACTTCTAGACCCAATTTTGGGGTCTGACAACACACAAGTATCGTGTCACGATAGAGAAGACAGTCTACTCCTTTGGCATGTTTCCTAGGGTTGTCGCGACATGCTATGCCCATGTCGCGACATAGAAAACAATCTTGGCATTCTTCAGTTCTGGTCCTTTTGTTGCGACACAGATCAGTCTGTGTTGTGACATAGTGATCAGCTTCATACATATTCTTCTTCTAAAGGTCTCTTACACACTCAAAAGTTTGTTAGCTAACACTTAGGCCTCACTCGGCCTTAGAGTCAATAAAAAGCACCTTTTTACACTTTTTACACATTTTATTCAACATATGAAAACTAAACTAAATCCTAAGCAAACTCAAGGAAAATGCTTAATTTCAAGCTCCTAAAGTGTGAAAAGTAGTTTAATCTGCTAGGTCAAAATACGACAAATCAAGTACCCATCGAATCAATCTCGGCTTGGCATCTTTCTTGGCAAGAAAGTAGTTGATCGTCGAATGATCCGTAAAGACTGTCACTTTAGTACCTACAAGATAAGATCGAAACTTGTCAAAAGCAAACACAATCGCAAGTAGTCTTTTTTCGGTTATCGTATAATTTAGTTGAGCTCTCATCAAAATCTGACTTGTGTAGTAGATGGGATGAAAAATTGTATTCCTTCGTTGGCCCATCACAGCTCCTACCATGAAGTCACTCGCATCAGACATTAACTCAAATGGCAATTCCCAATCCTGTGTGACGATAATTTATACCGAAATTAATCGATTTTTCAGATCATTAAATGCTTTCAAACATTCTTCATCAAAATTGAATGTTTTTTTCTTCTCCAATATTTTGCTTAAGGGTTTAGCAATCTTGGAGAAGTCCTTGATGAATCTCCGATAGAATCCAGCATGTCCCAAAAAGATCCTAACACCCTTTACAGATATTGGAGGTGGGAGTCTCTCAATGACATCTTTCTTGGCTTTATCAACCTCGATTCCTTATCTCGTTATTCGGTGCCCCCAAACAATACCTTCTCGTACCATAAAATGACACTTTTCCTAATTGAGTACGAGGTTTGTTTCTTCGCATCGCCTTAGTACATTTGCTAGCTTGGCTAAGCAATCATCGTAAGTGTCTCTGAACACTAAAAAATCATCCATAAAGACTTCTAAGAACTTCTCAACCATTTCAGTAAAAATGGCCATCATGCATCTTTGAAACGTAACAGGTGCATTACATAAATCAAAAGGCATGCGTCTAAATGCGAACATACCGTACGGGCGTGTGAATGTCATTTTGAATCCTCTAGTACGACTATAATCTGATTACACCCTGAGTATCCATCTGGAAAATAGTAATAGTCTCGCCCCGCGAGTCTATCCAACATCTGATCCAAGAATGGCAAAGGAAAGTGATATTTCCTAGTCGCCTTGTACAATTTCTGGTAGTCTATGCAAATTCACCATCCCGTAACTGTTCTAGTCGGTATCAACCCCCTATGTTCATTCTCTACAATTGTAATACCTCTTTTCTTTGGGACGCACTAAACCAGACTTACCCATGTACTGTCAGAGATAGGATAAATTATACCCGCATCTAGCCACTTGATGATTTCTTTCTTTATTACATCCTTCATAATGGGGTTCAATCTCCGTTGTCTATCAATCGTCCCTTTCTCGTCATCTTAAAGATGATCTTGTGCATGCACACGGATAGACTAATACCACAAATGTCGGCTATGGTCCATCCGAAAGCCTTCTTGAATTGTTTCAACACTTGAATAAGTTTCTCTTCCTGTTCTTTGATTGCTAAGCTGAAATAATCACAAGCAAAGTAGAGGCGTCACCTAAATAAACATATTTTAAATGCGAGGGAAATACCTTGAGTTCGAATTTAAGTGACTCTTCAATTGATGCTTTTGGTTGGACATATCTCTACTCTCCAATTCCAAAGACTCAAAATGGGATTGTGGGTTAAATTCCTTTGGGTTAGCTTCTAGCAAAGCTAAATGATCCTCCTCCTCCTCATCACTTGGAGAGTTTGACAATAAGATTTTTTCCAAAAGATCCTCAACAGAGTTAAGCTCCTCTTCCATGACTGATTCTTCTATCTCGGATATTGCATAACAATCATCAACTACATTAGGAATTCACATGGATTTAAAAATGTTAAATGTTACCTGATCATCTTGAACACGCATAGTAAGCTCGCACTTCTACACATAAATAAGGGTCCTTCTAGTTGTTAGAAACG
Source organism: Gossypioides kirkii (assembly GCA_005610355.1). NCBI lineage: Eukaryota > Viridiplantae > Streptophyta > Magnoliopsida > Malvales > Malvaceae > Gossypioides > Gossypioides kirkii. The sequence continues at coordinate 26,799,924 of CP032245.1, forward strand.
ACCTTTCTAAGATGATTGACACTTCTTTATCTCTTTCAAAGTCTAAGATAGCAAAGTCATTAGGAAAAATAAATTTATCTACACGTACCAATACATCCTCGATTTTTTCTTCAAGATGTGCTATGGATCGATCTGCTAACTGAAGTGTAATTGTAATTGGTCTAACTTCACCTATCCCTAACTTCCCAAATATTGATATGGGCATCAAGTTAATGTTCGCACCCAAATCGCATAGTGTCTTACCATAATAAATTGCTCCAATGTTGCAAGGTATGGTAAAACGCCTAGGGTCTTTCATCTTTGGGGGTAATTTATCTTGAAGATATACACTGCATTCCTTCATCAGAGCTATCATCTCAAATTCTTCAATTCGTCATTTCTTAGACAAGATATCCTTCATAAATTTGACACAATTTTTCATCTGCTCAAGTGCTTCTACCAATAGAATGTTGATATAAAGCTGCTTGAGTACATCTAGAAACTTGTAGACGTTCTATTGCTCCAAGAAAAATTAGGATGGGTTCGCCAAGATGAATCGTAGACGTTCGATTGAGGTCTCTGCCAACCTCAGTTTTGGTTCTGATTACCCATGTAATACACAAATTTTGGGTTTGATAGGCAATCTTTGAACAAGTGCCCATCCCCATAATAGACACAGGCTACATTCTCAAATTAATTAGGTGGCTGAGCGGTAACATTGCTAAACTCATTAGTAGTAAAATTCTTAGGCATTAAGGAAATCGAAGATACCTGAGCTGTAAGTGAAGTGAGTGGATTCACTTCATGTATTCTTGCAACTCGTCTTTCTGAAGTTGCTTAGTTAGTTGGCCATTGGTAATTGATGCTCACAGCCCTCTCTGTAATTTCATAAGTCTAGTTGTAATACTTATAAAGAATAACACCATTAGCAGAAGAATCTTCTACCATCCTCGTGTGAGCATTGAGACCGTTATAAAACGTCTCTAATCGGATGCAATGAGGGATTCCATGATGAGGGCATTTTCGTAATAGTTTTTTAAATCTTTCCCTGCCTCATACAAGGTCTCGTCATTCATCTATCGAAAGGTAGTGATTCCATTCCTTAACTAAGCATTCTTGCTAGGTGGGAAGTACTTCATAAGCAAACGTTCTGCTAACTCTTGCCATGCGGTAATGGAATCTGGTGGAAATGAGTTTAACCAAGTTCGAGCTCTATCCCTTAGTGAATATGGGAACAGCTTTAATCGTAGTGCATCTTCAGGTTCTCCGACTAACTTGAAGGAATCGCTCACCTCTATAAATAGTATTAGATGAAGGTGAGGATCTTCGATAGGTATTCCATTGAATTGGCCCACTGTCTAAAGCATCTGGAACATACTGGCTTTAGTTCAAATTGTTGTGCATCAATTTTGGGTCTCTTGATACCCAGATTAGTTCATGAAACAATGGCACAACATACTATTTCAAGGCTCTATCCCTATCACCAGCAATAAGGATAGGATTTCGAGCATGATTTGCTCCATTTCTTTGATCTTGGTTCTCGAAATTCATCTCTTCGGCTCTTTTTTTAGCTACTTGTCTTCTTCCTTCTCGAAACATTCGTTCAATCTTAGGGTCTACGGGGAGTAAGTCAATAATTCGGTCAATACTCATAAACAACAGAAATGATCACAAAAATTAATGAAGTTAAAAATTAAATAGAAAATAAACCAAAATGCAAAATAAATAATTTCACAAATAATTTTAAACAGTCCCCGGCAACGGCGCCAAAAACTTGAAACGACGGAAATGTGCAAGTGTGCATAATCGCAACAAGTAATAAAGTGACAAGTAAATGTCGAGTTATCGTACCCACAAGGATTGTGTTAGAAAATATTTATGAAATGCAAATTAAACAATTTTGGTGGTGAAAATTTGTTGACTTGAAAGCGGTTTAATTAACTAAAAATTAAACTAAGTAATTAAAAAATAAAAATTTCAATGCTCGATTTCAAGGTTTTAATCAATATGACATAAATGTGCTAGATCAATTGCATTCTTTAACTTAACATTATTGGAATCATGTTCATGTTGTTACAAATTAAATTCATGGTAACTCGGCAATTTGCTAACTTTTGAGCATACTCACCTATTAAAACTCATTTATCTCTAGACTATATCTCTATGTCAATTCGACTTATTAAACAACTTTTAATAAGTAAATGTGTTAATGCACATACATACTCATGAAATTAAAATAATCTCTTGAACATATCTCTATGCCAATTCAAACAATTAATCAATTTTCATAAGCAGTTAAAAGATTAAGTGAAGTAACAACATATCTCTATATTGAAACAATTTAATCACAAAAATCTTACAAGTTATGCAAGCCTAATGTATTGTTTAATACCGTCGCTAATTTAACCTTTGGCTCCCTTAGAAGATTAAACATGCGCCAATTAAATATTGTGTCCATTAATTACAATTCCAATCCACTTAAATAATTAATTCAATTGTTACCTTACAATTAAAATGAAGCATAACATCAGCATGATTATATTTAATTGAATAAATCAGCAAGGCCTATAACAACACAAACATGATTTTTAATAAATTAAGCGATCGAATGCAATCAATCTAACACGAATTAAATTAAGTCATTTTAATTAAAGAGTAATAAAATAATAATTATTCATCATAATAGAAACAAGAAATTAAAAGAGAAAGGAACTAGAAACAAATCCGGTGTCTCTCTAAAGCCACTAGCGCACTCCTCTTCTTCTTGGCTCGTTCTGTCAGTTCAAGGCCTCTACGAACACTCGAGTGCTGCTACTCCAAGCCAGAAGAAGGCTCTTTCTTAAGAGGAGAAGTTGGCAAAGGAAGGGAAAGAAAATGGAAGAAAGCAAAGGGAAATGAAAGGGAGAAAGTGAGTGAAGAAGAGAATGTGTTGTGGATGAATTGAGTGATGAATGAGGTGGAAAAGAGGGGGTATTTATAGGTGAGATTGGCTGCTAATTTTAGCAAAGAAATATCAGCCATTAACCCCCCTATGGCCGGCCACCACTCATACAAATGTTGATGATTTCAACTTGCTATATTTGGCTAGGGGCAAATCTACAAAAGCATAACAAGTGGAGGGGTTTGAATGCAATTTCAAGGAGACTTCAAGAGCTGATTTTCAAGTCAATAAACAAGCTGATGTGATCTGATTGGGTCAGCATTTTGGATGGATTTGGCCAACCCAATTGTTCGTTTGGATCAGTCTTTCGTATTACCACAACTTGGCCTCATTTCCATAATATAATCAATAATAATTATTTAACCCAAAACAAATTGGATTAAAATTAAAATTAATTATATTATGTATTAATATTCATAATTGGATCGTCTTAGGTTGATAAATTAATTCACCTCGATGCTTCAGAAATTGCTTCACGGTTTGAGCTTCTAGCAGTATCTGTCAAGCTGATTTTCATCCTTTGTAAAAAATTATTGAAAATAAATCAAATTCATGATTAATTATTATAAAAATAATTAAAATTTAATATGTTGGTAATTTAAGTACAAATTAATTATTTTATAATTAAATTATATTTTTCGATAATAATTACTACGAAACAGCATGCATTTAAGCTAGAAAAGACATGAAAAAGTCTATATATTTTTTTGTTTCCATATACCTAAAAATTGAATAACAAAACAAATTGTTTTAATTAACTATATAACTGAACAGTTCACTAACTAGTTGTACTTTAATTAACTATCATTAGGGCAATGTATCAATTCATAATCATTTCGAATATGCGTAATCATGGCATACCTCGTGGCTTTGCGATGTAGTTTGCCGAACTCCTTTTTGTCCATATGTTTATCTTCTCCCTGCAATGTGTGGATTATAGGGGTCATCCACGTTTCCTTTTTATCTAAGCTAAAAATTTGTTGAATATTGTAACTCGGGTATCTCTGTATAGCAACAAGATTTTTCCTCTTATCTCAATAATAACTAAGGACACCAGTTTGGATAACACATTTGCATGCGTATTATCTTTCCTTGAAAGTTGTTTTACTTGTACCTTGTTGAACCCTATGAATAGTTGGGCTGCCATGGAATGATACTTCTTTAGAACTGATTCCTTTACCTCATACTCACCACTCATCTATTTAGCTACTAGTTGGGAATCCATATACACAACAAGCTCATTTTCTTTAAGCTGGCAAGCTAATTACAACCCTAATATCAAAGCTTCATATTCTGTCCCATTATTGGATGTCTGGAAATCGAAGGATAGCTCATATTTCCACTCATTATCATTAGAATCTATTAGAAGTACCGCTGCTCCTGATCCCATTTTTTGTTGTAGAGTCATCAACATATACTAGCCAACCTTTTGAGTTATCAGTCACCTTTACACCCTCCTAAGGTGAACTAACTACTATGTTACGTGCAACAAATGGAAAAGGAAATCTTAGACTATCATGCTTATTTATCATACATCATCATAAAGATAACAAGTTAAACCATCAATTGTCATTAGCATTCGCAAGGGATTGCAAATATCAAATACGTTTAATTCCATAAAATACTCACGGATCCACATTTCAAATTATAAATTACTTTATCTGTTGGATTAGAAGGATTCTCAAAAGAACACTCGACCACGAAATCAGCTAAGATTTATCCCTTTATCATTGTTCTTGGGCCGTACTCCATACCAAACTCGTCTAACTCAATACTCCACTTGGTCATCTTCTTGAGGTGTCAACTTTAAACAATATATCTTTGATAGAGTTGATTTTTCATGACAACAACAAGATGAGCTTGGAAGTAGGGACACAGCTTGCGAGCTACAACAATCAGAGCAAAGATAAGTTTTTCAATTTTTGAGAAGTTTTGTTCGTCGTTCTGTAGCACCTTACTAACAGAATATACTGGGAATTGATGAACATCCTGTCCTAACCAAAACAGCTGTAATCATCTCCTTCGAGGTCGCCAAATACATGTAAAGGGTTTCTCCCACACGTGGTGACATCAAGAGCGGTGGGGATGTGAGATATGTCTTGAGCTTTTAAAGGTTGTCTGGCCTTCTTCGGTCCATGAAAAAGAAGTGCGCAAGGCCTTAAAGAGAGGCAAACATTTATCTGCTATTCTTAACACAAATTTATTAAGAGCGACCATTTTACCCGTCAAATACTGTACATCCTTTATTGTCTTTGGAAGAGGCATATCTAGGATTGCACGAATCTTTTCTAGGGATTACCTTTATTCCCCTTTTCGAGACCATGAAGCCTAAAAATTTACAAGCTCTGACATCGAAATCACATTTTTCTGGATTCAATCTCATTTTATGAGCTCGCAACTAAGAGTAGAACCCTTTACCAGCATATCATCAACGTAAACTTCAATGCTTGGCCCAATCTGCTCCTTGAAAATTCTATTCACAAGCCTTTGGTAGGTCACACCTGCATTTTTCAAGCCAAAAGGCATGACAAGGTAGCAAAATAACCCCTCCTCTATAATAAAAGTTGTCTTCTCCGAATCTTTCGAGGCCATGGATATCTGATTATACCCAGAAAAGCATCCATAAAACTCATTAATTTATTGCCCGAGGACGCATCGACCAGCCTATCAATCGAAGGCAAAGGAAAACTATCCTTGGGGCAGACTTTGTTAAGATTGGTGAAGTTTATGCACATTCTCCATTGACCACTAGCCTTCTTCACCATTAAACATTTGAGACCTGGTAAGGATATTCAACTTCCTTAATGAGTCTTGTTGACAACAACTTTCCAACCTCGTGCCTTATGGCTTCAACAACCTATGGAGCAAATCTTATTTTCTTCTGCTTCACTGGTTTGGCTTCGTGCAAAACAGTCAACTTGTGAAAAATCATCTGAGGATCCACTCCTGGCATATTTGCAGTTGACCAATAAAAGACATCGGCATTTTCTCTTAAGCATTGAAGCAAATTATCTTTCTCCTTACTTGCTAATGTAGACGAAATTTTAACCACCTTGTCTACATCATCATAAAATAATTACAAAGTTTCCATAGCCTCTGATGTCTTTGGCTTTTTCACTCTCTCTACACTTCTATTATCCAAACTATCTAAATCTAGTAACTGACCATCTACCCCTATGAGTTGCGAGCTTTGCCCCAATTGTACCTGCTCACGCATTTGCTTCATCGATAACATATGGCACTACTTAGCTATTTTCTGATCTGGCTGCATGTACCCTACCCTCATTCTTGTGGGGAGCTTTATCTTCATGCAAAATGTTTCCACCATCATCTTAGACATCCTCATTATTGAACGTTCAAAAATAGCGTTGTATGCCATATGATGATCAACTACAAAAAAATTGGACATATTTCGTCATTGAATGCTCACCATCCCCCAAGGTAACTGGTAAAGTAATGCAACCATCTCAACAAGGTGGTTCGCGAAACCATACAACGAGTTTGCGCTCTTCAACACTTGCTCCCTTAGCCTCATCTTATGGTATGCTTTCCATGTTAGTACCTCAACAGCACTGCCACTATCCACTAGTATCCTTTTCACCTTAAAACCTACGATTGCTACAGATACCACCATCGGATCATTCCCCTCTTAATCACAAACTAAGTCTTCATCTTCGTTACTAAAATCTACCTACCATTTTTCCAGCTAGCGGAACCTCTTAGGTGAACTAATAGACATGACGCTTCTGAGATGTGTTATCCTCTTCATATTGGAAGTTTTCCAATCCTAATTAGTTTCAATTATCACATGAATTGTTCCTCTCACCTTTTTCTTACCCTTAGCTTCAGTTCTTGAACTCTGCCCAAGTTGTTCACTATTTTGAGCCACAAAGTTCTTAAGCTCATCGTTCCAAACTACTTCTTCAATAGCATCCTTTAAGGAAGAACATTCTTCAGTTTTATGACCTCCACCTTCATGTATTATGCCTCATAGGCGGAGGAGTTGACAAAATGCCCAAACTTTTCACCTGACAAAGAATATATGTACGTGTAACATTCAAAAAGGTATAAGTTTCAAATTTACCATAAGGAGGATACCTTTTCGCATGCTTAGGCTAAGATCTCTAAAACGCTCTAGACGAGTCACCCTAAGATTTTCCTTTTTGTTGTCCCTCACCCTGTACACGAAGAGCCTGAGAGGACGTAACCTTATGATTTCGAACTCTTTCTCTATTCCTCGAAATGTGCCACGAGCTGCTCTCTTGATCTCCTCTACCTCAGTGAACTTATGAGCCCTTTCATACAAATCTTCCAAGCTTTGTGGTTTGTTGTCAGTGAATGAATATTGTACATGCTCATCCAAAACTCCCATAATAAAAGCATCAATAGCCCATTGATCCTCTAGATTCTTCGTATTTAATGTTTCAGCGTGAAAATGTTTAACATAATTTTGCAAACTTTCTCTCTCTGCTTAACAAACATCAAAACTATGTGTATTCATTATTGTTCTATGTGCCCTAAATCTACCCAGAAAAATTTGTCTCAATTGCGAAAAACTTTGAATAGAACCCTGTGGGAGGGATGAATAAAAGTCCTTTGCGTTTCCTTTAAGGGTTGTTAAGAAAACCTTACAGTTCGTAGCATCAGAATCTCCCAACACATTCATATAATCATTGTACTGCATGAGGTGTGCTCATGGGTCCCTTCTGCCTTCAAAGATTTCTTTTGGAACCTTAAAATTTGACACTAAACTTACTATCGCAACCTCGATAACTAACAGATTATTGGAATAAAATAGTCAATCCATATCTTGAGAATCCGAATGCAAAGCTTATATGTCCCTCCGCAGAGCATCCATCTTGTTCTATCAGGATTTCATATGCAACCCAGAACCATCTTCACGAACATTGCTATTACCGTGGAGATTATAGTTATCAGACTGTACCTTCTTCCTCGATTCTTCATTTTTTCTCGACAACTCTTGCTGAAATGATTGTTGTTATTCATACCTAGCGCTTTGCACAGTCATATGTTGATGTGATTCTGGACACATCACCTAATTACAGAAGCTTGCAGACTTTGATTGGGCCAAGATCCAAACCCACATTCTAATTGGGCCACAAATTAAAAGGTTTCTTTTGAGATTTTGGGTATTAGGCCTAATGAGGCTCATTATAAGTCCATTCCAAATATTGAGCTTCAATAAGGAAAACCCAAGTTTAAGATGAAATGAAAACATTCTTTATTTGTTGATTTTGTTAACATTCTCTTTCATAATGTGTGTGTTTCATATTCATGCTTTTATGTCATGCTCTTATTTTTGTCATGTTTATATTGAGTCAAATTAAATTATGTTTATGATTCGTGTTTTTGTATTATGCTTTTAATAATGATTGTTCAAAATTAGAGTCTAACTATTTATGTTGTGTCCACATGTTCATTGGTTCATTTTGTCATCATATTATGTTTTGCATTATATGTTTGCATCTTTAAATTAGTGACTTGCATTATTAATCTACATCTTTTAATAAGAAATGCATTACGTGTTTTGCATTTAATAAATTCATGCATTATGTAACTTTCAAGTTAGTTAAGTATGCATCATAAATAATGACATGCAGTATGTAACTCTCATGTTAATTAAGATTGCATCATAAATTATGTTATGCATTATGTAACTCCCATGTTAATTAAAGTTTGCATCATTAAATCAAGTCATGCATTTAGTAATCCATTAGTTCATTTAGTTTGTATCTTTAACCATGCATTTAAGCATCTTAGTCATTAGATATGTGTGTGATATTTAATGTAGCTATTATTTTAATACATAAGTTAAAGTGTGTTTACTTTTATTAAGTGTTGTTTTAAATTGAATAAAGAACATGAATAGGTTTTAAGTATTTAATAAGCATTCATGCTTAATCAGGTGACTCTTCAAAAGACTAAGGGAACACTTTTCTAATGCTGATCAGTTTTGGAACACTTAAAGGCCAATTCAAGACAAGGTGACACTTCAAAAGACCAATGGGAAACTCTTCAAATGCTGATCGGTTTTGGTACACTTAAAGGTCAATTCAAACAAGGTGACTCTTCAAAAGACCAAAGGGAAACTCATAAAATGCTAATCGGATTTTGGGGCACTTAAAGGCTAATTCATGGCACCAATTAAAAGGATGAAATGCAAAGAATAAAAGCAATCAGTTATGGTAGAAGAAAGGACTTCAAAATAGCAACTTAATGAGCATTAATCTTCATAAATATGGTGATCTTTAAGCCAAATAAAGACATGCTCTTTCATCTACTTAAAGACAAGTGAAGAGACATGCCTATTGAGCTTACCATTAGGGAGTTAAACTGAATTTATTGATCTATTTTTAAGATAGTTTAGTGACCGAATTTGAAAGGTCTTAAGAGCACTTGAAAGGTCATTTGAGGCCTATAAATTTTGTTCCAAGACATCCAAGTAAAAAAAAACTTTTGTTTGAATTTAAATCATATTTTCTGAGAATATTTCTCTCTAGGTTCTTCATTAAACTGTTCGAACTTATCAAACTTTCTTCAAAGTTTGTGGCGTTCAAAATTTGTCTTATCACTCCGTTTTCCATCTTGAGGTGTGGCGACTTCGATATACCAAGATTCGAGTATAACGTCAAGTTTAAGCGGGTCGTAGTTTTAATATAACTACAGTTCCTTAGAGAATTCAAGTGCTTCGAATTAAGGTTTCCACCTTTTGAATCATTTCAAGACGATTCTTCAATCAAGTTGTTTTCCGAACCCTCAAAGCTCAAGAAATCGCATCATATGTTCCCTCATCAACCTCATTTGTTTTTGAAGAGCAATAAATTGTTGTAAGGATTCTTCTTAGTTAGAAGGAAATGACAACCCCTTGCCAGAAGGATTTCCTTGACCAATAGGGACATTCAAATCAAAAGAGTTTGAGGCTCCTACATGAGCCAAGTTACCCAGATTCTCTGTCGATCTACAAACCACCTACCGGATAATTTCATCTCACTAGGTTGATTCCTAGCACCAGAGTTCCTAAGCTGTCCAGCAAAAAAATCAATGGGGAAATTATAACCAAGATTAGCCATTTTTAACTGAGAATCTGAAAATCAGAAATTCTCCAAGCTCACCACACCAAATTGTTGAGTAATTTTTAGTGTCTTTTAGATGGTGTAATTTTTCTATTTATATGATATGGTATTGTTCATTGATAGGACAATCTAAGTAGAGTCCATGCATGCAGACACGTACCCTACCTTAGATTAACCACGTGTTTATATAGTTCTTAACCCATGCAACTTCACAGTATGGGACCTCATAATATAGGTATCATGTTTGGCTCACCATTCTGCAAACGCCTCTTACAAGTTTGGCTCTTGGGCTATGCATGCGATTCGACTCGATGCCATATTTAAAATTGATTTGGGCCAATGATGAAAATCATGCTAACAAATACCAAAAAATAATAATTAATGGATAATTAATTTTATTATATTTTTTTAGTTTTAATGCATTAAATCATAATATAATTGAATGGTCATAGTTGTACTGTGAAAATGAACATATTATTATTAGGTTTTTAATTATATTATTATTTTTTAGTTCTAAATTATGATTTAAATGAACATATACGAAGGCCATAAATATTAATTAGATTTTATCATGTAAAAATAATATTTTTAAAATATTATGAAAATAATATGATTATATTAATAAATTAATGGATAATTAAAAAAATATATAATTGCATCATTTTCTGAAAATTTTGTGTGTATTTTATTGTATTATATATATGATAACAATTAATATTGGATATACTTGTGCTATAATTTAATTCGAAAAATTAAAAGGATGCCACATGTGTTATTGTTTTAAAATATTTCGTTTCTTTCTCTTACAGAGTATATTTCAAGCTTTTTTAAATAGATAATACGAAATAAATATTTAAATACTTAAATGGTATGTTAATACTATTATTTACTAAAATGGTATGGTTGAAACAGTGTTAGGGGTAGAGGGCATGAAGGAGACGGCACCACTTTTTTTATGATTTAATCATGGAACCATCATTACTAATGATATGTGTTAAAATATATATATTTAAAGGGTGGAGGGAGTGAGAGAGGCGACACCTGTATTTTGTACCTATACATTGGTGAAACCGAGTAAAAATACAAGTTAAAGGGGTAGAGGGTGACTGAGAGACGACACCAATGGAGGGTACCTGTCAGGTAGTACCAGTGGAGGGTTCCTATCAGGCAGCACACAATTAAGGGTACCTGACAGGCGGTACCTAGTGCTGAACCCCTATTTAAATAGTGTTTACTTGAATGGTTTTGAAGATAAGAAGAGAAGAAGAAGAAGAAATTGGTTGTAGAAGAAGAGAAAACAGAGAAGAATTCATAAGGTTATATAAATATATATATATATATATATATATATATATATTATCTTTTTTCAATATATTTTTTTAAAATAAAATATTGAGAAATTTAATTATTTTTACTGATTTAGTATTGAAGATAGATAATCAATATTTCGTATGTATTTATTTCGATAGAGTAATTTTGACAACAATTGAATATATATTTGAATGTCACCAACAAATAGCAATGAGATTTAATAGAAATGACTCGGTTGATGATATGAAAGAAAATATCAGTGCAAAAATTATTAGACATTGTGGGAGGAGGATCTTGAGACTATTCTACAAATTTTCAATTTCAACAGATCCCATCAAATTTACTAATATAGAACTTGTAGACGATGAAGACATGAAGACAATGGTTTTCACTTTATTGCCGGAATCGGAGTCGCCAAACTGATCCTATTCAGTTATTTGCTAAGTTAGCTGATGTAGAGCCAACTGAAGATTTCACTCCATTAGGTGAAGAACATGGAGTTCAAGATCTGTGTACGGTGGTTTCGAGAGTGTACGTTGATAGGCGATCGACTGTACGTAGTATCGACATCGATCTCAATGCTCCACTTGCGTGAAATAGTGAACCCTTGTGATTGGTGAGTATGATTTGTTAATTAAATTGTAGTAATTTTAGTAAAGTGTTATATTACTTAAGCTAGTGAATTTCATGTGAATTGGGAAAAATATAAGTAAAATGTGGATTTTTGAGGTTGAGGAAGACTTTTGGCCTTGTCAAAATAGTTGGGGAAATTAGAAAATTCAAGTTAGAATGTTAAGGATCAATTTGTTAAAAGTTTAAATGTTTAGGGGCGAATTCGTAATTTTGTAAAAGCATGAAATATGAATGAAATGGAATAATTGAATTATATTCTAGATGTTAATTAAGTTAAAACATATTTTAGATCAAGAAAAAGATCAATCGAACCTAGACCGAGGAAAGGCTAAAGTCGTGGAATAGTCGTCAACTATATTCTCCAACTGTAGTAATCAAGGTAAGTTTGTATGAGTTATATATGGTTAAGTGTGTATTTATGTATTGTTTAAATGTTGTTAATTAGAGATATATGCATACAAATACAAATGGAATATGATGTACAAATGCTTGTACACATAATGGAAGGAAAGTCTCGTTTGAACCTTGAGAATACTTAGGATACAAATGACATGTCATTAGAAAGTATACGTATTGGGTGCTGGTCTTGGAAGTCCTACCGATGGTTGAGATCCAAAATTTATTGTGAATTCTCCACAACTCATGTGAGCAGCATTGTGTAGCTACCATCTCGGCCCACAGCTTGTGTGAGCAGACCCTTTTCATAGCTCATGTGAGCATAAATGAAAAGGAAAAAGGAAATGATATATGTACGTGGAAAGGTTTCTGAGTATCTGATGTTACTCGAAATGGTTCAACAGGTATGAACTATGTGATGGAATGGAAATACCAATGATGCTATGGCTAGATAATTCAAGGTAGAGAAAAGGGTAAATGTTTTACTCACCTTATGACAAAGAGCATTATTTTTATAAATTATGATATTTATTTACTAATGGCATGAGTTGTGATGGTTAGGATTGTGAATGGATTATATAAAATATCAAGCATGAAAGCATGTTTAATTTTAAGAATCTTGGTAAGTGCAATTACTTATATACGAACTTACTAAGCATGATTTGCTTACGTTGTTATTTTTCCTCGAATGTGTAGATCATCAGAAGCTTATCGGTTTTGGACATCATCGAAGACATATCACATTAACTAACAACCATTTTGGTAGCTTTTGTAATCCTTTGATCTTGGTTATAAATGGCATGTATAGGAGGTTATGTTATGGTATAAAGAAGAAGGTGTTAAACTTGTATATAGTAAGGTTTACTATGCTTTGGTGTGCACATTTGGTTTAAGCTAGTAGAACTTAAGTAACGTATATATTATGTAATACACATGCAAGTAATTTCATATGAGATTTTATCAAGACAAGAAATTGAATGTTTGATGAGTTTGGTTGATACAAATGTGGTGCCTTTGGTGGGCATATTGGTTGGATGTTTAAATAAGAAGATTTCATGTAACATGGTGTTCTAAATGATGTTTTTAGGTCATGATATTACATGTTTAGCTATGGTATCTTGTTGAGTAATTCATGTTATGAACATACCTTTTTTAGGAAGTAATTTTGGCAGACACGGCCTATGTCACGGGCTGTCACACGGTCGTGTGCTATTTTAAGGTGCAATGCCAGTTACACGGGCTAGGACACGACCGTGTGGCCCAATTTCGTATAGACACACAGCCTAGCACACGGTCCCTTAAAGGGGCGTGTGTTGTAAGTCAGTAAGGCTAGTTCGAGTATATACATAGGTGGGTACACATGCTGTTACACGACCATGTGCCCTACTTCGAAGGCACACACGGGCGAGCACATGGGCTGGCACATGGCCGTGTGCCCCTGTTTCACCAAATTTTCTAACGTTTCCTTAAGCTTTCTAACTTGTTTTAAATTAGTTCCAATTTGTATTCAAGCTATTCTTAAGGTCATTAAAGTATGTTTTAAAAGCTAAATGAATGAGATTATGTAGATATATGTGAATGCTTGTTTACATCGAATTAAGATGATATTACGATATGGAAAGTGTGATTTGTCTAGTAATACTTTTTAACCTTAAACCGGTAATGGAAACGGGTTAGGGGTGTTAAATGGAATGACGATCTAGACGCGTCTTCAGTTGTGTTTTGAAATGTAATCTTTGTGGTAAATACAAGCTTGTAATAAGCATTTTCTATAATTTAATTAATACAAACTTGAAAATTTAAATTACAAACTACATGCAGTAAATATAATGTTACAAGTTCTAAAACTGATGGTTCAATGTTGTCTTCCGAGGGGTAAATCCTTGTGGTTCCCGACGTTGACATTGAGGATGCTCATGAATGTCATTGTTACCCTCACCCGAAACATCATTCACAACATCCATCGGCAAACCTTGGGGTGTGCTAAACATACTCAAGAAATTATTTGTCCAAATGGTTTGCCCAGGAGGAGTTGAGTACTGAGGTGAGTTTGGGCTGAAAGTATCAAACATCATCGATGATCTTAGATCTAGATTATTTGAACTGGAATTAGGAATCTCTGAATGATATGCCACACCTAACGCGCTCGAAAAATAATTATCGACTCCCAAGTCTGGATGATAAGAACTACCATCAAATTGTGAATAAGATCGCTCGGGTTTAGACGCCGGCTCCCGTTTGGGCTTTGATTTGGTTGCAGGAGGCGAATGTGGTAGGCTGTGTGAGAGGTGCCCTAGTATTTGCATGTGTGGAAGGATTACCATCGTTTACCCACCAAATAAAAAAGGTTTCCCACATGCCATGTACCAACATTGGTACTCCTTTTAGGGCCGTAAATCAAATGCATAATCTATCCGAGGTCTCTGCCCTATCTGGTCATCACAGTACAAGATATTCTTCATGCTCTAATGCCTAATTCTTGTCTTGTTTCCCCTTTTGTTAATTAAGTGTACAACCTCCAAACTCTATAGAGAGTCTGGAATATGATGGATGCACCCGAACTATCGTAGTACTCGATCCCCATTATACCACTCAACTGTTAAGAAATTCAACAAGGGACGTTAATGTACTACAAGTGTGGGTAGGTATGAGTAGACAAAGGGATAATAGTCACAATGTCTGGGAAGGAATATGGCATCCAGATGAATTGCACAATTAATAACATCATTATAGTAACACGAGTCAAATAACATAAATAAAATAATTACATGTAATGAATATCAATAAATATTACCCCTTCCCTGACATGTGTTTCAATCATCTAGCAGTAAATCGAAAGCATATATGACCTCTTGATATCCGGAGAAGAACTCCATCTACGAAAAAAGTAAACTTGTTAGAACAAATTTTCATAAAAAAAATTCTTGTTGTAATGGTTAAATTTTATCACCTATTCATGAGTGGGAAGACATATGTTTGGTGATTAATTGGTGCCAAGAATGGCATTTGATAAAGTGCCCAAGACTGAAGCAATACTAGGCACTCGCCTATGTCCACACCACAATGCATTGTCGTTCGACAAAGCTCGCGATACAATGTAGCTAGTACTATCCAACTGTACGAACAAGCAACGAATAAATTAGATAACAGGGACAAGTACATCAAGTGGACCTTGTTATTATTTGCATTTGGCATGAGTACACTCCCTATCATATGCATTATATATGCACGAGCAATGCACATCACCTCTCGCTCAGTGGCAGTACTCGATAAATACTCGAAATTCGCCTTCAATCATGAAAATCTCAAAGACGTTAATTTATCTCCATCATCATCGGGCAAATGTCCTAATAAGTTGTTCGTGTAAAACGTATATGAAAATGTGCAAGTGTACACGTCATTCAAGTAATAAAGTAGTGAGTAAGTTATCGTCTCCACAGGGATCAGAATTAATGTAATCTAATTGAGTTATTGTTATGGAAAAAGAATAATGTCAAGGTAAAGTTAATGCCATTACAAAAGAATAATGTTATGGCAAAGTAGATATGAATTATGTTATGACAAAGTAAAATATAAAAGAACTAAAATAAATTAAGTACTGAAATATAAATGGTAAATTGTAAATGGTTAGTGATGAACAATGGTGGAATACGTTAGCAAGTTTTCAAAGGGTAGAATATGTTGAATAATAAAGTTGGGGTTACTTAGATTTTATTCAAATATCCTAGAATGTCATGGTAATTGTCTAAAAGGTATAGTGCTTAGAGAACTCCTTCAGAATTAAATCTAATCACGTACACACACCTCCACTATGTTTAGGGTAAGCATGCATGTGAATTAGTACCAATTGAATAAAACAGTAACACAAATAGAATTAACCGAATAACATTCACAAAATATTATAAAAATAGCATCTAAATTAATCCAAACCCGATAAGAATTTACTCATGAATCTGGGTTTCAAAATCGAGTTTAATATCATTCAACATTTCCTCAACAAAAATTAACATTTAAAAGGAATCGAATTCAAAGATGAAAAGCAGGAGCTGTTGTCACCAGCCTCCTACATCACTGCAACTCTGGCTAAATCTGGAGGGTAGATGCCCTTCTTCTTCGTGCTCAGCCCTTCAATGGAACTCATCTTTTTCCCTTGCATGCTTCAGAATCCACTCATGATTTGCGCAATGTCTTGCGTGATTTTCTCAATTCTTCACTTTAATTTCACTATTTACCCTTCACATTTTTTCTCATCTTCCTCACGAGTATTTATAGATCTGATTTAAGTTGGTACTTTGCACAGCTCATCCCTTTCGTACCAACTTCTTGAAAGGTTCTAGCAGGTGCTCGCCTTCTACACTTGCTTCTGGTGTGTTCTTCCAGCAGGTACATTCCAATTGGCAACTTCTAGAATGAGTTGTGTCTAGTTGAGTCAGCACTCTCAGGATAACCATGACATGAAAACTTTGTCAGGGCTTAATCCTTCATCCTAAATTCCTTTGTTCTTATCCTGCACCTACATCACACATAACAACCGCACCACCTTTTCTTTCCCAAATTAGAGTAAAAATCCTATTATTTACGTACAACCAAGCTTTGTGAATGCATGCATGAAAAAAACTAAATTCTATCCTAAAATGTTTAATTTTACTTAAGTCCAAACACTTTCTCAAGGTTAAAAATGTATAAAATATAACTACTTTCAATAGTTATCATAAGTCATAGCAAAGGGTCGTCGGATCGGACAATGTACTAACACCCATGACCGCAATGTCGTCGATTGGGAGCCCAAGTTGTAGTGCAACATCTTCCAAAGTGATGGTGTACTCCCCACACATCATATGAAATGTATGGGTCTTAGGGCGTCATCGCTCGATCAAAGCGGAGATCAAGTTGTACTTCAAATCAAACATGCGGATCAATGTCGCTAATTCAAATCCGGATGTCTCCAAGTATGACATGAGACGTTCATCCGAAAGATAGCCCACACCGTTGACACGGCCCCTCAGTACTCGGTACGAACCCTAACCATATTAAATTACCACAATAATTAATAAATCCCAATTAAATGACCACATTAGTTAATACATCACAATTAAATAAAAAAATTAGTCAATATTTACAAATTTTATTAGCATCACATTAATCGTATTTGTTATGTAATCATCTTCTATAATCAAAGAAGCTATTTGAATATCTGCAATTTCAAAAAAATAAATTAATGTTTAAACATTTTCAATCATTACCAAAGCACATAAATATAATACAAAAGCATGCAAATCAAATTAATAGAAAAACAATATCACAATAATATCATTACAAAGACACTGAACAATTTGATTCACAAAAAAAAATAATTACAAAAATATTTTTTTATTTTATTATACATACGAAAAATTCAACATGCGATCTCTAAATCTAATTCATTCAAATAACATTAAATAATAATTTTTCAATAGAAAATATATATAAAACATTTAAAAAAATATCATTTTGATAAATAATCTCACAGGCATACCATTTGAGTTATTAATTATTATTTTTTGTATTATTGAGGTAAAAAAACCACATCACATCTTTTGTCATACCATTTCAATATATAATACTCTTTTTTATACTAATTAAGTAAATAACAAAAAACTATTAAAAATTACACAATGGAACCATATGTTATTTGCATCTACTATAAATGTTATTAAAAAAACAGAAACTATCGGAAAAACATATAAACTCAATGGGACAATATATTATTTGCATCTACTAAAAAAATATTTAAAAAAACAAAAACACACTTGCTGAGTTTATTTCAAACACCCTTTCTTTCTTTCTTCTCGTTTGTAAAATAAATAAATAAATAAAATCAAAATCTCAATAAAAATCAACACAAAGAACCATTTGTAAAATAAATCAAAAAAAAAATTCATAACATATAAATAAAAAAAATAACATTCGTAAATTGCTTCTCCTTCTCCTTTCTTTCTTCGCATTCTACAAACAAAATCATATTTTTTTCCAACCACAAATCTCACACAACACAGATATATATGTTGAATGCCAATTTTTCCCCTTTCCCCAACCCATGACTGATTGGTCTTGTCCGTTGCAAGTGGTAATTGGGCAACAGTGGTGCAGCTGAGTTTATTTCAAACACCCTTTCTTTCTTTCTTCTCGTTTGTAAAATAAATAAAAAATAAAAAAATCAAAATCTCAATAAAAATCAACACAAAGAACCATTTGTAAAATAAATCAAAAAAAAATTCATAACATTAAATAAAAAAAATAACATTCGTAAATTGCTTCTCCTTCTCCTTTCTTTCTTCGCGTTCTACAAACAAAATCATATTTTTTCCCAACCACAAATCCCACACAACACAGATATATATGTTGAATGCCAATTTTTCCCCTTTCCCCAACCCATGACTGATTGGTCTTGTCCGTTGCAAGTGGTAATTGGGCAACAGTGGTGCAGCTTATCTCTCTCCCTCTACCCTATCTGCCGCATTACAAGTCCCCATAAAATTTATTTTATATTAAATGATCGTATTACTAGGTTTTTTAGTAACCTGGATATTGGTGTCGCCTCTCACTCCCTCCACCTTTAAATATATATATTTTTAACGCATATCATTTGGTAATGATGGTTCCATGATTAAATCGGAAAAAAAAGAAGTGGTGTCGCCTCCTCCATGACCTTCACCCTCAACACTGTTGTAAACATACATTTTGGTAATGATTAAGTATAAAATTAGTATCTGAACTTGTCCACTTCTCCCAATTGGTACTTAAGGTTTTTTGTCCCAAATTGGTACTCAAACTTTTTTTACGTTAACTAGTTTGGTATTTTATTTAACACTGTTAAATCTGAGACAAGTTACAAAACAGGATTGCGACATGTGGCATAATAACATCATCATGATGTTATAGTCTAAAAAATATATTAAAAATTAATATAAATATTTTTAAAAATTATTTTCATTATTTTCTTATTTCCTTCCTTTTCCCGTTTTCATTTCTTCTAATTCCTTCTTCCCCTCGTTACTTTGCATTTTTCTTTTCTAGGTTCTTTCAACATTTTTAGATTGTTTGAAAAGAAATTTAAAAACATTTCTAGCTTTATTTTTTTTCTTATTCCTTCTTTTTTCTCGACAATTCCTTTCTTCTTCCTTCTTCCTTCTTCCTTCTTCCTCTCGTCACTTTTTCTTTTTTTCCCTAGGTTCATTCAACATTTCTAGGCCAAAACATTAAAACAATAAAAATTTGTATTTAAAAAATTTCTGGGTTCATTGAACATTTCTCCCATTGAAAAGAAAAATTTAGAAACTTATCAATCCATTAAAACACAAAATCCAGAATAACACAACATACATTAGAACACCCATCAGTCCATTGAAAATATCAAGAAAATTAACATCACAAACAAAACTCATTAAAAATTAACATAGAAAATAAAAATCTATCAATCTATAAGAGCACAACCACACAAAAAGAGAAGGATGAGAAACAAATAAAAACAAAGACCCATTGTAACAACCCGATTTTACACCCATTTCAAGTTTTTAGTTCCTAAATTCAGGCCACGGTCAATGAATCCAAATGGTCAAGACGTTGGACACGGTGAGGAGAAGTCACGATCAAGTTCCATGATTATTCAACGATGGTGGCTCGGTTCGACGTTGAAGAGTAGCGACAGTGAAGCGATGATAGATAGAGGCTTTGAAAACAAAAATAAAGTTGAAAAAAAGAGGATCAGAAGCAGTAGAGAGATTGGCGAGGATATTGAAACAGGTGGTGACGACATCGGAGCAACGTGATCAGCGGAAGAGAATCCCAATGGGATTTCAAGGAGTTATTTGTGAAAATAAATCAGAAATAAAAGAGCAAGAGGAAAAAATTGATCAGTGTTATTTGGACTGATGAACGAATGTCAGTGACAATGTCGGAGTGCGACTGTCGTACAAGTTGGCGGCAACTATGATTTGGAAAGAGAGGAGAATAAGAAAAAAAATAAAAAATAAAAGAAAATGGAAAACGAGAAAAGGAAAAGGGAGAAGGAAGGGAAAGGGAAAGGGAAAGGAAAAGAATAAAAAAATGAAAAACGTGAAATATAAAAATAAATTATGATATCATGATGAAATCATTATTCTATGTGTCACAATCCTATTTTGTCACCTATTTTAGATTTAACGATGTTAAAAAAATATCAAATTAGTTGACGAGAAAAAATTCGAGTTCCAATCTAGAATAAAAAAATCTTAAGTATAAATCTGAAAAAGTTGAACAAATTCATCTACCAATGTTATATTTAACCCTTATAAAAATAACGATATTGACATACCATTTAAGTATTTAAATATTTATTTCATATTATCTAGGTAAAAAAAGCCTATATTTCACCCTTTGAAGTCTAATTTGTTTTTAAAAGAAATTAGTTGAGTCTAAATATTGAGTGATGATATATCAAATAATTCCGGATGCAATAAATCAATACAAAAGGAGTGAAATGGTTTGATATCAAATATTTTGATATGTTGTTCGTTAGATTGTGAATTATTTGATGAGGTAATTATGAAGAAAAAGAAGAATTATAGATGAGCTAATGTCTCCTACAAAATAAATAAATAAATATAAGCGGAAAGGGAGGAAGCGTAGGTGAATTATTTGATATGGAAAATGGGTATTACGATTTGTATCTCTGGCTCACAGACAAGGAGGGAAGGGGACATAATATGTGTGTTTGACACTAAGCTACCCCTGGCGGATGCATCATATCATGTCCCATTACACTTTTCAGCTTTCAGTCCGACAGAGAGAGCGCGTTTGATGCAAATCGGCCTTCATTATATCAACACTGCCCGTTTCTCGTGAATAAAGGAATTGCTTCATCGAATCTATCCCCATGGCATACCGCCCTTTTGCTGTTCCCAAACATACTACACTCTCTCTCCCTGCTTTACCCTTTACCCTCTTTTGCTTTGACTTGTTTCTGCAAAAGCACACTGAATCATCTTCTTTGATCTACCCCCTTCATTTCCTCCGTCACCCCATCTTCTCTTGCGTTTCTTTCTTCTCTCTCACTCTCCCACTCTAATCATTCCTTGGGTTTCCTTTCATCTTTACCTAAAACTATGGGGCTGCTTGCTTCTCCATCACTACTAGTTTTCTGACACTATCTCTAATGGGATATGTTTGTCCTTTTTTGGGTTTTCAATCTCGGGGAAATCTTACACTGACTGCGATGCTTTGACCAGTGAGAAAGTTGCTGTCTTTTGGGCTCCAACCTCACTGTTTTTTCCTCAAAAACTTGTTATTTGAAGAGGAGCTTGCTGCATTACAAAAGATAAGCTCAGATAATGACATTTTTATACTTGTCATTTTTGGTGGTTGGGATTCTATCGGGACCAGTTCTTGTGGATGCTCAGCTCCATGATGAAGCTACATTGTTAGCCATTAAAAAGGAGCTGGGTGGTGTACCGGGTTGGGGTGACAACAGCACGGACTACTGCAGTTGGGAAGGCATTCATTGTGGCTTCAACCATTCATTTGTTGAAAGGCTTGATCTTTCTAGGCGTATGCTTATAGGTAATGTTACTCTGATATCTAATCTTAAAGCTTTAAAACATCTTGACCTTTCTTATAATAACTTCAAGGGGCCAATTCCTTCAGCTTTTGGGAATTTATCCCAGCTTCAATATCTGGATTTGTCATTGAATAAGTTTGAAGGTTCTATTCCATTGGAGTTAGCTGGTCTTAGGAACCTTAGATCATTGAACTTGTCAAACAACTTACTTGTAGGAGAGATACCTCAAGAATTCAAGGTCCTAGAAAATTTGCAGGAAATTCAGATTTCTAGCAATAGGTTGAGTGGTTCTATCCCACATTGGGTGGGCCATTTGACCAATTTGAGTGTTTTTACAGCCTATGAGAACCAATTAGGTGGTGAAATTCCTGATAATCTAGGCTCTCTTTCTGAACTCAAATTGCTGAACCTTCATTCAAACCGGCTTGATGGGCCAATACCAAAGAGCATTTTTGGTATGGGGAAGCTGGAAGTTTTGGTTCTCACCCAGAATGGACTCACCGCTGATCTTCCTGAATCAATTGGTAACTGCATTGGCCTCTCAAGCATCCGTATCGGGAATAACAAACTTGTTGGTGTGATTCCCAGGACAATTGGAAATATTAGCAGCCTCACATACTTTGAAGCAGATAATAACAATCTCTCCGGTGAAATCGTCTCGGAGTTTGCTCAGTGTACTAATCTTACACTCCTAAATTTGGCCTACAATGGATTTACTGGAAAAATCCCTCCGGAGATTGGACAACTTACGAACCTTCAAGAGCTCATTCTTTCTGGGAACACTCTGTTTGGTAATATTCCAACATCAATTCTCGGGTGCAAGAATCTTAACAAGGTTGATTTAAGCAACAACAGATTTAATGGTACCATACCCGATGATATTTGCAATATGACAAGACTGCAGTACTTGCTCTTGGGACAGAATTCTATCCAAGGGGAAATACCTCATGAGATTGGAGACTGTGTGAAACTGCTTGAATTGCAACTTGGCAGCAACTATTTAACTGGAAGTATCCCTTCTGAGATTGGCCGTATTCGCAACTTGCAGATAGCTTTAAATTTGAGTTTCAATCATCTTCATGGTCAACTGCCACCGGAATTAGGGAAACTAGACAAGTTGGTTTCTCTTGATGTCTCCAGTAACCAGATTAGTGGTGACATTCCACCTGAATTAAAGGGTATGTTGAGCTTGATAGAAGTCAATTTCTCAAATAATCTGCTTGCTGGCCCAATACCAACATTTGTACCATTCCAGAAGAGTACAAACTCCAGCTTTCAAGGAAATAAAGGACTCTGCGGGGAGCCATTGAGTTTCTTATGTGCTAACTCTATTGGTTCAGACCAGGCAAACTACCACCATAGGGTTTCCTACAGGATTATACTAGCTGTTATTGGTTCAGGTCTTGCGGTGTTTGTATCAGTCATAATGGTGGTTCTGCTCTTTATGATGAGGGAGAGACAAGAAAAGGCATCAAAAAGTGTAGACATTGTAGACGAAGCAACCAACAACCAACCAACAATAATAGCAGCAAATGTGTTTGTGGAGAATCTCAGGCAGGCAATAGATCTCGATGTTGTAATCAAAGCCACTTTAAAGGATTCAAATAAGATAAACAGTGGGACTTTCAGCACCATTTACAAGGCAGTCATGCCTTCTGGATTGGTTTTGTCGGTGAAGAGACTGAAATCAATGGACAGAACCATAATTCATCATCAAAATAAGATGATCAGGGAGCTCGAAAGACTAAGCAAGCTCAATCACGACAATCTTGTACGACCTATTGGTTTTGTCATCTACGAAGATGTTGCTCTTCTGTTGCATCAATATTTACCCAATGGCACACTAGCTGAACTTCTTCACGAGTCCTCAAAGCAGTTGGAGTATCAGCCTGACTGGTCCAGAAGACTATCAGTTGCTATTGGAGTAGCAGAAGGGTTGGCTTTCCTTCATCATGTGGCAATTATCCACCTTGATATCTCTTCGGGTAATGTACTTTTGGATGCAAACTTTAAGCCATCGCTTGGGGAGATAGAAATATCAAAGCTCTTAGATCCATCCAAGGGTACTGCAAGTATTAGTGCTGTAGCTGGCTCCTTTGGCTATATTCCCCCAGGTAAGCATCATAGCTCACAGTAGCATATCGTTTAAAATTTAATCTGTTTCTTTCCTTCTGCGTCACTATTTTGCATAATGGTTTATGTTTTTTGGGTCCAGAATATGCGTATACAATGCAAGTCACCGGCCCAGGAAATGTATATAGCTATGGGGTTGTGTTGCTTGAGATCCTCACCACCCGAATACCAGTTGACGAGGATTTCGGTGAAGGAGTAGACTTGGTGAAATGGGTTCATGGGGCTCCGGCAAGAGGGGAAACCCCTGAGCAGATACTTGATGCAAAGCTAAGCACCGTTTCATTTGGTTGGAGGAGAGAAATGCTTGCAGCTTTGAAGGTGGCTTTGTTATGCACCGACAGCACACCTGCCAAACGACCAAAGATGAAGAAGGTTGTGGAAATGCTGCAAGAAATAAGGCAAAACTGATCAACAAGCTAAGATGTTTATATTCTGAAAGCATTTGGGAAGGGTTTTTTTTTTTTTTTTGGGGGGGGGGGGGGTATGAGAATAGGGTTGAAACTGGAGAAAGTGGGAGTAAGTATTGCTGGATCAAAGGTCTCTGCTTTGTTTAGATTAAAAAAAAAAAAAGGAACTTTGTAATCTCAGTTGGAGTGAGTCCTTGTTTATTGCTGAATACAGAAGAATTCCAAGTTATATTGCAAAAACTTGATTTTCCCAATTTGTGTTGCATATCATTTTCACTTTTATTGCCGTTGCACTTACCTACAATCACTAAACTATATCCCAACCCTTAGAATTGCTTAATTTGAGTTGGAGACAATCAGTGTTACTTAGAACGTGGATATGTCGGTTTGGTTTAGTAGCAACATATATATATATATATATATATATATATATATATATATATATATATATATAGCAGTTAGATGTTGATTTCACGTTATTTTTATCTTTTTTAAATAGGAAAATGATAAATTAATTTTTTTTTAATTTTTAGTATTTTTAGTTGGATTTAAATTTTTTCAAAAAGAAAAAATTGGAAATTAAGAGAAAAAATCTGATTTGTCATTTTCCTATTAGAAAGGAATAAAGATGATGTGAAATCACAGTTTTATTTATGTATCGTCAGGAACATCAAATATAATCTATTCCAAAAATTAAAGTAATAACAGTAAAAGAGAAGTAGGGTCTAATTTTCAGGGACTGGAGAGTCGTAAAAAGTCTTATTTGTCAAGATCGTGGGCAAAATCGTGTCCAATAAAAACGTTGCGATCTGAGAAAAAATAGAAGAAACAGAATTAAAAATAAAAGAAAGTATAATTAAAAGAAATAGAAAATAAAGAAGTTGAAGTAAAAATAAATAGCATAAAATAAACAAGTTGAAAGAAGAAGAGTTTATCAATATTCAAAGATCCAGCCTCCGGTTATCTTGATTCTTCCTTGGTTCAATCATAAACTTTGGATGGTTCTTCTCGTGCCCGAATAAGCCAGTTATAGTGGAAGAGGACGCCTACGACCACCAGCTCCGGATATAGTTTTTAGAGGAACGTGACTCTAGCCAACCTTCGCTCCAATGGGACTGTCTTACACTAGATTACATTTTTTCAACGACGAATGTCACGCCATTTTTTCTCTTTTGGCTCGGCAACCTCTGACGCAGTAAGTTAACGAACCGACTGTGCAACATTCTCAAAACACACAAAGCAACCGTCTTTGCACAAGATGAAAAGATTACTTTTGTAGGGATTTTGGACGGAAGCGTCAATTCCGTATTACAGAGAATTGATGAATATTCGGGTTGAAAAGAATTAAGCGCGGATTCTAAACCTCATGAACCTTGGAGGAATATTTGATAACCTTTGGCTAGAAGGGTTTTTTAGTTACTCATGATTTTTGGGGAGGAACACCAGATATAAAATAGGGCTTTTATTGAACTAGGGATTTTAAGGAGATGGAAGATTTTTTCAATGAATGGGGAATGAATAATTCAATCACTCCACCCCCTATTTATAGTACATAATATTCCTAGTTGAATCCAATCTAAATTCTAAAAGATAATTAGAATTATATCTAACATTTAATTCCCTAATTGGATCCAATTTAAACTCTAAAAGATAAATACAAAAAGATAAACATAAATTAAATACAAATTTAAATAATAAATAATATCTTAAATATTAAATCCTAATATAAAATATATTTAAAAAATAAAATAAAATAAAACCAAGTCTTTTTTTCCTATAAACTCTCTCTTTTAGCATTCTATCTTCACACAACTTCAAATTCTCCTCTAAAATCATGCTTTTTATCTTCAATTTATCTTCTATCACCACTTAAGTCCCTATAAAATAAAAAGACAATAAATAGCCCAATTTAATAGGGTCATACTCTAAAAATATATATATTTAATATTCAAAAGTATGTCATATTTAAGCATTATCATATTTCCCCTACTTAGCCCATACTTGCCTTCAAGTATAACTCATAATCAACTAAGTAATTAAAATTCCACCATAGAAAATAATACTCCAAAGTTCTATAAACAATTAGGCTTAATGCTTACGAAAAATAAAGAGAAACTTTAGCTTGCTGTAGGTAAAATCGAAAAAGTAACCCAATTAAAATAAAACAATTAAATCATCTTGAATTATTTCATGAGAGTTAGATAATTTACTAAACTTACCAAGACACCTATTTGTTCACCCTTGTTTCCAAATTTAGTTCTCTTCCTTTTATTTTGTCAATTTTTTTTCTTTTTTTTTTCTTTAAGAATACATTGGATCTTTTGACGCGAAATGAAATGACACCCAAGCACTCCATCCTGGTTACTCAGCCCAACATGCTCTCAATTTTTTTCTTCTCTTTTTTTGTAGAATGCGTTAACCCTTTTGACGTGAAATGAAATGACAACCAAGCACTCCACCTCGGTTACTCAGTCTAACACATTCTGAATTTATTTTTTTTTCTTTTTTTATTCGGGTTAGTGGAGTTTTGCTTAACACGTCACACAACCTTTTTACGTGAAGTAGGATGACAACCTAAGCACCCTACCCCGATTATTCAGTTAGTCACGTTTTAAACTATGCTCATAACCGCGGAATCATCAAAGGATTTTATTATTATTTTTTCTTTTTTTTTCGGACAGAGAACTTAAATTTAGGAGGACTAGGAAAAACAAACAAGTATCAAAAATAAATTTGGCAATTAACTAACAATCAAGAAAAATAATTTTAGCATGCATCAGAATTAACTATTCTCTTATACTTAGAGTCAATCAATTTTACCATAAGCAAGATAGAGTTTTCTTCATTAATCATAATCTTGTAAGCCTAATAGAAATAAAATAGTAGAGATAAATTTAATCATAGCAAAATCAAAATTAACTCAGCAAACAAGAATCATACTGATGGGCAAAATAGTGGGCATTTCGTGGGTAAAATCATGGGCATGAAATGGGATAAAATATACCTAAAAAATAAAAATAAAATAAAACAGGCTGAAAATAGTAAGGTAGCAACAACAATAAACCCATAGCAGCACAAACAGCAGATAAAAATAGCAAAAACAATGAGGAACATCTCCCCCTACTTAAAACGCATTGCCCTTAATGTGAAGATGAATATGAAAAAGAAAAGGTTTAGAATACTCCCCATGTTATTGTTGCTCTCGTAGTGATACAGTTTCCATCATTAATTTTTTTTTTGAAATAAATTCCTCAAGTTTCCTAGACAAAAATAAATAAATAAACAAATAAAATAAGATATAAAAATAAATAATAATAATTGGGTTGCCTCCCAACAAGCGCTTGTTTAACGTCGCTAGCTTGACGACTAAACTAGAGCTGGGGTCGTTCCCACTGGATTTTTTTGATCATATGAAGTTGAAAATTTGGTGCCTGCACAACAAAAGGTAGAAGTTTAATGTTCATAGGGGGCAATAATTTCTTAACAGATTTGCAAGATGGATCTAAATCATCAAACAATATTTTAGGTTCATTTTTATGGAGTGATTTGGAAGTCTTTTATACTAAGGATTCCACTATATCGAAACGGTTTACATTCAAGATTTCACTAGGGTGACTAATTGCGTCATAAACATTGAACTTTACGATCTCCCCATCAAACTCCATTGTGAGGGTTCCACTTCGTACATCGATCTTAGTATTTGCAGTACTAAGGAAAGGTCGCCCTAACAAGATATCGGAAGACCCAGGAGTTTTATCCTCTTCCATCTTTACCACATAAAAATCTGTAGGAAAAATTATTTCATTGACTTTCACTAACACATCCTCAAGGACTCCTTCGGGATGTACAATAGACCTATCCGCCAACTGAATTATAACACCTTTTTCCTTCAAAAAACCCACGTTAAGTGATTTATAAATAGAAAAAGGCATTACATTTATAAAAGTTCCTAAGTCACGCATAGCTTTCTTAATTCCAAAATGACCTATTTTGCTTGGAATTGCAAACATACCTCTGTCCTTACATTTTGTTGGCATCCTTTGTTGCAAAACCGCAGACACATTCTCACCAACATTTACCTTTTCATTTCCAGTCAATTTTCTTTTGTTGGTGCAAAGTTCTTTCAGAAATTTAGCATACCGTGGAATCTGTTTAATAGCATTTAACAACGATATATTTACCTCGACTTTTCTGAATGTTTCAAGGATCTCTTTTTCTTCATTACCTTTCTAGGTTTGCCTCAGCCGTCCATGAAACGGAGGTTGAATTTTGGGTAATAGAGGTTTCGATCGGACCTGTTCGTCGTCTTTTTGATTTTCATGGGCAGTTCTTGGGCATGATTTTTACCATGAATTGGTTCCAGTACTTTCCCACTTCGTAGAGTCACTGCATTCACATTTTGTCTTAGGTTAGGTTCTGTTTGTGATGGTAACCTACCTTGTGCATTTATTTTCTCCATTTGCGTGGTCAACTCCTTAATAGATGCCTCAGTTTTCTTTTGAAAATCTATAGATTGCTGTTGAAATTGAAGAACATTAGTTGCTGATTTATTTACTATAGTTTCTAGGAAAGTACCAGAATTTTGCGCTTGTTGTGGAGCTCGATTTTGGAATGGCTGGTTATTACGTGAATTTATCCCATATCGCAAGTTAGGATGATCCTTCCATCCTGGATTGTATGTATTTGCATAAGGATCATATCGCCTTTGAGGTGGTCCAGGGAAGTTTCCCATAACATCAGAATGGGCCATAGTATCGTCATACAAACTAGGGCATGCATCAGTTGTATGCTCGTATTCACCACAAATTCCTCATTGACCGGCTGGCCCTAATTTTCCTGCAATAAGAGAACTCACAACATTAGTAAGTTTTTCAACTTTATCTTCTAAAGAGGAATTACTTAGCTGATGAACCCTTCGAGTAGGTTCAGGGTTGGCTCGGAATTGTTGAGTATTTACAGTCATTATGGAAATCAAGTCTCTTACTCGTTGAGGAGTCATATTAACCAATGCTCCTCCACTGGCTGCATCTATCATATTCATCTCCATAGGTTTCAAGCCTTCATAGAAATATTAGAGAAGAGACTGTTTAGTTATACCATGTTGTGGACAACTTGCACACAACTTCTTGAATCGTTCCCAATAGTCGTAAAGAGACTCCACATCTTTTTGCCTAATCCCCACAATTTCTCTTCTTAATTCAGCAGCACGAGAGACTGGAAAAAACTGTTAAGAAACAAACGAGAAAGATCAGCCCAAGTTGTAATAGATCCAAGAGGTAGATAGAATAACCATTCCCTAGCAGAGTCAGCTAAAGAAAAAGGAAAAGCGCGTAATTTAATTTGATCCTCAGTTACCCCTTGAGGTTTCATACTTAAACAATCCATATGAAATTCCTTCAGATGTTTATATGGATTCTCATTCTGCAACCCACGAAAAATCGGTAATAATTGGATTAAACCTTATTTAAGCTCAAAATTAGCATCCACAGTAGGATACACAATGCACAACGGTGGTTGATCATCAGGAGCCTTGGCTAATTGCCGAATTGTCTGATCCATAGGTGGTGGATCTCGATTTTCGTCAACCCTAGCAATCGACACTTCCGCCGGTGGATCAACTCCTTGGTTTTCCAGTGTTGGATTAGGGTTTTCGTTTACCCTAGATTCACCTTCGTCGCCTTCTTCTACTTCTAAAGGTAGGCTGTGCTTAACTTCTACAACTTCTGATTGCCTTTTTCGTAACTTTGCTTCCTTGCGATTGGCTTTTGAAGTCTTTTCAATCTCGGGATCGTAGGAGTATGCAAGATTACTTGGAGCAGATCTAGTCATAAGCAGAAAAAAGAAAACAAGATTAGTATGTTACCAGTCCCCGTAAACGACGCCAAAATTTGATATGTCGTCGGGAACACCAAATATAACCTATTCCAAAAATTAAAGTAATAACAGTAAAAGAGAAGTAGGGTCTAATCCTCAGGGATTGGAGAGTCGTAAAAAGTCTTGTTTGTCAAGATCGTGGGCAAAATCGTGCCCACGAAAAGCGTTGCGATCTGAGGAAAAATAGAAGAAACAGAATTAAAAATAAAAGAAAGTATAATTAAAAGAAATAGAAAAAAAATAAGTTAAAGTAAAAATAAATAGCATAAAATAAACAAGTTGAAAGAAGAAGAGTTTATCAATATTCAAAGATCCAGCCTCCGATTATCTTGATTCTTCTTTGGTTCAATCATAGACATTGGATAGTTCTTCTCGTGCCCGAATAAGCCAGTTATAGTGGAAAAGGATGCCTACGACCACCAGCTTCGGATATAGTTTTTAGAGGAACCTGACTCTAGCCAACCGTCGCTCCAATGAGACTGTCTTACACTAGATCACCTTTTCTCAACGACGAATGCCACGCCGTTTTGTCTCATTTGGTTCGGCAACCTCTGACGCAGTAAGTTAACGAACCGACTGTGCAACCTTCTCAAAACACACAAAGCGGCCGTCTTTGCACAAGATGAAAAGGTTACTTTTGTAGGGATTTTGGACGGAAGCGTCAATCCCGTATTACAGAGAATTGATGAATATTCGGGTTGAAAAGAATTAAGCGCGGATTCTAAACTCATGAACCTTGGAGGAATATTTGATAATCTTTGGCTAGAAGGGTTTTTTAGTTACTCATGATTTTTTGGGAAGGACACCAGATATAAAATAAGGCTTTTATTGAATTAGGGATTTTAAGGAGATGGAGGATTTTTTCAATGAATGGGGAATGAATAATTCAATCACTCCACCCCCTATTTATAGTACATAATATTCCTAGTTGAATCCAATCTAAATTCTAAAAGATAATTAGAATTATATCTAACATTTAATTCCCCTAATTGGATCCAATTTAAACTCTAAAAGATAAATACAAAAAGATAAACATAAATTAAATACTAATCTAAATAATAAATAATATCTTAAATATTAAATCCTAATATAAAATATATTTAAAAAATAAAATAAAATAAAACCAAGTCTTTTTTTCCTATAAACTCTCTCTTTTAGCATTCTATCTTCACACAACTTCAAATTCTCCTCTAAAACTATGCTTTTTGTTTTCAATTTATCTTCTATCACTACTTGAGTCCCTATAAAATAAAAAGACAATAAATAGCCCAATTTAATAGGATCATACTCTAAAAGTATATATATATATATTTAATATCCAAAAGTATGTTATATTTAAGCGTTATCATTTATACGAATGCATTATTACTTTTATGCATATTTTATTTAACATTCCTTCACATGATTAATCATAAAGTTCATAAAATAAAATAAAAAGCTCAATTAACTAATATGAGTTATCTACCTTTAAAAAAACAAGTTGTCAAATTAAGTCAATTAATTTATCAAGAGTTATTAAATTCAAGTACACGTTTATGATTTTTCAAATTCATGATTTAATTGTTTAAATTTTCACATAAAAAAATTTATTAATCATATTTTATTTAATAAAATAATCTTGAATTTGTAGAATTGGAGATATCAATTCAATAAACTATTAAGATAAAACATGATATCTTTAGTTTCACTCGTTAAAAATTATTTTCATTTAATAAAATATTATTAATAGATTTTTTCATGTGAAATTTAATTATTTTTATTGAAATAATATTTTAATTAAGATTATTTTTATTTAATAAGTCATATTTAATAGGCTTCCTTGAAATAAATATAATTTTACTTAAAATTTTAGATTACATTATTATAGGGGATAAATGCCAAAACCATACATGAACTATGGTTTAATGTGCAATTGTATACATTAACTTTGATTTTATGCAATTTTATACATGAAATTTTGATTTGATTCAATTATTGTAAATTATTAACATGATTATTGATATAACATTATTTTATGTTTATATATTACATACATGAATAATTATATTTATCCATTATACAAATAAATTGATGTATTTATTTCTTTAAATGTGTATGATTAAATCAAAATTAAAGTTTCAAGTATATATTTGAACCACAATTAGAGTTTCACGTGTACAATTGCACCAAATTAAAGCTCATGTATACAATTACACATTAAATCAAAGTTCATGTATAATTTTGAGATTTATCCCTTATTATAGAGAATTAATTTAATACAGAATGCATTTTATAACTATGGATGTTGTTGTTATAAGTGAAAAATCGTTATAGAGAGCTAAAATAAAACATAAAAAATCGATTTTATTATAAACTTGATTGTTATAAAAAAATATTATTATAACGAGTGATTGTTATAAAAAAGACTGTCTATATAATATTTTAATTTAATTAAAATAATGTAAATTATATCGGCATGTTTGGTTCACTGGAATTAAATACGGCTGTAATAGAATAGAGTAGTAATAGAAAAGTAATAGAATAAAGCTTAATTAGTAATTCAATTGTTTGGTTGAATGGAATGAAATATAAATATTCTTGTGTTTGGTTGAATGAAATAAATGGTGTAATAGCGTAAGGAAAAATACTGAAATTACCAGAGTACCCTTAACAGAACTTTTTTAGGTAAATGATTATGGTTATTATTATTAAATTTTAATAAGATCATTATGAAAAATAATTTAATAAAAATAAAAATATATAATTTAATAACATTCTTAATATAATTATTTTTATATTAAAATAGTTTATTTTAAATTATATTTTGAAATAAAATATTTTATATTAAATTATATTAAATATTTTATTTTTATGTTTTTTGAGTCCAAATTTTAAAGGATTAATTTGGAAAATAATTTTGTTTTGTTATTCAATGTTGCAATGAATAACCATTCTTTGGTATCACTAAAAAATAGCAATTACGAGAGGACAAGTAATAAGAAAATAATGATCATTCCATTGAATGAATATTACGTTCAGCCAAATAAATGAATAATTTACCATTTAATGAATAAAAGGGGAATGCTATTCCATTCCTCGAACCATATACTTTACAGATAAAAATAATCATTTTTATAATTCAATGATAAAAAACTTATTCATAATACAAAATTCTAACAATTACTTTATTATATATCATCAAAAGTGAATAGAATAAATATCTTTTAAATTTTCAAAATTAACAAAGTTCTCTCATCTAAATAAATTTAAATTAATAAATATTTAAAAATAGAATTTATGTAATACTAATCCACTTCAAAATAAGGGGAGGGATCCATCTAGCTTAATAGTTTTATTATCGGTATAAAACTCAAGTAGTTTTACTCAATTCCATTATTTTTTATTATTAGTATTTTAACAATTCAATTGTTGAATTTATCAATATTATGAATATAAATATTTGAATTGACCCGATATCTTTCTCATATCAATCCAAAATATTGTCTTTATTAATTCATATTTTACAATTGAAAGTTTTTTTTTACGCAAAACATATAGTTAGGGTGACATCTATTTAAAAATCTCATAAGATCTCATAGGATTCTTTAAAATCAACGGTTGAAATAAAAATGAAAAAAAAAAACACCAATCTACGATTGATCATGTCATATAAGAATTGCATTGAGAAACGAGAGTTTACCATTTAATCAATTCACCCAATTTCAACATTTAAAAAAAAGAAAAATTAACTTTTAATAAAATAATATATTAAGTAATCGATTTAACAGGTTCTAGATCACTAGAACAATTTCTAATTTTTTATATGACTTGATCAAACTACTATAATCTCCTCATTTCTGTCTTTTAACATGCATACATACTATCAGTTACATATAACAGAGTCTAGCATGAGGGACTTGAGAATCATCATCATGTAAAATGGATATCTGGCCTAATACAATTTATAAATTGTCAAATTTCGGTAAATAAATGAAACTTTTAGGAAAGGTAAATAGTAAAAGTATAATTTATATTCTTTTAATTTCAATGGATAATGCTATGTCATTTGTTAGAAGGTGTTGAAATATCATGTATCATTTAATATGTGTCATGATAATACTACCACATCATTCAATCATTAGTCTTAATAATTAGATGATCAAAATTTTATAATTAAAAATTTTAGTCTCTGGTGGCCGAATTTAAATATATTCAATTGAATGATTATCTTTGTAATTTATTCATATTATATGGTAAACTTCATACTTAAAAAATAAATAATATAAAATAGAAATATTGATAAGCAACACAATAATAAATTATTGATAAATAGTAATAAATTATTAATACTAACTAATAAAATTATTGTAAATATGTTATTATCATGGGCGAAGTTAGAAAAAAAATTTAGGAGACGAAATTAAATTGTAATTTTTATTATAGTAAAAATATAATTTTTAAAGGATTAAATCAAAATTTTATTTTTTTAGAGAGGGTCAAAGTGTAATTTTATTTTTATTAATTTAAAATTTTAAAAATTTTAAAAGATCTAAATAAAATTTTTTCCATTTTAAAGAAATAAAAACCCCAACTCCCTAGATTTGCTCATGATTATTATATTACATGATTAATAACAAAGCAAAGGAGTAAATTATTGATTATATATCATAATACTTTAGGCTTTATAATATAATTTTTAATAGGTTAATTAAACAAGCAACATGTTTTTAGTTTAAAACATTTATTAATATGTTAATTCATATTTAAATTTCAACTAATGTGTTTCTAAATATTGAACAATTATTAAACAAAATTATTAGTATAAATGTTTGATATATAGTAATTAATTGATAACATATTAATAAATTTATTATTTTAAAGATAATCAATATAAATTAATAGTATATGGCGTATAAGTAAATAATAATATTTTTTTATGTCTTAAAATATCTACTAGAGTGAATCCAATAATTAATTATTATAATTTTGTAAAATATTCAGGACGAACATCAAACTTTCGACCACTGATTAAGTAAATAATAACATTTTTAATCAACTGATAAAATATAAGTAAATTTAGTAATAAATCATTTATAATATAAAAGTAGAAATTATTACGAAATGATATGTAACATAAAAGTAAATAAACGATACTAGAAGATAATAAGTAAATCTTATAATTACAATCATAAAAATTTATGTAACTTCTTTAAGTAAAAAATTTATGTATATTATTAATTAGTTAAAATATATGTATATATAAATATTATTATCTTTATAATAGCGAATTGAAAAATATATTTATATTAAAAATTATAATTTTTAAAAGATAAGTTAATTAAAAAAAAAAAGACTTCAATTGTTTTAAACATTCATTTATTAAACCAAAAATCTTTAACTTTCAATCCTAAAGAATAAGAGATTGTTTAGGTTTAGGAATAAGAACAAAAACGTAGAGAATAAGGAAAGAAAGACCATCCGAAATGTTTCCTTCCTACTATATATACTCAGTTTCTCCTTTAGTGGATCTTGACAAGTGTTAAATGCATATTGAAATTGTCCCTTAAATACTCTATCAAAATCTGGAAAAATATAAAAAAAAATCTAAATACAGATACTATTTGATTAGTCAAGTCCATTCAGTTAACTCTTAACCAATACCATTGCAGGACCCACTTGCATAGTGTTCGAGCAAACCAAGCTTACCATACCCCTAGTGGTAACTCATATGTGACAAGGTCTTAAAGGCATTTTAGTCCCCCTACAACTTTCTCCTATACTTAGTAGGCACTTCATGCTCAACCAAACTCTTAGGCGTACGCTTAGTTTGTCGTACTCTTTCTTCAATTGAAGAATATCCCAAGATGGAATCATTAGATACTACTATAGGCGGATATTTTATGCGCCAAAACTTTAGTTTATCAAATGCCTATAAAGTGGCGAACTATGCTACCATAGTGTGCCAAGATAGGTAACATTATAAACTCTAAATTATATAGGTTTTTTTAGTAGTTTATGACACTTTTTTACTTAAAAATAACATTAATCCTGAGTATTTGATCACTAAGAATATTGGATCTCATAATAATATATTAGGCATAAATCACATGTCATGACTAATAGGAATCACATAGATCAAATATCATAGAATCATACAAATCACATCACAGATTTCAGATTTTGGTATTTAGTTACTTGATCTCCTTGTTTATTGTTTTTAATCGATCTTAGTGAATACACTTGTATTCACTTATGCACGTAATTCAAGAATAGAATATCAAAGAATAATACTCTTTTAATACTATTATTAATATTTTTAATTAATCAATAAAAATAAAAGTAATAAACTATTATCAGTGAATCTCCACACCTTAGATTTGATGAATTAGATCTCGATCCTACTTTGAAAGAGATGAATCCGGTTTCCTTCAGTCACTAAGTTAATCATAGGCACGTGTTAGTATTGATCTAAAGAATAAAAATGCTTAACAAAAGAATATAGTGAATCGACAATACTTACACGAATCTATGATCAAATCGTACACTTGTCATGAATGGAAGATGATTCTGAGATTTTCGATTAACTCTTCAATAAGGTACAAAAAAGAGCGATTAGTATTATTCTAAAATAATACCACGAGATCATGGCATGAATGAGAACTTTTTATACTTACAGATATAGGAGAAGATCGCTTGATGATAAATCTCGAAAACCGATAAAAGAGGGAGATTAGGCTCTATAATGAAAATAGAGGAGTTCAGAGAACTTGAACAACTCAAAAGATTATTTTTAATAATTAGAAATTAGATTCGAGAGTATACAAAAATATTTTTGAGAATTGGAGAAGAAAAGAAGAAAATCGGGAAAAACATGTGGTGGTCGACGACGGCGACGTGACGGTAACGACGGTAAAGGTACGACAGTCGTGTATGGTGGGGAACGGGAAGAAAATTGAAGGAAAAAGGCTTTGAAAGTGATGAAAACAAGAAGAAAAGTCAAAAATCGATGGAGCAAGGCTGGTGGTTAGCCAAAGAGAAGGAGAAGAGAAAATTTAGAAAATAAAAACTGAAACTAGGGTTTTGAGAGGCTATGGTCAACCATGGGTAGTCAAATAATGATTTTTGATAAACTTGGAGGCAAAGGGAGTGAAAAGGGAGATTTTCACAATAAAGGGAGCAAAAATGAGGACATAAAAGGAAAGATTTACACAAGCAAAATGACTTGGATGACAAGAAGAGGGGTTTGACCTTCTAGAATGGTAAAAAATTCCGGCTAGGAGGGAAAAGAATGAAAAAAATTAACAATTTACCACTAGACTATTTAATTTCTTATGATATTATTTTGCACATTTTAATAAATGGATTCTAGGGTGTGACACCCTGTGGAGACGATAACTCATTTAATTACTTATTACTTGATAACGACCGTGTATACTTGCACAAGCCTAGGCTTTACAAACATAAATTCCTACTTTCCCTTTTCTCGGATTCGTCGATGTTGAGGTGTGACACTTGGTATGGATACCAATTTGAGCTTCGTTGTTTTGAAAAATTTAACAAAAATCAAATGTATCGACACCCCTAACAAAGTATCGATACCTTTCAAAATTTATCGATACCCTTCTTGGTATCGATACCATTTTAATGTATCAATATCTTATAGTAAGTGTGGATACAGTTCTTATTGTATCAATACTATACACTTCCTATTGTGAAATTGCTTAATTGATAAACATCCAAATCTTGTACGTATTGTTTCTTTGTTTGTTCATTTGTTTACTCTTTTGAGAAGGTTTAAGTCTTAAGATTTGGGTAGAAATCTTAGGGAAATTTTAAGGTTAAACTGTATCCTCAAAAGTTGATCAAATTAATATGTCATAGCCAAGCTTTATAGTTAATCCTGACAAATTTGCTAGAAGACGTAGCAAGAGAAGACCTAGATTAGGTGGAGGAGCACAAACACTAAACCTTTCCCACAAACACATTTGAATGAAGGAAATGTCAACATAAATTAAAATTTTATATCGACCCACCGTGATTTTAGTTTTGAGTGGTACAAATCCAATCACTTGTAGAGATTTCCCAAATATAATGAAGCTAAAGGGAAGCTCAAACCTTGAGCAATGTTAATGGCTATAGGAACAATGTCTAAACTAATTACATCATCAAGAATCCTAAAAAGATATGTTGAGCTAGCCACAAGATCAGAAAGCTTGTATTTCATACTTGTGTCCAGGAAACTCAGAAGAGCTATCTTCTCCTTTTCTAGAGTTAAACTTCTGGTGAAACATTCCAATCCAATTAGAGAACTGAGCGACATTTGATCTTTCACGCTAACTTTTAAATAAGTTAAAGAAGAAGTCTTGAATTTGCTTTTTTTTTCTTGAAATAAAACTAGAGAGCATATGTTATATTTTCCAAAACATAAAAGTTTAAGAAGAACACATACATTGTAACTCCCTAAACCCGGTTTAGAAGATATTACCGAATCTAGAAGGTCATTTTCGTAATTTCACCCTCAGAAACTATTTAAAACAGTTATATAATTTAATTTTGTAAATGAATTAAGTCATAGTAAAATAGTT
The DNA here is from genome assembly GCA_005610355.1 of Gossypioides kirkii. Classification (NCBI taxonomy): domain Eukaryota; kingdom Viridiplantae; phylum Streptophyta; class Magnoliopsida; order Malvales; family Malvaceae; genus Gossypioides; species Gossypioides kirkii. Next base: position 26,838,830 of record CP032245.1, read on the forward strand.
AATTTCCCACATTTCTGAATAGTTCCAAACTTACAAATTATTAATCAAATACCTTATGTAAATATCCAAAATCTCAAATTAAATAATAAAATAAAAAAAACATTATAAACCCAAAATAATTTAATAATATAATTTGAAAAATAAATTCAAAAAAATAATTCATAATTAATAATAAATGAAAATGAATAAATTGAAGAGATCCTCCGAGTACCAAGTCGTCTAAGTCCGATAAATCTGAAAGGGGAAAACTGAGGGGAAATGAGCTAAAAAGCCTAGCGTGTCTCTAAAGTGTCAGCAATCACAAACACAATATCACAGTAATTTCATAAAACATTTTAAAACAAGCATACAGCTTATCACAACACAAATGCAGTAAAATCACAAGCACAATGCAATGCACCCAATCCTCCAGCACACCAACACAATGGAATGGTTCCCTAAAACCCCTCCCCAACCAATCGTTACCAATTAGAGTGGTTTTACTATTAGTCGTTTGAAGGGGTGATTACCACGACTTTCACCGTACCATCCTAACCCATGTACACACAATGATATGGTGTCACAATAATCTCAATCTCAACACAATCTCATGATATTAATTTAGAGTTCAAAAATCCGTACACATGATAATCAGAATATCCACAAATTGACAAATATGCATGAAAAATCAACATGCGATACACAACATCGAATAATAATCTCACAGATAACTTATCACAAAATATATCACACAAATGTCAAATCAACGAGTAATATCACACAATGAGAGTATTGCACAGACAGAGACACACCTTTAACGACAGAAGCTCTAATGTTGTGGAAAACATCTCCCACACTTAGATCTGTCATTGGGTCTAGCAGATTTTGAACCTACGAGAATAAATTCGACATTAAATCTATCACTATGCCACCTGCTAAACCCAACACTAAATCGAAACAAATACTCACGTGCGACTATCAGAGCTTGTGTAAGGGTAGTCTGCACAGGTGGAGGTAACTCGTCGTTCTCAAAATTGTAATCACCTATACACAAAATATCCCAAGTCAAATCCCTTATTCATTTTTCTTAGAAAATTTTACTTAGTATAGTAACTTGTAAATAGCTAAAATGAGGCTTTCGGATTCGAATTTAACAAAACAAACAGCAGATTCGGAATCAGGATGTCGAAAAATGGCAGGATAGAGTTGGTAAAGAAAAGTCAATGGTCAAAGCCAAAGTCAACAGTTAAGGTCAACAGTTAACGATCAAAGTCAATGGTCAAGGTCAACAGGTTAGTCAACTCGAGTCAATGGGTCGAGTCAGGTCAACGGGTCGTGTTGGGCTCACGGGTCAATGTTAACGGGTCGATAAACTAGGGTTAATGGGTCGGGTCGATTAAAGTCAATGGGTTATGGTCAACGATCAGGTTGGGTTGGTTCAATTCGGGTCAGGTCAAAATGGGTTTGGTTCACACACTTGGCTTGGGTCACATGGTTGAATTTGACTTAGGGTTTAAGTTGTTGGACTAAGGGTTGGGTTTTGGGCTAGTCACATGGCATTAGGTTTGGATCACACTTGGGCACATATATTGGGCTAACTGATTTGGGTCACTTGTTTGTTAGGCTTAGACATTAGGTCACCTTAGTTTTGGGTCACACTTTAGCTTGAAGGATACAAGATTGGGTCACCAACCATTGGGCCTCTCTCATTGGGTCAACACCAGTCGACCTACAACACATAAGGCAATAAGGTTTTTAGGGTTTTCAAACCCTTGATCGGTGGCGCCACAACTCCACGACGGACGGCGCCTTGCTCATCTAAACAGCACCGAAAAGGAACCAAAATAAAGCCCCAACACAACACACCTCCTACCAACGCCCCCAACGACGAGTAGAACACAAGATCTACGGCGGAGGAAGGCGACGCAAGTGGAAATTTGAATCGGTTCTACCACCGATTCCCACAACGATAATGACGAGAAAGGATTCAAAGGCATCGTTTGATTCACGACACCTCGAGAAGGTCGATGTTGGTGGTGATGTAACTCACGGCCAAAGGGGAAAGGCTGATCAGCTGCTCGTCGGAAAAAGAAAAAGAGAGAAAAGAAAGAGGGAAAGGGAGATTCTACTAGGGAGAAAAATCTAAATAGGTGACCTAAAGGTTTTGAAACATGATAATATGGGGTTTAAATACGAAAGAAATTGGGTAAATTCCACAAAAGGGCTCCAAATAACTAGGGTTTTCTAAATAACCGTTAAACTTTAGCTGCTTTACAAATAAGTCTCAAAATTCCCAATTTAACCTCAAAAATTTTAATTAAACTCAAATTAGACCTCAAATTATACAAATTTCCTAATTTGGTTCCTAATTTGCACTAAAATCATAATTTAATCCTTAAACTCAAATTTGGGTTGTTACAACTCTCCCCTCTTAAAAGAAATTTCTTCCTCAAAATTTCCTTGGTTCTCCTGACCATGCACTTCATTACTTCTATATTCTTTCTACTTTCCTTCTGAATCAACTTCTTTCATAATCCTACTTATCGCACTCTTCTAACGATATATCATTATTGTGCTTTCCCTTAACTTTTATCCTCATCTATCCAATTCCAATTCCAATTCCAATTAAAAACATTTCCAATCCTTCTATCATTTTGCACTTCTTGTGCAATGATACTCTTCTTTTAAAACACTTTCTTTTTCATAAGAATCGAAAGCCTTTAGTTGATCATCTTTGGAATTATTTTTATAATCCTATATTTCCTTTTCACTCAACTAATCTCCTATTCCATTTCTTTCCACTTAACCAGAAGCCTTTTCTCTCCTATTCCAACTCTTTACTATTTTTATTCCCTATAAACCTTTTTCTCTCCTTAAACATTAACATCACTTCATCTTTTCTTATTTCCCTAATAGTACGTTTTCTTGTTTCTTCTCACCTATACTTCTTTCTTAAAATTTCATTTTCTTCTCTTCAAATCTAAATAATATTATAAGTCACAAAACCTTGACATCTTAATAGTCTTCCTCCTAAGAACCTTCTTATCCTGAGTCAAAATCTCAATCGGTTCCTCCTCAGTATTAGGCAACTCATTCATATTTTCCTCTTGTTCAACAGGAGGCGCAAGATTGTTGACAACCCTAACAGTACGGCCTCAGTCGCGGCTAATCATAAACCTAAAACTCTTATGTGATGGCATAGTAAACTATATACAGAGAGTAGTAATCACTAAACTAAGATTTGGTACTGGAGTCTCAAATTAAATCTCAAATTAAAATTTCCACGGTAAGAAAATAATTTATAAAATAATATATTTATTAAAAATTCTCGATTACCCCAAAACTTTTAAAAACTTTTGAAATCAATTGTTTTGAGCCTCACAGTTAGAGGGTTGAAATCAGCTATGGTACCACTAAATATAACCCTCTAAACCTGGCTTAGAAGATATTGCCGAATCTAGAAGGTCACTATCATAATTTTGCCCTCAAAAACCATTTAAAATAGTTATATAATTTAATTTTTAAATGAATTAAGTCATAGTAAAATAGTTAATTTTCCACATTTCTGAATAGTTCCAAACTTGCAAATTATTAATCAAATACCTTATGCAAATATCCAAAATCCCAAATTAAATAATAAAATAAAAAACATTACAAACCCAAAATAATTTAATAATATAATTTGAAAAATAAATCCAAAAAAATAATTCATAATTAATAATAAATGAAAATGAATAAATTGAAGAGATCTTCCGAGTACCAAGTCGTCTAAGTCCGATAAATCTGAAAGGGGAAAATTGAGGGGGAATGAGCTAAAAAGCTTAGTGTGTCTCTAAAGTGCAAGCAATCACAAACACAGTATCACAGTAATTTCATAAAACATTTTAAAACAAGCATACAACTAACTTATCACAACACAAATGCAGTAAAATCACAAGCACAATGCAATGCACCTAATCCTCCAGCACACCAACACAGTGGAGTGGTTCCCTAAAACCCCTCCCCAACCAATCGTCACCAAATAGAGTGGTTTTACTATCAGCCGTTTGAAGGAGTGATTACCACGACTTCCACCGTACAATCCCAACCCATGTACACACAATGATATGTTGTCACAATAATCTCAATCTTAACATAATCTCATGATATTAATTCAGAGTTCAAAAATCCGTACACATGATAATCAGAATATCCACAAACTGACAGATATGCATGAAAAATCAACATGCTAAACACAACATCAAATAATAATTTCACATATAACTAATCACAGAATATATCACATAAATGTCACATCAACGTGTAATATCACACAATGAGAGTATTGCATAGATAGACACACACCTCTAGCGATAGAAGCTCTAATGTCGTGGAGAACGACTCCCACACTCAAATCTATCATCGGGTCTAGCTGATTCCGAACCTACGAGAATAAATTCTACATTAAATCTATTACTATGCCATCTACTAAACCCAACACTAAACTAAAACAAATACTCACGTGCGACTATCGGAGCTTGTGTAGGGGCAGTATACATAGGTGAAGGAGGTAACTCTTCGTTCTCAAAATCTTAATCACCTACACACAAAATATCCCAAGTCAAATCCCTTAGTCATTTTTCTTAGAAAATTTTACTTAGTATAGTAACTTGTAAATAGCTAAAACAAGGCTTTCGGGTTCGAATTTGACAAAACGGATAGCATATTCGAAATCAAGACGTCAAAAAATGGTATGATAGGGTTGGTCAAGAAAAGTCAACGATCAAAGTCAAAGTCAACGGTTAAGGTTAACAGTTAATGGTCAAAGTCAAAGATCAAGGTCAACGGTCAAGTTCGACGGGTCAGGTCAATGTTCGGTCAAAGTTTATAGGTCAACAGGTCGATCAACTTGGGTCAACGGGTCAAGTCGGGTCAACGGTCAAAGTCAATAGGTCAACAGATCGATCAATGGGTCAGGTCGGGATAGGTCAATGGGTCAGGTCGGGACGGGTCAACGGGTCAGGTCGGGCTCACTGGTTAAAGTCAACGGGTCGGTCAACTTCGATTAATGAGTTGAGTTGATCAAAGTCAACGGTCGAGTCGGGTCGAGTCAATTCGGGTCAGGTTGTAATTAGTTTGGTTCACACACTTGGCTTGGGTCACATGATTGGATTTGACTTAGGGTTTAAGTTGTTGGACTAAGGGTTGGGTTTTGGGCTAGTCACTTGGCATTGGGTTTGGATCACACTTCGGTACATATATTGGGCCAACCGATTTGGGTCACTTGTTTGTTAGGCTTAGACATTAGGTCACCTTAGTTTTGGGTCACACACAAATGGGTCACAGTTTGGCTAGAAGGATACAAGATTGGGTCACCAACCTTTGGGCCTCTCACATTGGGTCAACACCAGTTGACCCATAACACATAAGGCAACAAGGTTTTTAGTGTTTTCAAACCCTTGATCAACGGCATCGCAACTCTACGACGAACGATGCCTTGCTCATCGAAACAACATTAAAAAGGGACCAAAACAAAGCCCCAACACAACGCACCTCCTACCAACGCCCCTAACGATGAGCACAACACAAGATCTACGATGGTGAAAGGCGACGCAAGTGGAGATACGAATCGGTTTTAGCACCGATTCCCATAACAGCAACGACAAGGAAGGATTCAAAAGCAGGGTTTAATTCACGACACCTAGAGAAGGTCGATGTTGGTGGATGTGTAACTCACGACCAACGGCAAAGGGCTTATCGGCGGCTCGTCGAAAAAAGAAATGGAGAGAAAAAAAAGAGGGAGAGGGAGATTCGAATAGGAAGAAAAATCTAAATGGGTGACCTAAAGGTTTTGAAACATAGAGAATATGGGATTTAAATACTAAAAAAATTGGGTAAACTTCACAAAAGGGCTCCAAATAGCTAGGGTTTTCTAAATTACCCCTAAACTTTAGTCGCCTTACAAATAAGTCCCAAAATTTCCAATTTAACCCCAAAATTTTAATTAAACTCAAATTAGACCCCAAATTTTACAAAATTCCTAATTTGGTTCCTAAATTTCACTAAAATCATAATTTAATCCTTAAACTCAAATTTGGGTTGTTACATACATCTTCAAGAGTAATGATGAATTCTCCTCAAGCAATAATGATAGTGTGAGAAGTTATACTTCATCTAGCAAGAATGGCATGCCACAACATCATATACTCTAGTAGCGAAAAAAGCCTTTTTCATATAAAGGTTTTCTTAGAATTTTATTCACCCAACTTTCCCAACATTGAACAGGTTGAGAATTTGAGCCAAACTTGGTTGGCAAAAATGAAAATTCTTCACGCTCAAATCTAAAACTTCAGAACCGAGTTAGATGATATTTCAAATCTATTACTCGAATGATCTTCAAAGCTAATACAAAGCCAAGAATAACCGGCAGTAAGAGTTTGATAAGTAGAATTTTTTTTATACGTATGCGTTCTCAAAAATGATCTTTTCCCCTTTCTTAATTATCAAATCAAACCAATTTTTAAGAACTGCAGGAGGCACACCATCTTTTCTTATGCATATTTGAATTTTTTTTCAAGATGACCAACACGTGAAGAATGTCGATAACTTATTTTACTCATTATTAGAAAACCAACAAACCTACAGAAGAAAATGAGATAAGTACCTATATTATTCTACTTGTTTGCATTTATATCTTCTTTTTTCTTTTCCTCTCTTTCTTTTTGAATTGTGACGCCACATTATAATAAACAAAGGTTGTGTTTAGCACAGCTTTTACAATGAACTTTTTATTAAATAAGTCCTTTTGGTCTTAAGTAATACTAAACAAACACCATTTGGATATTTTTTTTACTTTTAAAATGAACTTTTAGATCCATTAAAAAACCTGAAATATTTAGCAGTGAGGTTTCAAACGGGCTTATAGCAAGGTTAGTTACTTTTTTAGCCTCAATATTAGACACGGGACATCAATTTCTTCTTCTTTTTTCTTCCATAATTTTTCTGCTGTCTTTTATTTCCTTCCTTCTCCCTTTCCATTTTCTTCCCTTCTTTCATTTTCAAGCAGTTTTTTATAAACATTTTTCTTGTTCATCTTCTTCAGCTCCAACGGGTTTAGCTGTTGTTATTCTTCATAATTTGATAGCCTTCTCACTCTTTCGGCAGCCTCTCTTTGGCACTGTGCACCCATCATCTCCTTCTCCGATAAGCCCCACATCAAAAAAGAAAATTTAAAGCTTTTTCCCTTTTTAAGATTTTTTTTTGTTTCTTCTCTAGTAACTTGTGGTTGTCTTGTGCTTCTTTTCCCCCTTTCTTTGATGAAAAGGCTGTAATAAATAGATTTGTTGCTTGGGGGTTTGGTAAGACTATTTGCTTTGGCAAAGGGTTTGTACAATTTTAGGACCCTTTTTGAGGTCACAACTCACACGCATGGCTACTTTTGGTCCCCCTTTCAATGCACCATCTTTTCTTTCTTTCTGCTACTTATTGTTTTCTTTAAAGATAATATATAAATTCAAAGGTTTTATGATAATGGCAGTACCAATATCCCCACCCTGTAATGGCATTCTATTCTCCTTTTTCTTGCATTTTAGTAGTTGTTACCAATGTTATACTGTGGTTGAAGTACTCAACAAATTCTTGGACATCAGTTTTCTAAAAAAAAATTGAAAAGGAAAAACATAATTTTACTACTCTCCATATGCATATAGATATGTGTAATGTAAACAAATAACTTGAAAATTTAGAGATATGAAGTTGTAATAAGTGTATATAGATATCAAGTTGGTTATCAGTTGTAATGCATATATAACTGATTGGTTATATCTAATACTACTACTGATTTCATTCCTAACCCATGGGGGCTACAATGGTGTTTTGAAAAAAACAATGGTCCATTTTAAGGGATATGCCAAGTTATAGTTTTGAAAAGCAAACGATGATCGTTGTTGCTACAATGACAATACATAATTTTATCCAAAAACATGTCGGTCGAAATGATACAGATTTTATGGAATACGAAAATATTAACAAGGCATATGAGGATATTATTGATCCAGAAGATATGCATGATGGAGAAAGTGATGATGATGATGGTGGTGAATCAAACAATTCAAGTAATTTTGAAATGAAATTGACAAAAGATGATATAGCTTCTAGTTTAATGAATTTACTTTGAATTGTAAATGCTAATGTTAATATCTAATATGGGTTATATATTCAAATTAAATTTTAAAATAAAATAATACAAATGTATTAAAATCATTAATTAAAAATTAAAAAATATTTTATAAAATAATACAACTGTGCTAATATTTAAATATAAATATTTAAGGATTATATTTCAATATTTAAAATATAGTTTATATAATCTAATTAAATTTTTAAATAATTAATATTAATTACTTAGAAATATTTAAAATTAATATTTCATATATTAAAATATTAACAATAAGTTATAATAAATTATTTTCTATATTCTTACTAAAATATCATAATATTAACTAATTTGAACATTATTTAAATGTATATTTATTACTTTATAATACCATGTTTAAAATAGACATTTCATTTCTCAAAAGCACTTTTTGATAACAATGCTAAACAACAAAATCTTTAACTAAACTTTTAAAAAGTACTTCTCAAAAGCACTTTTTGATAGCAATGTTAAACAACAAAATCTTTAACTAAACTTTTTAAAAGTACTTCTCAAAAGCACTTTTCCACTACACTTTTTAAAAACACTTTTAAAAAACAATGCTAAACTAGCCCAAAATCTAGTCAAATAAATTGGAGAGTCGATGTAATGCATGCTTAACGTTACTACCTATCTTTTTTCAAACAATTTTTTCTTTAATTTTTTTTTTTTTTGCTATTGAAAGCACAAGCTACAACTTTATATATATATAACACGATTTCTATAGGACTATGCTTCTTTTATTAGATATTACTTATAACATGATTGTTTAACCTTAAAATAGGAGTATTCGAACTCCTCTTGTTAGCGAAGGAGCCAAGGGGGGCAGGCAATCACCCCCTAAAATGAAAATTTTTCCATCTAAGTATTTAATAATTTATAAAATTTTAAATTAGCAATGGTAAAATTATACTTTGACCCCTCAAAAATAATAAAAAATTTATTTAATCCTTTAAAAATTATAAAGATATAGACTATTAAAATGGTGAAATTACATTTTTACTATTGTAAAAATATACAATTTAATTTTGCCCTCCAAAAAATTTATGGTTCCATCACTACCTCTTGTATTATTGGTTTTTCATCATTAGTGAATTTCTCTTTCTCTGCCCATAGTTTTTCCCGATAAGTATTTTTTACATAAAATTTGCGTGTTCCTATTTTTTTCGTATTGTTTTGCGATCAATCTTACTGCCATTATCAACATTAAGTATAACAATATCTTTATTTATTTATTCAAATCCAACTTATGTATTGTTGGATAAATAACCCATATGATTTTATAATATTTCAATTTCATTTTTAAAAATCTATATATTTATATTTGATGTGTTTGGATTGTGAGTTTTTATAAAATAATTTAATATTTATATGCTCTAGAAAATAAAAAAAATATTGATGACTAATATTTACTATATCAATTATGTTATATTTCTATATAATGTATAAAAAGAAAGATTGCATTGAATCAATATAATAAGTTTACATTCTAAGATCAATTCCCAACCAACTTCATTCTTTAGTTGTAAAACATACCTAACAAGTTACTATGTACATGCCAAGACTATAACCAAAATTTAAAATTCATACTTCCTTCAAAACTTGAGGAGTAATGAGATGAGTTTGGATCAATATCCACACCTTAACTTCGAAATGATTTGTACCTTCGCGTTTACAAGAAGTCACGTTAAGCTCATAAGAGCTTAATAAGTATAACAAGAGTGATACTATATATATTTATTTATAATTTTCTCATTATACATACATAAACATGTTTATGGTAGAGATACATTACTTTCCATCCTTATGCATTACTTTAGCTAATTAGAGACTATATACTAAAGTATTATTTTAACCAAATACGATCCACTTACTATTATTACCCGATTGTCACTAACCTTTTTATTTAATTGTCCAAATGTAGACATAATAGAACATGGTAGACTATATGGAATAAAACGATAAAATGCACTAAAGTGCCACTATTTTTCGCACGAACGTGCGGATATCACTTTGGATCGAAGTTTCATTCACTTGCATCGTAGTGCCTCTGCCAATTACACTGTAATGACACTATTACTTTTCATCGTAGTGTCACTGTCACTTGCACCGTAGTACCACCATCACTTTGTACTGTAGTGCCTCTGTCACTTTTCATATTGGCATACCAATTATATCTTACTTACATACTCCATTTCACTATTTCTCAACAATGAAACAATTCAAGCTTTACTATGTGTACAATGTAGTCCTTATTTAAATAAAATCAATGATCTTTAAATTGTCTCTTGACATTCACCATATTAAAATTTCCCATTTCACTTAGATATTTTATGTTGACATCTATTGCACTTATCTTTGTACTCATTGCAATTAAGTCTTTATTCTTCAAATTACTACTCACATATTTTTCTTTTTTTAGTAGAAAATGATAGCCTAAGGCAAAAACAAAATATTACATCAATCTCTCAAGTCATTAACATAATCCAATTCAACTAAATCTCGAATTGACTGTGGGGGTTCTTCAAACTATTGAATCTCTGTGAAGCTTGTCACCATAAACTTGACCATATGATCAGCCACTTTATTATGCAATCTCAGTATGTGTCGAAAACAACCTTCCAATTACAGTCTAACGGACTGTGAACAAGTCGCAACTCCATCATAATACCATCCACCCCTTTTCCAGCAAGGATCATTTCCATTAGCAAAGCATTATCACATTTAACTTCCAATTGACAATGCCCTTTGTCCCAAGCTAATACCAACCCTTCAAAAATAATTCTTGCCTCAGTTTTAAAAATCGTATCCTTACCTACTAACATCGAAAATCCACCTATCCACTATGCTTCCGCATTCCTTAACACTCCCCCAATAGCTGCAAAAGAATCAACTTGCGATATTGTGCCATCTGTATATGCTAAACCTTAAATCCTAAACCCTAAACCCACTTTCAAATAATTAATATAATTCTAAAATAAATATCACTTTTTGTATACACTACTAATTTCATAATAATATTACCAAAATAATTAATGAAGTTTAAAATTTGAGATTTAATTGGAATAAAACAAAATTCTTGATGTACTTACTCAAAATGCTTGTAGGAACCTTTCTCTTCTTTCTCCACTCCTTTTCCATACACATTTGCTTTTATCCTCCATTAATTTTTCTCTTCTCTTCTTTTCGTCTTCATTACGTAATACACATATACAATATTTACTCATCAATACACTAATCATACATCACATTCATGCTTTATATAGATAAATATGAAATCCCTTAAGAAAACTCATCATTCTTACCTCATTTACTCAAAACCCTTAACTTTTCTTTCTTCTCCAAAATGGCTATTAGCTAGCTTTATAAGGGAATGAGTTTATTATGTAATTGTTCTCTTAATTTCATAAAAAAAAAATTAACAAGAATTCAATAATTTGAAGCTTGGAAAAATATAAAATGGTGGAAAGGGACAAAAATGAAAGAAATTGAAACTTAGTGAAGATAGGAGGGAGAAAAGTGAAAAAAAAAACTGATAGCTTCTTCTTTTCCTTTTTTTTCTTCATTCTTGTACATCTTTCTTTTAAAATATCTATCCATTTTTTTATTATTGTTTAATTTAAAATAAAATCTAATCATCATCATTACCATCACATCTCCATGTACTTTCATGGTCAATTTACACTCCAAATCCTTTCTTTTTTTTTTCTCATCCAGTTAATTTCATCATATCTTACTTTTACATTTTACACTATGACTCAATACTTCTTGCACTATTACAATTTAGTCTACTCTTTAATTTAATTTCTCTAAATTCAAAAGCCTTTTTTATTTTCCTATATTATCTAATTATCCTTTCCACTAACATTAATAATTTTATTTTTTTCTTCTATGAAAATTTCGAGCACATGTCAACTCGAATTGACACTGTTCACTTCTCAAAAAATATCAGGGATATTACATTCTTCTCTCCTTAAAATAAATTTCGTCCTCGAAATTTACTTGCATTGAATGACTACGAATATTATCGCTTCATTATAACCTCACTTTCCATGTCGTTTCTTCCACATTATGATGTCTCTGCAACGTTTACACGTAAAAAACATTATGGATCATATCCATTTCTAGTGATAAAGATAATCGATAAGCTACTGGACCAATATGTTAGAAACATGTTATCGAAATAATATTAATATAAAATATTTATTTAAAACACAAGATCGAATAGAACAATATAAATATATATATATAATCTGAAAACCAGAAATCGAATAAAACAGGATTGAATTGTACTAGATGTTGAGGCCCATTTTCACAGTTTTCTTAAGACATATTCGGCCACTCCTTTGGTACTTGGAGAAACGTTGGTCGACTGTCTCAGGATACAACAACGAAATGAGCACGTCAGTAGCACAAATGTAGTGATCAGTGAACAATAACCTTTCCTTCTTCTAATACCGAAAATACATTCGAAAATTTTGCAGAGAAAAATATGTGTCACTTTTTCTGTAGATTATTTTCAGTTTAAGTAGGCATTCAAATCGAGGAATTTTTAGAAATTTTTATTAATGGAGCCATTAATTTCCATGAATCAAGGAGCAATATATGAATTAAAGGAGTCATTAAATCAATTTAATATTTGTACTTTTAATTCTAAAACAGAATTAGGATAAGCTCTATTGAGGAAAAAAATTACGTATTGGGCTAAAATATTTGCAGGACGAGAAGGGCCTGTTGGTCTGGACATTTCGCGTCGCCTACATCGTGCGGGTGCACCCCCAACCTCGACGGGTTTGGATCTACACCCCTACGTGCGAGGCAAAGCTTTTAGCTTAGTCATTCAATAACCACCAAGTTGGTTCACATATATAAACATATCTCACACTTGATATCTAACTAATGTGGGATCTAAGCTTTCCATTTCCTTAATATTATTCATAAGTGGCTTACTTTGAGCATTAATTTCCCATTCATCACTCAACCATTTTGAGCATATGATATACCGTTGTAAAGATCTCATGGAGTAAAATATAAAACCATTAATTTTATGATTCAAATATCTACCTTTACCAATCGAGAATATGCCTCAAAGTTTTCAAAATATCCATTTTTTCAACAATCCCCCACATAAATGAAATTGATAATTTTAACAAAAACATTGACTCCACTACAGCAAAACAGGTCATTAGCGGCACTTTTCGCGGCGTTTGGAAACAAAGCGCCGCAAAAGGTAAAGCATTAGCGGCGCTTTTCTTAATGCGCCGCAAAAGGTAAAGCATTAGCGGCGCTTAACAAAAGCGCCGCTAAAGGTCGGGTCATTAGCGGCGCTTTACCCACAAGCGCTGCTAAAGGTCAGGTCATTAGCGGCGCTTTATCACAAGTGCCACTAAAGTTCAAGTCATTAGCGGCGCTTTCTCTAATGCGCCGCTAAAGGTAGGGTAATTAGCGGCGCTTTCCCTCAAGCGCCGCTAAAGGTCAGTTAATTAGCGGCGCTTTAACTCAAGCGCCGCTAAAGGTATGATCATTAGCGGCGCTTTCCCTAAAGCGCCACTAAAAGGTCCGGTCATCAGCGGCGCTTTCCCTCAAGCGCCGCTAAAGGTAGGATCATTTAGCGGCGCTTTCACTCAAGTGCCGCTAAAAGGTCGGGTCATTAGCAGCGCTTTTTCTCAAGCGCCGCTAAAGTTCGGGTCATTAGCGGTGCTTATATATAAAGCGCCGCTAGAGGTCAGGTCATTAGCAGCGCTTTTCTAATAAGCGTCGCTAAAGGCGTGAATTAGCGGCGCTTTCCCATAAGCGCCGCTAATTTATTTAAATTTTATATATCTTAAATTTAAATTAAATTTATAATGTGTGATTACTTATGGTAGTATCTGCTCATACTTTCTTATCCTTTGACAATGCATACACAGGCACTCGAATCCGAGACCCCAAGGATGAACAATATCCTCTTTCCAATATATTTATACTTATGTGTAGGACCTTCCTAGACCTAATATATCAAACACTTGAGATTTCTATCACCTGCTTTTGGTTATAGTTTGGATTTTCAACCATTCTTAGATTATATCATTAACATTATATGTGGGTTCGGTCTTGCCCTATTCCATGATCATCCCTAACCTGTCATCATCGTCAAGCTCAAACTTTGGACCTTTGCTGGATCATTTGAATTAAGTTGATCCAGGAAGGGTTTTGAAAAGGAAAAGCTAACCGAGCACACCATCACGAATGAAAAAAAGAAAAAAAGCACGTGTATATATCATGGCCTGTTTATATACCCACACGTGCACATGTTCCATGCACGCATTGCCCAACAGCAACTAGGGATAGGGATTTTGTTTAAAGATTACATATAGCCATATAGACCAAATATAACATAGATTTTTAGTAATGCTTCATCTCAAAAAGGGATAAATTATTGCGTGTGAATTTCGAATGTTATAAAAAATAAATTTAAATTATAAAATTATAATATATTAGTAATAGAATTATTTGAAATTTACCTCCTATCTTTAGTAAATTTTATAATTTAATTCTGTTTATTAAACATTATTTTAATTTAATAAAATATCATTAATAATTTTTAAAAAAATTAAACATAATATTTAATTAAACTTTATTATATTTATTTCATTTTTGTAATAAGAATATAAAATGTGATAAAGTATTGGAGCCCATTGGAGAAGCTTTGATGGAAAACTAAGTCTAAGGGCTTTGCACAAGCTCTTAGCCCATGCCTATATGTTCTTTTTTTTTCCCTTTTCCTTTAAACTTGTAATAATCTTAATTTTTTTTTGGGAAAGATATAAATTATGAAAAATAAAAATTAATATGTTTATTATTTGCAATTTAATCAATCAATTCAGATAAGTTACTTGTCGTTAAAACGATTTGGATTTTTTTTTAACAATTTTATTATAAATTTTGATTATATTTGTTTTTTTGATATAATATCTATAATTATATATAACCTCTTCCCAACCCATAAATAGAAAATAATGCACTTCAGTGCACCCACGTCCTCCTATATTGACAACAATATCCATACCGATTAAGCCAAAATTCGATCGAAAAAATGGTTTTGATAGTTGATATATATAATTATTAATAAATTAAGCCCAATAATAGAAACCCAAATTCCAATAAAATGAAATGGGTTTTATACCAATAACTCAAATAAATCTAACCCAATAAATTAACCCAAATTAATCTAAATATTAAAATATCTATAACTTAACCCAAATTATTACTTTCTACTAAAAAATGCTATACGAAAATCCCTAAAACTCCCCTAAAACCACCACGGTCAGTAGTTCGGTGTCTCTTTCTAGTTCGTTCTCACTGTCAAAGCAAGCGATGGCACTGGCACCGGCACCGGCACCGGCGACTCATTCACCTCAGTTCTCATCGCTCAGATTCTTTCTAGTCTCCCAGTTCATTCTCCTTTCGATCTTACCGTTCTGCCTCCCTCTTTCAGATTCACTAAGGTATTCTTCGATTTAGGCTTCAACCTCCTTGGATTTTTTGGGTTTAAGGTTAATTTTTATGGGTATTGATTTTTATTTGTGTTCTTTATGATTACTACTTAATTTTGTGTGTTTTTATTAAATATATATACTGATTGGAGACCACTTGTTTTACATTTATTTCTCTTTACTGCATAATACTATAGTTTGCATGACGCCTTCAGTTTTAGTGAATTTTAAAACTTTAAAGAAAGTCAACGGGGTAATTAACCAAAGCTTCGTTACATCTATGCTGGTTTAATTTCACTTTTATGAATGTTAGGACTGGAAAATTTTAAACCCTTGTTCTGCTCTTACTGCTATAGTTGATTGAATTTATCAAATCCTTTTATATTTCTATCTAATGCTATGATTTAATTTGTTTATAGGATTACTCAAAAATGTATAGTAATGAAAATGTTATGATCATTGAGGACAAGAGTAAATGGTATGCTTGGTTAACGAATGCCTTGTAGACAAAGAGTTTATGGTAGGATTGGAAAATTTTAACATATGGTAGGGTTTATGGCTTTATGAACTTATGACTTTATGCTTTTAGGT
Organism: Gossypioides kirkii; assembly: GCA_005610355.1. Classification (NCBI taxonomy): domain Eukaryota; kingdom Viridiplantae; phylum Streptophyta; class Magnoliopsida; order Malvales; family Malvaceae; genus Gossypioides; species Gossypioides kirkii. The sequence continues at coordinate 26,855,048 of CP032245.1, forward strand.
ACTGCACGTTCATTTTGATTGCTTTGTTTGATTTTGAGGCAAATCAAAGAATTAAAAAATCCAATGAGATGAATGTTTATATTTAAAAAAACTCATATTGTACAGGAAAAATGGGCATATAAAAGAAAAGTTCGTTAAGTCTTTTACCGACGGAATTGACCAAAGTTAAGTCGGGTCGGTTATGGCAAATTAAGTCAGTCAATTTGGTTATTATAGATTAGTGTCTGTTAAATTAAAATAACAGACTGAACCAACCAAGATAACCAAATGCTCATCCCTAGAATAGCAGGCCGTTATAGCTGCTATTGATGTGAAATTTTTCACACTTCTATTGAGGTCTTTACCAGTGGATGACAGTCCCACAACTGCAAAATAGTGGATGCAACACCACTATGCCACCCCTATTTTGAACCCTTGTTCTGCTCTTACTGCTATAGTTGATTGAATTTATCAAATCCTTTTATATTTCTATCTAATGCTATGATTTATTTTGTTTTTAGGATTACTCAAAAATGTATAGTAATGAAAATGTTATGATCATTGAGGAAAAGAGTAAATGGTATGCTTGGTTAACGAATGCCTTAGAATATATCAGAACCAGCTTGTCTTTGATCTGATTTCCAAGGTTGTTTGGAATGGATATTCATGTAAGCTTCAAGAAAATGTTAGTTAGTTTTGTTATTCAGTCATTAAGTTGCCTATGTTCTATGCAAGTACATTAAGTTGCCTTTGCCCTCTAGTGTTGTTCTTTTTCTACTCAATTCGAAACTCAAGATGGGTTTGCCTTTTTGTTTTTTATGTTTGTTTTTGAAGCTGAAATTGAGGTTCTTGTTTAGACCATCCCTGGTTTTGTGAATCGTCCTTTGCAGCAGACTATTTTTCTAGCTTTTGGAGGGACGTTTTCTTTTCTGATTTGGCACTGGACAGGTAAAGCTTTCATGGTGTTTAATTAATATTTATTATTTTCTTAGTTCCAATGTTTTTTTCTAGAATCCATTATGTTTGTCAGTTAGATTTTTATTCATATAAGTGTATCTTATTTATCCATTATGTTTCTCCATTGCCAAACAGTACTCTTTCTGCTCTCGCTCTCTGTTTCTGCTCTTGTTTTAAAAGAATTCGGAGTTCAAGTCTTTAGTGTGTGGTGTGTGTGAGACCTGTTTTTATTTAGCTTTAGTTTGATTGTTTGAGTTGTAGATGCCTGAAATGTGTAATTAGTGACTGAAACGATAGATCGCGCAAGGTTGACTTTGTTATGTAAAAGAAAAATGGATTAACATATGTTTATTAGAAATGTTTTTATTTTATGATATTCAAAAAATATTAATTTGATGGAGGAACCGAGTTTATTTGTTTACGGGGCAAGGTATTGATTCGATCTCAAGAGCGGTTGGTAATTGACTTCAATTTGAATAGATTTTTAAGTAGTACATAAATTTGAGCTTGTTATAGGAATGGGGTTTTCCCATTTTTGATTTTATTGAAGAAGAAAACAAGAAAGAGAGCTAATAGGAGTAATAAATTTTATGCAGCTAAAGGAACTGTAATAGTCACCCTCGAGTTTATCACCACCATTTGGTTTTCCTTGCCTTTTATAAGGTGGGTGGGTGCCGCTGGAGTGACGGCTTGGGGGTGGGGTGTTGCTATGGTGAATAGTTCTTGAACCTAAGTTAAGAGTGAAGTTGTTACCGATGTTATGTTAGTTAAGATTTTTGAAAGAACTTGATTTGGCTTTCCCTCATCTCCGCTTTTTTTTGAGCTGAAATTTCAAATGAGCAATGGATATGTATTGTCTAAACCTGAATTCCACCCTTAAATTTCTTGTTTGTCATAAGAAAGTGTCCGAGGCCTTTGCTCAGTTAAGGGTCCTCTTGTGCAAGGATTTAAGGGAAATCCACTTTGACATTTTGTTGGTATGCAGTTTGATTATATCAGCTTGATTATAATAGAAGAGTGCGAATATCTGCAATAACGCATCTAAACATGATTGATTATATCAGTTTTATTATGCTACAAATTATATTTCGATTATATATGTTTCCCTTTTCATTTATTAACCAGGTTCCTTTTTATTAGTTCTCTGATGGGGATTTATGTTCTTTTTTTTTCTCTTTATTTTTTTTTGGATTTTGTGGGTTCTTATTATAAAAACAATAGGGGATTATATTAAATAATTATATTAAATTAAATATTTAATTATTAATTATATTAAAGTAAATAAGTATATTAATTTAAAAGATATAATTATTTAATTATATTAAACTAAATAATATATTAAATTATTTAATCATGTTTAATTATGTATTTAATTATAAACACTATCGATTAATTAAATATTTAAGTTAAAAGATTTAATTATTAATTATATTAAGTAAATAATTATATTAAGTTAAAAGATTTAATTATTTAATATATTAAGTAAATAATTATATTAAATTAAGATTTAATTATTTAATATATATTAAAGTATAATATATTAAATTAAAGATTTAATTATTTAATATATAAAGGAAATAAAAAGTATATTAATTAAAAGATTTAAATTATTTAATTTATTAAATAAATAATTATATTAAATTATTTAATCATGTTTAATTATGTATTTAATTATAAACATTATCGATTAATTAAATATTTAAGTTAAAAGATTTAATTATTTATTATATTAAAGTAAATAATTATATTAAGTTAAAAGATTTAATTATTTAATTATATTAAAGTAAATAATTATATTAAATTAAAGATTTAATTATTAATTTATTAAAGTAAATAATTATATAAATTAAATATTTAATTATTTAATTATATTAAAGTAAATAAGTATATTATTAAAAGATATATTATTTAATCATATTAAACTAAATAATTATATTAAATTATTTAATCATGTTTAATTATGTATTTAATTATAAACACTATCGATTAATTAAATATTAAGTTAAAAGATTTAATTATTTAATTATATTAAAGTAAATAATTATATTAAGTTAAAAGATTTTTTAATATTTAATTATATTAAAGTAAATAATTATATTAAATTAAAGATTTAATTATTTAATTATATTAAGGTAAATAATATATTAAATTTTTTAATTATATTTAATTATTTAATTAATAAAAACAGCCCAAATATTTAAGTAAAATGTTGTCACAAATATAAAGGATTTAAAGTATAATGTTGTCACCAATATATATTTTTAAATTTAAATCAATTTATAACACTTAAATAACCATAATTTATTCTCAACTTTAGACTTCAAGAACTATGAAATGGATAAGAGTTGGATGCAATTGTCAAGGGTAACCAACGACTATCGGAATGGAGTGCAAACTTTTCTAAATTTTGCATTTCAAAATGCAAGCGAAGAGAATATGATTCTTTGCCCGTGTAAGAAATGTGGCAACATCAATTGGCATATTCGTGAAGTTGTCTATGAACATCTAGTTGTTGATAGCTTTATTCGAGGGTATAAAAAATGGATTTTTCATGGAGAGTGTACACCTAGTAGAACCTCTTCAACAATTAATCCGAGTTATCCTCATTATGCTGATCATCAGTATGCTAGAGAAGATGACATGGAAGGTACGTTGCGGGATGCATTTAATATGCACAATCATGGTTTGCAATCATTTCCATCTGAATTTATTGCATCCGATGATTGTGATATTGGTGATAATGCTTTTAACGAAACGGGAACAAGTGCACCTGATGAAGAGCCAAATGGAGAAGCGGCGAAGTTCTACAAGTTACTTAATGAAATGAATGAAGAACTCTATGAGGGATCAAAATTCTCAAAATTGTCTTTTTGCATTCGTCTTTTTCACTTAAAATGTTTGGGAGGGTGGATCGGAAACTCTTTTACGCTACTGTTAGAGCTTTTGGCAGAGATATTTCCGTTTGCAAAAATCCCTCATTCATGCAAAGATATGAAGAAAATGATAAAGGATTTAGGCCTTGGGTATGAAAAAATTCATAGTTGCCCAAATGACTGCATGTTGTATTGGGGTGATCGGAGAAGCCAACAGTCTTGTCATGTTTGCGGTACGTCTCATTGGATGAATAAGAATGCAGAAAATGTGAATGAGGATCAAGGTGAGGCACAGCCAAGAAAGAAGCCAGTGAAGATTCTACGATATTTTCCACTAATACCAAGGCTTCAAAGGCTTTTCATGTCGTCAAAGACGGTCGAGTCTATGAGGTGGCATCATGATGAACGAGCCGATGATGGATTATTAAGGCATCCCGCGGATTCTTTAGCTTGGAAATCATTTGATAATAAATTTTCAAGTTTTGCAAGTGATCCTCGGAATGTGAGGCTTGGGCTAGCATCTGATGGATTTAATCCATTTAAACTCATGAGTACTTCGTACAGTACTTGGCCTGTAGTGCTTGTTCCTTACAATTTGCCTCCGTGGATTTGCATGAAGCAATCTTCTTTTATCTTATCTATGATTATCCCTGGAGAGAAAGGTCCCGGGAATGATATTGATATTTATATGCAGCCACTTATTGAAGAGTTGAAACAGTTGTGGATCGGTGTTGAAACATATGATGTTTCTAGAAAGGAGAATTTTTATTTACGTGCAACTCTGTTGTGGACTATTAATGATTTCCCAGCTTATGCCAATTTATCTGGTTGGAGTACCAAAGGACGTTACGCTTGTCCTTGTTGTGCAGCGCAAACATGTTCAAAGTGGTTATATAATGGGAAGAAGTTCTCTTATATGGGGCATCGTCGGTGGTTAGATAGAAATCATAGATTTAGATTTCAAAGAACTCAATTTGATGGTACTGAAGAGTTGAGAGAAGCTCCTGAGCAGACCATTGGATCTGAAATCTTATTCATGTTGAAAGATGTAGATTTCAGTTATGGGAAGATGAATCAACCATCCAACACGCAAAGAAACAGAAGGCCGAGGGAGGCATATGTTGGCGATGTCGATCGGGAGAGTGATGATGAATCTGATGAAGAGGATGATCCTAATAAGGGGGAGTTGTGGAAAAAAAGAAGTATTTTTTTTGATTTGCCTTATTGGGAGCATCATATTTTGAGACACAATCTTGATGTCATGCATATTGAAAAGAATGTTTGCGAGAACATAATCAGGACAATTCTCCATGTAGATGGAAAATCGAAAGACAATCTTAAGAGTCGACTTGATCTAGTTGATATGGGAATTCGGCATGATCTTCACCCCCAATTACTTTCGAATGGAAAATGTCGGTTGTCGCCTTCTATTTTTACAATGTCGAAGAAAGAAAAAGAATTGTTCTGCACAGTGTTGAAGGATGTAAAGGTCCCAGATGCGTATGCATCAAATATATCTCGATGTGTGAGTCTTAAAGATCGAAGACTATATTCCTTAAAATCACATGATTATCACATCTTGATGCAAGATTTACTACCAGTTGCTTTGCGGTGTTGTATGTCAAAAAAGGTGACGTCTTGTATAATTGAACTGTCCAATATAATGAAAGTTATTTGTGGCAAAGTTTTGGATGTTGAAGAACTTGAGAAAGTACAAGATCGAGTCACCTTGACGTTATGCAACTTGGAGAAGATCTTTCCACCTTCATTCTTCACTATTATGGTGCACTTGTTAATCCATCTCCCTCATGAAGCAAAAGTTGGTGGACCGGTTTTCTATCGGTGGATGTATCCTATAGAGAGGTGCTAATTAATTTGCAAACCTTTCATTCATTGATTAATATATCTTTAGTTACACTTTTTGATAATGTTGGATATCGTGTTTAGGTTTCTATGCAAATTGAAGTCTTATTGTCGTAATAAGCGTTATCCAGAAGGATCAATTGCTGAAGGTTACTTAGCTGAGGAGTGTATGACTTTCTGCTCTAGATATTTAGAAGATGTTGAAACAAGATTGAATAGACCAAGTAGAAATGCTGGGCTCAATAATGATCATAGCTTAGCTGAAACTTATCTATTTCAAATTTGTGGACAACCAATCGGGAAAGTTGAAATCGCACACTTAGATGATATATCTTGGGTACAAGCACATCGATATGTTCTTTTTCACCACGATTCAATTGAACCATTACGCAAGTAAGTTTTAGAATTTCATAAATATTCATCCTTTTCATCTGTTTATTTTTTTTACTAACTAATTTATTAACTTTTTAACATAGTGAGTATAAACAACTCTTGAGATCTCGTTCACGCTCCCGAAGATTACAACATCGAGAGATTCATAAGTTATTCACAGAATCTTTTCATGAATGGTTAGGGCAGATGGTATGCAACTGAAGCTTTCAATGATAAATAATAATGTTTTCGTATAACATTATAATTAATCAATTTACTTTCAATTCGATAGGTTTGGAGTGGGAAGGACGTCAGTGAAGAAGTTAAATGGCTTTCCCAAGGTCCCAATAGAGTAGTAAAAAGATATAATGCCTTCTTGATTAATGGATTCAGGTTTCATACAAAATCTCGCGAAAGATTAAGGAGAACTCAAAATTCTGGAATAGTTGTTAATTCTTCAATTACAAGCTATGCTAGTGCTAAGGACAATAATCCTATTGAAGGAAATGTGGAGTATTACGGACTTCTTTCGGACATTATTGAGTTGGATTACTATGGAAAATGGAAGGTTGTTTTATTTCGATGTGATTGGGCTGATGTTAATACTGCTCGAGGAATTAGAAAAGATCAATTTGGTTTTACAATGGTGAACTTCTCTCGATTAATTCACACTGGGCAACAATTGATGGACGAGCCGTATGTATTTTCTTCTCAAGTCAAACAAGTTTTTTACTCAAGAGATCCAACTGATGAGGGTTGGTACGTTGTACTTCATAACACCCCTAGAGACTTGTTTGACATGGGCAGTGGGAGTAAAGATGACATGGACGAAAGATCAGAAACTTTGCCTTTTCCAGAACAAGACTTAAATGAAACTATTCCTAGTACTAGTACACAATCTCAATGGGTTCGCCAGGATGTAGATGAAGATATTTACGAATCATAATGTAGTAAGATTTTACGTTTTTTTAATAATATGTATATTATAATTTAAATCTTGATCTTGTTAAATATATCCATTACTATTATTGTTGTAATTAGTTACTAATATTCTAACTATTTTATGCGTATTGCAGATAATATGCCTAGAAGAAAATTTCGAGAGCTAAGTATTATCCAAAATTCTCCAAATTCGGAAGGAACAAATAGTGAACAACAGACTGACATTGGATCTTCGAATGTTCCATAAACTGTAGAAATTGAAGGTAATGTTAGGTATGATTTTCATGCATGTTTACTTTTCTTTTTTTATTTTCGTTTCAAATTCTAATATTAACATATACAATTTTTTTAGCTGAATATTCTGAGGGGCGCAGAACTCGAGGACGTACCGTATTAAAGGATTTATACAGCCTAAATCCTGAGGAGCGTGTCAAAGTATCTGCAAATAGTCATGGTCAGCCTGTTGGATCAGAAGCTCGACTTCTGGGAGGATACTTGGGCATAGTAGCACGAAATGGCAGTTTGTTGCCAATCAACTACGAGTCATGGCATCATATGCCTGATAGTAATAAAAATCAAGCTCTCGATAATATTAAGGTAATAAAGTGAATATAATTTATAATACTTTGATTTATTTTAATTTATATTTACTTTCTAAACTTGTGTTATTTGCAGGAAAGATTTGTTTTAGAGCTCTCAGACAATTATATAAAGAAATCATTAGGAAAGAAATGGAGAGACCATAAAAGTTCTATAAAGAAAAATTATTTTAAGAATAATATGAGTCTCGAAGATAAATTGAAAAATGTTCCGCCGGGAATGCTGAGGTACCAATGGGAAGAACAAGTTAGATTTTGGAGCTCAAAGAAAGGAGAGGTATTATGTACTACAAAACGCTTATAATTATTTTGGTTTATAGTATTTATTATATACGTAATAATAATTAATGTAGGATCGTGAGCGTGTTGGAAATACAAGTAGGCAAAAACAAAAATTCACGCACACAGCTGGATCGAAAAGTTTTGCTTGTGTAGCTGCTGATGAGGTATTTTGAGTTTATTTATTGTGTCAAATATTAATTACTTTCTACTAATTAATATTTTTCCTACTATAATGTAGGAACAATCGTCAGGTCAAAAAATTGGACGACTTCAGCTTTTTGACATTACACATAGAAAAAAAGATGGATCTCCTATGACTTCTGAATCTGCAGAAATTATGGTATATTAACTTAATAAAATTTGAATTATTTTAAATATTTATCATATTTAATTATAATAGTTTAATTTATCGTTTATAATACAAATAATGTCAAGTTATGTTGCATTTGTTTGATTATATATTTCGTTTCTAACTTTTTGATTGACTTATTAGGATAAATTAAAAGATAAGAAGGCGGAGTATGAAGCAATGGCTTCAAGTGATAGTTCGGTTAATCTAGAGAACATTGATAACCGAGTTATTACTGAAGTTTTGGGTCCTGAAAAGTATGGTCGGGTTCGATTTCAAGGATCTTTTGTTAGCCCATCCCGATATTTTGGATCCAACTCGCAGAGATACATGCCTTCGAGGAGTCAAGATCAAGCTGAAGTTCAGAGGTTAAAAGATCAATTGGCTCAGGTACAAGCGAGCACAGTTGAGCAAATTGCTTAACTTAAAGAGGAGGCTGCAACGAGAGAAGTAGAGGCTCAAAAAAAATATGATGAACTCCATCTAAAACTTAAAGAGGAGGTTGCAGTGAGAGAAGCAGAGTCTCAAAAAAAATATGAAGAACTCCACATACAACTTAAAGTGGAGGCAGCAGCGAGGCAAGCGGAGGCAGCAGCGAGGCAAGCGAAGGAAGCAGAGGCTACAAGAAAGTATGACGAATTGCAGCTACAGCTTCAAAATATGATGAAAATGTTTTAGCAGAATTCGTCCTCTTAGACTTTTGTTTTTTTATTTGAAAAGAATATACTACATTTGAAATTTATTTTTCATTGATTTATTAATTTAAATCATATGTATATTTCTATCATTTATCTTTTACCTTTAAGATTTGAAGTTATTGGTTGGATTTGCATTGGTTGGATTTTATATTTACAGGAAAAATGCTGAATTTCGGGTTCTATGTGAATTAAAAAGGGCTGTCAAAATCTGTTATATTACGGCGCTTTTGGAAAAAGCGCCGCTAAAGAACATTGCCCCTTCAGCGGCGCATGTGGAAAAAGCGCCGCTAAAGAACATGGCCTTCAGCGGCGCTTGTGGATAAAGCGCCGCTAAAGGCCATGTTCTTTACCGGCGCTTTTTCGCATAAACGCCGCTATTTTTTGCGGCGTTATCTTTAGCGGTATTTTTTACGGCGCTTTAGAAAGCACCGCTATAGACCTAAAAAAACGCCGCTAAAAAACTGTTTTCCTGTAGTGCTCGATGTGGTGATAGAATCTATAATCGATAGTTGCATAGGATAGGTAGGCATCAACCCTTGAACCTTCCATTATGAAAGTATATTTTCTTTACTAGCTGACTAGTAGACACGATGTCCTTGAAATGTTCTATTGTTTGGGTAAAAGATGATATACCTTACACAGCTTCCTTCCTGGCAAGGTTTTTAGTTCCCATGGGTATGTTCATATGGCCGTGAACATCTCTTTGTTCTACAAGAGTTTGAGAGAACTATGCGTAGTAGTCTCCTCGAAGTAACCCCACTTCACTCTCAGATAGGTGACTTATGTTGCTTGGCTCACCCAGACACACAACGATCATTAAAAGCATTGCTTAACCTATCTCACTTTTAATCACTATTTGCATCATAGGAACGAATTTGGGATAAGAACCCCCATAGTGACCTCATAAGGTCTATACAAGTAAGTTGCCCCTTTGAACCTAGATCTTAAGATCTCCAGTCAACTAAGTTAGGTTTTCCTTCACATAGTGTCTTTAATTTTCATGGGCTTTAGTCCCATTCCTTTTAGATGTTTTATCAAATTGATCTCGATTTAAGCCTTTAGTTAGCTGATCTGCAATGTTATCTTTTAATTTTACATAATCAATAGAGATAACTCCATTTGAGATCAGTTGTCAACGGTATTGTATTGACTACGCATATGTCTCGACTTACCATTATACATTACGTTCTATGCTCTACCAATTGTCACTTGGTTATCATAATATATGCATATTGTGGGCATACACTTTGGCCAGTTAAGAATATCCTCCAAAAAGTTTTGAAGCCATTCAGCCTTTTCTCTAGATTTGTTTAGAGCTATAAACTCATATTCCATTGTGGATCTGGTTATAATCGTTTGTCTTGAAGATTTCTGATAGCATTAGAAAGAACCATTGATTTCTCTTTACTTGTGGTATAATTTGTTCCCATTTGTTCATCTTTAGCATACATTTTTAGTTTTTTTTAATTTAGTTATTGCACTTTTTAACTTATGATGCTTAGCCTAATTTCCTTTAAATTTATCATGTTTTTATTACTGATGTCGCTGCATTAGTCTGTTTAGTATTGCGCCCAGAAATGTCACTGCAGGAACTTGTCCAGAAGTATCAATGCATGAAGGTGTCCAGAGTTGTCGCTGCACTTGACAGCTGTTTGATTAACACATCAAAAATGTGTGAGTTGTACAGCTAGTATAACCAACTTGTACAGCCAAAGGATGTTAGATTTGGAAGGTAGGATACCTGTACTGTGAAGTTGCTGTTAAATACTGAAGAGAAGGAGAGAGAAAGGCAATTCTTCTTGGCTTTTCGATAGATTAAATTTTTTCTTCAACATTTTTTCAAGCTTGCATCCATGGCAGCTTAAATTTTTGAGGGCAACCTGACGTTGACGAGAAGGCAGTCCTGCTCCTGACGAGGAGCATCCTAAGTGCGATCAAGAGGAGTGTAACAGAGTGATTCAAGTAAATTAGGAATAGGATACTTCAATTTATTTTGTTATTTCTCTTGCTTAACACTGATAACTTTTGATAATTTGAGTTGTATGGAAGTACAATTTCATTTCAGATTTGAATGATATCTATTTTAACCTTTCCTTTACTGTTTATCTTTGGATTTAGTTGTTTAACCATGGAAGTGTGGTTGCAGTCACTGTCACTGGAAAGTGCAGTGACAAATTAAGTTAACAAGCAAGACAACGAAAGTTGCTTGAGGACCGAAGGAACTCAGACCACTTGTTCTTGAGTTTATTGCATTGCCAACACTAGAAGGTGTGGTTAGTGTGATTATTTGAGTCTTTGATAAACAAGGAAGTTAAGGTTGGTAAGATCTCATTGTGCTTATTTGCAGCGACAATTTATTTGTTATTAACCTTGTGATCACATTTAGCTTTATGCCAACTCTTCAACTCAGGAAACCCCATTTTATTATAATTTCTTTACTTCTTAATTTTTAATATTGCTTCGACAAATTAATCTCATTCTTTTACTGCATTTCTTATTTTATTGCTTCGACACTTAACATCACAATCTCTCTTGTTTTAAATTTTCATTGCATTGAAAACTATAAACACAAACAACCATCCATGTGGGATCGATATCTGATAGACTTATATCTAGCTATTATACTTGCATCGACAGTGTTCGCTTGCACAAATTGCTGTGACATTCATAGCGCGATCAATTTCCATGACACAGCTCCTCCTCCCAATGTGAAAACATATCCACTTGTGCTTTTGATATCTTGAATATTAGATATCCAATTGGCATCGGAGAATCCTTTTAAAATAGTAGGATCTTTGGAACAATGCAGTCTGTCGCAATTATTTTCTAGTGGTTTTCCCCTAGATTGCTTGTGAATCTACTTAAACTGCTCACAGTGAAAGAAATATCTGGTCTAGTGCAACTCATAAGGTACATTAGACTGCCTATGACCGTTGCATATTCCACTTGGTCAACACTTTCACCTTTGTTTTTGGACAGATGTTGACTCGCATCTGTTGGAGTTTTGGCTATGCCAGAATCATCCTTGTTGAATTTTCCAAGAATCATGTCCACATAATGCGATTGTGTCAATATGAGACCTTTAGATGACCTCTTGATTTGGATGCACAAAATAACATCAGCTAGTCTCATTTTTTCATGTCAATTCTTGAATCTAACATTTCTTTGGTACGTTTTACCATTCATTGTTACTTCTAACAATGAGTATGTCATCGACATATAAGCATAGGATTATATATCCAATGTTGGTAGTTTTGACATACACACATTTGTCACACTCATTAATCTTAAACCATTTGTCATCATGACATTGTCAAACTTTTCATGACATTGCTTTGGTGTTTGCTTAAGTCCATACAAAGACTTCACCAATTTACAAACTTTCCTTTCTTGTCCTGGAACTACATGACCTTCAGGTTGTTCCATATAAATCTCTTCATCAAGATCTTCATTTAAGAAAGCTGTTTTAACATCCATTTGATGTACTTCTAGATTTCGCAAGGCGGAAATTGCAAATATCATCCTTATAGAAGTTATCATGGATACTAGAGAAAAAGTATCAAAGTAGTCAAGGCCTTCCTTTTGCCTATAACCTTTTATAGCCAAACTGGCCTTGTACTTATCAATTGTTTCATCTGCTTTCATTTTTCGTTTGAAAATCCACTTAGAATTTAATGGTTTAATTCCTGAAGGAAGATCCACTAATTTCCACGTATGATTTTGCATGATGGAGTCAATTTCACTTTTAATAGCATCTTTCCATAAGGTGCTTTCGGATGATCGTATAACATCATTATACGTTTGAGGTTCGGCCTCTAACATTAAGGTTAGAAAATCTGATCCAAAAGATTTTTTCATCATTGATCGTCTTCACTATTTTCATCTATAGTCTCTGAAGTTCGTTCCGTTGAACTTGAATAAACTTCCCTAGTTTTACAAGGGAAGATATTTTCAAAGAATGAGGCATTCTTTGATTCCAAATTGTATTCTTGTGAATATCAAGATTCTTTGATACATACATAAGAAACCGATATGCACTGCTATGATCTGCATAGCTAATGAAAATACAATCCATCGTTTTAGGGCCTATTTTCATTTGCTTTGGTAATGGAGTCATTACCTTGCCAGACACCCCCACACTTTCAAGTAGTTGTAGGAAGGTTTTCTACCTTTCCATAACTCATATGACGCCTTGTCCCTTTTCTTGTGGGGAACCTTATTTAAAAGATAATTAGCTGATAGAATAGCTTCCTCCCACATGTTATGTGATAACCCAGAGCTTCCTAGCAATGCTTTCATCATTTCCTTTAGAGTCCGATTTTTTCGCTCGGCTACTCTATTTGATTGAGGAGAATATGGTGGTGTCACTTAATAAATAATACCATGTTGTGCACAATATTCACCAAATTGTTCAACAACATATTCACCACCACAATCACTTCTCACTATCTTAATTTTTTATTAAGTTGTGTTTCAGCTTCTTGTTTATAGAGAATAAATTTCTCTATAGCTTCATCTTTGCTCTTAAGCAAATATATGTAGCAATATTTTGTGTTATAATCTATGAAGGTAATAAAACATTTATTCCCTCCTCTCATTTGAACAAACTTTAAGTCACAAACATCGCTATGTATTAGATCAAGTGGTTCTGTGCTTCTTTCAACAGTTTGAAATGAAGATCTTGTTAATTTTGCCTCAACACGTGTTTCACATTTATGATTATAATTAATGTGAAATGAATGAATGTACTCTAAGTTAATTAATCTTCACAAAGTACCGTAATTAACATGTTTGAGCCTACCATGCTATAAATCAAATTACTCAAGCATATAAACAGAGGAAGAAGCGACATTCTTATTCAATGTCTTTACTTTTACAAAGATTGCATTAAGTTTCCACATGTTATTTAATACATATCCCCTTCCCACAAACATTCCCCCTTTACAAAAAGCTAACTTTTGGAATTCAAACACCATCCTAAAATCGTGTACACTAAGGAGTGTCCTAGAAACAATGTTCTTTCGTATGTCAGGAACATAGAACACATTTTGAAGCTTGAGTTTTTTGCCAGAAGTCAGCTTCAAGACCACAATACCCTTCCCCTTGATCTTGGAAGTCACAAAATTGCCATATAGAGCTTCTCCCCTTTGTCACAAGGCTCCAACTTAGAAAAGGAGTCTTTGTTGCAGTAGATATGACATGTGACACCAGTATCAAGTCGCCATTCTCTTGGATTTGAGTAAACCATGTTGACTTCAAAAATCATAGCACATAAGTTCATACCTTCCACAACATTGGTGGGAGTTTCTATTTTCTGTTAAGATTTTAGAAACGAAACTAGAATTAGAAAAATTATCAACTTTTGTTAGATGACATGAATTTAGTAAAATAAAAGCCTTAAACAAAAGTTTAGACGATCTAATAGAAATCATAATAATGAATAGTGCACCAGGTAGGTAACCTTGAAAGAGAGGTGGTGTACTAGGCACGCTTAAATACCAAGTCTTTCAAAGAACCAATCCTAGACATGCACTCTCATACTATTTTTTTTAATTAACCGTTCATAAATTTCTATTTCTTTTATGCCACAATTTAAGCTTTTGTCACAATTTAAAGCCACAATTTAATTCTATAATTTAAGATTTTGTCACAATTTAAGGCTACAAATAGTAATAAATAGAAAATTTAATTTCCAGTTTGTACTACCCTTTGATTCTATTAAACGATAGAATTAAAATTCTGAAACAAAATTAATAACAAATTTCTGGTGATAGAATTGTTATTCTCAAACGATTATTGGTAACAACAAAAATCGAATAAATTACGTTGAACGGCAGGAATAAAATCCTGAAACAAAATTATTTAATTTATTTCTGTTTGAAAACAAAAAATTGAATAAATTCTGTTAAACGACATGAATAAAAACTTGAAACAGAATTTTTCAATTAATTTCTGTTTGGAAACAAAAAATCGAATAAATTCTGTTGAACGACGGGAACAAATCTCGAAACAGAATTATTCAAATTAATTTCTATTTACAAACAGAATTCAATTTCATCTCGATATCTCGTTCATCTCGGATTTGAAAATGGTAAAAATAATAAATCTGTCTCAAGATTGTTAAAAACACATTAGCGAAATAATATTAATATGAAATATTTATTTTAAACACAAGATCGAATAGAACAATATATATATATATATATATATATATACTGAAAACCAGAAATCGAATAAAATAGGATTGAATTGTACTAGACGTTGAGGCATGTTTTCACAGTTTCCTTAAGATAGATTCGACCGATCCTTTGGTGCTTAGAGAAATGTTGGTCGACTATTTCCCAGGATATAACAACGAAATGAGCACGACAGTAGTACAGCTACAGTGATCAGCGAACAGTAACTTTGTCTTCTTCTATTACCGAAAATAAATTTGAAAATTTTACAGAGAAAAATTTCGAAAGAGAAAAATTATGTATGTCACTTTTTCTGCGGATTATTTTCGATTTAAATAAACATTCAAATCGATGAATTTTTGAAAATTTTTTATTAATGGAACCATTAATTTCCTTGAATCAAGGAGCAATATTTGAATTAAATGAGCCATTAAATCAATTAAATTAATTTAATATTTGTCCTTTTAATTTCAAAATAGAATTGGGATAAGCTCTGTTGAGGAAAAAAATTATGTATTAGGAATATTCATAGGCCCAAAAGGCTCGAACAATTAGAACATTTTGCATTGCTCATGTCGTGCGGGTGCACCCCCAGCCTTGACGGGTTTGGATCTACACCCCCTTGCACGCAAGGAAAAACTTTTAATTTAGTCATCCAATAACCATCAAGTTGGTTCAGATATATAAATATATCTCACACTTGATATCTAACTAATGTGGGATCTAAGCTTTCCATTTTTTCAATATTATTCATAAGTGGCTTACTTTAAGCATTGATTTCCCATTTATCACTCAACCATTTTGAGCATATGATATATTATTGTTGTAAAGGTCTCATGAAGTAGAATATAAAAATCATAATTTTATATGTGATTCAAATCTTCACCTTTACTAATCGAGAATATACCTCAAAGTTTCAAAAAAAAATCCATTTTTTCAACACAATGCACTCCAAATTTTCATATAATTTTATAAATTTCAAACTTTAGCTTTCCTGTCCACCCAAAATGAAAAACCCTTTTTTCCCATACATACACCTTCAAAAATACTTTATCTTACACCAGATTCAATATCTTTTCTCTTAATATCCATATAGAATAATTTTATCTATCAAAAGCGACTTTCAATCTTTTTCTAATTATTTTTTCTTTTTTTTTTTTACTAAATCTCAAGTCAGTCCTGCTCCACTATCCTTCTCTCACCCTCACTCTCAATCAAATTTGATCCTATAACCTTATGATTATGAAGAAACCTAATGTTTTGTCTTCACTTATTGACACGTATAACACTTGAGAGCAGAGGCAAATTTAGTGAGCTGACAGGTACTATGCTCCCTTAAAATGAAAAATTATTATTTAGGTTCTTTGAAATTTTTTAAAATTTTAATTTAATAAAAATAAAATTATCTTTTAACCTTTTAAAATTATAAAATTTTGATTTGATTCTTTAAAAATTATAAAAATATAAAATATTAAAATTTAAAATTTAAAATTTAAAAATTAATTTCGTCTTCTAAAATAAATTTTTTGATTTCACCTCTGTTTAGGAGCATACTTTGATATATTATTTTTATTCGTTTCTACTATTGGTAGGGCTTCAATTCTTAATAAATTTTATTATTTCCCAAACGCATGACAATTAAGCTATAACAAATTTCTCATAGTATGATTTACTTTATAGCTGTCGAGTTCACATAAGCCTGTAATAATTTATCTCTAAAATTTATCTCATAGTCAATTTCAGGTTTGTTCTCCTTTTTCTTTCTCCATTTATTTCTAGATCAATATCTTCCTTGCATAACTTATCTCTAAAATTTATTTCCTGTAATAATTCGTTTGTTGCTAAATTCTTTGATCTCTTAAACATGCATCATACTTAATCCTTCTTATTCACATAATTTTCTTTCTTTCATTTCTTCTCAATATCATGTACTTGTATATATTCAATTCATCAATGCTCTATAACCTTCTTATTCTTTAAACTTTATTATGAATCTTAACCTTCTATTATTTAACCAAAATATACACTCACTTATTTCGTGTCACATCACTAACACATAATTTACTATACTACTTCATAATTTTCAATATCAAGTATAAGATATATTAACTTTTGATTACAAATAAAAGTTAAATAGTTCTTTCTCGCTTTTCTAACAATGTTCAATAGGTTAACCGACCTGAATTATCATTAATCGAATTAACCGACCCCTTTAAATCTTTAACCGTTAATCGAACCGAAATTTTTTGGTTAATTCAATCAGTTAACCGAATTAATTGAAAATTATATTTTTTTTTTGTTTTTGGTTAAAACAAGTATAAAAATTACCCGAATTAACCAAATTACCCGAATTACCCAAATTGAGATTTTTAGTTTTAATTTTAGGATTTTTTATTTATTAAATTATTTGTAATTTGTAGGATTGGGTTGGGTTGAGTACTTGGGTTTATATATATATATTGGATTAAGTTTATATTGGATTTATATTGGATTGGATTTGGGTGGATAGTGAGCTAATATTTATATATTATAATATTATTTATTAAGTTCGATTAATTTAGTTAATCGGTTAACCGATCGATTTCAAATCGAATTAGTCGTTAACCGAAAATCCAAAAAATTATTAACCAACTCCGACCGAATTCATTCGATTAACCGATCGATTAACCGAATTTTTTTCGATTTTACCCGAATTATTCACAACCCTACGCTTTCTATGCCATTACTTAAGGAAACTCCTTTTATTTTCTTTCACATCCCCTCAATCTTTTTACACTCGTTACATTTCTTGATTCCACTTCTTTATTTCTCTCTTTATGTTCAACTTAAATAATCAAATCATCAATTCAATATTGTTTTATAAATTTTCTTTTAAAATAAAATATATTAATATCACAAATTTATGAAACCTTGAACTCTTATAATGTTACTTGAGCTTTAATTATTTTCTCCTTTACCATAAGCATACAACTTCTTTACTTGAATGTAATCTTAATTATTTACTTCAAATTTACTTATTATTATAATTTTTTTAGAAAAACGTTCTTGTAACGACTCGATTGGCAGTAGTATGAGTAATTATGAAATTGAGACTGTGGACTCGGTCATTATTTTATACCCTTTAGGTGATAGCTTGTTAATTTGGAAATTTAGTATATAGAATCAAGGATTTAATTAAGAAAAATAGATTGTTAAAGTGATAAATTAAAATAAAAAGGGATTTAATTGAATTAGTGGAAAAATATAGTAGCTATTAGTCTAAAGGAGTTATTTTGTTATGAGGGTATAAAGTGAGGCTTTTAAAAGGTAATTATTCCATTGATAGTAAGTGGACAATGTTGAGCTTGAGAAAGTCAAAGTTGAAAATATTTATGTAAGGGTAAATAAGTAAATAAATAAATCATATTATAACAAAAAGAAAGACAAAGAAAAAGGCTTTCTTCTTTTTTCTTGGTGCTTGCCAAATTTGGGAGAGAAAAATAGCAATTTTAGAGAAGCTTGAATAATCGGGAAGGCAAAGGGTCTTGCATGTAAGTAATTTTAACTCCATTTTGCTTAAAAGGTGTGTTTCCATGGAATGTGAAGCTTAGTTCATGCAAAATGAAGTTTATTTTGTGGTAAAACGCGAGTTGGTGCTTAGCATTTGGGAAAGAATTCAATATCTTGTAGATGGTTATGGATGAGCACATGATTTGATGATGTTTTGTTTAGCTAGCTTGATATCATGTTTATTTTGGTTTAAATGGAGGGCTTAGTTGCTCTAAATTTAAATATTTATGGGATTTTAGTTAAAATCCAAGTAGTTGGGGCAGTTGTAAATTATAAAGCTTTCTAGTACAAGCCATCCTAATTATTTTGAATCGTCTAGATTAATGGTTTAAGTAGAGGAACTAACTCGCATGAGAAGTAAGGTTTAGGGATTAAATGTATAAAATGTTTTAACTTAAAAGATGTGGAATTTTACATTAACATAAGATGTTTAAGGAATTGTGGGATTGAGAGTAATTAAATTAAATTGTTATTTACTTATTTAGATCAAGAGACAACTAGAGCTGTAGATAATCGTGGAAAGAGTAAAGTCGTTGAGTAGACATCACCAAGCTTCGTCGTTGCCGGAAGGTAAGTTCATAACATACAAGCATTTACTTTTATTTAAGTTCCTCTTGATTACTATATTAAGGGGTATATATATATACATATATTGAACTATTTTGGGCATAAATGTGGTTGCTTGAGAAGTATGGAGAGTTAGAATGTTAATTTAATGTGATATGTTTCAAGCTACGGCTTAACAGGCTTTGAGCCGATGATGTGTTTCAAGCTACGCAGGCTATGAGTCGGTGTTATGATTCGGGGTACGACCTAGTGGGCTATGAGCCGGTGTTATTGTAAAATGGTATGATTAGTTGATAACAACAGAAAAAGTTATACATACGAAAGTGGGAAGAAAATAAAGAAAGAAATTCTTAATAAGAAAGAATGATATGTAATAGTAG
The DNA here is from genome assembly GCA_005610355.1 of Gossypioides kirkii. Classification (NCBI taxonomy): domain Eukaryota; kingdom Viridiplantae; phylum Streptophyta; class Magnoliopsida; order Malvales; family Malvaceae; genus Gossypioides; species Gossypioides kirkii. Next base: position 26,874,634 of record CP032245.1, read on the forward strand.
ATACGAATGAGGTGATTTGAGGATGGTTAATGAAAGGATATATATATATTTACTCAATATATATAAATGAGGATGAAACTTGGGAGTTAATTGTTTTGCCATATAGGCATTTTTATGGAATGATATTATACAAATTTATAAACTTACTAAGTTTTGTATATAAACTTATGTTGTGGTTGTTTTTATCATTGTGTAGGTTATGGGATATTAATCGTAGATCGGACAGCTTGGAAGATCACACTATTAACTCCTTCTTGGTAGCTTTTGATTCTCATATTTTGGTTATAAGTGGCATGTACATAGGACTTTTGGGTCAAAACCTTTAGTTAACTTTCTAGTAAATGATTGAACTAGAATGGGGTTATTTTGTTGGGTTGGTTTGAGAAATTGTGGATAGTCATTTTGTGTTGATCTTTTTTTAAATTTAAATGAAGAATTTTAGCTATTTCTCTATGAAAGATTATACTCAAATATTGGTATTTCCATTCATCATTTGGTGGATGAATTCTTCTTAAATGATAGGTTTGGATTCATGAATGATTTATGCATATAAATGACTTGAATGGAAGTTCTAGATGGTGGCTATATATAGTGTGCATTATCAAATGACATTTATAATCTTGTAAATTGGTTGTGGTATTATCAAATGCATATTGGTTAAATTTAGATGATGATTGTGTGGCTAGTAATTGATGCTTGTAAAAATGCCTTAGAATTTAGGATTTTGACAAATTTTATACTGTGCCTTGTTTCGCAAGTCATGTTAGGAAAATGCCTTGTTGTTTAAGTAATTTAAGTTGTACACGGTCTGTGACACGGACTGTCACACAGTCGTGTGCCTTCTGAAGGTGCAGTACAGGTTACACGAGTAGACACAAGGGCTGGGACTCGATCGTGTGGCCTAATTTCGCATAGGCACATGGTCTCTCACACAGGTGTGTGTGTGTGACAAGTCAGTATAGACACACGACCTGTTACACGATTAGTGACACGGTCGTGTGACTACTTTTTGAGCATATACATGGTCCGAAGCACGGCATGAAGCACGAGCGTGTGGTTGTACATACTGATGAAGCCATGTGTATTTGTTTTGAACATGGGCTCAATGATGAAATAAAAATGTTGGTGCGGCATTAGAAATTCGCGAATTTGTTATTCTAGCTGACTAAGCACAAAAAATGGAAGAACTATGCATTAGTAGGAGACAAAACAAGGTGAAAACTGATGAATTTGGCAAACGAGGGTTAGCAAAATCTTACTTCAGTTCTCCGCAGAAGAAGATGAAAGAGATGAGTGGCAAATTTTTGGAACTTTCAGGATTCTTGAAGAAAGATCGCTTCAAGCAAAGTTTTGCGAGGTCTCCAGCTATGTTAGTAGCTAGTGATAGTAGTGTGCAAAATACCGGTAGGGCTGAGTGTAATCAATGTGGTCGTTATCATCCTAGAGTTTGCAGAGTGCATGAAAGGACTTGTTTTAGTTGTGGCTCACCTGATCATTTCAAGAAAGACTACCCGAAACGAGTTGATATTAATAAAGATCAGAATGAGAGATCAGTTGTAAATTAGGTTAAAGGAGGACGATTGGAAAATCTTAGTTCGGCTGGGACTAATAGAGGCAAAAATAAAGATGTGCCAGCTAGACTAGAAGCTAGAGCTCCTACCAAAACCTACGATATCCGTGCACGTGAGGAGGCATCGGCTCCTAAAGTTATTGCGAGTACATTTTCTCTATTTGATGTTAATGTATATGCCTTAATTGATCCGAGGTCAACGCATTCTTACATATGCAATACATTAGTGTCTAAAAAGAGTTTACTTGTTGAATCAATTGATTGTGTTGTTAAAGTAACCAACCATTTAGGTCATAGTGTTATAGTTGACTTAGTGTGTAGACAATGTCCTCTGAAAATCCAAAACCATGACTTTCCTACGAATTTAATGTTGTATCCTTTCAATGAGTTTGATATCATCCTAGGCATGGATTGGCTAAATGTTCATGATGCCGTGGTTAATTGCCGACTAAGAAAGGTTTATTTAAGGAGTCAAAAATGGTGAAGTAGTTTCAGTTGTTTCTGAAAAGGTTGATGTGGTTCCAAAAAGTATCCCCACAATGAAAGCACATAAATTAACACTAAATGTAACCTCCTAAACCCGACCTAGAAGATATGATCGAATGTAGGTCACTACCGTAATTTCTCCCTCAAAAACTATTTTAAAGCAGATATATAATTTAATTTGTAAAAAAAAAGTTATGGTAAAACAATTAATTTCCCATAATTCTATATAATTCCAAACTTAAAAATTATTAATCAAAATCCCCAAAATAATTTGATAACACATTAGACTGAAAAGTCCCAAAATAATTCGTAATGAATAATTAATGAAAATGATTAAAACAAGAGATCCTCCAAGTACCAAGTCGTCTAAGTCCACTGTATCTGAAAGAGAAATTGAGGGAGAATGAACTAAAAAGCCTTGTGTGTCTCTATAGTGTACATCCACAGTCATAATATCACAATCATTCCTAGCATTAAAAGTAACCACACAATATATTATAAATAAATGCAATGAAAACACAAGCATAGTGAAATGCACCCAATCTCTAGCAAACCAACACAATGGAGTGGTTCCCCAGAACCCTTCCTCAACCAACGTCACCAATCACAGTGTGGTTTTACTATCACGTCTTCCACCGTACATACCCAACCCATAAGCATACAATGGTGTGATATCACATTTTCCTTAGTCTAGGTCTCAATCTCATGATGATATATATATATATATATCAGAGTTCACAATATATTAATCACATTATATTAAATTATCCACATTCCGATAGGCATGCATGACAATATCAACATCCTATAACACAACACATTACACAATCATACCATTTTCACAGCACAGAATATCATCATACTGACATCATAACTCAGAATCATCACATGATAACACAACACAAACATTAGCATACAATACGATGTAACACAGTTACAAACACACCTTGAGAAGGCTGAAACTCTAATGATGAGGAGGACGTCTCCCACGTAAAAATCTAGCACCGGGTCTGGCGAAATTAGAACCTACGAGCACAAATTTTACATTAAATATATTACTATGCCACCTACTAACCACAACACTAAACCGAAAAAAGTACTCACGTGCCACTATCGGAGCTTGTGCAAGGTAGTTTGCACAAGTGGAGGTAACTTGTCGTTCTCAAAATCGTAATCACCTACACACAAAATATCCCAAGTCAAATCCCTTATCCATTTTTCTTAGAAATTACTAAGTACAGAAATAATTAAAAAGTAGCTAAAAAGAGGCTTTTGAGTTTGAATTTGACGAAACAGATTGCGGATTTGGAATCGAGACGTCGAAAAATGGCAGGATAAAGTTGGTCAACAAAAGTCAACTATCAAAGTCAAAGGGTCAAAGTCAACAGTCAATGGGTCAAAGTAAATGGGTCGGGTTGGTCAATAAGCGGGTCAAACCGAATTGGGTTCAGGGCTTGGGTTGGATTGGCTTTGGGTTAATGTTGGGTCATACACAAATTGGGTCATACACTTTGGGTTTGGTTGGGTCATGCTTTGGGTATTGGGTCTTTGGGTCACAAATTGGCCATAGGTTTGAGTCTTAAACATTGGGCTTGGTTCTGATGGCCCAAACCCAACACAACATTAGCAATAAGGAGAAACTAGGGTTTAGAAGACCCTTGACAGCACCGATCACAACCTCGAAGGATAACGGAGCGTAAGCTCGTCGGAATAACACAAGAACAACCTTAAAACGACCCCAACACTAGACTCATGGGTTTACCAATGCCAAGAACACATGGCGGCGCACATGATGAAGCAACGAAAGGGAGAACGAAGGTCGAACGGTTCACCACCATTTTCTCACAACAGGCGACGGTGAGGGAGAGTTTGAAGGTCGGGGTTGGTTCGCAAGGTGACAAGGATCACTTTGGTGACGGCAGTGTGGCGCACGGACGATGGTAGGAGGGTTGTCGGAGCCTCGTCGGAAAGTAAGAGGGATAGGGGTTGTTGGGAGGATTTTGATTTGAAGGGAAAAAGAAGAAAAGTAAAATGAGAGGCTAAAGGGTTTTGAATCAAACAAAAAGGGGTTTAAATATCAATAAAAATGGGTAATTTACACAAAAGGCCCTAAAAAGTTAGGGTTTTCATTGAAGGCTTAAAACTCTACTCGTTTCATAATTTAGTCCCTAAAATCCCAATTTAACCATAAAATTTTAATCAAAGCTTAATTTAGTCCATAAACTTCATTGTATTTATGAATTAGCCCTTAAATTTCACAAAATTTCAAATTTAGTCCTTAATAAAAAATTTGGGTTGTTAAAATTCTCCCTCCCTTAAAAGAAATTTCGTCCTCGAAATTTCCTTGGTTCTTCTGACCATGCACTTCATTACTCCTATATTCTTTCTACTTTCCTTCTGAATCAACTTCATTCACAATCCATCTTATCACACTCTTCTATTGATATATCATTATTGTGCTTTCCCTTAACTTTTATCCTCATCTATCCAATTCCAATTAAAAACATTTCTAAACCTTCTATTATTTTGCACTTCTTGTGCAATGATACTCTTCTTTTAAATCACTTTCCTTTCTATAAGAATTGAAGGCCTTTAGTCGATCATATTTGAAATTGTTTTTATAATCCTATATTTCCTTTTCACTCAACTAGTCTCCTATTTCGATTCTTTCCACTTAATCAAAAGTCTTTTCTTAATTTAGTTTTTCTAAAATCATCTCTATAATTTTATAATTCCTTTTCTACACATTCACATAGCTTATCATTTATATTCATTCTCTATTCTTTCATATATATATTTTTTCTTATCACAACTATCTCATACTAATCACAACATTGTTCTTTTGACATTCTTCTAGACTTTATTTTCTTATACCCTTGAATTCTTATCTTCGTTTTCATATAATTCCTTCACTTTCTTTCTTTTCTTTCTCTTTTCAAAGCAAACAATGATTTCCCAGTTACGGATCAAAGTTAATCCTTTTATTCCATACCTCTTAGAATTTTATTGGGCCGATCGTTGCCAATAGTCTCCTCGAGGTAATTGTTCCTACCAAAGTTTGCCCTTTATTTATTTATTTATTTTTACACAATTTAAAACTTTGCTATATTTTTTCCACCCTTTTGGATCACTCTTTATTCACTAATTCTTAAAATAATTTCATTACCTTCTTATGCTTTCTAGAGTACTTACACTATTTTTCATGGTCAATTATGTTCTTATCTTTTATAATCTATTTCTTAATTTAAAAAAAAAATTCTTCACAAGTATTTCACTATATTTTCCATTCATATCTTCTATCATAAATTTTAAATTTTATCCTTTCTCTTTTATTTCTTTCATGATTCTGAAGTTGTCATTTATGTTTCAAATCTCTAAACTAGACTAATTAGTAACCCCAAGTTTTATTATTATTATTATTATTATTATTATTATTATTATTATTATTATTATATTTTTTCACTACTTACTGTTGCAACCCAATTTCGTCCGGGCTTTTAAGTCCAATTTTTTTTACAAAGCCCAAAAATAAAAAAATAAAAATAAAACTTAAGGTAAAGATGGAAAAACCTAACAGTTGCCCTTAGATGCTTGGCCATCGCTACCTTTGCCCAGAAATCTTGAAGATTTGCAAATTTGAAAAAAAAAAAAAGAAAATCACAAAAAGACGTAAATTTTGTGTTATATATACACGAAATCAAATGTAATAATGGAAGATTTTTTTTTTTATTTTTGTTCAGAAAGGAATTTTTTAAATAAGATGGAGAGATTTTCTTTGAGCATTCATACACGCATCAATAGAATCAAAGCAAAAATTTTGAAGGTATCGATTTGTATTTTTATTTCTTCATTTTTCTTCTTTCGAAACTAAAAAAACAAAGATAAATCTAGTTTTTTTTACTTTTTGGTGTTGATTCATCATTGGCTTACTCCGAGTATGGGTCCCCATGGCTTCCTTCGAGTTTGCTTGGAGTTCATCGGAGTTATTCTTCTTTTTATTATTATTTATATTTAGTTTTTTATTTTGGCATTTAACTTATTAATTTTTTGTTTATGTATTTATTTTTCATTTATTTTCATTTCTAGCCCCAATTATTTTTATTGTTTATATTTGTTTGTTTATTTTAGCATTTAATTTTTATTTTTATTTTTATTTATTTATTTATTTATTTATCTTGTTGTTATTTATTTTCATGACATTTTATTATTACTTCTTTTATTATTTTTATTTAATTTTCATTTATTGTTATTATTTTGTTTGTTTGTTTATTTATTTATCATTAATTTTTATATTTTTTTCTTTTTATTTAATTACATGTTGATTAATCCTTAATTTAATTATGTTAGATATTTTTATGATCACATTTCATATATTTATTCATTGATTTATTATTTATTTGTATGTCATATTTTGTTCCTTTAAATTGATTACATGTCTTATTATATCTTTGACTTAATTATTTTAGAGTTTTCCCATGTTTGTGTTTTATATATATTTAATGTTGCTTATATTATTAATTAGTTAATATTTATTGCCATCTATTACTATGATTATATTGTTATTTTATTTTATTTTATTGTGTTATTAATTGTTATTAACTGTGTTTATTATATTCATGTATTTTTATTATTTTACCATTATAATTGTAAATTATGTATATATTCATTTTTGCATGACATTTTAATTATTTTAAAATTCATAAATTATTTTCAAAAATCAAGGTAATATTCTTTATTTCGGGAATTTGAGAGAATCATGCCCTAACTCACCGGGTGTGGTTTATTTTCTTTGAACCGAGATAATCGAATACCCTATTTAAAATTAAAAAAATACGAGATTTTGAGGAAAAAATTAGAAATGCTTGTTACTTTAAAAAATTCGAATTGTTGTGTCTTAACTTACTTGATTTGACTTTTCTTCTCGGTTAATTCAAAATAACGAGCTTTCTTCATAAAGTTTAATTTTTCAAAATAAAATAAACATGTCATTCATGCATTTAAGGATCGCAGTTTTAATTTTTCTCGAGTTTTTAATTTTCAACAATTAAGATGTTAAATAATCGATTAGGTACCAATTTTGGGCGTGTGAGGGTGCTAATCCTTCCTCATGCTTAACGGAATCCCGAACCCGTTTTATGATTTCAAAGACTAAATTTTTGTTTGGAGGATTTTAAAATTTACAAGGTGATCAAATCACACCTATTTTAAAAAGATTGGTGGCGCCTCCATTTCAATTTCCAAAATATAAGTCGACACTTTTTTTTTCAAAAAAATAGTTTCGACAGCTTGACGACTCCACTAGGGATTTTTTTTAGAGAGTCAAGTCAAAAGTCAATTATTTTTGGTGTTTTTTTTTTGAAAATTTAAAATTTAATTTAATTTAATTTGAGATCATTTGCATTTTATTTTTGTTTTATATGTATATGTTGCTTTCCATTTTATTTTTATGTTGTATTTGATTTATGGTGTTTATATTTTCGCATACATTTGCATTTGTTACTACACCTTCTAAGTGGAAGTGAAAAGCTACTCCTTCGTAAGGTTTTCGCCTCTGTGCAGGATAGTGAATCGCTTTCGGGATATATTTGTACCTATGTTTTCGTGAGGTTTTCACTTCCGTGCAAACATATTAGAAATATATCCCCTTGAACCGAACTCGTTCGTATGAGCCTATAATGGGTAAGGATTGAGGAATCTGCTGGTTTGGGTACCTTTACTCTAGAACTCAAACTACATGTAATGAACCCTAAGTGCCTATCCTAGGTAGAACCATGCCGAACTTTTAGTGATTACCCAAAATATATGCGTAGGTTCTTTGTTTATGCTTTTAATTTGTTATAATGATTGTACTAACTTGTTTTATTTTTTGTTTTAATTGCATTGCATCTTCATATTAGGAAAGGTATTGATTTAAGCTCGATTTCTAGTGGATAGTTGGTCACAGAAAAGGTCAACACTCGTTCTTCACTCGCTAGAGAAAGAAAAAGTATAGATGACTGAAAATCCCGCTTAGAGATCGCAACTATAGTGGAGAGAAAATAAGTATCAGCAGGCACTAAAGGAGAAGTTTAGAGACGGAATTCAAATATAAGAATAGAGGAGTACGTGGGGGTGAAGTAAAGATAACTCTAGCAATATAGACCGGGCTTACTTCCCATTCATTCTTTTATAAGAATGCTCTTCGGCTGGTCAATAGGGCACATCGCTTTTGCTTCTGTAATAGAGGCGCTGTAATAGGCGCGCTTAGCTAACGAATAAAAACCTTGGTCCGCTTTCATTGGTCTAGCCCGGTCATTTCAACAATTGAATAAAGTTACGATCAAGACTAAATACCCTTTACCTTGCATTGATGATTTATTAGACCGGTTGAAGGGTGCTACCATATTGTTAAAGATCGATCTCAGATATGGATATTATCAATTGAAGGTTAAAGAAGTAGATGTGCTAAAAACAACATTTAGAACTCGTTATGGTCATTACGAGTTTTTAGTTATGCCTTTCGGGTTGACTAATGCCCTGCAGAATTTACGAACTTGATAAATTGAATATTTCGAGCCCACCTTAATAAGTTTATTGTTGTGTTTATTGACGACATTCTAATTTATTCAACAACTGAAGCCGAGCATGAGCAGCATCTAAAAATAGTGCTACAGATTCTTCGAGAAGAGAAGTTGTATGCAAAACTCAGAAAAAAATACGAGTTTTGGCTTAAAAAAGTCAGATTTGTCGGTCATGTTGTTTCAATTGAAGGCATACGAGTTTATCCAAGTAAAATCTCTATTATTCTTAATTGGAAACCGCCACAAAATATTTCTGAAGTACATAGTTTACTGGGATTAGCAGGATATTATCGTCGGTTTGTTAAAAACTTCTTAACAATTGCATTGCCAATGACAAAGCTACTACAAAAGGATGTTAGATTTAATTGGTTAGAGAATTGTCAGTAGAGTTTTGATCAATTGAAGAAAATGTTAACTGAGGCATAGGTTTTGGCGCAACCTGGATCAGGAAAAGAGTTCATTTTGTTCAATGATGCTTCATTAAATGGTCTTAGATGTGTATTGATGCAAGAAGGAAAGGTTATTGCATGAGAAAAATTATCCGACGCACGACCTCGAGTTAGATGCAATAGTATTTGCACTGAAAATATGGTGACATTATTTGTGTGGAGAGAAATGTCAAGTCTACATAGACCATAAAAGTTTGAAATATATAATGACTCAAAAAGAGTTGAATCTGTGTCAGCGAAAACGACTAAAGCTGTTAAAGGATTACGACTTGATTATAGATTATCACCCTGAAAAACCAAATGTTATTGCTGTGCCTTAAGTCAAAAGTCTCTTTTTGATCTTCGACGGATGAATACTCGACTTTGCTCAAATGGTGACAGATCTATTTTAGCTGACCTTCAAGCTAAACCTTTGTTTTACAAAGAATTAAAGAATTACAACTTAAAGATCCGAGCTTAGTGGCTAAACAATAAATGGTGGGGCGAGGTCAACTAAATGAATTTTGTGTTGAAAACAATAGTAGCATGTATTTTAAGAATTGACTCTGTGTGCCGGGAGATTTGCAACTAGAATAAGAAATTCTCTCTGAAGCTCACAATAGCATGTATTCTTTGCACCCGGGCAGTACAAAAATGTATTGTGATTTAAAACAAAGATATTGGTGGCTAGTAATGAAGCGTGAAATCTCTGAATTTGTGGCGAAATGTTTGGTGTGCCAACACGTAAAAGCTAAACATCATGTTCCCTCGAGTTTGTTGCAACTGATTTATGATTCCCAAGTGGAAATGGGAATGTGTTACGATGAAATTTGTATCTGGTTTGCCTTTAACATCGAAAAAGAAAGATGCAATCTGGGTTGTTGTGGACCAATTAACCAAATCAACGCATTTTATACCAGTACGTACAGTTTACTCGCTTGAGAAATTAGCAAAAATCTATGTCTTTGAAGTTGTTAGATTGCATGAAGTATCTTTGTCAATCATTTCAAATCGTGATCATAGATTTACCTCACGATTTTGGAATAAATTACACGAGGCTTTGGGTACAAAATTAAAGTTTAGTACAGCTTTTCATCCACAAACAAATAGCCAGTTAGAACGAGTGATTCAAATATTGGAAGACATGCTTCCATGTTGTATTCTAGAGCTCGAAGGTAATTAGGAAAAAATTATTTCATTACCAGATCTTGCTTATAATAATAGCTACCAATCAAGTATTAAGATGACACTGTATGAAGCTTTATATGGTCGGAAGTGCAGAACCTCGTTGTATTGGTCAGAGTTAAGTGATGGGAAGATTTTTGGCCCTGACATTATCTGTGAGACAGAGGATAAAGTAAGAGTTATCAAAGATTGTCTAAAAGCTGCATCAGATCGTCAAAAGTCATATGTTGATCTTAAAAGGAAATACATTGAATATCAAGTCAATGAAAAAGTGTTTTTAAAAGTCTCGCCATGGAAAAAGATTCTTCATTTCGGACGGAAAGGAAAACTCAACCCGAGGTTCATTGGACCGTATGAAATTACTGAGAAGATAGCTCCAGTGTCGTATAGATTGGCATTACCGGTAGAGCTGGAGAATATTCATAATGTATTTCACGAGTCAATGATATGAAGATACTGATCAGATCCTACACGTGATTTCTCCGAGTGAGATTGAACTGCAAACCGACATGTCGTATAGTGAAGAACCGATAGGAATTGTAACTCGGGAAGTTAAAGAGCTTAGAAACAAACAGATACTGTTAGTAAAAGTTCTATGGAAGAGGCATGGAGTGGAAGAAGTCACTTGGGAACCCGAGGAAATCATGAGAAAGCAATATCCAAACCTTTTCCCTGGTAAGATTTTCAAGGACGAAAATCCCTTTAAGTGGGGAGAGTTGTAACAACCTGATTGGAAGTAGTGTGAGTAATTATGAAATCAAGACTGTGGACTCGATTATTATTTTATACCCTTTAGATGATAGCATGTTAATTTGGAAATTTAGTATATATAATCAATGATTTAATTAAGAAAAATAGATTGTTAAAGTGATAAAATAAAAAGGGATTTAATTGAATTAGTGGAAAAATATAGTAGCTATTAGTCTAAAGGAGTTATTTTGTTATGAGGGTATAAAGTGAGGCTTTTAAAAGGTAATTATTCCACAGATAGTAAGTGGACAATGTTGGGCTTGAGAAGTCAAAGTTGAAAATATTTATGTAAGGGTAAATAAGTAAATAAATAAATCATATTATAGCAAAAAGAAAGACAAACAAAAAGGCTTTCTTCTTCTTTCTTGGTGCTTGACGAATTTGGGAGAGAAAAATAGCCATTTTAAAGAAGCTTGAATAATCGAGTAGGCAAAGGGTCATGCATGTATGTAATTTTAACTCTATTTTGCTTAAAAGGTGTGTTTCCATGGAATGTGAAGCTTAGTTTATGCAAAATGAAGTTTATTTTGTGGTAAAATGTGAGTTGGTGCTTAGCATTTGGGAAAAAAAATTCAATTTCTTGTAGATGGTTATGGATGAGCACATGATTTGATGATGTTAGCTAGCTTGATATAATGTTTATTTTAATTTAAATAGAGGGCTTAGTTGTTAGAAATTGAAATATTTATGGGATTTTAGTTAAAATCCAAGTAGTTGGGGGCGGTTGGAAATTATAAAACTTTCTAGTACAAGCCATCCTATTTATTTTTAATTGTCTAAATTAATGGTTTAAGTAGAGGAACTAACTCGCATGAGAAGGTTTAGGGATCAAATGTATAAAATGTTTTAACTTGAAGATGTGGAATTTTGCATTAAAATAAGATGTTTAAAGAATTGTGGGATTGAGAGTAACTAAATTAAATTGTTATTTACTTATTTAGATTAAGAGACAAGTAGAGCTGTAGATAATCGTGGAAAGAGTAAATTCGTTGAGTAGACATCATCGAGCTTCGCCGTTGCCGGAAGGTAAGTTCATAACTTACAAGCATTTACTTTTATTTAAGTTCATCTTGATTACTATATTAAGGTGTATATATATATACATATATTGAACTATTTTGGGCATAAATGTGATTGCTTGAGAATTATGGAGGGTTAGAATGTTAATTTAATGTGATATGTTTCATGCTACGGCTTAGCAGGCTTTGAGCCGGTGATGTTTTTCAAGCTACGGCTTAGCAAGCTTTGAGCCAGTGATGTGATTCAAGCTACGACTTAGCAGGCTATGAGTCGGTGATGTGATTCAAGCTACGGCTTAGCAGGCTATTAGTCGATGATGTGAATCAAGCTACGGGTTAGCAAGCTATGAGCCGATGTTATGATTCGGGCTACGGCCTAGCAGGCTATGAGTCGGTGATGTGAATCAAGCTACAGCTTAGCATGCTATGAGCCAGTGTTATGATTCGGGCTACAGCCTAGCAGGCTATGAGCTAGTGTTATTGTAAAATGGTATGATTAGTTGATAACAACAGAAAAAGTTATATATACGAAAGTGGGAAGAAAAGAAAGAAAGAAATTGTTAATAAGAAAGAATGAGATGTAATAGTAGATACGTATGAGATGATTTAAGGATGGTTAACGAAAGGAATTATATCAAGTATATATATATATATATATATATATATATATATATATTTACTCAATATATATAAATGAGGATGAAACTTGGGAGTAAATTGTTTTGCCATATAGGCATTTTTATGGGATGATATTATACAAATTTATAAAGTTATTAAGTTTTGTATATAAACTTATGTTGTGGTTGTTTTTATCATTGTGTAGGTTATCGTATATTAATCGTAGATCGGACGGCTTGGAAGATCATACTATCAACTCTTTTTTGGTAACTTTTGATTCTCATATTTTAGTTATAAGTGGCATGTACATAGGAATTTTGGGTCAAAACCTTTAGTTAACTTTCTAGTACATGCTTGAACTAGAATGGGGTTATTTTGTTAGGTTGGTTTGAGAAATTGTGTATCGGCATTTTGTGTTGATCTTTTCTTAAATTAAACTATAAAAGATTATACTCAAATATTAGTATTTCCATGCATGAGTTGGTGGATGGATTCTTCTTAAATGATAGGTTTGGATTCAAGAATGATTTATGCATATAAATGACTTGAATGGAAGTTCTAGATGGTGGCTCTATATAGTGTGCATTATCAAATGACATTTATAATCTTGTAAATTGGTTATGGTGTTATCAAATGCATATTGGTTAAATTTAAATGATGATTGTGTGGCTAGTAATTGATGCTTGTAAATGCCTTAGAATTTAGGATTTTGACAAATTTTATATTGTGCCTTGTTTAGCAAGTCATGTTAGGAAAATGCCTTGTTGTTTAAGTAATTTAAGCTGTACACGGTCTGTGACACGAACTGTCACACGACCGTGTGCCTTTTGAAGGTGCAGTATAGGTTACACAGGCTGGGACACGATTGTGTGGCCCAATTTCGCATAGGCACACGACCTCTCACACGAGTGTGTGTGACAAGTTAGTATAGACACATGGTCTGTTACACGGTTAGTGACACGGACGTGTGACTACTTTTCGAGCATATACATGGTTCGAAGCACGTCATGAAGCACGGGCTTGTGGTTATGGGCACGCGAGTTTGTGTTTGAGACACACAGTTGTGTGACCCCTGTTCTGTAAAGAAGAAAAATTTTATGTTCTTTTAAGATTTTAAATACTTTTCTATTTGATCTCTAATTACCTAAAATGTTAGTATATGACTATGTATGTACTAAATCGAGTTAAATTATGATATTAGTTGTTCGATGTATGTAGTGTTATATATAGCATGTGTTTAAGACTGAATTAAGGTAGTGAGGTGTATTAAAGGATTGTAAAATATATTATAATGCTTCCTAATCTTATATCAGTGTTAGTTACGGGTTTAGGGGCTTACAGTTCTAGCACGTTATTCTCATTTTTTCAAAGAGACAATATTTTCATGCTTTTTCGTAACATACTTGTTTTTATGTATGAATTTTTTTTCTCTTCTCTCATCAAAACAAAAGTTCATGCAAGGGGCAATAAAAATTCATTTTTTTTCCTACACAACATGAAATTATTTATTTATTATACAACACTCATCTTGCATGAGAATTTTTATTAAGAATTCTCATGCATTGAGCAAAATGTAGATACTTAGTTTTGACTATTAACATTTTTATCTTTTCTTTGAGATAAAAAATATTATATTTTTAAAAATTGTGATACCAAGTGTATCTCTTAGCAACAACTCTTGTTTATAATAGTTGTTTAAAACAATTGTTGTTCGTGAATAGTTATCTCCAGAATCGCTATACTCAGAATAGGGCTTTAGTTAGAACATTGTGACCTAGTGTAATTGTTATTTGAGATCAAATCCTGTCGAGAACAACTAAAGTTTGAACCAGCTCTTGTTTTAGAATAGTGGCATTTCAAGAATAACTATGTTTAGAACAACTTGTATTTTGTACAATAAGAGTCATTATTTAGAACAAGCTTTACCAAGAAAAGTATTATCATAGAACAACTCTTATTCGGAACAATCTCTACATTGAGAGCAACTATATTGAGAACAACTCACGTTTGAAACAAGTCAAAGTAATCATAATTTAGGAACAACTCTCAACCAAGATCAACCATTGTCTTGTGTTTCAAGATATGTTCCGCGAAAGATGTTTCACGTGATACCGTTTCACCAAAGTAGAAGAAATGGAAGTAACCTCAGAATATGGCAGAGTTCGTACGCTATCTTCACTTTTGGGATGTTCCAAAGAGCTTGACTTGGTGAATCAGATATGGAAGTAGTTAAAAAATTTTCTTTGAACTTTTTATTGTAACGCTGAGTGTTTTTTTTCCTTTCAAAAACATAATAATTTTTTCTTCACTCTTCACCATCACCACCATTACCTTTCACTCTCCTTTCTTAATCATTAATGTAATTGTAATTGAAAAATATCTATCATTACTCTTATTAATTATCAACTTTGTAACTCCTATTCTTGAAACAATGTAAATAAGAACTTTTCACAACTGATGAAAAAACTTTTGACACATTTGAATTTTAACTCTCGAAACTCTATAAAATTCTCTTAACTTCTTTGTTAAGTTTGAATCCGCTCTAATATTCCTCTCCACTTTTTCCCGGTACATTTCGTTCACTTGTTTGCAACATTTCCTCTGTCCAACAAAAGAACTCTATAGATGTCTATATGTAATTCTTTTTTATACGATATTAATGCGGTTTGCACCATGTCAAATGGGTGTCTATCTAAAAATTTAGTTATTGTTTAAGTTTAAAATTTTAGGAAGCCTCAAATGTCATTTAATCAAAAATGGGGTGAAAAGGCAATTGATAAAAAGAACGAAACATCCATTTTCTTAATCATAATTGAAAATTGAGTCTCAACTATAGTATCCAATCATTGTATAATATAAACTAGAAAAAATGGCCAAAGAAAGGCGAACTATTCCAAAAAAATTGAACTCAATAAAATAATTAATGGGTTCAACTTAGAACCCACAGTTTTCTTTTTCCCGTTTCCCTGCAAGAGTAAAGATCCCTCAATTCATGCATAAAAAATGCTCAAAACAATTACCTTCTGTGATCTACATGTTCCTTTTAGCAGTTTATTCCACACTCTTGGACATCCGGTCCAGTGACCTTGGTAGTAAACGGATCAATCCGAACCCATAAAAGTGAGAAGATGGAAGCAAGAAGAATAGCCCACACAACAACAATGGTTGGCATCCGATTTTGCCGTCCCATTAGACCCTTAAGGAATGGATACAAATGAATGATCACCCAAAATGCAAAGAACAGTTTGCCAAAGAGAGGGCCCCAAGATTGATAACCGCTGTTGATAGCATAGGAGATTCCGGCAACCACTCCAACAAGATTAATTATGAGGAGAGTAGTTGGAGGAATGAGTAGGGTAGTCCACTTGAACAAATAGAGTTCTGCGAAATCCCCATCTTCATCAGATGCTTTTGAAGTGACAGTAAAATTGGTATCAATGCCAGCAAGAACTTTTAGGAGACCCTGGAACACGGCAAACAGGTGGGCCGATACACCTCCAATAACCCAAAACTGTTCATTTCTCCACCATTCATCGATCCCTACCCCACTCCACCTCATCTCCAATATACCAGTGGCAAAGATGGAAAGAAAGAGAGAAATGAACCAGATACTTGCAATGTTACTGATCTGCAACATAGGACAACTCAGAAATTAATCCCCACCTGATTTCCAGTCAAAACATCAATTATTCATAAATTTCGGTGACAACAATTGGAAATTTTGTGATGTCTCTTAATAAGTTCTTCTAAACAATGTCCTAGCAAAATGACACATCATATGGCAAATTAGAGTTTATAAAGTGTTAAGTGATAGGTTAGTGCCAGCATTGACCGAGCAATCAAATTTTTTCCATGAGGCTGAAATTGACATTGTACTTACCTGTGGAATAATAAATTTTCCAGTCAGCAGACAGACTGCGGGCAATGTGCAGTAGGCTAGAAGGGGAATGGCTGTAATTGGGTATATTGTGGTGTTAATATAAGCAAACCTCTCAAGCCATTTCAACCTTCCACTATATCCATACCATATCGGGCAATGGCGACTGAATAGAATTTCAACTGAACCTAAAGCCCATCGAAGCACTTGATTCAAACGGTCTGAAAGGTTAATCGGAGCGGATCCTTTAAAGGCAGGGCGCGGTGGCATGCAATAGATTGATCTCCAACCACGAGCATGCATCTTAAATCCTGTAAGAATATCCTCTGTAACTGAACCATAGATCCATCCTATCTGCAAAACATAAATTTAAAGCCTATAAGATGGAACAAAATTGACGAAATTGTGTCAATAATTCAAGAAAACTGCTCCAACTATCATTGATTCACCTTAAAGCCTTAAACAAGGAACGAAAATAAGAGGGAATACTAGCTTCCTATCCTCCAAAAGATTTATTTACTTAGTTTCTTTCAAGGAAGAAAGCAGAATGCAAATGAATAATTTTCGCCTTGAAAACCGTATCCTTATGCTCAAAAAATAATTTCTTGTAAGTTTGATCTCATTGTTGAAAGGTCCATTTCTGATTTTTCACATCACAGCTACCAGCTAAATGTCTATGTTCCCGAACAGAAAAGGGGAAACTAAAAAAAGGTGACATAAAAGAGAAAAAGGCTACACACCTCGCTTCCCCAATCGGTTTTGTCCTCATATCCACAGCTAATGACATGAATAGCTTCTTTAAGTAGGGATTCTGGAGTTGCAGACTGCGGAACGCCACCATTTTCCATAAGTGTTGAAGCAACAAAAACTGCTGATTGACCGAACCTCTTTTCTAGGGTCATCTGTGACATAAGATGTGAGTTCTCATCATCGAATCCAGCACCTACATACAAAATGCAAATAATTCAATATAACAACTTCAAAATTTGTGTTTCATAAGTAAAACCAATACACCATAGTTGCATTATTTATGATCAAAAGTCAAAAGTCAAAAGTAAAACCAACACTAGCACAGACAAAAGTCAACATAAGAAACACATGGGGCATTACTAACAGACATTAACCAAATATTTCATGCAATTTGTAGAATATTGATCAGTAATAGTTAGCATATTTCTGCTTAAGCACAAAGTATATAGGGTGGAATAATATAACCCTTAATGTGAAATAATGTCGAACAACTCCAAGATGCAAACTTCTAAAATAGGGGTTTGAATCACAGAAAACAGAACAGCAAAGAACAAATATAAATATATATGTATATATATTCATTCTAAATAAGTAGAGTGACTGTTGAAAACGAATAGCAAAGATAGAAAATCATACCTTCTACCCCTTCTATATCTTCTAGATTATATATTGGCACAGTTGAATTCACATGCTTTCCTGATTTCTTATTGCTAGAGTCCTTTTTACTTGACTTGGAACTCTTCTTTTGCGATCCATCAAAGCATGAAGAAAACAGCCCTGGTTTTTTATGCTTGGGCTTGAGAGGAGGTTCATAACCATACAGGGCTGTTCTGTTGAAGACACACCCCGTACCCACATAGACAGGGCCTTGAATTCCATCCAAGCCTCTTAAATTTATCTAAGAAAAATTAAAAGAAAAGAGGAACATTAAATTAACAATTCTGTGACTAAGATAGGATGATAAATTGGGATGAAAAAAGTTCATGGCAAGCTGGTCAAAGGAGCTTACATCGAAGAAAACAGTGTTACGGTTGGCATAACGATCATTTCTATCTATTCCATCAAATCTTTGGGGAAACTGAACGTAACAAACTGACTTTCCAAGATTGGGATCCATCAAGAAACACATAGCTTCTCTCAATGCCTTGCTGTTGTTTATGTAATGATCACAATCAAGATTCAACAAGAATGGTCCATTGGTGAGAACTGCCGAAACGCGAACCTGATATTGATACACAGATTCTTAAGCTGCATATATGCCTAAAAACAAGATTCTCTAAGACTAAATTACTGACTTATTTTGCCAAAAAAAGTTACTGACTACTTACAAGTGCATTCATAGCACCAGCCTTTTTGTGATGCTGAAATCCAGGACGTTTCTCACGAGACACGTAAACTAATCGTGGAAGCTCATTACCATCAGAATCGAGTCCTCCACTATGACCTAAGAAAACCTGCCAATTGTGAAGAATAAGACATGAGCTTCAAACCAGGAAGGGAAGCCAATACCAGTCTTCCTGGTGTCATGAAAATCATAATATACACACAAGGAGAATAAATCTAAAAATGCAGAGATATATGTAATAATAAATATAGAGCAACAATAACTTGGCTTTCAGAATTGTCTGATCCTAATATTTAGCATATAATACATGCATTCAGATATACTCGACATCCTCATAGCTCAAAAGAAAATTCTTGCTTCTGAAAACTAATTGCTATACATTAAGAATCTTAACCAATAATTTAGAAAGTCCTTCCAATTCTAATTGAACAAACCTGGATCATTCCTGGATGATCCCTTGTGTTATTTCCTGGCCAAGGAGTGCCATCTTGCATGATCCATCCTTCATCAGGAACTTTTTGTGCTTTAGCAACAAGTCCATTAATGCGAACTTTAAACTCTTCATATTCTCTCTGCATCAAAAGTATAATTGTTGTGTAAAATAATGTAAATACCTATTAACGTATCACCAGCATTAAATGAAAGTAGAATTTTCTACCTTCATAGCTCTCCGTTCCTTGACAAAATCAGGTTGAACCTTATCTTTTAGGTAATCAATTTTTAGGGCAAAGTACCATTCTGGAGCTCGTGGTTCAATGCTGTGTTTCTTGCAGAAAGGAACCCATTTTCTGGCAAACTCTGACGTTTCAGATAGAGCTTCAAATGTTAACATAGCAGCTCCATCATCTGAAACGTAGCATGAAACTTTATCGACTGGGTAGTCAACTGCAAGTATGGATAGAACAGTATTGGCTGTGACAAGTGGCGGTTCCTTCAAAGGATCGACAGTACTGACAAAAATGTCAACAGCAGCCAACTGGGATGGCTCTCCTTCTCGGTCATATCTGTGAATTATCCAGAAATTGGGAATCAAAATTCATTAGGACTTCAAACAATTTTGCATCGTCCAAGACCTCAGAAGTGGAGTAACTACCTCAAAGCCAGCCTGTCAAGATATGTTTCACGGTTCACAGGAAGCCATTTAGGGAACTGATCCAATATCCATGATATTGCAAACCATATCTCACAAATCACAGATATCAACCACAACGCATAGGCATTGGGAACTGGATTTGTTATACGATAATGCAGGAAAATGCTGAGAATAACAAGCCGCAGGACAATGACCATCCTATAAGGGTTGATTCTAGAGGAAGGAATTGAGACTTTCCTCGATAGAGGCTGGCGGGCTTCATCATTTCTGCATTACAGAAATATAGAGAGAGGATTAACAAGAAACGGTGTATAATATATATACATATATCAACTATTATTATCTAATATATAAAAGCAAGCCTAAAGGACAAATCAGAGTCTCGAGAAAAACTTAGCTGAATTTCTACTCTTACTCTCCCAAAATGCAGTGCTAACTGGAAACTACTCAAGATATACCACCAGAGATTACCAGGATAGCACAAAGCCTGGAAGTGCTTCAATTATAGAATCAGTTATAATGTCTATTAGACTATTATACTGTGTACGATACTGCATAATGTAATATTTGTATACACATATACAATTCACCCTAATGGAGAACATAATGGAAAAATCAATTAATACTAAAGAATATTTTAGATAGCATCTATTTATCAATCTGAATTATATCCTGTGTATTACTTTCTTGTTTCTATTTTAGTCAAATAGAAGAAAGAAGTTCATTAATGCAACAACATCCAGAGAGGAGAAAGAACTGGAGAACAACAGGAAGAAATAGAGAGAAGAAAGTGTAAGTTGGGATGAAATAAAAGGGTAGAATAATGTTCTGCAGCTGATAGAGATATGCTCACATTGAATGAACAGGAATGCATAATAGTGAATCAAGTGAGATGCTTACAGTATAGAGTCATCCATAACTACATCAGTGCTGGCATCAAAATCCCGACCTCCCCTGCCTTCGGAAGGGGCATTACTAACACTCATCGGAACTGCATTCTTCTCTGGCTTTTTCTTCCAACCATCAATCCTCTCCTTCCAGGCTACATTGCCAAACCCTGATGACCCAAACTCTCTTGCTGGATCAACCAACCTAATATTACCTGCGGAAAAAAATAGTTATCACTTCATTGTAGCATCCAACAGCTAACCAAAATTGATGTCTTCCGCATGATGGATCCGCTCCATACCCTTTCTCCTGATCCCACTTTCAGGAGAGGCCATTGAGGTTCTTGCAGGAGATGCAGCAGACAGCTCCCCAGAAACCTAGAACCAGAACAAAAGAAGTTATTGTTAATTGTACTCTCAGAACTCTGAAAAACAAGAGAACCAAGAAAATATTCCTCAACCTACCGAGCTGCCATTGGTGAGAAAAGGAATATGGTTAAGAGGAACTTCTTTGTCGTAGATGGGGGGTGCCATGTCTGACCCTCGGCTATAATTTGTATCCCAACTCAGTGTTCGCTCTGCCTTCTTATACCTCTCACCTTGGGTACGTGATGTTTGATTCAAATTGTTTGCTACATTATTGGCAACAGCATCTTCCACTTCTTCCCCACCAATAGCAGGGCTTCCTAAAGATAAAGAAGAGCAAAATAAACATCACTCTTGAATATTTGGTACTAGTGGAAGAATAGCATAAGACAGATTAAAGTTATGATTATCTAACCTTTATGCCTCTTGTACTTGGTCTTGCATTGAGGACAAGACTGGGTACCATCCTTCCGCTCGTACTCATAACATGGACGGCAAACAGGAAATGCACAAATATGGCAAGCAACAAAGGACTCACCATCAGCATTTGACGCAACATTATCACTGCAGATCTGGCAAACTTGTCCCCCAATTTTACCAGATTTCGCCTTAAAGCAATGAAACAAAAATTCAGTTTTTTCCTCTAGGAAAAAAAATAAAATACATTTATAAATAATCATTCCCAAATACAGCAAAGAAGTCCCAGATTTAGAAATTATGAAAGAAAAGTGGGGCACTTCTACTTTAATGGAATTTGGGAACATATAATCACATTATTAATTCAATTCTACTAATAAATGGGCATTGTATAACAATGAATCAAACAAGTATAATGAAGCTTAAAACAGGACCCAGATTCCAGAACCTAACAAAACAAATAATATAAACCAAATCCAGAAAAATGCAAAAGAACCTAACAAGCAGCACCCCATTTAGATCTTTAACTTAACTAGCAAGTGAAGGCAGATTCTTAACAATGGAAAGAAAAGAAACAAAAATAAGAGTTCAAGAGGAAGATTTATTTGCAGCCCAACTCTAGAGATCCAAACGAGTCAAACAAAGATCAAACTTTGGATACAAAAATAACATAAAAAAGATAGAGGCGAACGAAATAGCCAAATCAAACAGAAAGGCACTGACCACTGAATCTGCTGTTGCATCCATTTGGTCTCTAAACGGACCAATGCCAATGCCTGCTAAAAATGCAATTCAAATGCAGCCCCCCAGATCAAGAAATTACCCCCCAAAAGACTAAATCTTCACTGAAATCAAACTCCACCCAAAATAAAAAAAATTTAAAAAAGAAATGTGATACATTGGGGTCTGGAACACCGCTCTATCCCAGCAGACTCAATCTTCAATGAAATTAAATTCAACCCAAATTCAAAATTTCTTTAAAAAAAATGTGATACAAATGGGAACTGCAACGCCCCTCTACCTCTTCCTATAAGAAAAAGCTGGCAGGAAAAGAAAAAAACAAAGGCAAATGGCGGTATAGATCACACCGACACTAGAGAGTGAAAGAAAGGTAAACTTGATAAGGTCACAGATCCCCCCACTTAACATTAACTTTTGCGATAATTCAGAATTCACTGCTATATCTTCAGATTTATCAAATTTTAACTCATACAATTTATACTTATAATTATAATTTAGAATAAGGTTTTTATTTAAATATGTATCTATCTATGTTATTATAATTTATTTGATTGAAATGATATCATTCATTAAAATATTGTTTTATAGTTATATTTTAATAAATTTAAAAAATAAATACATATTATAGATTTAAATCTTAAATATCATATTTTCTTAAATAATAGTTTTTTAGATATAATATAAGATTTTTAAAGAAAGTGTAATAAAATTTTAATAAGATATAATAAAATTGTATGTTTCCTGATAAAGAAAAAGCGGCAGGAAGACATACCTTAGAAAGATGAAGATGTAGAGTGTAACGTAAGTTGGAAGCGGAGATCCTTTTTTTACATTGAATTAAGCCCTTTTTGTCTGGCGTTTATCTTCCGTAGTACATGTATTTAGGTTTTTTTTTTTATAATATCAAATTTTATCGTTATTATTATTTCTATATTAATTACAAATAAACGTATAATCTATTTGAAGATTTTTTAATTAATAAATGATACTCTAAATTATACCATTTTTATAATACAGTATCTAAATTTTTTTTATGAATTACAATAACAAGATAAAACTCGAACAATAAACATAATTAACATAACTCGAACTCAAATCACGCTTGAAACGATGAACACCTTTGATCATCAGATAATCACATGAGATTCAATTTGCTAAAAATTCACCAAACTTTTTTTTATTAAAAGTGGTACTTCAATTATTTTACTGTTACCTAAATCTTAACATTATTAAAAGAAATTAATTACGAAATTATATCATGCCATATCAACACTTTTTTTATTTTATAATTTTTATTAATATTAATTAATATATATATTAAAAATGAAAAATATTTTTCCTCTCTAATCCTTGCCTCTCTCCTCCCTCTCCCTCACTCTGGAAGCTTTATTAATGCCACCTCGAGTCAGAAACCAAAACTTGTCAAAGACATTTGGATAGCCATAATGTACTCGAATTTTCAAAGGATTTGCCAAAACACACCGTCTTAAAGTGACAAAACTTGTTTCTTCAGCTGACATAAGCCAAGTAAGTGATGAAACAGAACCAATAAAAATGTGCTCCTGACACCTAAGATAGTCGGCTGTCGTATACCATAGTAATGCTTGTATTCTTCCAAGAGATCGCGCATCTCCAAGGCCTCCTCGAAATAGTTTCTTGGTTCATGTCGATAGTTTAAAGGGTGAAGATAATGGCATGATTTTGATTAGACCTGATTATGTGGTAAGTTGAGTTTGAATTGTATCTATGCAAATTTTTAAGTTCATTTTTTAGATCTAGTTCTGCCTCAAAAAATATTTAAAATTTTATCTAAGCTTAATTCAAATAAAAAATATTAAATTTAAAGTTCGATTCACTCATATTAATTTTTATATTATTTTTTATATAAACATAAATTTAAAAATTATAATACATCAAATATACTAAAAATTTTAAAAAATATATTTTTTAACAAATTGAAAATACATTTAAAAAAGTCTTTATATTTAATAATATCAAGATAGTTGCAACTTAGCAAACAAATATCTCTAAAATAGTAACAAAATTAATAATAAAATAAGAGTTATACAATATCTAAACAATAACAACAAAATAGTAATAATATAATAACAAAATAGCAATAAACAACAACAAAGAACAAATTTTAGGCAAATTTGGGTCAGGTTATAGCAAAAAAAATTTACCCGAAACGTGACCATTCTAAACGGACCTTTTTTTTTTGTCCAAATCTATTTTTGAGCCTATATTTTTATTCAAACTCTCATACTTTTCAAGTAGACTTTCAAACTTGAACGAATGACTCATGATCAAATCTAATTTTAATTGTCTAGCTTGCTCTCTCCAAGCTTCAAAGGATCAGGCAATTTCACAATTGGGGACAAGGAGGGGAGAGCAGTGGTGGGAGGAAAGGGAGCCGGGTGGGGGTGGAGGGATGGAGGGAAAATATTTTTTATTTTTTAATATTTTAATTAATATTAATATAAAATCATAAAATAACGGTGTTAAGATTTAGGATGATTTGGGTAAGGATAAAATAATTTAGGTACCACTCTTAATAAAAAAATTAAATACCAAATTGAGTTTAATTTAATGTGCAATTTATTAATTAAGCTTTCTTTTATATTTGTCTTATTTTAATCACGTTTTATTACTAAAACAAAAAAATAAACTATTTATTTAATCACTCAACTTTTCAAACTCTTTCATTTTATCACTCAAAAAAATCTTTTCAATATTGGTCACCACGATTAGAAATAATTATCATTTTAATCACCTAACTCTAAACCCTAACGTCATCACTTTTTAACTTTTTTTACTCTCTCACTATTCATCTTCCTCAGCAACTTACCTGACAAGTTGATTTCTACTGAAGATTAAGGAAGCAGGCAAGGTTTGATTGAAGTAAATTAATTAATTAATCCTGTGATATGCCCATCAAGAACTGATGGGGGAATTCAAAATTACAAAACGATGAAATGGGTCTTTTATTCTTGAAGTTCATGGCATCCGAAGAAAGATGAGATTTGAGCTCTATGCAAACGTTTCAACCTTTAACATAATAATGTAAAATTTTAACAATGTTTGAAGTATGCCCAATTCTTCATATTTCACAGATTATAAAAGTATTGGTAAATTTTTCAAAAGGTTAGCAATTATTTGCAAGTAAAGCTCATGAGGGAGTAGGTGAAAAAAAAGCATTTAATTTCTAAATTAAACATTGATTCTTGACATTTAAACAAAGAAGAAGAGATGTTCTGAGATTTCAATTGTGGGAAAGAAAAAAAATAAAGAAAGAAAATTAAATGGGGTTTATTTAGTGATGCAATCGAAACTAATTAAAAATATGATTATGGTAAGTGTACCTATCAATTAATAGTATAATTACGGTGAGCACAGATATCGTTCTCACGAGAACTAAAAGCACTAGTAATTGTTATCTTCCTCTTATTTAACCGATAAAATGAAGCGACTTATTAAAATTAAAATTAACTAAATTAATTAACTAAGAATACGATAAAGAATAAATCAAGAAATAACAAACAATTAACACCAAGAAGTGAAACAAAACCTAGAAAAGAATCCACCTAGATTTCATTTGTCATTATCAATCTAAATTAAACAATTTATTCAGTTAGTATCTTGATCCATAGAATTTCTTAAATTATGCTAATACCTCTATTCAAACATAAAAACAACTGACTCTAGGTTGATTAATTAAAATTTCTTTCTAATTAAAACTTCTATTGTCGCATTAACTCGATCTACGGATCCCATATTAGGTTTGACTCTAATATGGTAGATTTATGTCGTCCTATTTCTAGGATTGCATGTAACTCCACTCAATTATGCCAGATCTACTCTTAAACAGGGTCTATTCCTCCTCTGATTTAAGCACATCAAACAAGAATTAATATCTCGGAAATATTAAATCAAGAATCAAGTACACACAATTGAGAACAAGATCTAAATATTTATTGCGTAAAATAAAAATCAAATGACAAGATTCACCATAGGGTTCATCTCCCCTAGGTATTTAAAAAAATAGTTCATAATCGCAAATAACAACATCTCAAAGACAATATAACCACAAGATAAAGAGAAACTCATAATAAAATCAAAAGAAATTTAAAAAGAGGTCTTCAATCTTGATAGAAATATGCTTAAAAGATGGCTTCAATGGTGTTTTCCATGTTGTTTTCTTCAATATTCTCTGACGGCTTGCTCCCCTCTTCTCATATTTGGTATTTATACGTCTTAGAATGTCCACAAAAACCTAAACATTGTGTTTTTCCACGTGTTTGGAGTCCAATTCGCGAAATCCACACAGTCGTGTGCTCAGCTCGTGTTATATGGGTGCAGCTCGTGTGACTCCTAAAATCTGCTCTTTTCGTCCGTTTTTCTCTCCTTGCATTCTCAAATGCTCTACTAAGTATAGAAACATGAATTTAAATTATTAGAAGCTTAAAATTCACCATTTTAAATCGAAAAATCATCCAAAAACGCATTAAGAATGAGATTAATACATGTTACTTTTAGCACTTATCAAATATCTCCACACTTAGCGTTTGCTTGACCTTAAGCAAAATTCTCAACCCACATTCAAGTTAACTTTTCCCAATTTGTCATTTTCATCAATAATGTTTCAAGATAATTTACAAACAATAATGTATTGGAAATTCAACTAAAAGGGCACTGAAGAATATAAGCAATCTAAGCTAAAATTTTAAAGTTAAAAAACATAGGTGTTTTCTCTTATCTAAATAATTACCTTAAATTCAAAATTCAACAAGAATTGACATCCTCACTAAAGATTCACTCAAAGCATTCATAGTGTTTAAGGTTCAAGTAATATGCACTCAATAGTCAAACAAGAAATATCATTACCATAGGCTTGCTTGAAAATCAAATCTCCACCACTATAAAATGATATGATACACTAATTAAGAGGTCTTTAAAAACTTGTAACAGGGCTTATGTAACAGTCCAATTTTCAGTGGTGTCGAAAATACTTGTTTCGAGACCACAACTCTGACAAGTTGAGTCACAAATTTATTTATTTTTATAAGTATAGTGTCGTTAGGATCGTATTAAAATTCGGTTAAGGAATTTTTAATGTTTAGATAGTAAATTGAGTAAAAAGGATTAAATCGCAAAAGGTGCAAAGGTGAATTGGTTAATTAGAGGGACCAAGTGAGTAAATTAACCTAAAGGATTGTTAGTGGGTGGATTATCATGACAAATATTGATTAATAATAGGATTAATTAAGGTTAAAAGGATGATTAATTAAGTTAATTATGAAAGTCTAAGAAATTACAAAAATGTATATATTAAATTAAAGAAAGAAAGATGATATTTCACATTTTCTTTCTTCTTCTTCTTCTCTACACGGCTAAAAGGAGGAAAACTTAGGGGTTTTCATTTCCAATCTTTGAGCTTTGATTTGGGTAAGCAAACCTTGATCATTTTTAGTAATTTTTATGTTTTTGAGTCCATATTAGCTTAATCTAACTTATGCAATGACTAATTTGTGAATATGTCAAATGTTATAAAAATTTTCATTATAAAATGCTTGCTTTTGAAGGTTATTGATAGATTTGTATGTTTGATGAATAGATTCATTGATTTTGTAAAGTGATTTTTGTTGAAATTAAGGTTTGAGGACTAGATTGTGAAAATGATGAAAATAAATATCCTTGTTATGAAATAGTTGAATAGGGATGTTGGATGAATACCCATGGATATTTGGTTATTATAAGATTGAATGAAAATGGTTATTTTACATGTTTTGGCTCTAAGGACTAAATTGAATAAAAATGCAAAGTTTAGGGTTAATTTCATAATTTTTTAAAAAAGGACTTATATGTGTAAATTGATTAAATTATATGATTTAACAAAAGAATTGATTTATTTTGTGATAGATCACGATCGGGTCACAAATCGCGGAAAGGGGAAAATCATAGAATAGTCATTGAAGTTTCGCCTGAACTGCAATTTCATCCGGTAAGTTCGTTGTTAGATTTCCTATTTGAACTGCTGATTATTACTTAATGAAGATGTGCTTGGAATATTTGATGTATAAGAAGGAAGACTCATGTCTCGGGTTGAGCATGAGAAATTGTAAAAAATAGAAGACTCATAACTCGGAATGATCATGGGATTATGAATAAGGAAGACTCATGTCTCGAGATGAGAATGAGATTATGAATAAGGAAGACTCATGTCTCAAGATGAGAATGAGATTATGAAGAAGGAAGACTCATGTCTCGAGATGAGAATGAGAATATGGTAAAATGAAGACTTATGACGCGACAGAGCATAAGGTTGTTTGAAGAGGAAATCCTGCATTCTGATGTTAATTGTTGTTGCAATGTCTAATGTTGAGTAATGATTCACTATGTACGAACTTACTAAGATAGAAAGCTTATCTGTGTATTTTGGTTGTTTTGTAGATTTCATTTTGGCTAGTTGAAGATTGGATTACCTCAAAGACATCACACTATCCCAGAGCTGGTTCGGTAGTTCTTACATCACTTGGTTATATGGCATGTACTAGGATGATGTATGCTTACTTGAGATTATGATACTTGTAGTACTTTGGTTAATTGATAAGTTTTGAATGTTTAATCAATGTTATATGTGACAACTAGTACTTAGATGTTATGCTAAGTCTTGTATTTAAACACAAAAGTGTTATTCATTGCACCTTAAGTCTATGAATGAAGTTTTATAGTTGAACTTGTATAAATTTGAGAATTCTGCATATTTGTTTCGATAGAACTCCTACTTGTATCAGTATAAGTACAGGGTAGGAGAGAGATTGTTTACTGACTTGGGTTGTATCGGTAGTTAAAATTCAAGTTTCGATAGTACTGAGCATATTTGTATTGGTAGTTAGAATACTTGTATTGGTATAAGTTATAGGGTAGGACTTCTTAGCTCTCTGGAGTTTTCAGTATCGATAGAAGCACAACTAGTTTCGGTAGATGTTATACTTGTATCGGTAGAACTATCACAAGTATTGGTAAAGGTCTGCATTGTTTCCTAATTGTTTACTGATTTGAGTAATACCGATACTTGTCCAATAGGTATCAGTAGAAGTCTCCAAAAATTTGGAAAATTACCTTTTTGCCCTTGTTGAATTGTATTTATAAATAAATGATAACTTATGATGTGTTGGGTGTATTTCTTTAATAATGTAAGAACGAATAACATGATTTTAAAAGATAATCAGTGATAGAAGATTGAGTGACTTTGGGACCTTAGTCGGTGATGGTTTCGGGTTTTAGGTGTTACACTTAGGTTAAGGGTATGGAAAAAGTCAAAAAAGTTGGTTAAAATCGAAATTGAGTTGATAAGTTACCAAACTAGAAAAAACAATTAGTTGCTGAATTAAAAGAAAGTACATTAACACGAATAATAAAAAACAAACATGAACTTTTCAACAATATATGAAATTAACGATTCTAGCTCAAACACATTTTTTTTCTTTTTCTTTCTTTTTTTACAGTTAAATTTTTTCCAATTTTTTTTCTTTTCCAATATTTTCTTTTTTTTGGAACAAAATAAAATTCAGCAATTCGAATAGTAGAACATAGTCGGGCAACTTAACCAAATCAAATCTCAAAAAAAGGGAGTCAATAAAAGGAGAAATATACAACATATATATGGATCATTGGTTAATACTATGGGTTAATAAATAAAAAGGTGTTAGGATCAATAAGGTTCACTAGGGGTTAATTTATTAGGTAATCTTTTTAAAGGTTAAGGGGGTTAAATCCTAAGTGTCTCTATTAACTCATATATCAAATCAATAATATGATCTTAACATGCATAACTAAAGCAAGTTCTAAATTAATAAATCAAGTTGACATACACACAACCAAAAATAAAATGAGCATAGAAAAATGTATGCTTTATAGGCTCAAAAGCTCACAAAAAATTATGATTTTGATGTCAAACCTACAAATTCAAAATTTCAAGATAATAATTCAATTTAGAGAGATAACCTAAATTATTTAATTTTGAAAACAGCTTATCATGCTTGACTCTCTCATGTCTTAAATATTAAATCAACCAATACATAAACATTCACAAATTAAACCAAAACACATCAATAAAAATTTCAAATAGCAAAAGTTCACTCTAACGGGGTATGAGAAAATTACTTAAACACAAATAATTCAAAGATTTTATTACAAGTATACACAATTAACCTCCCCACACTTAAGTTGTATATTATCCTCAATGTACAAATAGATATAATCACAAAATAATCAATACATCATAAGAGAGGAAGGGAACTGAGACTTCCTGAATTAGGATGATTTCGTCTAAATTGAAAAACTCGAAAATATGGCTAGTCTAAAGGAAGTGCAATTTTTCGAGCAAACTAATAAGAAAATAAACAAACAGAATTAAGAGATAGAGATAACAACTAGAAAATAAAAATCCATGAAATAATAATAAAAACAGTGCATAATAAAATTAAAATTAAAATTAAAATTTAAAAAATGAAAATAAAATTAAAATTAAAAATTAAAAAAAATAAAGCTTCAAGGCTCACACAGTTTGGCACACGCCCGTGTGTCCATGTTGTGTGCCATTTCGAATTAAAATAAAAATACACCCAATGGTCACATGGTCTGGCACACGCCCGTGTGTCATTTAGAATTAAAATAAAAATATAC
Source organism: Gossypioides kirkii (assembly GCA_005610355.1). NCBI lineage: Eukaryota > Viridiplantae > Streptophyta > Magnoliopsida > Malvales > Malvaceae > Gossypioides > Gossypioides kirkii. Next base: position 26,905,414 of record CP032245.1, read on the forward strand.
CCAATGGTCACACGGTCTGGCACACGCCCGTGTGTCCAGGTCATGTGCCTTACACGACTGTGTTTCAGGCTGTATGTGATCGCCCTTCGCTTCTCCCAAATCCATGTGTGAGGTCGTGTAGGGCACACGGTCTCACACACGACCGTGTGTTTAGCCTGTGTGTGAATTTTTTTAAATTGAAGTTTTAGGTAAATAAAATAAAACATAAAATTAATACATTTTTTATTTTTTATTTTTTTAGGAGGAAGTAAAATAAATAAAAAGAAATAAAAATACTTGGGCTCCCAAGAAGCGTTTGTTTAGAGTCTAAGCTCGATTTTCCTTTTAAGCTCATGGTTACGGTGAATCTTGAAATTGAGGTTTCTCTCTCTCGTTATTAATATTAGCAACACAATAAAACTTGAGATGATTATTGTTTACCTTGAATGTGTCGTAATCAGGATGTGTCACCTCAATTGTACCGTATGGAAAAACAATTTTTACCACAAATGGATCGGACCCTCTTAACTTGAACTCTAAAAGGAAAATTCGTGGATCCGATTGGTCTAATAACACTTTGTCTCCATCTTTAAATTTGTTCATTCTCTTCACATGCACTTCATGGTTTTGCTTTGGTTCGTCCTTGTGTTTCCTCGGTTTCTCATCAAACTTCGTTCGCCATTAATCTAATTTATCGAGTTGCAACATTTGATCTTCATTTACCCCTCGGGTTCTATCACTTTGAATCAAATATGGCTCCATCACGTTTTCATGAGAGATTTCCTGCAAAGAACATTGAGCCACATGGTTACTAACATTAATAGAAGAATTAGCATCATTTCTCTCATTAGGAACTCTCACAAAATCACGTGCTTTAAAAGTAATTTGTTCATCTCCTACATGAAGCACAAGTTCACCAGTACCCACATCAATGACAGTTCTAGTAATGGCTAAAAAAAGTCGACCTAAGATCATAGGTACTTCAATATCCTCATCCATGTCCAATACAAAAAATCAACAAAGAATATAAATTTATCGATTTTCACAAGTACATCCTCAATAATACCCCTAAGATATCTAATTGATTATCAGTTAACTAAATACTCATCTTAGTGGGTTTAGGTTCCCCAAGACCAAGTTGTTTGAACATGTTATAAGGCATAACATTTATACTAACACCCAAATTAACCAAAGCTTTATCAACATGTAAACTACCAATGAGACAGGGAATAATAAAACTCATTGGATCTTTAAATTTGTTGGATAGTTTGTTTTGGAGAATGATCGAGCAAACTGCATTAAGGTTCACAGTCGACAAGTCATCTAACTTCCTCTTATTTGTTAAAAGCTCCTTTAAGAATTTTACATACTTCGGCATCTGCAAAAATGCTTCAATAACGGTAAGTTAATGTGCAACTTTTTTAAGAGTTCAAGAAATTTACCATATTTTTCTTTTCTATGGTCTCTCTTCATTGCTTTTGGATATGGGATTCGAGGTTTGTATTCTCTAAGCACCGTCTTATGTTTTTTCTTGCTTTCCTCAATGTTATTATTTTTCACAATAGCTTATAGCTTCATATTCTGTTCAGGCTCGACTAACCCTTCCCTGCTTTGAACAGTGATTGCATGAAATTATTCCTATGGGTTAGTTTCAATGTTACTAGGTAGGCTACTTTGTGGTCTTTCTAAAATTAGTTTAGCAAGCTGCCCAATTTGATTTTCAAGGCCATGAATTGATGCTTGCTGATTTTTAAAAGTTGTCTCATTATTTTGAAATCTAGTTTCAGAAATTGAAGTAAATTTAGCAAGCATCTCTTCAAGGTTTGATTTCTGCTCTTGTTGATAAGGTTGCTGAAAAGCTAGTCTAGTTTCAGAAATTGAAATAAATTTAGCAAGCATCTCTTCAAGGTTCGATTTTTGCTCTTGCTGAAAAGTCGAAGGGGGTTGTGCCCATTGATTTCCTTGACCACCCTAAGAAAAATTTGGATGATTCCTTAATCCTACATTATAAGTATTGCATAGGGGTTATTTTGAGGTCTAGAATTATTACCCAAAAAGTCGACTTGCTCATGCTCCATGTTACACTTGAAGGGTAAATATTTTGAATTAAGCATCCCCATTTCATTTGCATCACATTACATCACCGGGTTTACCTACGTAGAAAAATTCAAACCATTAAATTATTTATTCAGTAATTCCACTTGACTTGCCAACATAGCAACTGCATCCATATTAAAACACCGGCGGCTTTTATCGGTTTTGTTCTCATGACTTGCCATTGAAAATTATTCAGTGACATCTCCTCAATAAACTTGTGGACTGCCACTAAAAGAACCTATAAAAATAAAAAAATGTAAAAATCAAATTAGAAACAAAAAAACATGAAAATAAAAATATAGAAATAAAGTTTTCCTAATATTTCAGTCCCCGATAATGGCGCCAAAAACTTGATACAATCGAAATTACCTAAAAATATGACCAAGGCAAGTGATGGCAATTAATAGTATAATTACGATGAGCACAAATATTGTTCCCACGAGGACTAAAAGTACTAGTAATTGTTATCTTCCTATTATTTAACCGATAAAATGAAGTGATTGATTAAAAGTAAAATTAACTAAATTAATTAACTAAGAATAGATAAAGAATAAATCAGGAAATAACAAACGATTAACACCAAGAAGCGAAACAATACCCATGAAAGAATCCACCTAAATTTCGGGTGCGTTTGTTTGGTGGTAAAATGGTTTCCGAAAAATGTTTTCATTGTTTTCCTGTGTTTGTTTGCTTGTAAAATCAATTCCTATTGTAATTGATTCTCTAAAACACGAGAAAAGACTGTGTTTTAAGGAAAATGTCTTACCGTTTTTTATTAGGTAAGACATTTTCCATTTTTTTTCCAGACAACAAATTTCCCCTTCCCCTTCTCCTTCATTGGCAAAAAGAATTGAACTTTCTTTCATCTCCCACTGCTGGCTCTTTAGAATCCCATAGATCTTTTTGCAAGTAAGAATTTCAAGCTTTAAACTTGAATTGAGCCTTCACCATTTGCTTATATAAGCCTCAAAGTTCAATTTTTTTGTTGTGTTTATGCCAAAATAAGTCTCTGTTTCTGAGTTCAAGCTTCAAACTTGAAGTGGATCCTTTCTATTTTCTTATTGGTACAACAAATAATGGTTTATTTGTTAAATAGTTAAGATGGAGGGGTTTACTCAAGTAATTTGATCAACTGGCTAGCACTTTATTTTCTTAGTTCTTGTCTATTAAAGTTCGAGTCTCACTTCCCCCAGATTGACTTCGGTGATAGTTTATCGTCTTTCGAATTGAAAGAGCAGGTCTCTGCAAAACAGGATTTTAGTTCAAATAACTTGAAACTTGATGCTAATTGTTTGTCTTTCAAGTTATAAAAATCTTCAAGAATTATACATATGCTTGTTGTTTAAACTTGTTAGTGAAACTTGTTGTGAAAGGAGCAAAGATGACTGCCTGGTACCCAACAAAGGGTTTTCAAAGAAAATTTTTGAAACCTCTTTGAAAGGAGCAGCAGGCAAGTCATTCTTGGCTACCAAACTCAACTCTTATCTTCATGTTAGACCTGTCTTCCTCAAAAACGATGCCAACACCAACATTTTGAAGTCTATATTTATAGCAGATGGAAATGAAAAAAAAGTTAGTTTGATTAGATTCGTATTGCCATTCATTATTTTGATCCCTTCTCATCTGTTTGCCTCATCCATAGGTATGAACCTTTTTATTTTGGTTGCTGCCATTCTTGCTACCCATAATGGAATATATTTGCTAAGGACCTCATGTTATGAGAGGTAAAGAGTCTACTCAAATATTATGGAAAGTGTTAAAGTTTCTAACCATATGATGGTGCCATTAGTCACCTGCCCTAAGGTTTAGCCCACTAAGAAAAATACAATGCTAGGGTTGTTGTAGCATAATCTAGAATGCCCTTCTTAGCAATGATATGTGAACCAATGAATACCCTGAACCAACGAAGAGGAGCTACATGTTCAAACAGAACATCGTTGTGTTCTCTAACCTTCACGCTTTGTATTAAATCAAACCAATGTATGCCTCTAAATGGCATCGAAGACAAAATTACGTGCATAGGTAATAGGCCATAGAATAAAGACCTCTAAAATAGCCATACAATTTCTTGAGAGGAATTGAGTACCCTTTGTCAAGATGAAATACATGGGAACAAGACATTGTTAAAATAATTAACTAGAGATAGACCATGCAGTAGGTTGGCATGATGAAATGAGACTGTAGTTGAAGGCCAGATTCTTTAATACAATTCCTGTTGATTTATTAATCAATGAACCTACAACATGCTACTGAAACAAAGAAAGTTAGATGAGTGAAAAGAATTTAATACAATGCAAAAGGTTCATGTTGCACAAGTTGTTATTAAACAATGTAAAATATGCATTTTGAGACTTAAAATATAAGTCATCGTCAAAAAGAAAACTCATGATGGTATCATAACATGACCTTCACAAAATATTAAACAAATGGTAGTGAACCACACAAGAAAAGTGATTCATTTTAGAGATAAATATGACTGTAAGTAACAATTAGCCCAAAACAAAAAGAACTTAGAAATGTGCATGATTAGGATAATTTATGAGAACAAATATTAAACCTCAAAAGTTTAAATTACCCCTAAAAAAGAATCTGCTTATTCTTACCTTTAATTGCCTTTAAAAGTGATTGTTTAGACTCAATAGACCACTCTTTTTTTTCTTGGAAGTAATTCTCAAACCTTCTATGACGGGTATTTGACTGTTTGAATTAATAAAAGATTGGATGATATTTACATTTTTAAACATCCAGAAGCGTATCACAGATACATGAACATAATCATCGCATCCAATTTAGGTAGAAACCATAAAATAAGTACCATATAGCAGAGTAAACGATAATCTAAACTGCACTGCATGTATAAACATATCAAAATCCTTGGATATATGTAATTATATCAGTACAAGGTGACAATTTTCTACAGGTGTTATTCAATATTACAAATAAATACATGTACTTTGGCTCATATTGAAGTCTAAAAAAGCATAGGTTGTGAAAATGATCTAGTTTCTAGTCTAAAAAAGGAGTAAAAAACGAATCACCATTAGATAACACTTATAAAAATCAATAAATTCATGAAATACCTCATTGGCAAACATTTCATATATATCTCATATGGGCATAGGCAAGAGGTTAGTAATATATATATAATATGTATTCTTAGACCACTAAAGTGATTTTATTTTAAATTAATAAAATAATAAATTCATATTGTTTCTTTAAAAGAGTTATAAACTGTTGTTTTAGATGATTGGATGACATGCTTGCTTGATGCTTGAGTTGTTCCTAAGTTGTTATTTCCGTTGCTTAATTCTCGTTTTTATTTTTTGTAATGATCAAATATTTGTGTGGTATTATTTTGTGTAGATGATCGTAATCAAGATCATAATGCAATTGTTGGAGTCGTCGCTTTAGTTTTTGCTTTTGGGGCTCTTTGGATTAAAAAAATTAAAAACTAGGAAGGAAATCACTTCTTACCCTCATGTGAATCGAGATTATGAAAGACAAAATTATATTAATAGTATTTTATATAAAGGTGACCAGCATTGTATTGATGTGATAAGGATGAGACCAGTTGCCTTTTTTAATTTGTGTAACATTCTTAGTAGTAACAATTTATTACAATCAACTAAATCCGTGAATATTAGGGAGTAAGTAGTTATATTTTTACATATAATTGGTCATAATGTAAGTTTCGAGTGATTGGATCTAGATATTATAGATCAATTAAGACAGTTCACCGTTATTTTAGGGTTGTATTAAGAGATATTCTGAAATTTTGTAAACTAGTTATTAGATTACCCGATGAGTCAACTTCTAGTGAAATCAGAAACAATCCAAGGTTTTATCCTTATTTTAAAGATTGTATTAGAGTATTAGATGGAAGTCATGTTCGTGCATCCGTTCCACTTAGCGATCAAGTAAGTTTTCGTAGCTGTAAAGAGGGGACGACACAAAATGTATTGACTGCCATTACATTTGATTTGAAATTTTACTATGTTCTAGCTAGTTGGGAAGGTAGTGCACATGATTCTCGTATTTTAAGTGATGCACTTTCATGCCTAAGAGGATTAAGAATTCTGAAAGGTAAGAATTAACATTAAATACCAAATAGTTCAAGTAAGCTCATAATTTATTAATAATAATTATGTTTTGTAAAAGTGTAAGTAAATATTATTTTGCTGATGTTGGATATGACATCCGAAATGGATATATTACCCCATATCATGGTGTCCGATATCATTTAAAAGAGTTTAGTGATCAGGGACCAAAAAATGTAAAGGAACTCTTTAATCTTCATCATTCATCATTGCGAATCACTATTGAATGTGTTTTTGGGATTTTGAAGAAACAGTTTCATGTGTTAGATGATGAACCATTTTGTAATTTTCAAACTCAAGTAGATTTAGTTTTGGCTTGTTGTATCATTCATAATCATATAATGGGAGTTTATCCTGGTGATTTACTTAATCAAGGATTATATAAGGAGCTTGAGCCTTATTTGATAATACCAACTCTTACAGAGCAACAAGAAAGAGAAGAAGCAAGAGAATGGTCTGCTAAGAGAGAGAAAATCGCACAAGCTATGTGGATTGATTATATGGCTAGAAATATTAGGTAGGTTTAGGGCTTAGGGATATTGTTTCTATATTATGTATGTTTTAGTATTAAAATTTTTATTTTTTTAATGTTGGTTGGATATTGATATTGAAATTATTTTGTTTTAGATTTTGAAATTATTATGTTTTAAAGTTGTTGAATATTGAATTTATTATGTTTCAAGCCTGTTGGATATTGAAATGATTGACAATGACAATTATTAATGTAGAATGGGTAAGGGAAATAAAGAAGGGACAACCAAGCAATTCAGGTGGACAAAACCAATGAAACATTTTTTTCTTGAAATTCTAGCAAAGGAGGCCTAGAAAGGAAATAAACCTTCTAACACTTTCAAAGCAGTTTCTATTAATCGAGTTGCTGCAGCTATTTCTGAAAAATTTCAAGTTCAATGTGATTCTAAGTATATGGAAAATCATTTGAGGACTGTAAAAAATCAATGGTAAATCATATGCACAATTTGGGCCGAAAGTGGTTTTGGATGGGATGATAACATAAAAATGATCACATGTGATAGATTAACACATGATGCGACAGTGATGATAATATATTTATATATATATTAAATATATTTCAACATTATATTCTTTACTTGTTATTCTAATTGTGTATAATATCCAACAGACTTACAAGAAGTATGAGCCATTTTTTTAGCAAAAGCATTGATTATTATGATGAAATGACTTTGGTTGTTGGCAAAGATATGACAACAGAGAATTTTGCTAGAACATTTGCTGACATAAACTTGAATGATGGTAGCCAAAATTTAGTGTCTGTAGATTGCGACAATGAAGAGGTTCAGGTAAGAACAAATGTCTCTTCATATGGCACATCTAAACTTAAAAGAAAAAAATGTTCATGAAAGTGTCGTTGATGAACAAATTAAATTTGTGGTTGAACAACTTGGCAAGATTGCAAATGCATTGGAACAATTTACTGCGGATAAGACATCACATCTTTACGAAGAAGTAATGTCGATGCAGGTGGAAGGATTTGATGACGACTTCCTTTGTAGTGTGTTTGATTATCTTGTGAGTCGTGAATCCAAGGCCAAAGCTTTCTTAGTCAAAAGTACGAAACACAGAAAAATTTGGCTTCAAAAATTTTCTCAAGATTGAAGATATATATGTTTTAATGTGGTGTAGTACTAATTATATGGTGTAATACTAGTTATGCACTTGGACAATATTGTAGTTATCATGTGGTGTACTACTAATTATGTGCTTGGAAAATATTATTAATTTGTAGTTATCATGTGGTGTACTACTAATTTGTAATATTAGTTATGCATTTGGACAATATTGTAGTTATTATGTGGTGTAATACTAGTTATGCATTTGGAAAATATTGTAGTTATCATGTGGTCTATTACTAATTTGTAATATTAATTGTGGTTTGGAAGCTAATTTATTATTATTATTCAATCTTTGTTTTTTTTTGTTTTTTTATAACATAATTAGGAATCATCTATTCGCTTTGGTTGTTTTCAATTTATGATTATTAATATATTTAATTTGATGTATTTATTTACAAATAAATTGTTGCAATATATGTAAAAACAATGTAAAATATAAATTTAATAGATATAAAATAAACTCAATTAAACAATGAAAAAAATAATAAATTCTCAAATTTATGTTTATTACATTTAAAAAAGTTTTCCTGAAATATTTTCAAGAAATCTGTCAAACAACAGAAAATATTTTTTACAGATTCATTCAAACACCAAAAAATATTAACTTTTCTAAAAAAATAATTCATTTTTCAGAAATTATTTTCCGAAAACCAATTTCAGTCAAACAAACTGAACCTAAAATTAATACAATAAATATTAGAAAGTTTTCAAATATATAGCAAATAGTGTAAATACTTGTGGATGCAATCCCTTTTGGCTATATTAGATATATATTATCTCTAAAAGGTTTGCTACATAAATTGTCATATAAGTTTGGCTTTTTTTTAATGTGATATCTGTGCTATTTTTTTATCCAATGTGGTACATGTTTTTTGACAAAAGTTATAAATTTTTAATATTAAAGTTAACATTGTTAACTTTTTAGTGTTCAATTCGGGTTTTAGAGTTGATTTGATGAAAATTCATAATTAATTAATAAAATTAACAATTAATTTTCATCAAATTTACCTTAAGACTCGAATTAAATCATATTCATCCGATTGTATTTGACAGATTAACCGCAAAAGTAAACAAATTCATAATTAGTACTAAGTTTATTCTAATAACAAAATCTTGAAAATCGAACATAACAATATTAGAAATTAACTTTCATCAACTTAACCATAAAACTCAAATTAAACACAAAAAAGTTAACATCGTTATCTTTGGGTACAAAAATATATAATTTTTGTCAAACATAGGTATAAGATTGGAACAAAAAACAACACAAGTACGAAATTAGAAAAAAAGTGTCACTCAAATACCAAATGATATATTAACTCTTTCTAAAATTAAAAATTATTTAAAACTTTATTTCTAAAATTAAAATTAAAAATATTAAAATATTTTAAAATTTAAAATGATTTAAAAATTTATTTCAAATTAAATTATATTCATTGTGTAGAGGCCCAATTTTATCCAGCCCGTAAAAAGAAAAACCAACAAAAAACAAAACAAAACAGAAAAGTCCATTTTAAATTCAAAATCCACTTACAAAAATTACAACCCAATCATCTACAACCCAAATACCCAATTACCCAAATTACAGACCCACCTAAACCTAAGCCTAACAAGCCCAAAATGCTAAAAAAATTGGAAACCTTAATTCTTCCTAAGTTATTTGTCGTCGCTGCCTTGCCCTCCTCATCGCCACGTCGACACCACGTCAGCCACGTGGCCTTTCGAATTCCTTTCACTGAAATGGCAAAGGCACACCTCTCATCACCGGTGTTGACCCCTAACATTGCTACTCCGGTGTTACTTGCAAGAAAACAGAGAGAAAGAACAAGAAAGCAAGCAAAAAAAAAAAGGAAAAATGTATTTTATTTCTGTTATAAAAAACCACAACCCCATTGTAATTTTATAGACAATCAATAGAAAAAAAAACAAAAAAGGCTTCAAAGATAGAATTTTTATTCACTTTCTTTTTGTTTCGAAACACCGAATACAAACACCCCAATATTAGAAATACAAGAAAAAGAATCGAAATTCTTAAGATATACTGTCAAATTGCTGAACATATATTTTCATTTTGTATTTTATATTTCTTCTTTTGTTTCGAAATATAGCAGATAAAAATATAAAATAAAGAGAGAAAAGGGAAGGAGGTTACCTGGTTGTCATTCGGACATAGCCGCTATCATGGTGGCCATTTGAGAACCGGTTCGAATCAACTAACGGCATGTAGGGGCTTCGGCAAAACAAAAATGGTTGCCCCTTTCAAAAGCCCCAAAGAATCGAACAAGTTTCGAGCTTTTTTTTTGGGGATTTAATTTCGATTTAGGGAGTTTTAACCTTAAATCTATGTTGGGTTTGAAAAATGGAGCAAAAGATTCTTTTTTGGGATTTTTCAGCCACCGGGGATGGTGGTCGTCATCGCTGACGATCGGTGGCGGTGGTGGACGGCATGGAGGCCATGATGACCGGACAGGGAGAACTTGGAGAGAAGAAAAGGAGTTTTTAAAGTTTTTTTTAGAATGGGTTAGGAAAATGATTTTTTGGGTTTAAAATTTGATTTATATAGCAACATAATACGACATCGTTTTGGCCTTGTCACCATGGCCTCAAAACGGCGTCGTTTAAGGATGAGCCGAATTCGACCCGCTTGTACCCTAGAGGATCCGCTTGTTTTAAGCTTTTGGGCTATTTATGCCTTTGGTCCTTCCGTATTTTTGTTTGTTTCCATTTAGTCCTTTTTGCTATTTTTAATTTATTTTAAATTCACCCAATAATTTTAAATGTTTTTTTAATTTAGTCCATTGATTTTGGGAAGCATAGAAAGCTGCCAAGTGTTAAAATTTTTGGGTTTATTGCTTACGAACCCTTTTTTTATTTAAAAAATATGTTTCAACCCCTAAACTTTCTAAAAATTCAAATTTGATCCCTATACTTCTTAAAAATTACATTTTAGCCCTAAACTTTCTAAAAATTAAATATTAACCCTTAAACTTTCTAAAAATTACATTTTAACCCTAAACTTTCCAAAATTTTGATTTTAACCGTATTTTTTTCTTTTTTTTTACATTTTTACCCTAAAACTTTCACTTTTATTTTAATTTAATCCTTTATTTTTGTTTCTTCTATAATTAACCCCCTAAACTTTATTTTGTTTCAAAATTGGCCTTTTCTTTTTACCCTATTTTTAAATTAATCCTTCCCTTTAAAGTAAATGATTTAAAAAATAAGGAAATGTTCGTTACTCAAGGAATTCGATAAAATTGTGTCCCAACTCACGGGATGTGATTTTGTTTGCAAAATTTTGTGACCGAACATCACATTTTAAAAATAAAAAAACACACACCTTTTGTAGTAAACCGAAAAATGTTCTTCATTCTCGAGTATCCAAAAGGTCATGTTCCTAACTTACGGCATATGACTTGATTTTCAATTTTCTCAAGAAAAAATTGTTTATTTGTGAAATCTAATTTTCAAATAACACCCAACATAAGAGTTTTATTTTTAAACAATTTTATGTTCGACTATATCTTAAAATTTTCTTGACCGTTCGATAAATGATTTTTATTTTTTCGAGGGCTCGAAATATCGTGCCTTAACTTACGGGGTATGGATTTTCTCAACGAACTCAAAATAAAAGACCTTTTTTTCATGAGATTCCAATTTTTCAAAAAAATCATCAAATTGTTTCTGTTTATTAATTCAAAGGTCGTGCTTCAAATTTTCCTCGAGTTTTCAAATTTTCAATAACCAAGACCACAAATAATCGACTAGATACCAATTTTGGGCGTATGAGGGTGTTAACCTCTTCCTTGCATGTAACCGACTCCCGAACCTATTTTTTAGATTTTGAAGGCCAAATTGTTCTTTCTAAAATAAATTCAAACGTTTTAGGTGATCCAATCACACCGAATTAAATGATTGGTGGCGACTCCATTTTCAATTATAAAAAATAAGTTGGGACGTTTTAAAAAAGACATTTCGACAGCTTGGCGACTCCACTGGGGACAAATAAGAGAGTCAAGCCGTGAGTCGATTATTTTTTGTTGTTTGATTAAAAATTGAGAATTCGGTGTAAATTTAATTTGTGATTATTTCTTGCATTTTTTGTGCGCGCATGTTTGCTTTAAATTAATTTGCCTATTGATTTGTTTTTGGGTCGAAAGTAAGGGTTTCATGCATTGCATTGATTGGTACTTTACCTTTTAAGTGAGAGTGAGAAACTACTCCTTCATGAGGTCTTCACCTCCGTGCAGGATAGTGAATCGCTTTCGGGATTACATTCGTACCTATGTTTTCGTGGAGTTTTCACCTCCGTGCAAACATATGGGAAATGTATCCCCCTGAACTGAACTTGTTTGCTAGTTCAGGTACCTTTACTTTAGGACCCAACCGCATGTAACGAGCCCTAAGAGCCAACCTTAAGTAGAACTGTGCCGAACCTTTAGTGGTTACCCAAGTAAGGTGTAAGAGATACGATTATATTCTTGTTTTTTGCTTTTAATTGCAAATTGTTTTCAAGTTTTATTCTTGTATTAATCATATTAACTTGTTTCTTTGGAATATGTTTGCATTACATTTTCATTTAAAAAAGGTGTTGGTTCGTGTTCAATTACTAAATAGAGAATTGGTTATAGGAAAATGGGTTCCTTGATAAGGTAGAAAATAACGTGGCCGTACGTATGTGGTCAAAGGAAAAACAACACAAAAAGGTGATTACCTATCAACACATATTAGAGTTTTGGGATTACAACCGGATAAAAGTAACCCAGAATGGCTTGCAAGAGCTGAAAGAAATATGGACGACAAATTGAGGTAGATGTTCTACTGCGAATATGGTGATCTATTTTACCTACTCAAGGCTAAAATGGATACACATCTCTCTCGAGCCCTAATACAGTATTGGGAATCAGCTTGTAGTTGCTTCACTTTTGGGAACATGTGCCCACAGTAGAAGAGTACACGAATTTACTCCGTCGCTCGAGGATTCAAGTCGATGAAGCCTACTCGAGAGCCACCAAAGTATCAACTTTCTTAAAGAGGCTGAGGAATATGATTTGGAAGAGCGAACAATAGATTGCTGCCCAGATTAAGGTAAAAAGGGATAATAAGTACATCACTTGGAAGAGTCTGTAAGACTTAATTTTACACCCTGACGCAAGGAAAAAGTCGACGTCTTCGCCTTAAGCTTTCATGAGTTAATCATTTTCCCTAAGGCATTAGGGCATATAGATGATGCGGTCTTGGATTTGCTACTGAGTTGAAAGGTAAGTTAGGTCAAGAATGAGAAGTTAAAAGGTAAAAGAATAGAGGCCTCACTTCGGAGTTATGTATTATGAGTTGAGCTTCTCGAAGAAACTATGGAAACAACTCCAACGCTCTCAGGGGCAAGTCAGAGATAGGGGCCAAGAGTGAGGCTTTAACCCAAGTACGAGAAGCGACTAACCACTTGCGAGCCCTACCCATTCAAGCCAATGTTTTGAGCTTGAAATCGGTGTCGAATCGGGACAAAAATTAGTTTGACTTCTTAAGAAGACTAAGGCTTTGAGCATTAAGGCACAACCATATATGTATCTACTTTATGTAAAGAAATTTGTTTTCTAGTAAAGTTGTTTTAATGGAATTGAACCAAGAATCATCGCCTTTTTACATGCATTTTATCATTCATTAGCATTGCACTTCATGCATTAAAAAAAATCATCACATCTAAACGAAAATTGAGAGAAAAACAAGATAAATCAAGATAATGGGGGAATGTAAAATTTTTTTTGGAGCAAAAGCCATATCCGAAGAAATGAACAGAGAGTGGAACCCATCGAGAGTTCGTCCCTACGCCCTTGGAAGTGTTTTGGACAACTAGACTGTGGAGGAGCTTCTTGTAGTTTTTAGGACTTTTCCAGAGAAATATTCAGATCACACTTATCACTCTAAGTCCGAGAGTAATAGGGATCCTTTTGTAAAGTGCACATGACCATTGTCTTTTATTTCAATGAAAACAATGCATTTTTGTGTCTCATTTGGCAAACATTTTGCTATTCTTTTTCAGTCATACTCATACCACACGGTTAATCATTCTTAAATTCATTTGTTCTTTGAGTTTCTCTTATCCATATGCCGGGTCCCTTGATATCAAGGATACGAGCGACACTGTTGTTGACTCAGAGCCTCTTTTGAGAAGGACATGTGTCCAGAAAAACCTCAAGATTTTGAAAATGATCAAGAATGTAACTTGTCTTCTGATCTGCTACGGATGGTTAAGCAAGACAGGAAACGAATATCACCTCGAAGAGTTGTGATTTTAAGTGAGAATTGAGGCATGTATCTTTGCAGAAACAAGGCAAGCTGCTTCGAGAATCCAAAGGTCTTTGCATGGTCCTATCAAAGCATGCCGACTTTAAGGAACTTGTGTCATGACACACAGGCTCCAATAAAAGAGGAATGTAATCTAGTTCAAACAGAAACCTCGAAGAATGAGGCCTAACGTGTTATTAAAAAGGAGGTTAAAAAAAGAAGAAAAAAAGAGAAAAGGGTCGAGATGAAAACCCGCGAAGGGGATCTTGAAACCTAAAGAAAAAAAGGAAAAAAAGTCAAGATGAAAACCTGCAAAGGGCATCTTGAAAATCTATTTATTTGCTTCACCACTTCACATCACGACCTTTTTCTATGTGGAGCACGAACGTTATTGGGGCAATTTAGCCAATGAGAACATTAAGAAGATCCTTTGGAATATCAACTTCACCATTTATCCTTGATGTTTATCGAACCTCTGTCAGAACATCCACCGGGGCAACATCTTTATCACTAGTTTATGGAATTAAAGCAATCTTACCCATTACAGTCGAGTTTCCTTCCCTTCAAATGAATGACAAGGGCTTATGATAAAGAAGGATCCGCTCTAGAGAATTCCATAAAGGAGCTCTGGTTTTGAAAATGATCTTGCCTACAAAAGGATTTTCAAGGAAAATAATTGCCAAATTAAAAAGAGCCTCATGAGGTGAAGAAAGCCTTTTTAAAGGAGCTTTGATTTTGACCGAGATGAAAGGTAAAGACCTACCAAACCCCGTGAACTCGGATTCGATGAAAAAGAATTTCACCCAAAAAAAAGGAAAAGGAAGAAAAGAAAAAAAAAGGAGTCAAGATGAAAACCCTCAAAGGGCATCTTGAAAACCAAAGAAAAAAAGAAGAAAAAAGGGTCAAGATGAAAACCCGTAAAGGGCATCTTGAAAATCTATGTATCTCCTTCACCTCTTTACGTCATGGCTTCTTTCTATGTGGGGAATGGACGTCATTGAGCCAAATTTGCCAAAAGTTTTCAATGGGCATCGATTCACTACTTCACCAAATAGATAGAAGCTACTTCATATTGCAATCGAAAGTTAAGAAAATCCTTGAAAAAAGATATTATATGTCGATATGGAATGCTAGAAAGGATCATACCCAACAACGAATTGAATTTGAACAACAGCACGATGGCAGAAGTCTGCAGCCAATTCAAGATCAAGTATCACGACTCAGCACCACATCGCCAAAATGTGAATAGGGCAATGGAGGAAACCGATAAGAACATCAAATGATTGATTGAAAAATAATAGAGACTTATAAAGGCTTAGCATGAGAAGTTAGTATTTACTCTCTACGCTTATTTGAACATCCATCAGGACCTACACCGGAGCAACACCTTTTTCATTGGTTTACTAAATAGAGGCAATTTTACCCTTTTGAAGTCAAGATTCCTTCCATTTGAATTTCGGTAGAAGCGAATTTGGATAAAGCAGAACCAAGCCAATCCAGATTTGATTAGTTAAACATTGATAGAGGAAAAGAGGCTGAAAGCTATGGTCTAATGCACCAAGAGCGAATGATGCGAGCTCATGACAAAAAGGGTTTGTCCTTGAGAACTCCATGAGCGAGATCTGGTTTTGAAAATAGCTTCCTTGTACAAAAAGGATTTTCGAAGGAAATGGATGCTAAATTAGAAATGACCATATGAGGTAAAGAAAACCTTTTTCGGAGGAGATCTGACTCTGACCAAGATGGATAGCAAAGATCTGCCTCAACTACGCGAACTCAGATTCAATGCATTATTTCACCAAAAAAAGAGAAAAAAAGAAAAGAAAAAAGAAAAAAGAAAAAGAAAAAGAAAAAAGAAAAAAAGAAGAAAGAAAAAGAAAAAGGAGAGGTCGAGATGAAAACCCGTAAAAGACATCTCAAAACCTAAGGAGATTTGAGTTGAAAACTTGAAAGGGTGGCTCAAATTTTGATAAAAAATGGTTTTCTCCTTCAAAAGTAACAAGGTGGAGGAACTTTACATCTTGGGCATCAATAAAGTACTCCAAGTTTCATGGGTACATATCGAGCTCAAAATGACCCTTATCAAGTTTGCTTAGAGAAGCTCATATTTTGATATCTAGGGCACCTAATTTCATTTCTGGTGTTTAGCAACTATTGATAAACGTTTGCTATTTTTTACCAACATTCATCATTTTTTACCATTTTTTTTACAATTTTTGGCCATTGGTTAATGTTTGCCATTTTTAACCAATGTTTGACATTTTGTCACTCAAACCTTGTCTCAAATAACTTCGATCTTATCCATTTTAATAACCCTATCCAAAGCATTTTTGCCTTGAAATAACAGTTAGTGGACTAATAACGATATAAGGAGTGAAAGGATTTCTGCCTATCGCTCTAAAAATTCGTAACTAGTATAGGGTCCTGAAACAGGACCACTAGTTGAATAGAACTGGGCCTAAAGGTTGGAAGGTTCCTCGGAGCAAGTAGTTCAGACTATGACTACCCCATTGATTTTCATACCAAACCTGAAAGGAGAACATGGTAACACATCGGTGATAGGACTTAGATGAGCGACAAACAAGTCGACCTAAGGACTAAAAAAATAAAATCATTCTCAAAGATGACATTTTTGCATTCATCATTCATACCCATCTAATTAGGAGCATTCATGCCCATCTAGTTAAGAGCATTTGACTCATTTCAATCATAAAATCCTAAGTGCATGGCAAAATGCCAAAGAACCATATTATACAGGTTTCATTCCCTAGAAAATGGCATGATGAATCAATGAAACAAAAAATCCTATATCCCTGAAGTTGCAATGGATCGGATTAAAGCCATAGTAGCAAGTTTTTACCTCTATGAAGCTGCAGTAGAGCAAGACGAAGCTACAAGACCAACTCTATACCCTTAAAATTACAAAAGGGCAGAGTAAAACAAGTAACGGACCTCAATCTCCCTAAAGTTGCAGTGGAATAGAGGGAAGTTACTACCTCAAATCCTATACCTCTGAAGTTACAGTAGGTCAGATTTACAGAAGCAAATCTTTATATCTCTAAAGTTGCAGTAGAGCAAGATTAAGCTTCGACATCTTATCCCATCTTCTTGAAGTTGCAATGAAGTGGATTAAATCTACAGTAACGGATCTTAATCTCCCTGAAGTTGCAATGGACTGGAGTGAAGTTACATCACAATCCAATCTTTTACCCTTAAGTCAAGAGGGGCAGATTGAAGTCATCCAATCTTTTACCCCTAATCCAAAGGGGCAGATTGAAGCCACAACCCAATCTTTTACCCCTAATCAAGAGGGGCAGATTGAAGCCACCGTCTAAATCTTTTACCCCTAGTCAAGAGGGGCAGATTGAAGACCATCCAATCTTTTACCCCTAACTAAGAGGGGCAGATTGAAGCCACAACGTAATCTTTTACCCCTAATCAAGAGGGGTAGATTGAGACTATCGTCCAATCTTTTACCCCGATCATGGGGCAGATTAAAGCATCCAATCTTTTACCCATCCAATCTTTTTCAAAGAGCAGATAGGTTGCCAAGAGAAGACAATATTTAGTAGGACTAGATAAAGTTGGTCCTCCTTAGAGTCTTTGCTCCATTCCTGTTACACGACAATGAGTAAAGAGGGGCAGGTGTAGAGGCCCAATTTTATCTGGTTCGTAAAAAGAAAAACCAACAAAATAAAACAGAAAAGTCCATTTTAAATTCAAAATCCACTTACAAAAATTAAAACCCAATCATCTACAACCTAAATACCCAATTACCTAAATTACAGACCCACCTAAACCTAAGCCCAACAAGCCCAAAATGCTAAAAAAATTGGAAACCCTAATTATTCCTAAGCTATCTGTCACCGCTGCCTTACCCTCCTAATTGCCACGTCGGCCACGTGGCCTTTCGAATTCCTTTCACCAAAATGGCAAAGGCACACCTCTCATCATCGGCGTTGACCCCGAACGTTGCTACTCCGATGTTACCTGCAAGAAAACAGAGAGTAAGAACAAAAAAGTAACCAAAAAATAGGAAAAATGTATTTTATTTCAGTTATAAAAAACCATAACCCATTGTAATTTTTACAG
Organism: Gossypioides kirkii; assembly: GCA_005610355.1. Taxonomy (NCBI): domain Eukaryota; kingdom Viridiplantae; phylum Streptophyta; class Magnoliopsida; order Malvales; family Malvaceae; genus Gossypioides; species Gossypioides kirkii. The sequence goes on from CP032245.1 coordinate 26,923,616, forward strand.
ATAATTAATAGAAAAAAATAACAAAAAAGGCTTAAAAGATAGAATTTTTATTCACTTTCTTATTGTTTCGAAACATCGAATACACAAACACCCCAATATTAGAAATACAAAAAAAAGAATCGAAATTCTTGAGGTATTCTGTCATATTGCTGAACATATATTTTCATTTTGTATTTTATATTTTTTCTTTTGTTTCGAAATATAGTAGATAAAAATATAAAATAAAGAGAGAAAAGGGAAGGAGGTTATTCGAAATATAGCAGATAAAAATATAAAATAAAGAGAGAAAAGGGAAGGAGGTTACCTGGTTGTCATTCGGACACAACCGCGTCATGGTGGCCGTTTGAGAACCGGTTCGAACCAACTAATGGTCGTGTGGGGGCTTCGAAAAAATAAAAATGGTTGCCCCTTTCAAAAACCCTAAAGAACTGAACAAGTTTTGGGCTTTTTTTTGGGGATTTGATTTCGATTTAGGGAATTTTAACCCTAGATCTGTGTTGGGTTTGAAAAATGGAGCAAAAGTTTCTTTTTGGGATTTTTCAACCATCGGGGGCGGTGGTGGTGGTCGTCGGCGATCGGTGGTGGTGGTGGATGGCACGGCGACCATGATGATCGGACAGGGAGCACTTGGAGGGAAGGAAAGCAGTTTTTAAAGTTTTTTTTAGAATGGGTTAGGAAAATGATTTTTTTGGTTTAAATTTGATTTATATAGTAGAATAATACGACGTCGTTTTGAACTTGTCACCATGGCCTCAAAACGGCGTCGTGTAAGGATGACCCGAATCCGACCCACTTGTACCTAGAGGATCAGCGTGTTTTCAGCTTTTGGGCTATTTATGCCTTTGGTCCGTTCGCATTTTTATTTGTTTCAATTTAGTCCTTTTTGCTATTTCTAATTTATTTTAAATTCTCTCAATAATTTTAAATGTTTTTTAGTTTAGTCCCTTGATTTTGGGAAGCATAGAAAGCTGCCACATGTCAAAATTTTGGGTTTATTGCTTATGAAAGCCTTATTTTATTTTAAAATTATGTTTCAACCCCTAAACTTTCCAAAAATTCAAATTTGATCCCCAAACTTTCTAAAAATTACATTTGGCCCCAAACTTTTTAAAAACTACATTTAACTCTTAAACTTTCTAAAAATTACATTTTAACCCCTAAACTTTTTGAAAATTGCATTTTAACCCCTAAACTTTCTGAAAATTGCATTTTGACTCCTAAACTTTCAAAATTTTTGATTTTGACCCCTTTTTTCTTATTTTTATATTTTTACCCTAAAACTTTCACTTTTATTTTAATTTAATCCTTTATTTTTTATTTCTTCTATAATTAACCCCCTAAACTTTATTTTGTTTCAAAATTGGCCCTTTCTTTTTACCCTATTTTTAAATTAATCATTCCCTTTAAAGTAAATGATTTCAAAAATAAGGAAATGTTCGTTACTCAAGGAATTTGATGAAATCGTGTCTCAACTCACGAGATGTGATTTTGTTTGCAAACTTTTGAAACCGAACATCACATTTTAAAAATAAAAAAACACACACCTTTTTTAGTAAATCGAAAAATGTTCTTCATTAATAGAAACAGGTAAAATTGTTATTTTGGAAAAATATATTTAATAGTTGAGAATAGTCTCTCTATTTTTCGGCAAGGTAACAATCTCCCAAAGTTATTGTGAATAGCTCTATCGGGTATTATTGCACAAAAACACTTAACAAAATTTGGAAACAATAGGTGTGAACTCCTTTTTCAAACACATTTCTTTTTATTTATTAAGTTTCTTAATACTAATGAAACAAAGATAAGAATTTAAGAATATATTAAACTTATTACAACTTATCACAACACAAAGGTTTGTTAAAGATAGACTTTTCAAGGCGTAACCTGCTATATGCCATTGTTGCATGTAAATGAGTGATACAAATGTGCAAGTATACACGTCATGACAAATAATAAAAGTGATAAGTAGAGTATCTTCTCCACAGGGATCAATGATCTGTCGATTTTATACCTAGCAGATTGAACTAGTTTTCACACTTGAGGAGCTTGAAATTAAGCATTTTACTTATATTTCTATAGAATTTAACTTAGTTTTCGTATTTGAATAAATTGTGTAAAGAATTACTAAAAGGTTATTTTATTATCTTTAAGGAAATTGAGGCTTAAAGGTTAACTAACGTATTTTGTGAGTCTGCAGGAGACCTTTAGAAGTCAAATAAATGAGAAGTTGATCACTATGTCATGACATAGGCTGCTCTACATTGCAACAAAGGGATCAGACTTGAAGAAACATGGTATTAACATCTTTGTCGCGACATACATAAGCTATGTTGCGACAACGCCCGCACGATGACACCAACTAAGGGGACTGATCTTTTTGTGTAACAGCCCAATTTTCAGTGGCATCAGAAACAATGGTTTCGGGACCACAACTCCGATGAGTCAAGTCGTTAATTTATTTATTTTAAATATTTATGGTGGTATATGCATCATATGAGACTATGATTTGAAAATATCATTGATTAGATAGTTAATTGAATAGAAAGGACTAAATCATAAAAAGGATAAAAGTATAGATGTTTAATTAGAAGGACCAAATGAGTAACTTTACCAAAGAGGTATTAGTTAGTGGATTGGTATGATTTATATTGTTTATAAATAGGTTTAATAAAGGTTAAAAATAGTTAATTAAGCTTAATGATGAAAGTCTCAATAATTACAAAATTGCCATTACATATGTAATGAATTAAAAGAAAGAAATTTAGGATTTTCATTTCATTTGCTTTCTTCTTTCTTCTTTCTTCTTCACACGACATAAAAGGAAAAAATTTAGGGTTTTCAATCCCAATATTTTAGCTTTGATTTGGGTAAGCAAACCTTGATCGTTTTTAGTAATTTTTATGTTTTTGAGTCTGTATCAGCTTAATCTAGCTTATGCAATGACTAATTTGTGAATCTGTCAAATGATAGGAAACTTTCCATTGTTGAAATTGCTTGTTCTTGAAAGCTTTTGATGTATTTGAATGTTTGATACTTGGGTTAAATCTTTTTGAAAAGTGATTTTTGATGAAATTAGGATTAAAGGACTAAAATGTGAAATTGGTGAAATTACTTGTATTGTTATGAAAATAGATATGTTAATGGGCAAGATAGGTACCCAAGAGAATTCGACTATGGTTAGTTGTGTAAGAGAATGATTATTTTGCATGTTTTGTGTTGAAAGGACTAGATTGAATAAAAAGAAACTAATAGGGGTAAAATCATAATTTTTCCCAAAAAGGACTAAATTGTGTTGAATGACTAAATTATGTAATTTAATGTGAAAATTGAATGATTTGTGAATGTAGACTACGATCGTGCTACCGACCACGGAAAAGGGAAATTAGCTGATTAGCCCCTGAAGTCTTTCCAAAACTGCAAACCAGTCTGGTAAGTTCGTAATAATGGAAATGTAGACGACGATTTGGAAACGTGAAAGACATTAGCTATGAGATGAGAATTTCCCGGCCTTGTGCCAAAGATAGAAAATGGTCCGATGCTTGAGATCTTGCATTTATTGCGGATTCTCTTTAGTATCGTGAGTCACCAAAAGGTGAATAGAATCCATGAATGGATTACAGGCCCTACAATGGCTGAGATTTATGCTTATTGCATTTTCTCGTCAACTTAGTGTGAGCAGCATCGTAGGGAACAGATATACCTTATCGATAGTTAAGAATAACATCGTATACTGGTAACAAGCATGACCCCTGGGTCAATAGGGAGCAAATGAGCACCATGACCTTTTTGTCAACAGGGAGTTAAATGAATATCAACCTTTGAAGTTCAGTTGTGCTGGCTTGATAGATTTATAGAGTTGTTTATCACATAAGACATGGTAAATTGATAAACTTGCGAACTTATTAAGCTATGAAGCTTACTAGTGAACTTGTTATTGTTTTGTAGATTTCGTTTTGTGACTTGAAGATCGGATCATCTTGAAGACATCACACTATCCTGGGAGCTCGTTCGGTAGTATTTTTGTCACTTGGTTATTTGGCATGTACTAGGAGAATATTAACCTTTGTTGTTGAATGAAAATGCTACAACATTACTATTTTGATTGTATACATGCATGAAGTACAACTTAGATGGTTGTGTTTATGATACTTGTAAATACTTAGAAGTTTTGCACATTGTGTGATGGCTTAATTTATAGCTTGTGATGGATGTGTTTGAGTTATTAATCTTGTGTCTTGGTATAATTCTTGAATTTCTGCATACTTGTTTCGGTAGAACTTATGCATGTATCGGTAGAAGTACAGGGTAGGAGAGAGATTGTCTTCTGACTTGGGTTGTACCGGTAGTTGAATAACAAGTATCGGTAGTTTTTAGCATTGATGTATCGGTAGTATGTATGCTTGTTTCGGTAGAAGTTGCAGGGTAGGAATTATTGCTCTCTGGAATTTTTGGTATCAGTAGAAGCATGAATTGTTTCGGTAGTTGTGTCACATGTATTGGTAGAATCATCTCGAGTATCGATAGAACTCTACAATATTTCTGAATTATTTTCTGACTTGACAACTACCGGTACTTGTTCATCAGGTATTGGTAGAATGTCCAAAAATCATGGAAATGACATTTTTGCCCTTGTTGAGTTGTGATTATAATCGATTGATGATTTATGATGTGTTAGGTGTACATCTTTATTAAAATAAGATTAACTGAAATGAAAGTAAAAGACGAACAGTGATAGATGAATAGTAAGACATCGAGACCTTGATTGGCGATGATTTCAGGTTTTAGGTGTTACACTTCGTTGCGACACAAGCCCTAATGTGTCGTGACATCGACCCCTGGACGTAATTTTTACACCAAGTGAAGGGTGTTTCGATCTTTACAATGCCACTTAAACACGAGGAATGTGACCTGCTGGTTTTATACCTAGCAAATTGAACTAATTTTACACTTGAGGAGTTTGAAATCAAGTATTTTCTTTATATTTTCATAAGATTTAATTTAGATTTTTCTTTTGAATAAATTATGTAATCTAAGTGCTAAAATTTTGTTTTATTGTCTTTAAGGCCAATTGAGGCCTCAAGGTTAGCGAATATACTTCGTGAGTTATAGGAGACTATAAGAAGTTGCATAAATATAAAGTTGATCAGTTCATCACGACACAGGATGTTCTACGTCACAACAAAGGGACCAGACTTAGAGATTTCAAAGACTGACTTCTTTGTCGTGACATACAGGGGCTATGTCGCGACAACGCTTGTAAAATGATACTTCATACGGAAACATCAACCCCTAGACATGAAATCTACACCGAGTGACTAGCGTTTCAGTCTATAAAATGCCACTTAAACACGAAGGACGACAGCTGACCTAGGGTTAATGAAGACGGTCGACTAAAGCTATAAATAGGGCCTTTAGCACTAGGTTTAAACACACCATTTACTAGCTTTCAGTTTTTACTTTGTATTTTTATTTTAGAAACGAGATTGTAGAACTCACATAAACGTTTGAGGAATTTTTCTCGACAAATTGCCAATACAATTAAAGTTTCTTTTTCATTTGATCTCTTCAATTTTATGCTTTCATATATTGTTGTTTTGATTATGATTAAGAAAACCATGAGAAACTAATTCCATTTTGGGGAATTAGGGAGTGGAAGTATGATTATTTAATTGTTGATTAACAGTGATTTCTCATTTCAGATCAGCTGTTTGGGAAATGAAGAATATCAAACAAACATTAGGCCTGACAACCCTAGAACATCATTTAGGTGGGAATGAACCCAAAATTGGTATTGCCCATCTGTGAAAACCTTTTCCCCAAATTGGTTCAAATTGTGACATCCAGCGATAAGTAGTCTCTGTTGACCTGCTATGCTGGTGGAAAATCGTAAGATCCAACTGGGGTAGTGACTAGTTGATTGAACTAAAATCCCCAAAACCCAACAATTCAAGAACTCATACTAAAGCGACTTAATATCCCTAAGGTCATTTATTGATTTTACATCTTAACTCTTTACTTTTTATTTTCTTTTCTTTTTATGCTTTTCACAACCAAACCTTCTATTTTACTTCGTACTATAATCCCTAAAGTGATTACTAATTACTTTTATTCTTTGCAGGGATCTAATTCACTATTGCCTTATGCCTCCTTTGGGTATGATCCTCGGAATACTATCAAGTGTTCTGTTGTAACACACTATATTCACAACCTGACTTGTATACTTGCGAAAGCCTAAAACCTATACTGAATGGGAGTACGATCAGAGGTGGTCAAGTCGTTACCGCCGTTGTTGGGGAGGCAACACTCTAGAGATTTTTATTCTTTCTTTACTAATATAATAATTAGGAAAATTTTAGGTTATAGATACGATTTTATTTATTTGCTTTATTTAATTTATTTTTGTTTTCTTTTCGTATTTTATTTATTTATTCAAATTTGGTTTATGACTCGGAGCCAAGGAAACTTGGTAAATATGATCCCTAACCTTAAAGCATTGGTTAGGTGAAATCGCAAAATCCAACAATCGATGCAAAACCTACCATCCAAGGAAAGAGAAGAAATAACAGATCCTGTTGAAGATCCCGCTATCAACGTCGAAAACATTTGCATACCTCCATAACTCCCTAGAAACGAACCAATGGCGAAAGCACCAAGAACCTTGAGGGAGTATTCTTTACCTACTTTAGAGCTAACCCAAGGGAGCATTACTAGACCTACTATCATCATCGCTAATAATTTTGAAATAAAACCCACTATGATTCAAATGATACAAAATAATTTACAATTTAGAGAGACAATGGCTGAAGATCCCAGTTTACATTTGAAGCGATTTTTACAATTGTGCGATACTCTCTGGTTTAATGGTATTATTGATGATGTCATACATCTTAAGACTATTTCCCTTCTCTCTAATTGATAATGCCTTTTCTTGGCTAGATGCGCAGACACCAGGTTCTATTACAACATGGGATGAACTGGTAGGGAAATTATTGCAGAAGTATTTTCTATGGGGAAAGCAATCCAACTTAGGAGAGAGTTGTTAACATTCTGGCAATTTGAAGGCGAAGGATTCCATGAAACATGGGAATGGTTCAAAATGCTAGTACGAAAATGCCCTAATCATGGTATGCCGGAGTGGATGCAACTTCAAATGGATTGGATGCATCAACCAAATCAACTTTAGATGGTGTAGTAGGAGGAGCCCTAATGAATAGAACTTATAACGATGCTTATGGGCTAATTGAGAATATGAAAATAAACTCTTGCTAGTGGCCTATTAAAAGGTTCACTTATGGGCAGAAGACTGCTTCGGTAAAAATGATCCAAGAGGATGACAAGTAGCAACAGTTGTTGGAAAGACTAAAAGTGAATTGAATATGCTACAATGGCACTATCATCACAAGGGGAAGACAAGCCTTTATACCATTAGCTTGCTAACCCTGAGGAGGCTAATTATGTTAGTATTCGAAGTGGAAATCCCTACTTGAATACTTATAATCTCAGACGAAAAGACCATCCCAACTTTAGATAGGGAGGCAGTTAAGGTGGAAACGATAACAAACAGTCAAGAAATCTCAGTTACCAACCCCCATTCTTGTAAAGGCAACTAAAAAGAGTCGTTCAAGGTGACCATACTGTATGTGGTCAAAGGTTAGACAGAATTGAAGAGGAGATGCATTCCATGAGGGCAGATGTGAAATAAGTGCAGTTTGATTGCACTAATATTGCCAGAAGAATAATAAAGTTAGAGGAGAGGATGGACCAATTAATGAGTATGGTAAGCAATCTTTCAAGACAAATTGGTTCTGGTATGCTGACCGCCCCCAAACGCACTCCCGTTCAGTGTAGATTTCGGCTTTCGCAAGTATACGGGTCAGGCTATAAATATAGTGTGTTTACAATAGAACACTTAGACGTATTCCGAGGATCGTACCCAAAGGAGGCTTAAGGAAATAGTAAATGGAATCCCTATAAAGAATAAAATTAATTAGTACTAGTTTTAGGGTTTATAGTACTAGAGCAAATAATAGAGTTGTGTGAAAGCATAAAAATAAAACAAGCAAATAAGAGATAAAACTTGAGTTGTAGAAATCTTATAAACGGCTTGGGGAGATTAGGTCATTTCTGCATGATTCCTCAATCATCGGGTTTTGGGGATTTTCCTCCAATCAACTAATCACTACCCTAGTTGGATCTTTCGATCTTTCGTCAGTATAGCAAGTCGATAGAGATTACTTATCGCTAGATGTCACAATCTAAAAAGGTGTTCACGGATGGACAATACCAATTTTGGATTCATTCCCACCTAAATGACTTTTTAGGGTTGTCAGGCCTAGTGTTTGTTTAATGCTCTTCCTTCCCCAAATAGATGCTCCGAAAGGTAAAACCCTTGTAAAGAAATAATTAATTATTCATACGTCCACTCCCTAATTCCTCAAAATGAAATTAGTTCCTCATGGTTTATTTATTCATCAATAACACAATATATGAAAACATGTAAATCAAGAATTGAATGAAAAAAGAAACTGAATTGTATTAAGCGATCTGTCGGGAAAAATTCCTCGATCGTTTATGTGAATTTCTACAATCTCATTTCAAAATAGAAAACAAATAAACTGAAACTAAAAATTAAAAGCTAAGTAATGGTGGTAAAACCCTAGTGCTAAAGGACCTATTTATAGCTTTTGATGGCCATTTTTCCTAAACCCTAGGTCAACTATCGTTCCTCGTGTTTAAGTGGCATTGTAAAGACCAAAACGCCTTTTGTTTAATGTGAGATTTTTGTTTAGGGGTCAATGTCGTGACACACTAGGTTCTATGTTGCGACATAGGCATCAGTCCATGTGAAGCGTCATCCTTCAGGCGTTTCGCGACACAGCTACTATGTGTCGCGACAAAAGAAGTCAGATTTCAATATCCTTAAGTCTGGTCCCTTGGTTACGACCTAGCTCAGCCTATGTCATGTCGAAGTGATCAGTTTCCTTTTAGTATACTTCTTATGGTCTCTTGCACACTTACCAAGTATGTTACCTAACCTTTAGGCCTCATTTGGCCTTAAAGACAAATAAATAATCATTTTAACACTTAGATTACACCATTTATTTAAATAAGAAATTTAAACTAAATCCTATTAAAGCATAACGAAAATACTTGATTTCAAGCTCTTCAAGTGTGAAAAATAATTCAATCTTCTAAATACAAAATCAATAGATCAAACTCCCCCACACTTAAGTCTTTTCCTGTCCTCACGCAATAAAAACAAAAAGAAAATGAAGAGCTTGAGTTTTTAGCTTATGCAAAAAATTGCTCATAGCATGTAGTATAGACATCATATATTTTTCAATAACTTTGACATGGTAATTAAGTGACTTTACTATTTTTTGATTAGAAACAATATAAGTCCAGTAGGTTATAGGAAATACACATATTAAGGTTTTATAAATATATATCCATCAATGCCAAATATAAGTATTTTAATTATCCTAGTACAATACAGACAACCATGATGAAATCATGCAATTTCCATATTTATTCATACATAAAGTTGTTTAAGTCATATAGGGCTTTTCGGCTTGTAACATGTTGAGGCTTAGGAGGTATGAATTCTAAAGAATAGTCAAACACAAAAGGTTACAAACACAAAAATAGTTAGGCACATTGTATTGTTCCCTTTTATGTCCCACTCCATCTCACCCTCTTATTTCTCCTTCTCTCTCCATTTTAGGATTCTCAATATAACATACTCCCTTTAGATAGTCTATGAGTATTTTCTTTTGGTTCTTTGAGTAAGATTTCTTTCTTTTTCATCTTTTGGTGACCTTATAATTTCGTCATATATGTTTTCTTACTCATGATTCAATTATTTCTACTTATTTTTCTTTTCTTTTTGATTTTTCTCTATTTCTCTTTTTTTGGCTAAACTAAAGTTCATACATTATATTGAGTTTCCTATTTTTATTGTGTTAACCTCCACCTTAATGTGTCTACTTACCCTCAATACCAATGGCCATACGTCTATTTCCATGCAAACAAGACCAAAGAAAAGGATATACACAAATCATTATCTGAGGCTTAGAAGACTTGTAATGTGGCTTATTAAGAAGGTGTCATAAGGCTCAAAAATGGGTACTAATTGATAATTCAAAATAGGGTTTGGCTTTTTAGCTCTAGTTATGTCAAACAATGCCTTAGGTCATCCCTAAACAACTCAATATGCATAAATATGAATTTCATCTCATAATTTCAAAATTTTCATCTATCATATATACTAGCATGCTTATTTCCTTATATCTTGCACATCACTTGGTATTAATAATCCATTTCTATCTATACTTTAATATACCTTATTGAACTTAAGAGTTTCATGCTAAAAAATTTTACAAAAATTCCTTATCATCAAGCCCAATTTATCAATAAACACAATAAACCTATAATACATACTCCTAACCAATCACTTGTATTTCTACAAGCTCAAGCACATATAAAAATATAAAATTGATAGCATTACAAATGACATATATTTTCTCTCTAAATTGATGTTTTAATTGTCTCTTTTGTATCTTATTTAGCATGCATTATAAGCATTTCATACTTAATTTTTATATTTTCTAACTCATTGTAGTTTAGTTTAAATTCTTGTTATTTTTTTTTATCTCTTTTTGTACTCATATAGCCACAAACAGCCGATATATGACGCCTTAGAATTGTCAGTGCAGGAACTCAGCTCAGAAGACCGATGCTGGAAGAAGAATGTAGCCACAAAATCAACTTGGAATTGCGACCAAAGATTTCGCCGCACAGAACCTGAACTTCAAATGAGTGAATTCAAGTTGAAATCACACCTGAAAGCACCAACGCAGGAAAATCAGAAGTTGTCACCACAATTAACGATTTCAGATCGCGGCCAGCAATGCAGCGACAACCTGCAGATCTCTAAAGAAACATTAAATCTGCATGACTATATAGCTGTATTGTAACTAACTTTGACAGTTGCAAAAAAAAATGGATCTGGCTCTGAGAATGGAGGAAATCTACAATTTCTTGAGCCTATAAATAGAGGAGAAAAGATGAAGAAAAATATCAAGAGGAAAAGGAATTAAATTCTATAATTACTTTGTGTTTTTGAGATTTAAGTTGGAAGACAGTAAGCTGATTGAGCGAAGAAGCAACACTTTTGATGAGAGGTGCTCAATGCAACACAAGAGGAGCGATTAAGGAGTAGTCCTAGTGGTCTAGAGATAGTAAGCTTCGATGTATTCGTTAACTCCTCTCTTTATGTTGATGAATTACTCTTGACAATTGAATGAATATGAGAATATCTTTCAGTGTTAGATTACTTTGAATCTTTACTTAATGTTTTTCATCTGTTTATTCTTGAATTCAATTGCATTAAACACGAGAGTGGAAGTGCAGTCTATCGACATTGAGAGATGCGGTGACAAGTTGAGTTAACAAGCAAGTTAGGCGAGAGCTGCTTGAGATTGGAAGAGATTCTATCACTTGTTCTTGAGTGCACAATGTTTCTCACACCAAGAGGTGGGGTGATTGTGGGTATTTGAGTCTTGATTAAATAGAGAACTATTATTGGTAAGATTTCATTGGAGCCTTATTGCTGCGACAATTCGTCTATACAAATCTTGTCGATGCATCCAGCGTTGCTACTTAGCGAAATCAGTGATCCATTCCACACCTTTACACATGATCACACTTTACTTTTCTACATTTAAATACTCAACACTTCAACATACTTTGATTTATTTTTAGTTTTTTTGACAATTAACATTGATTGCATTGACAGTATTAACAGTTTTAGTATGCAGATTTGACTTAATTGCACTAACATCTTTACTCACATTATTTCTAATTTTAGTTTTAATTGCTTCGACATATAGACATCAATAACCCATTCCCTGTGGGATCGATATCTGATAGAATTATTCTATCGACTATACTTGATTCGACGTGTGTTCGCTTGCACATTGCTATGACGTTATAGACTCGATCAAGTTTTGGCGCCGTTACCAAGGAATCGGCGTTTGTTTGATGTTTACTATTGTAGTAGCAAATTATTTCTTACTTTAACTTTTTATTTTTACTAATCTGTTTAACTTTCTTTTGTTGATTTTCTTGTATTTTAGAAGTTGCATGACCACAAGAAGAAATTCTAAGGATATTGCAAACTTTGACCCAAAACTCGAGAGAACACTCAGAAGGAGGAAGCAAGAACAAAAGAAGATGGTTGGTAACAACAACAATAATAATCTACTACCATTGCTGCCACAAGATGAAGTCCTTCAAATACCGCCACCGCGAATAAACAATTTACCACCATTACCTCTATAAGAAGAACAAGTGCAAAATAGGACAATCAGAGATTTTGTTGTTCTTATCCTTGATGATCTACAACCAAGGGTTATGAGACCAGCTATCCAAGCTGAAAATTTTGAGCTAAAATTGGTGATGTTTCAGATGCTTAATTCAAATGGGCAATATTCTGGTTTGCCTCATGAAGACGCAAGAGAACATATAAAATCATTTTTGCTGATTTGTGCATATTTTAGTCAACATGGTATCCCTGATGATGCTTTGAAAATGTAATTATTTCCTTATTCATTGCAAGGTAAAGCAAGAACATGGTTCTTGGGATTACCGGCTGGATCCATTACATCTTAGAATGCGTTAGCAACGCAGTTTTTTTTTACGTTTTAATCCGCCAACGATGAATGCAAGGTTGCATAATGACATTACAGCCTATCATGAGCTGGATGATAAGAACTTACGTACAACGTGAGAGCGTTACAAAACATTGCTTTGACGTTGCCCAATGCATGAAATTCAGCAAGAGACCCAGATTGAAATATTTTACAATGGTTTGAATGCCCAGATAAGGAATCTTGTCGACGCATATGCTAATGGTCCCTTGTTGGATTGTACCTACAATGAAGCTATAAGAATTCTAAAAAGGATTGCATAGAACGATTATCAATATCCAATATCTCGTTCTGCTCAGGTAAAGACTAACCCTGGTGTTCTTGAATTAGATGCTATTTCTGCTTAAAGTGCACAGGTATCTTCGTTAGCCAATATGATAAAGAATATGAAGGGGACAAGTGACGTTGCTCCTATTCAAGTGGCTCAACAAATGGATACGCCAACATTTTCTTGTGAAATTTGTGGCGACAATTATAGTTATGAGGACTGCCCACAACACATGAAAAATGCTTTCTATGTCAACAACATTCGAGGGAATTCTTATGGTAACTCATACAACAATCGAACTCAACAACCTTGGGGGAATCAAAATGCTTCCACATATAGATATGGTAATTCCTCAAATCAAGGGAGTTATAGACAAGGGAGTTACAATAATAACCAAGAGTAGAATTATAATCAGAATTCGTAGGTAAATTTTCATCCTGAATAGATTCAAGCACATAGCCAGATGCAACAACAATCTCGATTACAGCCACAACAGTCTATGCTGCCATATATGGAAGGACAGCATCATCAGCAATAGTTTTCTCAACCAAAGTCAGATCCTATGGCATCTCTTTAGGCATTGATGCGTAAGCATATCACGAGAACTGATGCAATAGTGCAAGGTAACTCTTCTTCCATCCGAGCGTTAGAAGCCCAGCTAGGACAGTTGGCTTCTAATCTGAGTGCAAGATCACCAAGTACTCTACCTAGTGATACTGAGAACCCAATGCAGAGAGGGAAGGAGCATTGCAAGGCTATCAAACTAAGAAGTTGGAAGCAGACGGTTGAACCAAGCAGTTTTCACCAGGACCATGTCGACGCACCTGAACCACAACAACAAGGAGAGGTTGTAGATGAAGGAAGCCAAGAAGAAGAAGATGAAGAGGAACCAACTGTAGTACCGTCTATACCTACAGTTTGCCCAACAAAGTTGTCGACGCAACTGCCAATGTTGACACCGTCGAGTTTTCCACAACAACCCACTGCTACAATACCTTTGCCATTTCCGCAAAGATTTAAAGAGAAAGTCCATGATCAAGAGTATCAGAAGTTTGTTTCCACTTTGAAACAATTACATATTAACATACCTCTTGTAGATGCTCTTGTGCAGATACCCAGCTATGGAAAATTTATGAAAGAGCTGTTGTTAAAGAAGAAGAAATTGTTCAAAATCGAAACGATTATGCTTATAAAGAGGTATAGCACTGTGCTTTCCAACAAGTTGCCACCAAAAATGAAAGACCCTAGCAGCTTCACAATTCCATGCTCCATTGGAAATCATTATTTAGGTAAAGCTTTATGTGATTTGAGAGCAAGTATTAATCTTATGCCTTTATCTACTTTCAAGAAGTTAGGAATAGGATCAATGAAGCCCACTGCGGTGACATTACAACTTGCGGACGGATCCTTAGCACAACCTGAGGGTCAAATCAAAGATGTCCTTGTACAAGTAGATAAACTCGTGTTTCCTACCGATTTCATAATCCTTGACTGCGATGCAGACAAGGAGGTGCCTATTATTCTTGGGCGACCATTCTTGGCCGTGGGATGCACGCTTATTGACGTGTTCAAGGGAGAACTTGTGATGCGTCATAACGATGAACATGTAACCTTCAGTGTGTTCGAGGCATCCCCATCCAGAAATGAAGAGCAATGTCATCATATCGACATACTAGACGAGATAATTCTTGAAGAATTCAATGCAAGGAGTTCAGCCATCTTAGATGAAGATGTAATGAAATCTGTTGAGAAAATCCTAGCTGACTGTGACAACAAAGAAGAGGTTAATAATTGTGAGTTGAGACAGAATTGGCAATTGGAGTCTTTGGATTTGTTGAATAGGACAATCCCTGTGTTTAAACCATCTATAGAGCAAGCTTCTACCTTGGAGTTGAAGCCATTACCGACGCATTTAAAGTATGTCTTTCTTGGTGACAACGATACACTACATGTTATTGTCAACGCATCCCTCGACGCAACGCATGAAGATAAGCTCATCACCATTTTGAAAGAGCACAAAAGAGCCATAGCTTGGAGCATTACAGATATCAGATGTATTAGTCCCTCTTCCTGCATGCACAAGATCAGGCTGGAAGATGAAGGGAAGCAATCTATTGAACAACAATGAAGGCTCAACGAAAAGATGAAAGAAGTAGTGAAGAAAGAAATTATCAAGTGGCTAGACGCGAGCATCATATACCCTATTTTTTATAGTAATTGAGTGAGCCCCGTCCAATGTGTGCTTAAAAAAAGTGGTTTCACAGTTGTGAGCAATGATAAGAATGAGTTGATCCCTACTCGCATTGCGACTCGCTGGCGAGTATGCATGGATTACCGTCGACTGAATGCGACTACAAAGAAGGACCATTTCCCACTACCTTTCATTGACCAGATGCTGGATAGGCTAGCTGGTAAAGCCTATTATTGCTTCCTAGATGGCTACTCTCGGTATAATCAAATTGCCATTGCGCCAGAAGATCAAGCAAAAACTACGTTCACAAGTCCATTTTGGACCTTTGCCTTCTGACGTATGCCGTTTGGGTTGTCCAATGCACCAGCAACATTCCAGAGGTGTATGATGGTGATCTTTTCAGACATAATTGAAGACTCTCTAGAGGTTTTCATGGATGATTTCTATATCTATGGACAAAATTTTGACCAATGCGCTGACAACCTGGGAAAAGTTCTGAAGAGATGCGAGGACACAAATCTAGTTCTGAATTGGGAGAAATGCCACTTCATGGAAACTGAAGGCATTGTCCTTGGCCATCGTATATCATGTCAGGGCATTGAGATTGATAAAGAAAAGGTTGAAATCATCGAGAAATTACCACCGCCCACCAATGTTAAGGGAATAAGAAGCTTTCTTGGACATGCTAGTTTATATAGGAGATTTATCTGAGATTTTTCCAAGATTGCTAAACGGTTATGCTCATTGCTAGAGCAAAATAAAAAGTTTGTGTTTGATGACACTTGTTTGGACGCATTCATGACAATAAAGAAATAGCTGGTACAAGCTCCGATTGTCGTCGCCACTAGACTGAACACAACTGTTTGAACTAATGTGCGACGCAAGTGACTTTGCTGTGAGAGCTGTACTAGGCCAACATAAAGAAAAATTATTTCATTCAGTTTACGATGCTAGTAAAACTCTAACTGAAGCGCAGGTTAATTATACAACCATTGAGAAGGAGTTCCTAGTGGTAGTATTTGCATTTGACAAGTTTCGTTCATACCTTGTCGGCGCAAAGATTACAGTGTACATGGACCACTCTGCATTGATATACCTTTTTACAAAAAAGATGCCAAACCTAGACTAATTCAATGGATCCTGCTCTTTCAAGAGTTCGATATTGAAATCAAAGATAGGAAGGGATCTGAAAATCAAGTAGTTGATCACTTGTCTCGACTAGAAGTTGGAAGTGAAGATGGGCAAATGTCCCAAATTGTAGAAGCATTTCCAGATGAGCAACTATTCTTTGTCGACGCATCGCCCTGGTATGCTGATGTTGTCAATTACCTTGTGTGTGGGAAGCTACCACTAAGTGCCATTGGTCCCAAAAAGATCAGGTTTTTGCGTGACTCTGCAAAATATCATTGGAACGAGCCATACCTATTCAAGGTATGTGCTGACAACATTATTCGTCGCTGTGTACTTGAAGATGAAATGACTTCAATCCTACGACATTGCCATGATGCCCATTATAGAGGCAATTTTAGTGGTGTAAGGACTACTACAAAGTTCCTACAGTCAGGATTCAATTGGTTAACATTATTTCGAGACGCTCACAACTTTGTACAACAATGTGATAGATGTCAACGCACTGGTTCAATATCTCGATGCAATGAGATGCTTCAACAGCCTATTATAGAGGTAGAGCTCTTTGACGTCTAGAGTATAGATTTCATGGGACCATTTTTGAACTCCTTTGGGAATGTACACCTTAGTTTCTGTTGACTATGTCTCAAAGTGGATCGAGGCAATTGCGGTGCCAAAAGATGATGCTCAAACGGTGCTGAAGTTCTTTCACACATACATACTTACGCGGTTTGAAACACCTAGAGCATTAATAAGTGATCAAGGCATTCATTTTCACAACCATCAAGTGGTGATAGCACTAAAGAGATATAAAGTGAAGCATCGTATGGCTACTACATATCACCCATAAACTAATGGTTAAGCCGAAGTATCCAATCATCAAATCAAAAGCATCCTTGAGAAGGTGGTTAACCCATTTAGGAAGGATTAGTCTTCGCGGCTACACGACGCATTGTGGGCGCTTTGCACTACATATAAGACCCTGCTGGGAATGTCACCATATCAGTTAGTGTTTGGTAAGTCTTGTCACTTGCCAGTTAAGCTTGAACATAAAACCATGTGGGCAATCAAGCAGGTGAATATGGATTATGATGCTGCTGGAAGAAAAAGATTGTTGGTCATCATTGAGCTAGAAGAAATACGCCGCCATGCTTATGAGAATGCCTCAATATACAAGGAAAAGACAAAGAGATGGCACGACAATATCATCTTGCGTCGAGAATTTAGTCCTGATCAGTTAGTGCTTTTGTTTAATTCTTGTTTAAAATTGCATCTAAGTAAATTACGATCGAGATGGTTAGACCCTTTCAAAGTTGTCGAAGCATTCCAGAGTGGTGCAGTGACAATTGAAAATCTGAAAGATGGATAACAATTCAAGGTGAATGGTCAACGACTAAAACACTATGTGAGCCCAAATGTCAAGGAACCAAACAAGGCATCGATCTGGTCACATTTAAATAATGTTGACGCATTTTTACATTTTTTTATTTGTTTCACTTTTACTTGTTTCATTTTAAATTCTTTGTAGAAATAAAAAAATTTATCTTTTTGTCGATGCATCAAAGCACAACTTCTCGGTACATTCTGTGATGAGTCAGCAAAGCTTTTTCAGCAAGAATCACATTGATTGATTTCTCTTTTTTCCAGCAGTTCAATCAAATGGAATGGTACGATCTGTAGCCTGGCATTTATTGGCTACAAACGCAACATTTCCCCAAGTTATTTGCAATGGTCATGCTTAGGTTATAAAATCCCTTTCCTGTAGATTTTTTTTACTAACAGTCGCCATTGCTGCTACATCTTATTTCTTCCATTGCTTTTATTTCTCTCTTACACTTACAAGTTTATTTTTTTCGTTGCAAGTTCTTTTAACTTTCTTTTATAGTCACCATGGCTAAAACCAGAGTAGCAAAGAATTCTTCCAAAACTACACCTACAACTTTGACCACCGTGGCTAAGACCACAACTCCGCCACCATCCACAGGGCTAGTCTTATGGCTAAAGTAATGCTTCAGCTGTTGGCCATTCACATTAAAATTATGCCTATCATTTATGTCTTTAATTGTCATCGCACCATGAGGAAATGCTTCGATAACTTGGAATGGACCAGACTATCGTGAGCGCAATTTACATGGGTGCAATTTTAGTCACGAATTAAATAATAGCACCAATTAACCTGTAGTAAATTATCGCTACAAAATAATTTTGTCGTGCCAGTGCTTAGTCTTTTCCTTATAGATTGTTGCATTTTCATAAGCATTGTGTCAAATTTCCTCCAGTTCAGTAATGTCCAACAACCTTTTCTTTCTAGCAACTTCATAGTCCATGTTCACTTGCTTGATTACCCACATAGCTTTATGTTCTAATTCCACAGCATGCTTTACCAAACACAAGTTGATATGGCAACATTCCAAGTAGAGTTTTATATACTGTGCATAACGCCCACAACTCATCATCCAGCCTAGAAGGCCAATCCTACCTTGAAGGATTCACCACCTTTTTAAGAATATTTTTTATTTGCCGATTGGAGACTTCAACTTGGCCATTGGTTTGTGGATGGTATGTGGTTGCCATTCGATGGTTAACTCCATGCAGCTTTAGTGTGGCTGCAACTTGATTACAGTGGAAGTAACTGCCTTGATCACTAATTAATGCCTTAGGTGTGCCGAAATGAGTGAGTATGTGCTTGTAGAAAAATTTCATCACATTCCTAGCATCATCCTTTGGGACAGCAATTTGCCTCCACCTATTTTGACACATAGTCAACAGCAACTAGGATATAAACATTTCCAAATGAACTTAGAAATAGTTCCATAAAATCCATACCCTAGATATCAAAGAGCTCAACCTCCATAATTGGCTGTTGCAGCACCTCATTGCATTGGGATATTGATCTAGTGCACTGAAATTTGTCACATTGTTGCACAAAATTGTAAGTATCTTTAAACAACGAAGGCCAATAAAATCCTAATTGAAGCACCTTAGCAGCAGTTCTTACGCTACCAAAATGACCTCCATAAGGGGCATCATGGTAATGCTTCAGGATTGAAAGCCTTTCTTCTTCTAGAACACAGCGCCTAATAATATTGTCGTTACATACCTTGAATAGGTATGACTCATTCCAGTAATATTTCTCGATGTCACGAAGAAACCTTTCCTTTTTGTGGGCTGTTGCATTAAAGGGTAACCTTCCACATACCAAGTAATTGACTACATCTGCATACCATGGGGATGCATCGATAGAAAATAAATTTTCGTCAGGAAATGCCTCAACAATTTAGAATGTATTTCCATCTTCACTTCCTACTTCTAGACGAGACAAGTGATCTGCCACTTGGTTCTCCGATCCTTTGCGATCCTTTATCTCTATGTCAAATTCTTGTAATAATAGGATCCATCGTATCAATCTTGGTTTGGCATCCTTCTTTGCAAAGAAGCATTTCAACGCAGAATGGTCAATGAACACTGTAACCTTTGCGCCGATAAGATATGAGCAAAATTTGTCGAAGGCAAAGACTACTGCCAACAGCTCCTTCTCTGTGGTTATATAATTAATCTGTGCTTCAGTGAGAGTTTTGCTGGCACAATATATCACGTGAAACATTGTTTCTTTGCGTTGTCCTAACACGACACCCACTGCATAATTACTCGCATCACACATTACTTCAAATGGTTGCGACCAGTCTGGTGTAACGACAATACGTTCATAAGCTATTGCTTTATTTGCATAAATGCATCCAGACATGCATCATCAAACAAAAATTTTCTATTTTTCTCTAACAAGGAGCAGAGAGGTTTTGCAATCTTGGAGAAATCACAGATAAATCTTCAATAAAAACCTGCATGACCGAGAAAACACCGAATACCTTTTACATTGGTTGGTCAGGGTAACTTCTCAATAATTTCAACCTTTGCTTTATCCACTTCAATGCCCTGACATGAAATTTGATGACCGAGAACAATGCCTTCTCTTGCCATGAAGTGGCATTTCTCCTAATTCAGCACTAGATTTGTGTCCTCACATCGCTTTAAAACTCTGGCCAAATTGTCAGCACATTTATCAAACGTATTGTCATAGATAGAAAAATCATCCATAAATACCTCCAATGAGTCTTCAATCATGTCTGAGAAGATTGGCATCATGCACCTTCGAAATGTGGTCGGTGCATCGCAGAGACCAAATGACATTTGGCTGAAGGCAAAAGTGCCAAAAGGACAAGTAAAGGTCGTTTTTGCTTAATCCTCCAGCGTAATCGCTATCAGATTGTAGCCAGAATCGCCATCGAGAAAGCAATAATAGGATTTTCCAGCAAGCCTATCCAGCATTTGATCAATGAACGGAAGTGAGAAGTGATCCTTCTGTGTGGCTGCATTCAAATGGCGATAGTCCTTGCACACTCGCTAGCCCGTAACAATGCGAGTAAGGATTAGTTCATCCTTGTCGTTACATACCACCATGATATCACTCTTTTTAGGAACACATTGGATTGGGCTTACCCTCGTGCTATTAGAAATTGGGTAGATAATGCCTGCTTCCGACCACTTAATTATTTCCTTTTTAACAACCTCCTTCATTTTTTCATTTAATCTTCTCTGCTGTTTAATGGACTGCTTTCCCTCATCTTCTAATTGGATTTTGTGCATGCAAAAAGAGGGGCTAATGCCTCTAATATCCGTAATACTCCAGGCAATCGCACGCTTGTGTTGCTCCAATATATTGATTAATTTTTCCTCTTGACTTGCGTTGAGAGTTGCAGAGACAATTACTGGGAGTGTATCATTCTCACCAAGGAAAACATACTTCCAATGGGTAGGTAAAGGCTTCAACTCCAGAGTAGGAGCTTCCTCAATAGATGACTTAAATACTAAATCCGTTCTATTTGTCAAATCTAAAGATTCTAGTTGCCATCTATGCTTAAGCTCAACATTATTTGCCTCAACCTTGCAGTCACAATCAACTAGAAAATCTTCTTCTGTTGTCACCGTAAATTCTTCTAGGACTACTATGCTGCGCTCATTAAATTTCTCTTCAATTAATTCATCCAGCATATCAATGTGGTGACATTCTTCTTTGTTTTTACAGGAACTTGTTTCGAAAACACTGAATGTGACATGTTAATCGTTATGTCACATTATCAGTTCGCCTTTGAATACGTTGATAAGAGTGCGGCTAGTGGTAAGGAACGGGTGTCTTAAGATTATGGGCACCTCTTTATCTGCTTCACAATCAAGGATAATGAAGTCCACTGGGAACACAAACTTATCTATGCTGATGAGGATGTCTTTAATTTGTCCCTCAGGTTATGCTAATAATCTATCTGCCAACTGCAATGTCACTGTAGTGGACTTCATGTGACCAATCCCCAATTTTCTAAATGTTGATAATGGCATGAGGTTGATACTTGCTCCTAAATCACATAGAGCTTTTCCCAAGTAATGATTTCCAATGGAACATAAAATTGTAAAACTGCCAGGATCCTTCATCATTGGTGGCAATTTATTTGTCAGGATTGTGCAGCATCCCTCTTTGAGCGCAATTGTCTCAATATCAGCTTCTTCTTGGATAGGAGCTCCTTCATGAATTTCCCATAGTTAGGAATCTGTATGAGAGCATCCACAAGAGGTATATTGACATGCAATTGTTTCAATATGGTCAAAAACTTTTGATATTCTCTATCATTCTCCTTCTCTTTGAATCGCTGTGGAAATGACAAAGGTATTAATACATCAGGTTGTAGTGACAAAATTGGTTGTGTTGACATCAAAAGTTGTGTCGACAATTTTGTCAGTCTGACAGTAGGCATGGGAGTAACAATTGGTGGAACCTCTTTCATTGGTTCTTCTATAACTTCTTCAGATACAATTCTTTCCCCTTGATCTGCTTCACTTGTGTCTATAGGTGCTGCGTTAGGGCTGGTAGTTGGCTTGACAGTTTGTTTCCCACTCCGAAAAGTAATAGCTTTGCAATGCTCCTTCCCTTTTTGATTTGGATTCTTGATGTCACTGGGTAAAGCACCTGGTGGTCTTGTGCTCAAATTTGAAGCTAGTTTCCCTAATTGTGCTTTCAATGCTCGGATGGAAGAGGAATTTCCTTGCACAATAGCTTCTGTTTGTGTTATATGCTCACGCATCAAGGCTTCAAGGGCTTCTAATGGATCAGCTCATAGTTGTGAATACTGCTGTTGTTATTGTTGTCCTTGCATATTCAAATATGGCATTGGAGATTGTTGTGGCTGCACACAAGTGTGTGATTGCAACTGATCTTGATGTGCATGCATCTGAGGACTCTGATTGAAATTTTGCTGCTGTTGATTGTAATTCCTTTGTCTAAAATTACCTTGACTAAAGGAATTGTCATATCTAAATGTTGTCGCATTTTGAATTCCCCAAGGTTGTTGATTTTGAGCAGAGCTGTTGTAGGAATTACCATAAGAATTTCCTTGGATATTATTAACATAGAAAGCATTATCGGCATGCTGAGGACAATCCTTGTAGCTATGATTGTCACTTTAAATTTTGCAACAAAATGTAAGGGCATCCATTTGTTGGGCAACTTGAATGGGCGCAACTTCACTAGTCCCCTTCATGTTCTTTATCATATTTGCTAATGAAGATACTTGTGCACTCAGAGCAGATAGAGCATCTAATTCGATAACTTCGGGATTTGCTTTGACTTGTGGAGTATGAGAGATCGGATATTGATAGTCATTCTGAGCGATCCTCTCTAAAATTCTTATAGCTTCATCATAAGTGCAATCCAACAAAGGACCATTCGCAGATGCATCGAGAAGATTTCTTGTCTGTGCATTTAACCCATTGTAAAAAATTTCAATCTGCGTCTCCTGTTGAATTCCATGCATGGGGTAGTGTCGAAGCAAAGTTTTGTAACGCTCCCATGTAGTGTGCAAATTTTCATCATCCAGTTGATGATACGTAGTAATATCATTCCTAAGTCGAGCATTCATCGTTGGTGGGTTAAATCATAAAATGAACTGAGTTGCAAGCGCATTCCATAATGTAATAGATCTAGCAGGCAATCCAAGGAACCAGGTACGAGCCTGTCCTTGCAACGTGTAAGGAAATAGTTGCATCTTCAATGCGTCATCAGGAACGCCTTGCTGACTAAAAAAGAACAAATTAGTAGAAAAGGTGCTCTCTCGCATCCTCATGAGGCAATACAACATACTGCCCATTCGAATTCAGCATCTGAAACATAACCGGCTTTAATATAAAATTTCCAGCTTGAATAGTTGGTCTAACAACTCCTGGTTGCAAGTCATCTAACACAGGGACAACAAAATCTCTAATAGTTTTATTTTGTATCTGATCATCTTGTGGCAGTGACGAATTATTAATGTTTTGCGGTTGTCTAGGAGGTATAACAAGATTTTGTGGCGGCAATGGTGGTATGACTGCATCATTTCCTAGCAGAGCCATATTTCTTTTTCTTGTCTTCTCCTTCTAATAGTGCGCTCAATTCAGGATCTAAGCCGACAACAAATTCAGGATTGCTCCTGGTCATAAAACACCTAAAAAAGAAATGTAAAAGAAATAACAAAAAGAAAACAAATTAGTAACAAATAAAGGTTAGATAAAAAAGAATAAGTGCGAAAACAAAAAACAAACATCAAACAAATGTTGTCCCTGACAACGTCGCCAAAACTTGATCACGCTATGAATGTCACAACAATAATGTGCAAGCGTACACTACCGATGCAAGTATAATAGATAGGTGTAAGTCGATTGGATATCGATCCCACGGGGATGGTTGCTTGTGTTTATAGTTGTCAATGCAATGAAAATTTAAAACAAGAGAGATTATGATGTTAAGTGTCGAAGCAATAAAATAAGAAATGCAATAAAAGAATGAGATTAATTTGTCGAAGCAATATTGAAAAAATTAAGAAGTAAAGTAATGATAACAAAATGGGGTTTCCTGAGTTGAAGAGTTGGCATAAAGCTAAATGTGAACACAAGGTTAATAATAGATAAATTATCGCTGCAAATAAGCACAATGAAATCTTACCATCTTTAACTTCCCTGTTTATCAAAGACTCAAATAATCACACTAACCACACCTTCCAGTGTTGGTAATGCAATAAACTTAAGAACAACTAGACTAAATTCCTTCGATCCTCAAGCAACTTTCATTGTCTTACTTGTTAACTTAATTTACCGCTGCACTTTCCAGTGACAGTGACTGCAATCACACTTCCGTGGTCAAACAATTAAATCCAAAGATAAACAGTAAAGGAAAGATTGAAATAGATATCATTCAGATCTGAAATGAAATTTTACTTCCATGTAACTTAAATTATCAAAACTTATCAGCGTTAAGCAAGAGAAATAACAGAATAAATTAAAGTATCTTATTGCTAGTTTACTTGAATCACTCTCTTACACTCCTCTTGGATAGCACTTAGGATGCTCCTCATTAAGAGTAGGACTTCCTTCTCGTTTACGTCAAGTTTCCCTCAGGAATTTAAGCTGCCATGGATGCAAGCTTGAAAAAATGTTGAAGAAGAAATTTAATCTTCCAAAAAGCCAAGAAGAATCCCCTTTTTCTCTCTCCTTCTCTTCAGTATTTAACAGTAACTTCACAATACAGGTGTCTTACCTTCTAGATCTAACATCCCCTGGCTGTATAAGTTGGTTATACCAACTGTACAACTCACAGATTTATGGTGTGTTAACCAGACAACTGTCAGGTTCAGCGATAGTTCTGGGCGCAAATTTGGATCCTCTTATGTAGCGACAACTTTGGACACCTTCATGCATTGATAATTCTGGACAGATTCCTGCAGTGACATTTTTGGGCCCAATATTAAACAGACTAATGCAGTGACATCAGTAATAAAAACATGATAAATTTAAAGGAAATTAGGCTAAGCTTCATTAAGTTAGAAAAT
Source organism: Gossypioides kirkii (assembly GCA_005610355.1). NCBI lineage: Eukaryota > Viridiplantae > Streptophyta > Magnoliopsida > Malvales > Malvaceae > Gossypioides > Gossypioides kirkii. The sequence continues at coordinate 26,948,822 of CP032245.1, forward strand.
ACAATAACTAAGTTAAAAATACTAAAAATGTATGCTAAAGATGATCAAATGGGAACAAATTATACTATAAGTAAGGAGAAATCAATGGTTCTTTCTAATGCTATCACTGCCCCCGAACGTACTCCCGTTCAATGTAGATTTTGTCTTCCGCAAGTATACGGGTCAAGTTGTAAATATAATGTGTTTACAATGGAACACTTGGAAGTATTCTAAGGATCGTACCCAAAGGAGGCTTAAGGCAATAGTAAATGGAATCCCTGTAAAGAATAAAATTAATTAGTACTAGTTTTAGGGTTTATAGTAGAGGGAAAATAATAGAGTTGTGTGAAAGCATGAAAATAAAATAAAATAAGTGAAAAAGCTTGAGTTGTAGAAATCATATAAACGGGGAGATTAGGTCGATTCGGTATGATTTCCTCAATCATTGGATTTTGGGAATTTTCCTCCAATCAACTAGTCAGTACCCCATTTGGATCTCTCGAGCTTCCGTCGACATAGCAAGTTGATAGAGATTACTTATCGCTAGATGTCACAATTTAAACCGGTGTGGGGAAAATGTGTTCACGGATGGGCAATACCAATTTTGGGTTCATTCTCACCTAAATGACTTTCTAGGGTTGTTAGGCCTAGTGTTTGTTTGATGCTCTTCCTTTCCCAAACAACTGATCCGAAAAGTAAAACCCCTGTAAAGCAATAATCAATTATTCATACGTCCACTCCCTAGTTCCCCAAAATGGAATTAGTTCCTCATGATTTCTTTATTCATCAATAACACAATATTTGAAAACATGTAAATCAAGAATTGAATGAAAAAGAAATTGAATTGTATTAGGCGATCTGTTGGGAAAAATTCCTAAATCGTTTACGCGAGTTTCTACAATCTTGTTTCAAAAATAAAAAACAAATAAACTGAAACTAAAAATTAAAAGCTAAGTAATGGAGTGTAAAACCCTAGTGCTAAAGGTCCTATTTATAGCTTTTGATGGTCGTTTTTCTTGAACCCTAGGTCAGCTGTCATTCGTCGTGTTTAAGTGGCATTGTGAAGATCGAAACACCCTTCATTTAATGTGAGATCTGCATCTAAGGATCGATGTTGCGACACACCAGGTTCTATGTTGTGACATAGGCATTAATCTCCATGTGAAGCATCATCCTTCCGGCGTTGTCGCGACACAGATACTGTGTGTCGCGACAAAGAAGTCAGATGTCAATATCCTTAAGTCTGGTCCCTTGGTTGCGACGTAGCTCAGCCCATGTCATGATGAAGTGATCAGTTTCCTTTTAGTATACTTCTTATGGTCTCTTGCACACTTACCAAGTATGTTAGCTAACCTTTAGGCCTCATTTGTCCTTAAAGACAAATAAATCATCATTTTAACACTTAGATTACACCATTTTTTAAATAAGAAATTTAAACTAAATCCTATTAAAGCATAATGAAAATACTTGATTTCAAGCTCTTTAAGTGTGAAAAATAGTTCAATTTGCTAGGTACAAAACTTGAAGATCATATGCCTAGCAATAATGATAACAATCCCCGACGAGAAGGTAAAAAGAAAGTCAAAGTGATTGAGTTGAGATTGTGCAAAGTACTGAGTAGCCTAGAACAGTCCAAAAGGGGAGAAGAACCTAGTGACTCTCATGAGGTTATAGATATCCCTTCTGATAATGACACTAAAGTCATGACACCTAAGGAGGTACCATGAAAAGAGGCATTAGAAAGGAAAGAAAATATGCCTAAGGAAGATAAGGGTACCTCGATTCCATTTTCGAAGTGGTTAGAAGATAAGAAGAGACAAGACGAAGACGATTTTGTAAATTTTCTAAACCTTTTCAAATATTTAAACATTAACTTACCTTTGATTGAATTGATAGAAAAGGTACCCAAGTAAGGCAAGTTCCTAAAGGAGATAATGTCCAGGCATAAAAAAATCAAGGTAGGAGAACAAGTTTAGGTAAATGCATCATGCAATGCGATTATCTCTAAAGTAATTCCCCAAAAGCTAAAGGATCCCGACAGTTTCACCATTCCAATAAAAATTGGGAATCTTTAGTTCAACAAGGCATTATGTGACATAAATTTTATGCCTTTATCAGTATTTGAGAAACTTGGGAGCGAAGATCTTAAAAATACCCAAGTCACTCTATGACTAGCTGATGGTCATCTGTACGACCGAAGGGAATTCTAGAGGACGTACGAGTTCAAGTGCGATATCTCCATCTTACTAGATTTTGTGGTGCTAGATTTTGAACAAGATAGGGATATCCCCATCTTGCTAAGAAAACCATTCTTAGCTACATCTAGATATACCATTGATCTAAATACAACCGAACTGACGATGCAAATCAATGGTGATATAGAAATCTTCAAATGTGGGGATAAGCACGATGGAATAGAAAAATACAATGAGCACTGCTACTCGCTCGACTTAGAAAAAGGCGAAGGAGATGTAAATCCTTTTCATGAATAAAGAATGTATCAATAGATTTAAAGAAAGGGTTCGATTTAGGAAATGGAAAAACTCAATGAGAGATGGACTAAACCGAAACAGAAATGGTTTGATGGGCGTTGAAACCACCAAATAAATATTCCTATGACAAAATAATACAAAATAGTATTATAAGGTAGTAGGGTCGATTCCACAGGGACTGGTTGTTGTAATCAACTTTCGTGCTTTTCTCTTGAATAGGAATTTTGTCGTGCCAACAATCGTGCCCATGACTTGAAACTGACTTGCTGGAAAATCAATAAATAAATCAGGGGTGGATGAAAATGTTCAGAAAATAAGTGAAACAACAGAAAGAAACAATTTTAAAAATTGCAAAATAAAATAAGAAAATAAATACAAATTTTGTAATCAGAATTAATAAGCCTTAGCCTTAGACTCGGTGTGCTTCGGTTTTCGATTCGATCCTTGAAAAGGTGTTTTCTCCTTCAAACAATAAGCTGATTATAGCAGCTAAGAATGTCCTAGCCGCCAATTATTGCTTTCGTAGTTGGTTTCGATACGGCTTGTCAAACCAACCCTTAGTGATTGTCTAATCGTGATACATGTGTTTGTAATTGAAGACCTCGATAGCCTTGCATTCTGAAGAACCCAACTAGGATTAATGGCCTAAACCATGTAGGGCATTTAAACCCGATCACTATCTCCTTTGACGAAAATACCACTAGTATGACCCCACCAAGATACGTCAATTTGTTCACGGGAATCTGAATACAGCACGGTCGACTCATCTTCCCGACTGTACGCCAAAATGACTCCAACCCAACGCGCACTTTGTGTTGAAAGCGAGTTAACTTTTAAGGGACGAATTTTTACTATCCGAATATTTCAAAGAGATGGTGAATACCTTATGAAAGATGTTCAATGCGGATTCGTTTCTCACGTTTCTTGACCTAAACGTACACCAACCTAAAGCCAAGTTGGAAGTTTAGTGACGCATGAATTTGATCATGCTCTTGTAGGATTATGAAAATAGATTTAATGGTAATGGAAAATGTGGAAAGGAAAAGGGAAAGACTTGAAGAACAATTAAACCAACAAAGAAATAAAAAGGAAATTGGAATTAAAAAAAGGCAGAATGCTACAAACGAATGGAAATAAAAGAAAAAGGAATAATTGCATTAAACTCTATCAATTTCAAGTGTGTCCTTCAATGTCACCACGAAGCCCTATTTATACACAATTAATTTACTAAATATAGCCTAACCACAACCCAAAATAATAATTAAATAAAATAAAAAATTCAAATGTTTTCTTCTATTTTAATCTTTACATGGTCAAACAAAAATCTATTAAATCCTTGATCGTTTCCAGCATTTTGATTTGGCCCCCATTTTGTCGATTATACTGCAATTTGGTCCTTTTCAACTCATAGCATCCCAATTGAATGCCTGTCATGATTAAAATATAAATTCAACAAATTAGTAGGGATCAATTCAAGATTTACCCAATTTAAGCACCAAAAATAATCCAAATTTAATGTGTTATCATGGGTCCGTTCGATGAAGGTAAGCATATCAGATGAGTCCGATAGTAAGACTTAAAGGTAAAACAGTGATACTAACTTCTGTATATTATTATATATTGAGTTGTGTTCATTAAGGGTGAGATAAGTTTTGTTGGGAAAATGCAGATTATAGGAATATAATGTGTGTTCACTGTAAAATGTTGCTACATTAAATTAGCACGTCATTACTTAGTCATTCTGAGATATTTTGTAAAAGCGGATATTTGCTAAGACATTCATAGATCTAGAACTTTGATCTGCAATATTCTATGCTTATTTATTGCAAACTTGCCTTGTACTGAAGATTTCACCAATCATTTCTTCTAAGCTTGATAAGTACTTAGTGGATCTGAAGTCTTACTGGTTAATTCTTCATCAACTTTATTGTTTTGCATTTTGTTATGACACGCACTTTGCAAACACAAATTATCTTGTTACCACATTTATTTTGTATTCATAATTCTTTTGTCAACAATCTTAACAAATTCTTCTGAATACCAATCTCTCTGTGGGTACGATACTCTACTTATCACTTTATTACTTGAATGTTGTGTACACTTGCACATTTGAGATAGCAATATTATTTTACACGCGACAAGTTTCTGGAGCCGTTGCCGGGGAGATCAGTGTAATTCAGTAAGATTTTTATTATATTGTTGAGCTAACATTTGATTTAGTTATTTTTAATTTTGTTTTGATTTTTATTATTGCAGATTTTTGTAAGAATTATATGAGAAGAAGTGGAGATAATTTGTCGTTAGATCCAGAAATAGAACATTAAGAAGACATAGAAGAGAGTTGTGAGAGCAAGAAATGGAGAGAATTGAAGGAAGGGAAAATCTTGAAGTTGTTGTTCAAGTAGTTCGTGAGCCGGAGGTTGTGAATGTTCCACATGTAACACCTAAAACCCGAATACCATCGTCGGTTAGGGTTTCGATATTTTACTATTCATTTATCACTGTTAACTTTGAAATCATATTATTCAACTTTATTTATATAAAAAATAATAATTTCACTTCACATGCTATATATATTATCATTTAATCATAACACAATTCAACAAAGGAAAAAATGGTATTTCTAATATTTTTAAAGACTTTTACCGATACCTTGTTGATGGTATTACAAATGACATATATTTTCTCTCTAATTTAGTGCTTTTATTGTCTCTTTTGTATCTTATTTAGCATGCATCATATGCATTTTATAATCAGTTTTCATATTTTCTAATATATTGCTAGTTAGTTTAAATTCTTGTTATTTTTATCTATTTTGTACTAATGTCGATGCAAGCAATTGGAATATTGTATCTTAAGATTGCCAGTGCAGGAGCTCAGTTCAGAAGATCAACATTGACAGAATGCAACCACAAGACCAGCTTGGAATTGCGACCAGCGATGTCGACGCATTGAATTTGAACCTCAAATGAGTAGACTCAAGTTGAATTTACATATGGAAGCACCAGCACAGGAATATCACAATTGTCACCACAATTACGATCTCAGATTGCGCCTTGCAATGCAGTGACATCCTGCAGATCTTTGAAGAAAACATGTAATTTGCTTGAATGCACAGCTGTACTCTAACTAACTTTGACAGCTGCAAAATTTAGATCTAGATCTGAGAATGGAGGCTGAAACTTGCTACATTTTGAAGGCTATAAATAGACAAACAAAGAATGAAGAAATCATCAAGAGCGGAGGGATTAAATTCTATAAATTCTGTGTGATTTTGGAGATTTGAGCTGGAAATTGGGAAGCTAATGAAGCAAGTCTACAGTCACTTCTGACGAGAAGGTGTTTGATGCAAGGCAAGAGGAACAATTAGGGAGTAGGCCTAGTAGTCTAGAGATAGTAAGCTTCGTTGTACTCTTTAATTCTTCTTAAATGATGATGGATTTTGATGATATTAAATGAATACAAGAGTGTCTTTTAATGTTAGATCATTTTGATTTTTATTTTACACTGCTTATCTATTTATTCTTGGATCTAACCGCTTTAAGAACGAGAGTGAAATTACAGTGCGCTGACATCGAGAGATGCGATGACAGGTTGGATGAACAAGTAAGTTAGGCGAGAGCTGCTTGGGACTGGGACAAACTCCAGTTACTTGTTCTTGAATACACATTGTTGCTCGCACCGAGAGGTGGAGTGATTGTGGATATTTAAGTCGGGATTAAGTAGAAAGTTGTTGTTGGTAAGAACTTAAAGGGACTTCATTGTAGCGACATTCCATCTATATTTTACCTTGTTGACGCATCCAGCGTTGTAACTTAGCAGAATTAGTGAACCATTTCTACCCTTTACACTTGATCACTTTACATTTTATGCATTTAAATATTCAGCACTCAACACTCAACACTCAACACATTTGATTTACTTTCAGTACATTGACATTTAACACTTGACATTTAATTTTGATTACGTTGACATTAACAACTAATTTTAGTGTGCAGATCTGACTTAATTACACTGACATCATTACTTACAATTATCTTAGTTTCAGTATTAGTTGCTCTGATAGTTAACATCAAGAACTCATTCCTCGTGGGATCGAAATCCAATAGAATTGTCTATCAACTATACTTGCATCGACGTGTGTTCGCTTGCACATTCGCTGTGACATAAAAACACCGATCACTTGTGGACAAGTATCGGTAGTAGCCAAGTCAGTAAACAATTCAGAAACTGTGCATATTTCTATCGGTACTTGTAATAGTTCTACCGATACAAGTATAATTTCTACCGAAACAAGTCATGCAACTACCGATACTAAAAACTCCAGAGAGCTAAAATTCTCACCCTATAACTTCTACCGGTACAAGTATACAAACTATCGATACTTGCAATTCAACTACAGATACAACCCAAGTTAGTGAACAACCTCTCTCCTACCCTATAATTCTACCGATACAAGCAAAAGTTCTACCGGAATAAGTATGTAGAATCTCAAGAATTATGCCAAAACACAAGTTTAATAACTCAAACATACCTAACTTCAGTTATGCATTAGACCATCACACAACATACATAATTTAAGTCTTTACATAGCATCTTAAGTTTATACTCTAAATTGCACTTCATGTATACCACATACAACATAATAAGTTTATATCATCTCTAATACAAACAAAAGATAATATCATTCCTAGTACATGCCATAAGACCGAGTGATGCAAAAACTACCAACAAACTCCGCGATAGTGTAACTTCAAAGAGATGACGATGATCCAATCTTCAATCAGCAAAATGATCTACAAAACAACAAAAATAACTGTGGTAAGCTTCATAACTTAGTAAGTTCGATAGTTTAAATAGTTACCAATATTGTAATAAGCAACAATAGCTCCAACGAGCCATGATAATCCCATTGTTCTTTGAGTTAAATACGACTCCACTTTCCTGTCTATAACTTTTTGTTACCAGTACTCAATGTTGCTCACATGAGCTATCAAGGACTTGCAACATATGCGAAAACCCCAACCATTAGTACGGTGTCTGTCTGTATTGTAAATTGTCCCCTAACGATGTTGCTCACACGAGTTGTCGGGAGTATGCATAAAGCATAAGTCCCAGCCATCGAAGGGTCTATAATTTAGGGGTGAGCAAAATTTGATTCGATTCAAAAAACTCGATAAAAAATTCAAATTTTGAATTAAATAGTTCAATTTATTTGAGTTAATCGAGTTATTCGAATCAACTCGAATAAAAAATTAAGTTTTTCAGTTTAACTCGGATACAAATTACACAATTTGAGTTATCCAAAAATTCGAATAAGAAAAGGCAAAACTACGTCGTTTTGATAAATGTTTACCCTTTCTAAAGTTAAAAGTCCAAACCATTAAGTTAAAAAGTAAAATTACGTTATTTTGATAAATGTTTACCCATTAAGTTAAAAGGCAAAACCATTATATTGTTTATATAGTTAAAAATCTTATACTTTGTTTACTAGTTAAATAATCGGTCCATGTAATCGTAACATTGAGTATAAATAATAGGATTAGTCAACTCGACTCGACTCGAAATTTTTTGATTTGATTCGATTCGAAAAAATTTCAAATAGAATTCGATTACAAAAATAAGATTCGTCAACTCGACTAACTCGAAATTTTTTGACTCAATTCGACTCGACTTGATCGAATATTCACCCCTACTATAATCCATTTAGGATTCTTATTACTTTTTTGAATCACGATGCTACTCACACGAGCTGTCGAGGACTCACAATATATGCGGTACCCCAACCATCGCGTCGGTACTTTTCAACGGCATAAAGCCTACTTTCTTTTTCGTTTCGTTTCTCCATTCTCTTTGATGCCAAATAATTCTAATTGCATGAACATTGATAATATACAAACAAGAAATTTCTATGTAAAATTTACATTACGAACTTACCGGACTGGATTGCAGTTTAGGATAGACTTTATGGACTAATCTACCAATTTCCCTTTTCTTTGATCTGTAGCACGATCGTAGTCTACATCCAAAAATCATTCAATTTCTTACATTAAACACTCAATCAAATCATATAACATAATTCGATCTTTTTGGGAAAATTATAGTTTTACCCCTAATATTTTCTTTTTATTCAATCTAGTCCTTTCAACACAAAACATGCAAAATAACCATTCTCTCACACAACCAACCTTAGCCGAATTCCGTAGGGTGTTTATCCCACCCCTTCACACATTTCTTGTCACAATAATACATGTAATTTCACCATTTTCACATTTTAGTCCTTAAACCTTAATTTCATCAAAAATCACTTTACAAAAAGATTTATCCCTAGTATCAAGCATTCAAATATATCAAAAGCTTTCAAGAACAAGCATTTTCAACAATGGCAAGTTTCCTAACATTTTTTACTCACCCAATCAAGCCTCAAAAGTTAAAAATAGCAAAACCCTAGTTTTTCCTCTTCTTTGCAATGGAGAAAATGAAGAAATAAGTGGATTTTTTCCCATTTTCTATTTTAATTTCATATATATTGTCAATGGTATTTTTGTAAATATTTAGACTTTCATCATTAAGCTTTATTAACCCATTTTTAATCTTGATTAAACCCATTTATACTTAATTTGACTCATGTTAACCCACCTACTAACATTTCCTTAGTTAATTTACTCATTTGGTCCTTCTAATTAATCTTCTCTACTTTTGCACCTATTACAATTTAGTCCTTTCTATTCAATTAACTATCTAATCAGTAAAATTTCTAAACCAAAATTTAATACGATGCATATAACACCATAAATATTAAAATAAATAAATTTACGACTCAACTTATCAGATTTGTGATTCCAAAATCATTGTTCCTGACACCACTAAAAATCGGTCTGTTACACCACAAGTAATTGAAGATAGAGATAGACCAAATCGAGAGCATGTAGTGCTAGTTCTTGATAATGTCGATCTAGGTATTTTAAGGCCATAAATTGATGCTACTCATTTTGAGCTTAAACCAGTTATGTTCTAGATGTTACTAACTGTTGGACAGTTTAGAGGATTACCTACAAAAGATCCAAGTATGCATTTGCGATTATTTTTAGAGGTATGTGATTCTTTTAAACAACAATGTGTTACTGAAGATGCCTTGCGATTGAAATTTTTTCCTTATTCTTTGCGTGATCATGCAAGAGCATGGTTAAATGCTTTGCCATCGGTTACGATTTAGTCTTGGAATGAGTTATGCCAAAGATTTTTGCTACGATATAATCTTCCAAATATGAATGCAAAAATGAGAAATGATATTAAATCATTTAAGCAATTAGATGATGAAACACTTTATGAGGCGTAAGAGAGATATAAGGATTTGCTTAGGAAATGTCCTATGCATGGTTTTCCACATTGGACACAAATGGAGATGTTTTATAATGGGTTGAATGCACACACAAGAATGGTAGTTGATGCGTCAGCAAATGGTACGTTATTGGATAAGACATCCAATGAGGTGTATGAAATATTGAGAGAATTGCGAATAATGATTATCAATATCCAACAGTAAGAATGAATTCTGGTAGAAGAAATGTTGGTACAATGGAGTTGGATGCAATTACATCACTTACAGCACAAGCATCTTCATTGGCTAATATGATCAAAACTATGCAGAAATTGAGCATGGCTAGAGAAGTGAAAGTTGCTGAAGCAAAATGCGTATATTGTGGAGATGATCATATTTTTGAAGAATGTCCATCCAATCCAACATCTGTTTGTTACATAGGAAATTTCAATAGAGGTAATTATAATCCTTAACCTAACACATATAATGCAGATGGGAGACTGAATCCAAATTTTAGTTGAAACAATAATCAAGGAGTCAGTTCGGGTAATGCTGTTCGACAAAATACTGACAGAGCACCTAGATTTGAACCTAATCTGCCAAAGCAAAATTAACAGCAAAATGGAGGTTTGTCGTCAATAGAAAATTTGCTGAAAGAATATATGTCTAAAAATGATGCAATTATTCAAAGTCAAGCTGCGTCATTGAGAGCATTGGAAAATCAAGTTGGGTAAATTGCTAATGCAATGAGTTCACGTCTACAAGGAACGTTGCCAAGTGATACTGAGAATGCGAGATTGCAAGGAAAAGAGCATTGCAAAGACATTTCACTAATAGGTAATCAACTATTTGTTGATGATGATTATGATAACGAATTTTTTGTAACAGATGATGAAGGAAGTCCAGAGTTAGTTATTGAAGCAAGAAGCAATGTTGAAGCAAAAAGAGAGATGGAAGATATTATGTTGAAAGCTGAAAAGAAAATTATTCAAATAGAGGTTGAGCCAAGCAAAGAAGAAAATCATGATATTGGCGATGTAAAGGAAACTGTCCGGACAAAATCTTGCCATCAGACAAAAGAAAAGATTTCACCACCATTTTCGCAAAAATTTGAACAGTCGAAGCAAGATGTTCAATTTAAAAAAATTTTGGAGGTACTAAAACAATTGCATATTAATATCCCTCTTGTAGAAGCATTGGAGCAGATGCCCAATTATGTGAAATTCATGAAAGACATTCTGTCCCAAAAGAAGAGATTTGGTGAGTTCGAGACCATCGCGCTTACTGAAGGGTACACGGCGGTGTTGGTGAATAAGTTGCCACCAAAGTTAAAAGATCCAGGGAGTTTCACTATCCCTTGTGATATTGGTAACAACTACATTGGTAAGGCATTATGTGATTTTGGTGTGAGTATTAATCTAATGCCAATGTCAGTTTTCAGGAAATTCGGAATTGGAAGAGCGAGACCTACAACCATGTCACTACAATTAGCAAATCACTCATTCGCGCATCCGAAGGGTAAGATTGAAGATGTGTTGATAAGAGTAGATGAATTTATTTTCCCTACGGATTTCATAATTTTAGAATATAAGGCTGATAAAGAAGTCCCCATAATTTTGGGAAGACCATTTTTAGCTACAGGTAGAGCTTTAATAGATGTGCAAAAAGGTGAATTAACTATTAGAGAGAAAAAAGTTACGTTTAATGTGTTTAATGCGCTAAAGTATGTAGATGATGCTTGATAGTGCTATGAACATCACAACAAATATGTGCAAGCGTACACTATCGATGCAAGTATAGTAGACAGAGTGAATCTGTCAAATATCGGTCCCACAGAGATGGTTGTTTATGTTTAAATCTGTCAAAACAATTTGAGTTAAAATGAAAAGAACTGTTAAGAGTAATGTCAACGCAAGCTGGTTAAAACTACACAGGTTAAGAGTTAAATCTTATCAGTGTAAATGTAATATAAAATGGCAGAGTAAATTAATAGAAAATGGATTGATTGTTGAAATGTTGTAATGTAAATTCAGAAATATAAAAGAAATAGATCAAGTGTAAAGAATCGGAGAGGATCACTGACTTCAGAAGTTGGCAACGCTAAATGTGACTACAAGGTTAATAATAGATGAATTGTCGCCACAATTACGTCTCAATGAGATCTTACTGCTATCAAACTCCCTGTTTAACAAAGACCCAAGTACTCACAATTACCACACGTTCCAATGTTGGTACAACTTTGTACTCAGTAACAAGTGGCCAGAATTCCTTCTTGCCTCAAGCAACTTCCGTTGTCTTGCTTGTTAATCTAACTTGTGACCGCACCTTCTAGTGATTGTTACTGTAATCGCACTTCCATGGTCAAAATAGTTAAATCCAAATATAAACAGATGAGAAGAATTGAGTAGAAATCAAAGTAAATTTAACATTAATAGATACTTCTGTATACAATTAATAGTCAATAGAATTCATCAACATTTAAGAGGGATTAAAAAAGAAATTGAAGCATGCTATTCCTAGTCTACAGGAATCCTTCCTTAATCGCTCCTCTTGTGTTGTACCTAGGTACTTCTCGTCAGAAGCAGTTGCTTCCTTGTTGCATCAGGTCACCTTTCTCTAGAATCAAGCTTCCATGGCAGCTGATTTTGGGAATGAATGAGAGAAATTGTAAAGTTGAATTCTTCATAGCTTGATATTGATATTCTCTTTCTTCCTTCTATTTATAATCACTGGCAATTGCAGATGTTCCTCCCTTTTCTGATCTAACTCATTTTTTTGCAGCTGTAAAAGTTTGTTATTGCCAGCTATGCACTCACGCAGATCTGATTTGTTCATTAGTCAGTTGCAGATTGTCGAGACATTACTGGGCACAAATTATGATTTTAATTTGCTGCGACAACTTGTAATTCTCCTGCAATGGTGCTTCTGGATATGTTAGCAGCGTAAAATCCTTGATAAAATGTAGAAGCATTTATGTGATGACATATTTGACCACAATTTTGGATCAAACTTGTGACTGCAACTCTAAATGCTTTCCTACTCTGATCTTCCTAGGTGGGTTTCTGCTCTGGCAACTTTAGACGCAAAACTAGTACTAAATACAGCGACATTAGTAGCACAAAAGAGATAAAATGAAAGAAAGTAAGATCAAACAACACCGAGTTAGAAAATGCAAATACTAAGTATGAAATGCTAAAAATGTATGCTAAATATGATACAGAAGGAACAAATTAGACACTAATTTAAGGAAAAATTAAGTGTCATTTCTAATGCTATCACACCCCTAAACTTGAGCTTTTACTTGTCCTCAAGTAAATAAAAGTTAGCAAAGTTATATCCAAATTCTTGTCACCACATTCATCATTCTAGCAACTTATATTCTCTGAAATCCTAATGTATAAATTGTATTCATATGTTGGAATATTACGCTTATAGGCATGAATAATCAAAATTACAACTTCACTAATGCTAGCATCATACTTTAAATCTTAAATCTTCTTAAGCAATACAACATTTTTTGTATAATAATATACATATATATATATATTTCTTCTTTTATCAACTTTTCTTTCTTTAATTCTTTTCGTTTTCTTTTATGCGACTAGGGGATGTCATTGTAATACTATACTCTTGTTCCTGGGCAACAACGATGGGGTGCAACAAACCCTCAGGGAGCATGTAATTGCACCGAAACACACTCTTGTAGTGACAGCCTTTGGCTAGATAACTTTTCTAACACTTGTAGTGGAGAATTCCCCTTTGTTGAGTCACAATGCATCCACATTGGAGTGTCTTTTATTTAGTAAATATAATTATATACATAGCCATAAGATGGTAAGTTAATTCAATATTTAAAGAATGATACTACTAATTTATTACTAATGCAATCTCAATCATTCATCCAAAAATAGAAGGATTCAACATTCAATCACATTAATTCAATTCATGCATTAGCATTTCAAATAATTTAAGAATTTACGCATCAAATGAAAAAATTGTGGTCACATTTTTCTTAACTTTGCATACTTTCATTCAACTAAAAAAACAAATATATTCCTAAACTTGTGGGTGTAATTGCATTTCCATTCCCAACTTCCCCCCAAATTTAATGTCTGCATTGTCCCCAATGCACTGACAATACTATACAATTAATAATGGAAATGCAACTACAATGCAAATGCTAAAATAAAATGCAGAGACAATAAAAATGCAATGTCAATTAAAAGAAATGCATGCAACTAACTACTGAAAAGTGAACTAACTCAGTGTGTTGCAGCCTCGGAAGTGGTTGCTTTGGACTTCTTTTTCTTCTTAGGGCACTCCTCTTTGCTTTTCTTTTGTGCCTTTCGTTTACGCCACTTCTCTTTTGGTTTAACCGGTGGAGTTTATTGCTCCTCCATTGCTGGTTGAATGTCGACTTCATCGATAGTCACGTCCGATGGATGGATCTCAACAAGTGGTGCCAAGTATGGCAATATAGCTAGAAGATTGGAATCCTCATTGCTGAATGTGACTGCCTCGGCCTAGCTCGCCCTATATGGCGCTAATTGTTCAACAGATGTATCACATTAGCGAGTGCGTCGACAAATTCCTCCGATAAATTTGTCGGGGTAACATCTTGTTTTTCTTCTTCTTCTTTTTTCTTCTTCTGTGTCAATACCCGTAGAAGCAACTGATGTGTGCTATTCCATAGTAGCAGCCTCTCTCTGCCATAGTGGTCCTCAAACTGTTCGGCAGTTTGTCTTTATAGAGGCTGGCTATGTTTCAGAAGCAATCTTCTATTTCCTTGGATTGCGCCTCTTGATCCTCATCATCAGAGATGTGGATTCTATTTGGGGACTAAACGGACTGGGTTTTGCCTTCTGAACCGTGCTACTTTGATGATGGAGTGGCTTCATCAATTATAGTAGGGAACACAGGGAGTTTAGGCATCAAATTTCTGCTCAAACCTCTTAATTCGATGACAATAGTAGTGTTCCATGCCTTAGTATAGGCATAGAATATGTTCTGTCTGAACTGCATCTTGTCGATTGCGTCGATAAGTTTGATTTGTCTGCTGCTCATCTGATCAACAAGCTTTTCAATCTCATCAATCTTTCTCCAAATTTGAGGATCTATGGGCGCATGGGTCTGAGTGTCTTTTTTTCCCTTTTCCTTCTTTGGTGAGACCTCCTTCACCATAAGGGTTTCCTGCCCCATTGTCATCCTTTCCACCAAAATATCATTAATTGGCCCTTTGTTTTCCAAATTTTCCTCCCCTTCGCGAGGCATAATGCCCCTCTATTTATTTACACAGCATCATTATCAGAGAAGGGAAAGGCAGGATACCTATCTGTTTTGTGGCGGCTTTAGTGATTTCTTGATGTAAGATTGCACCGATAGCAATATGTCATCCCTTGAGTCTAGAATGTAGCAGGCACATTCTGTCTAGTGTTGTAGTGGTGCTGTGAGTGGATGGTAAGAGACGATAGTTTACAAAATGAAATCATACCTTGCTTTGAACAGTAAGATAATGATGGTGCATGGTGTAGTCGTTTGGATTGTTACTAGTCCAAACCGCATGTCAATGCATAAATAGTTTAGTAAAAGCTCCGCACCTTCCTCTGTCAAGTTTTCTAAGAACTCAACGTGTTCATTCTCTCCCCCAGCAATATTGAAGAGAGCATTTATGTAGTCAGCGCTCCAGGGAACCAAACCTTCTCGAAGAAATATGAATTCTTGTTTCGGATCAACCAAGTTAGCATAAAATTCCCTTACCAAGGAGGGAGAGTACCCGGTCGGATGGTCACAAAACTGCTCCCATCTCAAACGAGAAATTATTCTGGTGACTTGCTTCCCTAGTGTCAGTTGTAGGGACAGCTGAAATCCTTACTTAGGATGACAGTTCCTTTTCAACATCACTTCATGATAATGGTCGTTCACCGCTTTTGATAGAAATAGAACAGGCTCCTTAGGTTGTGGTTGGTCGGTGTTCCTGACCATAACAGCCGAAGATTTAACCACTAATTTGGATGGGGTTTTCGGTCCGTGAGTTCTTTCCATGACTACTGAAATAAAGAGAGTGAGTATATTTTGTAGAAAAAAAAAAGGTTAAAGTCAAAGAAAATACAGCAATAATGGTGGTTGTGAGTGTGAGAGAACAGTTGGCACAAAAATGGAGTTTTATAGACGATGGAGGCGAAGAGACTTAATGATTGTTGAGGTTATACTGTGCCTGCAGCCAATAAATGCTAGGACACAGATCATACTATTTCAAAACCATCCAATGGTTGGGGATTAGGGTGAATCAACTGGCGTGATTCTTGCCCGAAACGTTTCGCTGAGTCATCAATGCAATGCGTCGACAAGTCATGCTATCATGTGCGTCAACAAAAAGGAGATCTATTACTCCTGTATAAAACTAAAGAAAATGAATTAAAAGAAAACAAAAGACAAAAAGTAAATATCAATGACATTCTTAAGTAAATGTGACCAGGTTAATGGTCTTGTTTTGTTCGTTAATGCCTAGGCTATTGTAATGCTTCAATTGTTGGCCATTTACTTTAACTTGGTGCCCATCATTCAAATCTTTGATTGTGACCGCACCATCTAAAAATGCTTCAACAACTTCAAAAGGTCCTGACCACCTTGAGCGCAATTTTCCTGGATGCAATTTTAAACGTGAGTTAAATAAAAGCACTAACTGACCAGGAAAAATTGTCACTGCAAAATGATGTTGTCATGCCATCGTTTAGTTTTTTCTTTGTAAATGGCAGCATTTTCAGAAGCATGGTGTCAAATTTCTTCCATCTCTAAAATGTTTAACAATCTTTTCTGTCCAGCAGCATCATAGTTCATGTTCACTTGCTCGATTACCCACATGGCCTTATGTTCAATTTCGACAAGCAAGTGACATGATTTTCCAAACACCAGCTGATATGGTGACATCCCTAACGGTGTTTTGTATGCATTGCGAAGCTCCCACAATGCATCATTCAACCACGAAGACCAATCTTGTCGAGATGGGTTAACCACCTTCTCAAGAATATCCTTGATTTGCCTATTGGATACTTCCATTGGTCCATTTGTTTGTGGATGATATGCGGTTGCCATGCGATGTTTCACACCGTTACATTTCAAAGCTGTCGCCACTTGATTACAATGGAAATGAGTGCCTTGATAGCCTATTAATGCTTGAGGTGTTTTGAATTGTGTAAGGATATATGTGTGAAAGAACTTTAACACCGTCCGAGCATCGTCCCTTAGAACCGTGATTGCTTCGCTCCACTTGAAGACATAGTCAACAGCTAAAAGAACATACACATTCCCAAAGGAATTTGAAACTGGTCTCATGAAGTCTATACCCCAAACATCAAAGAGCTTAACCTCCATGATAGGTTGTTGGAGCATCTCGTTGCGTCACACTGTTGAGCAAATTTGTGTGCATCTCGAAACAATGTAGGCCAGTAAAATCTTGATTGTAGGACCTTTACAACAGTCCTAACACCACCAAAATGGCCTCCATAAGGAGCATCATGGTAATGTTTCAAGATAGAAAGCATTTCTTCCTCAGGAACGCAAGGACGAATGATGTTGTCAACGCATACCTTGAACAGGTATGGCTCATTCCAATGATATTTCGTAGCAACCCGAAGAAATCTGACCTTCCTATGACCTGTTGTACTCAATGGTAGCTTTCTATAGACTAGGTAATTAACCAAATCTACATACCATGAAGATGCGTCGACAAAGAATAATTTCTCATTTGGAAATGCGTCGATAATTTGTGATTTATTTCCATCTTCACTTCCATCTTTCAAATGAGATAAGTGGTTTGCTACTTGGTTTTTCGATCCTTTCCTGTCCTTAATCTCAACATCAAATTCTTGTAATTAAAGGATCCATCTAATCAGCCTGGGTTTTGCATCTTTCTTAGCAAAAAGGTATCTCAAAGCAGAATGATCAGTATACACTATAATTTTTACGCCGACAAGATATGAACGAAACTTGTCAAATGCAAAAACTACTGCCAGCAACTCTTTCTCAGTTGATGTGTAATTTACCTGCACTTCAATTAGAGTCTTACTAGCATAATAGATTGAATGAAATACCTTATCCTTTCTTTGTCCAAACACAACACCTACAGCAAAGTTATTCGCATCGCACATTACCTCGAATGATTCGACCAATCTGGTGCGTTGACAATGGGTACTTGTACTAACTGCTGTTTAATCTTTAGAAATGCTTCCAAACAAGCTTCATCGAACAAAAACTTTTTATTTTTCTCCAACAAAAAGTAAAGTGGTTTTGCTATTTTGGAGAAGTCTCAGATGAATCTTCTATAAAATCTGGCATGGCCGAGAAAACTCCTTATTCCCTTTACCTTATTCGTTGAAGGTAGCTTTTCAATGATTTCCACCGTCGCTTTATCTACTTCAATGCCTTGACAAGATTTTCGATGACCAAGGACAATTCCTTCGGTTGCCATGAAATGGCATTTTTCCCAGTTTAGAACCAAGACGGTGTCCTCACATCTTTTCAACACTTTTGCTAAATTGTCAATATATCAAAATTTTGCCCATACACAGAGAAATCATCCATAAATACCTCTAATGAATCCTCGATCATATTAGAGAAGATGACCATCATGCACCTCTAGAATGTGGCTCGGGCATTACACAAACCAAATGGCATCCGTCAAAAAGCAAAGGTTCCAAATGTGCATGTAAAAGTTGTCTTTTCTTGATCCTTCGGTGCGATTGCGATCTGGTTGTATCTAGAGTATCCATCAAGGAAACAATAATAGGTCTTACCAGCTAGCCTATCCAACATTTGATCAATGAACGGAAGTGGGAAGTGATCCTTCTTTGTGGCTGCATTTAAACAATGATAGTCCATACACACTCGCCAACCTGTAACAATACGAGTAGGGATTAGCTCATTTTTATCGTTACTTACCACTGTGATGCCACTCTTCTTAAGCACACATTGGATCGGGCTCACCCATGTGCTGTCCGAAATTGGGTAGATTATGCTTGCGTCCAACCATTTGATAATCTCCTTCTTTACTACTTCCTTCATTTTCTCATTCAGTCTTTGTTGTTGCTCAATTGACTATTTTCCTTTATTTCCAGCCTAATTTTATGCATCCAGAAAAAGGGACTAATGCGTCTGATGTCTGCTATGCTCCAGGCGATGGCTCTTTTGTGCTGCTTCAATATTTCGATTAATTTTTCTTCTTGGTTCGCGTTGAGACTTGCGCTGACAATCACTGGCAATGGATCATTTTCACCTAGGAAAACATTTTCAGGTGTGTTGGCAATGGCTTTAACTCTAGAGTCGGAGCTTCTTCAACCGATGGTTTAACAATAGGGATCGTCCGATTAGTCAGATCCAAAGATTCCAATTGCTAGCCATGTTTCAGCTCACAAACATTAGCCTCAACTTTGTAGTCACATTAGGTGGGATATTGTCATCAGCTGTCACCGCATATTCCTCTGGTACTACTGAACTTCGTTCATTAAATTCCTTTGCAATTAACTCATCCAGACCATCAATGTGGTGACATTGTTCCTTACTTCGTGATGGAGATGCTTCGAAAACACTAAAGGTTACATTTTCATCATTGTGACGCATGATCAACTCGCCCTTCACATCTATAAGTGTGCATCCCGTTGCAAGAAATGGGCACCCCAAAATAATGGGCACCTCCTTATCGGCTTCATAATCAAGTATGATGAAATTTGTCGGGAACACAAACTTACCAACATGGACGAGAACATCTTTAATCTGTCCTTCAGGTTGTGCTAAAGATCTATCCACAAGTTGTAATGTCACCGTAGTGGGCTTCAAATGACCAATCCCTAATTTCCTAAAAGTTGACAATGGCATAATATTAATGCTACCTCCTAAATCACATAAATCTTTACTTATGTAATGGTTTCCAATGGAGAATGGGATTAAAAATTGCCAGGATCTTTCATTTTTTGTGGAAGTTTATTTGTCAGTACAGCACTACACCCTTCTTTGAGTGTAATCATCTCAATATCGGATAGCTTCTTCTTCTTTGATAGTAGCTCCTTCATAAATTTCCCATAGCTGGGGATCTGCACAAGAGCATCAACTAGAGGTATATTAATATGTAATTGTTTCAAGGTAGATACAAACTTTTGATAATCTCTATCATGATCTTTTTCCTTGAATCGCTGTGGAAATGGAAAAGGTATGTTCAGAGTAGGTTGTTTTATTGTAACCGGTTGTGTCGACATGGGCAGTTGCATCGATAACTTTTTAGGATGAATGGTTGGCATCGGTGTGACTATTGGTGGTTCCTCCTCATTTGCTGCTGCTGCTGTGTCTTCTTCAGCTGCAACTTCTCCTTGTTGCTTTGGTTCGTTTGCGTCGACAGGTGCTTAGTTGGAGCTGCTACTTTGTTCGGCAGTTTTCTTTACACTCCGCAATGTGATAACCTTGCAATGCTCCTTTCCTTTTTGATTTGGATTTTTAGTGTCACTGGGCAAAGCACCTGGTGATCGTGTGCTCAAGCTAGAAGCCAGTTATCCTAGTTGTGCTTCCAACGCTCGGATGGAAGAAGAATTTCCTTGTACAATTACTTCTGTTCTCTTAATGTGCTCACGCATCAAAGCTTCAAGAGTAGCTAATGGATCTGATCTTGGTTGAGAATATTGTTGTTATTGTTGTTGTTGATGTTGTCCTTGTATATTTGGTAGCACAGTCTATTGTGGTTGCGTTCGAACCTGTGGTTGCAGCTAAGTATGTGACTGCATTTAGTTCTGTGATCGTATTTGGTCAAGCTGCGCATATACTTGAGGATTGTGATTATAATTCTACTGTTGTTAATCGTAACACCCTTGTCTAAAGTTACCTTGATTTGAGGAATTTCCATATCTGTATGTGGACGCATTTTGACTCCCTAAGGTTGTTGAGCTCTACTTGAACTGTTGTATGAGTTACCATATGAATTTCCACGGATGTTATTAACATAGAATGAATTTTCAGCATGATGTGGGCAATCCTCATAGCTATGGTTGTCCCCGCAAATTTCACAGGAAAACGTCGGGACATCCATCTGTTGGGCTACTTGAATAAGAGCAACATCACTTGTTCCCTTCATGTTTTTAATCATATTTTCCAATGAGGATACTTGTGTGCTTAAGGCTGATGTAGCATCTAATTCCATAACTCCAGGATTTGTTTTCACCTGAGCAGAATGAGAAATTGGGTATTGATAATCATTTTGTGCAATTCTCTCTAAGATTCGCACGGCTTCATTCTAAGTGCAATCACAATAAAGGACCATTAGCAGATGCATCGATAAGATTTCTTATTTGCGCATTTAATCCATTGTAAAAGATCTCAATTTGTGTCTCCTGTTGGATTCTGTGCATGGGACAACGTCTAAGCAGAGTCTTGTAACATTCCCACGTAGTATGTAAATTCTCATCATCCGATTGATGGTATGTCGTGATATCATTTCGTAATCTAGCATTAATTATGGGTGGATTGAATCGCAAAATGAACTGAGTTGCTAGCGCATTCCATGAAGTAATAGATCTAGCCGGTAAACCAAGAAATCATGTACGTGCCCTTCCTTGCAAAGAGTAAGGGAACAACTACATCTTTAAGGCGTTATCAGGAACACCATGTTGACTAAAAGAAGCACATATAAGCAGAAAACATTTGAGATGCTCCCTCACATCTTTGTGAGGTAAACCTGCATATTGTCCATTCGAGTTAAGCATTTGGAACATCACTGGTTTTAATTCAAAATTACCAGCTTGTATTACTGGTCTAACAACCCTTGGTTGTAAATCATCGAGCATAGGAACAACAAAGTCTCTAATTGTCCTGTCTGGAATTTGCTCTTCTTGTAGTAGCAGTTTATTGTTGACTACTTATTGTTGCCTGGAGGAACAACATTTTGTGGCAGCAATGATGGTAGATCGTTATTATTTCCAGCCATTTTTCTTTGCTCTTGTCTTTTCCTCCGAATTGTCCTTTCAAGTTTTAGATCAAAACTAACAATGTTGTTAGGATTTCTCCTTGTGGACATAAAACACCTAACAAAGAAAATTGAAAAGAACTGCCAAAGATTAGTAATCAATAAATGGTTAGAAAAGAAACTAGCTGATAAGTCATCTGTACGATCGAAGGGAATTCTAAAGGACGTACTAGTTCAAGTGCGATATCTCAATCTTACTAGATTTTGTGGTGCTAGGATTTGAAGAAGATAGGGATATCCCCATCTTACTAGGAAAACCATTCTTAGCTACATCTAGATATACCATTGATCTAAATACAACCAAACTGACGATGCAAATCAATGGTGATGTAGAAATCTTCAAATGTCGGGATACGCACGATGGAACAGAAAACCAAAATGAGCACTACCACTCGCTCAACTTAGATAAAGGCGAAGGATCTAGTACAATCCCTTTCCCGAATAAATAACGTATCAATAGATTTAAACAAAGGGATCGATTTAGGGAAATAGAAAAACTCAATGAGAGATGGACCAAATCAAAATAGAAATGGTTTGATGAGTGTCGAAACCACCAAATAAATATTCCTACAACAAAATAATACAAAATAGTAGTATAAGGTAGTAGGGTCGATTCCACAAGGACTGGTTGTTGTAATCAACTTTCGTGTTTTTCTCTTGAATAGGATTTTTGTCGTGCCAACAGTCGTGCCCATGACTTGAAACTGACTTGCTGGAAAATTAATAAATAAATCAGGGGGTGGATGAAAATATTCAGAAAATAAGTGAAACAGAAGAAAGAAACAATTTTAAAATTTGCAAAATAAAATAAGAAAATAAATACAAATTTTGTAATCAGAATTAATAAGCCTTAGTCTTAAACTCGGTGTGCTTCGGTTTCCGATTCGATCCTTCAAAAGGTGTTTTCTCCTTCAAACAATAAGCTGATTATAGCAGCTAAGAATGTCCTAGCCGCCAATTCTTCCTTTCGTAGTTGGTTCCGATACGACCTGTCAAACCAACCCTTACCGATTGTCTAATCGCAATACATGTGTTTGTAATTCAAGACCTCGATAGCAATGCATTCTGAAGAACCCAACTCGAATTAACGGCCTCAACCGCGTGGGACATTTAAACTCGATCACTATCTCCTTTGACGAAAATACCACTAGTAGGATCCCGCCAGGATACGTCAATTTGATCACGGGAATCTGAATACAGCACGACCGACTCGTCTTCCCAACTGTATGCTAAAACGACTCCAACCCAATGTGCACTTTGTGTTGAAAGTGAGTTAACTTTTAAGGGACGAATTTTTACTATCCGAATATTTTAGAGAGATGGTGATAATGTACGAAAGATGTTTAATGCTGATTCGTTTCTCATGTTTCTTGATTGAAAAGTACACCGACCTAAAGCCAATTTGGAAGTTTAGTGAAGTATGAATTTGATCATGCTATTGTAGGATTATGAAAATAGATTTAATGGTAATGGAAAATGTAGAAAGGAAAAGGGAAAGGGACTTGAAGAACAATTAAACCAACAAAAAATAAAAAGGAAATTGGAATTGAAAAAAGGTAGAATGCTACAGATGAATGGAAATAAAAGAAAAAGGAAAAATTACATTAAACTCTATGAATTTCAAGTGTATCCTTCAATGTCAC
The DNA here is from genome assembly GCA_005610355.1 of Gossypioides kirkii. NCBI lineage: Eukaryota > Viridiplantae > Streptophyta > Magnoliopsida > Malvales > Malvaceae > Gossypioides > Gossypioides kirkii. The sequence continues at coordinate 26,972,258 of CP032245.1, forward strand.
CACGAAGCCCTATTTATACATAATTAATTTACTAATATAGCCTAACCACCACCCAAAATAATAATTAAATAAATAAAAAAGTAAAAAATTTTCTTCTATTTTAATCTTTACATGGTCAAACAAAAATCTTTTAAATCCTTGATCGTTTCTAGCTTTTTGATTTGACCCCCATTTTGTCGATTATGCTGCAATTTGGTCCTTTTCAACTCATAGCATCCCAATTGAATACCTGTCATGATTAAAATATAAATTCAACAAATTAGTAGGGATCAATACAAGATTTACCCAATTTAAGAACAAAAAATAATGCAAATTTAATGTGTTATCATGGGTTTGTTCGATGAGGGTAAGCATACCGGATAAGTCCGATAGTAAGACTTAAAGGTAAAACAGTGGTACTAACTTTTTTATATTATTGTATATTGAGTTGTGTTCATTAAGGGTGAGATAAGTTTTGCTGGGAAAATGCATATTATAGGAATATAATGTGTGTTCACTGTAAAACGCTGTTACATTAAATCATCACGTCATTACTTAGTCATTCTGAGATATTTTGTAGAAGCGGATATTTGCTAAGACATTCATAGATCTAAAACTTTGATCTGTAATATTCCAGACTTATTGATTGTAACCTTGCCTTGTACTGAACATTTCACCAATCATTTCTGCAAATCTTGATAAGTAATTAGTGGATCTGAAGTCTTGCTGGTTAATTCTTGATCAAATTTATTGTTTTGCATTTTGTTATGATACGCACTTTGCAAACACAAATTATCTTGTTACCACATTTATTTTGTAAGCATAATTCTTTTGTCAACAGTCTTAACAAATTCTTCTGAATACCAATCTCTTTGTGGGTACAATGCTCTACTTATCACTTTATTACTTGAACGTTGTGTACACTTGCACATTTGCGACAACAATATTATTTTACACGTGACAAGTTTCTGGTGCCGTTACCGGGGAGATCAGTGTATTTCAGTAAGTTTTTTGTTATATTGTTGAGCTAACATTTGATTTAGTTATTTTTAATTTTGTTTTGATTTTTGTTATTGCAGATTTTTGTAAGAGTTATATGAGAAGAAGTGGAGATAATTTGTCGTTAGATCTAGAAATAGAACATTAAGAAGATGTAGAAGAGAGTTGCGAGAGCAAGAAATGGAGAGAATTGAAGGAAGGGAAAATCTTGAAGTTGTTGATCAAGTAGTTCATGAACCGATGGTTGTGAATGTTCCACATGTAACACCCAAACCCAAATACTGTCTTCGGTTAGGGTTTCGATGTTTACTATTCATTTATCATTGTTCAACTTTAACATCATATCATTCAACTTTATTTATATAAATAATAATAATTTCACTTCACACGCTATATATATTGTCATTTAATCATAACACAATTTGACAAGGGCAAAAATGGTATTTCCAATATTTTTATAGACTTCTATCGGTACCTTGTGGACAAGTATCGGTAGTAGCCAAGTCAGTAAACAATTCAGAAACTGTGCAGATTTCTACTAGTTTTTGTACTGGTTCTACCGATGCAAGTATAATTTCTACCAAAACAAGTCATGTAACTATTGATACTAAAAACTCCAGAGAGTTAAAATTCTCACCCTGCAACTTCTACCAATACAAGTATACAAACTACCGATACGTCAAAACAGATAACTACCGATTCTTACAATTCAACTATCGATACAACCTAAGTTAGTGAACAACCTCTCTCCTACCCTATAGTTCTACCGATACAAGATAAGTTCTACCAGAATAAGTACACAAAATCTCAAGAATTATGCCAAAACACAAGTTTAATAACTCAAACATACCCAACTTCAATCACACAACATACATAATTTTCAAGTTTTTACATAGCATCTTAAGTTTGTTTATACTCTAAATTTCACTTCATGCATACCACATACAACATAATAAGTTTATATCATCTCTAACATAAACAAAAGATAATATCATTCCTAGTACATGCCATTAGATCGAGTGATGCAAAAACTACCAACAAACTCCACGAGAGTGTGACTTCAAAGAGATGACGATGATCCGATCTTCAATCAGCAAAACGATCTACAAAACAACAACAATAATTATGGTAAGCTTCATAACTTAGTAAGTTCGATAGTTTAAGTAGTTACCAATATTGTAATAAGCAACAATAGCTCCATCGAGCCATGATAATCCCATTGTTCTTTGAGTTAGATACGACTCCACTATCCTGTCTATAACTTTTTGTTACCAGTACTGGATGCTGCTCACACGAGCTGTCAAAGACTTGCAACAGATGCGGAAACCCTAGCCATTGGTACAGTGTTTGTCTGTACTGTAAACTGTCCCCTAACGATGTTGCTCACACGAGCTGTCGGGAGTATGCATAAAGCATGAGTCCCAACCATCGAAGGGTCTATAATCCATTTAGGATTCTTATCACTTTTCTGAATCACGATAATGCTCACACGAGCTGTTGAGGACTCGCAACATATGCGGTACCCCAACCATAGTGTTGGTACTTTTCAACGGCATAAAGCCTATTATCTTTTTCATTTCGTTTCTCCATTCTCTTTGATGCCAAATACTTCTAATTGCATGAATATTGATAATATAAAAACAAGAAATTTCTATGTAAAATTTTCATTACGAACTTATCGGACTCGATTGCAGTTTAGGATAGACTTTAGGGACTAATCTACCAATTTCCCTTTTCCATGATTTGTAGCACGATCGTAGTTTTACATCCAAAAATCATTCAATTTCTTACATTAAACACTCAATCAGATCATATAACATAATTCAGTCCGTTTTGGGAAAATATGATTTTACCCCTAATATTTTCCTTTTATTCAATCTAGTCCTTTCAACACAAAACATGCAAAATAACCATTCTCTCACACAAATAACCTTAGCTGAATACCGTAGGGTGTTTATCCCACTCCTTCACACATTTATTTTCACAACAATACATGTAATTTCACCATTTTCACATTCAGTCCTTAAACCTTAATTTCATCAAAAATCACTTTACAAAAAGATTTATCCCAAGTACCGAACATTCAAATATATCAAAAGCTTTCAAGAACAAGCATTTTCAATAATGGCAAGTTTCCTAACATTTGATAGATTTACAAATTAGTCCTTGCATATGCTAGATTAAGCTAATACGGACTCAAAAACATAAAAATTACTAAAAACGATCAATGTTTACTCACCCAATCAAGCCTCAAAAGTTAAAAATGGCAGAATCCTAGTTTTCCTCTTCTTTTTCGTGGAGAAGATGAAGAAATAAGTGGATTTTTTCCCATTTTCTATTTTAATTTCATATATATTATCAATGACAATTTTGTAAATATTTAGACTTTCATCATTAAGCTTTATTAACCCATTTTTAATCTTGATTATACCCATTTATACTTAATTTGACTCATGCTAACCCACCCACTAACATTTCTTTTGTTAATTTACTCATTTGGTCCTTCTAATTAATCTTCTCTACTTTCGTACTCATTACAATTTAGTCCTTTCTATTCAATTAATTATCTAATCAGTAAAATTTCTGAACCAAAATTTAATATGGTGCATATAACACCATAAATATTAAAATAAATAAACTTACAACTCAACTTGTTAGATTTGTGATTCCGAAATCACTGTTTCTGACACCATTGAAAATCGGGTTGTTACACCATAAGTAATTGATGATAGAGATAGACCAAATTGAGAGCATGTAGTGCCAGTTCTTGATAATGTCGGTCCAGGTATTTTGCGGCCACAAATTGATGCTACTCATTTTGAGCTAAAACCAGTTATGTTCCAGATGTTGCAAACTGTTGGACAGTTTGGAGGATTACCTACAAAAGATCCAAGTATGCATTTGCGATTATTTTTGGAGGTATATGATTCTTTTAGACAACAAAGTGTTCTTGAAGATGCCTCGCGATTGAAATTTTTTCCTGATTCTTTACATGATTGACCAAGAGCTTGGTTAAATGCCTTGCCATCGGGTATGATTTCATCTTGGAATGAGTTATGCCAAAGATTTTTGCTACGATATAATCCGCCAAATATGAATGCAAAGATGAGAAATGATATTACATCATTTAAGCAATTAGATGATGAAACACTTTATAAGGCGTGAGAGAGATATAAGGATTTGTTTAGGAAATGTCCTATGCATGGTTTTCCACATTGGACACAAATGGAGATGTTTTATAATGGGTTGAATGCGCACACAAGAATGGTAGTTGATGCGTCAGCAAATGGTACATTGTTGGATAAGACATACAATGAGGCATATGAAATATAATAGAAAATTGCGAATAATGATTATCAATATCCAACAGTAAGAATGAATTTGTAGAAGAAATGCTAGTACAATGGAGTTAGATGAAATTACATCAGTTATAACACAAGTATCTTCGTTGGCTAATATGATCAAAACTATGCAGAAACCAAGCATGGCTAGAGAAGTGAAAGTTGCTGAAGCAAAATGCGTATATTGTGGAGATGATCATATTTTTGAAGAATGTTCGTCCAATCCAACATCTGTTTGTTACATAGGGAATTTCAATAGAGGTAATCATAATCCTTATTCTAACACATATAATGCAAGTGGGAGACAAAATCCAAATTTTAGTTGGAGCAATAATCAAGGAGTCAATTCGGGCAATGCTATTAGACAAAATATTGATAGAGAACCTGGATTTGAACCTAATCTGCAAAAGCAAAATTAACAACAAAATGGAGGTTTGTCGTCAATAGAAAATTTACTGAAAGAATATATGTCTAAAAATGATGCAATTATTTAGAGTCAAGCCGCTTCATTGAGAGCATTGGAAAATCAAGTTGGGCAAATTGCTAATGCAATGAGTTCACGTCCGCAAGGAACGTTACCAAGTGATACTGAGAATGCAAGATTGCAAGGAAAATAGCATTGCAAAGCCATTTCACTTACAGGTTATCAATTATTTGTTGATGATGATTATGATAACGAATTTGTTATAACAGATGATGAAGGAAGTCTAGAGTTAGTTGTTGAAGCAAAAAGAGAGATGGAAGATGTTATGTTGAAAGCTGAAAAGAAAATTGTTCAAATAGAGGTTGAGCCAAGCAAAGAAGAAAATCATGATATTGGTGATGTAAAGGAAACTGTCAAGACAAAATCGTGCCATTAGACAAAAGAAAAGATTTCACCACCATTTCCGCAAAAAATTGAACAGTCAAAGCAAGATGATCAATTTAAGAAATTTTTAGAGGTACTGAAACAATTTCATATTAATATCCCTCTTGTAGAAGCATTGGAGCAAATGCCCAATTATGTGAAATTCATGAAAGACATTCTATCCAAAAAGAAGAGATTGGGTGAGCTCGAGACCATCGCACTTACTGAAGGGTACACAGCAATGTTGGTGAATAAGTTGCCACCAAAGTTAAAAGAGCCAGGGAGTTTCACTGTCCCTTGTGCTATTGGTAACAACTACATTGGTAAGGCATTATGTGATTTAGGTGTGAGTATTAATCTAATGCCGATGTTAGTTTTCAAGAAATTCGGAATTGGAAGAGTGAGACCTATGACAGTGACACTATAATTAGCAGATCACTCATTCGAACATTCGAAGGGTAAGATTGAAGATGTGTTGATTAGATGAATTTATTTTCCCTACGGATTTCATAATTTTAGAATATAAGGCTTTAAAAGAAGTCCCCATTATTTTGGGAAGACCGTTTTCAGCTACAGGTAGAGCTTTAATAGATATGCAAAAAGGTGAATTAACTATTAGAGTTAATGAGAAAAAAGTTACGTTTAATGTGTTTAATGCGTTAAGGTATGTAGATGATGCTTGATCGTGCTATGAACATCATAGCGAATATGTGCAAGCGTACGCTGTCGATACATGTATAGTAGGCAGAAGTGAATCTGTCGAATATCGATTCCACAGAGATGGTTGTTTATGTTTAAATCTGTCGAAACAATTTGAGTTAAAATGAAAAGAACTGTTAAGAGTAATGTCAACGCAAGCTGGTTAAAACTACACAGGTTAAGAGTTAAATCTTATCAGCGTAAATGTAATATAAATTGTCAGAGTAAATTAATCAAAAATCGATTGATTGTTGAGATGATGTAATGTAAATTCAGAAATATAAAAGAAATTGATCAAGTGTAAAGAATTGGAGGATCACTGACTTCACAAGTTGGTAACGCTAAATGTGACTACAAGGTAACTAATAGATGAATTGTCGCTGCAATTACGTCTCAATGAGATCTTATTGCTATCAAACTCTTTGTTTAACAAAGACCCAAGTACTCACAATTACGACACCTTCCAGTGTTGCTGCTTTGTACTCAAGAAAAAGTGGCCAGAATTCCTTCTTGCCTCAAGCAACTTCCATTGTTTTGCTTGTTAATCTAACTTGTCACCACACCTTCTAGTGATTGTGACTGTAATCGCACTTCTGTGGTTAAAACAGTTAAATCCAAATATAAACATGAGAAGAATTGAGTAGAAATCAAAGTAAATCTAACATTAATAGATACTTTCGTATACAATTAATAGCCAATAGAATTCATCAACTTTTAAGAGGGATTAAAGAAGAAATTGAAGCATTCTATTCCTAGTCTACTAGAATCCTCCCTTAACCGCTTCTATTGTGTCGCACCTAGGTACTTCTCGTCAGAAGCAGTTGCTTCCTTGTTGCATCAGGTCACCTTCCTCCGGAATCAAGCTTCTATGGTAGTTGACTTTGGGAATGAATGAGAGAAATTGTAGAGTTGAATTCTTCATGGATTGATATTGATCTTCTCCTTCTTCCTTCTATTTATAATCACTGGCAATTATAGATCTTCCTCCCTTTTTAGATTAAACTCCTTTTTTTGCAGTTGTAGAAGTTTGTTATTGTCAGCTATGCACTCACACGGATCTGATTTGTTCATTAGTCAGTTGCAGATTGTTGCAACACTGCTGGGCACAAATTATGATTTTAATTTGCTGCGACAACTTATCATTTTCCTACGCTGGTGCTTCTGGATATGTTAGCAGCGTAAAATCCTTGATAAAATGTAGAAGCATTTATGTGATGACATATTTGACCGCAATTTTGGATCAAACTTGTGACTGCAACTCTGAATGCTTTCCTACTCTGATCTTCCTAGGTGGATTTCTACTCTGACAACTTTAGACGCAAAACTAGTACTAAATACAATGACATTAGTAGAACAAAAGAGATAAAATGAAAGGAAGTAAGATCAAACAACACTGAGTTAGAAAATGCAAATACTAAGTATGAAATGCTAAAAATGTATACTAAATATGATAAAGACTTATACACTAATTTAAGGAGAAATTAAGTGTCATTTCTAATGCTATCACACCCCCAAACTTGAGCTTTTACTAGTCCTTAAGTAAATAAAAGTTAGCAAAGTTATATCCAAATTCTTGTCACCACATTCATCATTCTAGCAACTTATATTTTCTGAAATCCTAATGAATAAATTGTATTCATATGCTAGAATATTGCGCCGACAATTTATAGACAAGAATAATCAAAATTGCAACTTCACTAATGCTAGCATCATACTTTAAATCTTAAATCCTCTTAACCAATACAACATTTATTATATAGTAATATACATATATATGTATATATATATATATATATTCTTCTTTTATCAACTTTTCTTTCTTTAATTCTTTCTTTTTTCTTTTATGCAACTGAGGGATGTCATTGCAATACTAGACTCTTGTTCCTGGGCAATAATGATGGGGTGCAACAAACCCCTAGGGAGCATGTAATTACACCAACAGACACTCTTGCAGTGACAGCCATTAGCTAGATAACTTTTCTAACACTTGTAGTGGAGTGTTCCCCCTTGTTGAGTCACAATGCATCCACATTGGAGTTTCTTTTATTTAGTAAATATAATTATATACATAGCTATAATATGGTAAGTTAATTCAATATTTAAAGAATGATACTACTAATTTATTACTAATGCAATCTTAACCATTCATCCAAAAATAGAAGAATTCAACATTCAATCACATTCATTCAATTCACGCATTAGCATTCCAAATAATTTAAGAATTTACGTATCGAATGAAAAAATTGTGGTCACATTTTTCTTAACTTTGCATATTTTAATTCAACTAAAAAGACATATATATTCCTAAACTTGTAGGTGTAATTGCATTTCCATTCCCAACTTCCCCCCAAACTTAATGTCTGCATTGTCCCCAATGCACTGACAATACTATACAGATAATAATGAAAATGCAACTACAATGCAAATGCTAGAACAAATAAAATGCAGAGATAATAAAAATGCAATGATAATTAAAAGAAATGCATGCAACTAACTACTGAAAAGTAAACTAACTCAGTGTGTTGCAGCCTCGGAAGTGGCTACTTTGGACTTCTTTTTATTCTTAGGCACTACTCTTTGCTTTTCTTCTGTGCCTTTCGTTTGCGCCTCTTCTCTTTTGGTTTAACCAGTGGAGTTGATTGCTCCTCCATTGCTGGTTGAATGTCGGCTTCATCGACAGTCACGTCCGATGTATGGATCTCAGCAAGTGGTGCCAAGTATGGCACTATAGCTAGAGGATTGGAATCCTCATTGTCGGATGTGACTGCCTCGGCCCAACTCGTCCTAAATGGCACTAATTGTTCAACAGATGCACCCACATTGGTGGGTGCGTCGACAAATTCCTTCGATAAATTTGTCTAGGCAACATCTTCTTCTTTTTCTTGCTTCTCTTCTATTTCTTCTTCTTTTCTTTCTTCTTCTTCTGCCTCAATACCCACAGAAGTAACTGGCTTGTGCTCCTCCGCAGTAGCAGCCTCTCTCTCCACTATAGTGGTCCCCAAACTGTTTGATAGTTCATCTTCATAGAGGCTGGCTATGTTTCGAAAGCAATCTTCCATTTCCTTGGATTGCGCCTCTTGATCCTTATTATCAGAGATGTGGATTCTATTTGGGGACTGGACGGACTGGTTTCTGCCTTCTGAACCGTGCTGCTCTGATGATGGAGTGGCTTTATCAATAATAGGAGGGAACACAGGGAATTCAGGCATCAGATTCTGCTCAAACCTCTTAATACGCTGATAATAGAAGTGTTCCATGCCCTAGTATAGGCATAGAATAAGTTCTGTTTGAACTGCATCTTGTTAATTGCACCGACAAGTTTGATTTGTCTACTGCTCATATGATCAACAAACTTTTCAATCTGCTCATCTGCTTATCTTTTTGTTCCTTTTTCCCTTTTCCTTCTTTGACGGTAGTTTACAAAATGAAACCACACCTTGCTTTGAACAGTAAGGTAGCAACGGTGCATGGTGTAGTTGTTTAGATTGTTTCTAGTCTAAACCGCACCGTCGATGCATAAATCATTCAGTAAAAGCTCTGCACCTTCCTCTATCAAGTTTTCCAAGAACTCAACATGTTCATTCTCTCCCTTAGCAATATTGAAGAGAGCATTTATGTCGTCAACACTTCAGGGCACCAAACCTTTACGAACAAATTTGAATTCTTGTTCCGGATCAACCAGGTTAGCGTAAAATTCCCTTACCATGGAGGGAGAGTACCCGGCTGGATGGTCACAAAACTGCTTCCATCTCAAATGAGAAATTGTTCTGGTGACCTGCTTCCCAGTGTTAGTTGCAGGGACAACTGAAATCCTTGCTCAGGAAGATAGTTCCTTTTCAACATCACTTCATGATAACGGTCCTTCGTCGCTTTCAATAGAAATAGAACAGGCTCCTTAGGTTGTGGTTGGTTGGCCTTTTTGACCATAGTAGCCAAGGATTCAACCACTGATTTGGATGGGGTTTTCGCTCCGTGAGTTCTTGCCATGACTACTGAAATAAAGAGAGTGAGAATATTTTACAGAAAAAAAGAAGGTTGAAGTCAAAGAAAATACAGAAACAATGGTGGTTGTGACTATGCGAGAACAGTTAGCACAAAAATGGAGTTTTATAGACGATGGAGGCGAAGAGACATAATGATTGCTAAGATTATACTGTGCCCGCAACTCATAAATGCTAGGACATAGATCGTACTATTTTGAAATGATCCAACGGTTGGGGATTGAGGTGAATCAATCGGCGTGATTCTTGCCCAAAATGTTTCGCTGCGTCATCAATGCAATGCGTCGACAAGTCGTGCTATCATGTGCGTCGACAAAAAGGAGATCTTTTATTCCTGCATAAAACTAAAGAAAACAAATTAAAAGAAAACAAAAGACAAAAAGTAAATATCAATGACATTCTTAAGTAAATGTGACCAGGTTAATGGTCTTGTTTTGTTCGTTGATGCCTGGGCTACTATAATGCTTCAATTGTTGCCCATTCACTTTAAATTGGTGCCCATCATTCAAATCTTTGATTGTCACCACACCATGTAAAAATGCTTCGACAACTTCAAAAGGTTTTGACCACCTTAAGCGCAATTCCCTGGATGCAATTTTAAACGTGAGTTAAATAAAAGCACTAACTACCAGGAAAAAATTGTCGCCGAAAAAAGATGTTGTCATGCCATCGTTTAGTTTTTTCTTTATAAATGGCAGCATTATCATAAGCATCGTGTCAAATTTCTTCCAGCTCTAAAATGTCCAACAATCTTTCCTGTCCAGCAGCATCATAGTTCACGTTCACTTGCTTGATTGCCCACATGGCCTTATGTTCAGGTTCGACAGGCAAGTGACATGATTTTCCAAACACTAGCTGATATGGCGACATCCCTAATGGTGTTTTGTATGCAGTGCGAAGCGCCCACAACGCATCATTCAACCACAATGGTCAATCTCGTCGAGATGGGATAACCACCTTCTCAAGAATACCCTTGATTTACCGATTAGATACTTCCATTTGTCCATTTGTTTACGGATGATATGCGGTTACCATGTGATGTTTCACACCGTAACATTTCAAAGCTATCGCCACCTGATTACAATGGAAATGAGTGCCTTGATTGCTTATTAATGCTCGAGGTGTTCCGAATCGTGTAAGGATATATGTGTGAAAGAACTTTAACACTGTCTGAGCATCATCCCTGGAACCGCGATTGCTTTGATCCACTTGGAGAAATAGTCAACAGCTACCAGAATATACACATTCCCAAAGGAATTTGGAAATGGTCCCATGAAGTCTATACCCCAAACATCAAAGAGCTCAACCTTCATGATAGGTTGTTAGAGCATCTCGTTGCGTCGAGATATGGATCCAGTGCCCTGACATTTGTCACACTATTGAGCAAAATTGTGTGCATCTCGAAATAATGTAGCCAGTAAAATCTTGATTGTAGGACCTTTGCAGCAGTCCTAACATCACCAAAATGGCCTCCACAAGGAGCATCATGTCAATCTTTCAAGATAGAAAGAATTTCTTCCTCAGGATCGCAACGACAAATGATGTTGTAAGCTCATACCTTGAACAAGTATGGCTCATTCCAATGATGTTTCGTAGCATCCGGAAGAAATCTGACCTTCTTATGACCTGTTGCACTTAATGGTAGCTTTTCACAGACTAGGTAATTGACGATATCTGCATACCATAGAGATGCGTCGACAAAGAATAATTTCTCATCTGGAAATGCGTCAATAATATGTCATTTATTTCCATCTTCGCTTCCAGTTTTCAAATGAGATAAGTGGTTTGCTACTTGGTTTTCCGATCCTTTCCTGTCCTTAATCTCAACACAAATTCTTGTAATAAAAGGATCCATCTAATCAGCCTAGATTTTGCATCTTTCTTAGTAAAAAGGTATGTCAAAGTAGAATGATCAGTATACACTATAATTTTTGCGCCGATAAGATATGAACGAAACTTGTCAAATGCAAAAACTACTGCTAGCAACTCTTTCTCATTGGTTGTGTAACTCACCTGTGCTTCAGTTAGAGTCTCACCAGCATAATAGATTCAATGAAATACCTTATCCTTTCTTTGTCCAAGCACAGCACCTACAGCAAAGTCACTCACATCGCACATTACCTTGAATGATTGTGACCAATCTGGTGCGACGACAATGGGTGCCTATACTAATTGCTGTTTAATCTTTAGAAATGCTTCCAAACAAGCTTCATCGAACAAAAATTTTTTATTTTGCTCTAACAAAGAGCAAAGTGGTTTTGCTATTTTGGAGAAGTCTTAGATGAATCTTCTATAAAATCCGGCATGGCCGAGAAAACTCCTTATTACCTTTACATTATTCAGTGGAGGTAGCTTTTCAATGATTTACACCTTCGCTTTATCTACTTCAATGCCCTGACAAGATATTCGATGACCAAGGACAATTCCTTCGGTTGCCATGAAATAGCATTTTTCCCAGTTTAGAACCAAGTTGGTGTCCTCGCATCTTTTCAACACTTTTGCTAAATTATCAATATATCAAAATTTTTCCCATACATAGAGAAATCATCCATAAATACCTCTAATGAATCCTCGATCATATTAGAGAAGATGGCCATCATGCACCTTTAGAATGTGGCTGGGGCATTACACAAATCAAATGGCATCCGTCGAAAAGCAAAGATTCCAAATGGGCATGTAAAAGTTGTCTTTGCTTGATCCTCTGGTGCGATTGCGATCTGGTTGTATCCAAAGTATCCATCAAGGAAACAGTAATAGGCCTTACCAGCTAGCCTATCCAACATTTTATCAATGAACGGAAGTGGGAAGTGATCCTTCTTTATGGCTACATTTAAATGACGGTAGTCCATACACCCTCGCCAACCTGTAACAGTGCGAGTAGGGATTAGCTCATTTTTATTATTACTTACCACTATGATGCCACTCTTCTTAGGCACACATTGGACCGGGCTCACCCATGTGTTGTCCGAAATTAGGTAGATTATGCCTACGTCCAACCATTTAATAATCTCCTTCTTCACTACTTCCTTCATTTTCTCATTCAGTCTTCGTTATTGCTCAATTGACTATTTTCCTTCGTTTCCAACCTAATTTTATGCATATAGAAAGAGGGACTAATGCCTCTGATGTCTGCTATGCTCTAGGCGATAGCTCTTTTGTGCTACTTCAATATTCCGATTAATTTTTCTTCTTGGTTCATGTTGAGACTTGCGCTAACAATCACTGGTAATGTATCATTGTCACCTAGGAAAACATATTTTAGGTGTGTTGGCAATAGCTTTAACTCCAGAGTCGGAGCTTCTTCAACCGATGGTTTAAAAACAAGGATCATCCGATTAGTCAGATCCAAAGATTCCAATTGCCAGCCATGTTTTAGCTCACAAACATTAACCTCAACTTTGTAGTCACATTCAGGTGGGATATTGTCATCAGTTGTCACTGCATATTCCTCTGGTACTACTAATGTAACAGCTTATTTTTCTGTGGTGTCGAAAACAGTGGTTTTGGGACCACAAACCCGACGGGAAAATTTTTATAATGAGTGATTAAATTAAATAAGTTAGTATAAGCGGTTTGGTTCAAAAGTCAAGTGGTTTTAGAAAACGAGGTATCGAGACCTCGTTTTTGAAACTTATGTCGTAAATGTTTTTATTAAATATTTACAAAGTCTTAATTGAAGTTCGATTGGGTAATTTTGATGATTAATTGCTTAATTTAGGAAAAAGGAGTAAATTATAAAAGAGGTAAAAGTTAATTCCTATTGATTACAAAAAAGGGACCAAAGTAGTAATTACACCATGGTCAAAAAGTCCAAGCGGTGGTGGATATGATTACCATCCACTAACTTTTGGGTTATTTATTCATTAAGTCCTAATTAGTTTAGGACTAAATTGAAAACAAGTTTGTTTAATTAAAATTTAATATAATTGAAGGACCAATTAATAAATTAGACCCTCTTTAAATGGCCTAATAATAGAAATGATGTGAAACTCTTTAGATTTTGATAAATTGCAATTAAATCCTAATAAAATGAGGATTTACTATTTGGTTTAAATTAGTATGATTAGGAATGGTGGTTTCGAGGCAAAAATTCAATGTGTTAGACCGACCGTAAATATTAATTATTTAATATTTACGAGGTCATTAGTATAGTATAAAATTTGGTTAAGAAATTCTATCGTTTAAGTAGTTAATTAAGTAAAAAGGATTAAATCGTAAAAGGTGCAAATGTTGAATTATATTAATTCAAGGTAAGCTAAGGTACTTGAATGGTAATTATACCATTGTAAGTGTAAGTGGACGGTTTATCCTTTGATATGGGTTGAAATTGAAAGAATTAATTAAGGGTAAAATAGTAAATTGATAAATAAATGGTTTTTAAACCAAATTAAGAAAGAAAACAAAGGTTTTTCATATTCTTCTTTAGAAATTATGATCGAAACCCTAAGAAGAGAGGCAAGAACATTTGGCCATTTTTGAATCCTCAATAGGTAAGTGAAACTTCGTCCGTTTTTAGTGATTTTTATGTTTTTGAGTATGTATTAGCTGAATCTAGCTAACTCAAGGACCAATTTGTGATTTTATCAAATGTTATAAATTTTTCCATTGATGAATAAGCTTTTTCTTGAAATTTTATGGAATATTTATAAGCTTGGTTGTTAGATTTTATTATTTGTTAAAGTAGTTTTTGATGATTTTAATGTTTAAGGACTAAAATGTTAAGGTGATAAATTTGTAAGGACTTAAGGTGAAATAATTGTAAAGGTGGGCTGTATTGAAGTACTATAGTATTCGGTTGAACTTGATTTTGTTAAAAATGGTTAAATTTGCAAGTTTGAGCTAAAGGACTAAATTGAATAAAAGTGAAAAGTTAAGGGCAATTTTGTAAAAATACCAAAAATGATTAATTGCATCAAATGATTAAAAATTCATGTTTATTTAAATAATTTAATGAAATTATTGTAATAGATCAAGATCGTGTCTCGATCGTGAAAAAAGGAAAATTACGGATTTGCCCCTAGAGTTTACTTTAACTGCAATTTCATCCGATAAGTTCTTAATGTTAAATTATTATTAATAACTGCTTATAACTGCCTTTCTAATGATTGTTGGAAATGAGAAACAACGATTGGAAACGTGAAAGATAGAAACGACGAGATTAGAATTTCTCGGCCTTGTGCCAAAAATGAAAAATGGTCCGATGGCTGAGATTCTGCATTTTTTGCGAATTCTCTACAACATATTGAGTCACCGTAAGGTGAATAGAATCCAACAAAAGGATTAAAGTCCCTACAATGGCTGAGATTTATGCTTGTTTGCATATTCTCGTCAGCTTAGTGTGAGCAGCATCGTAGGGAATAGATATATCGTATTAATGGCTAAGACTAGCATTGTATATTGGTAACAGGCATGACCTTTGGGTCAATAGGGAAAGAAATGAGCATCATGGCCTTTGGGTCAATAGGGAGTAAGCATGACCTTTAGGTCAATAGGGAGAAAATCAGATATCGATCATCGAAGTACAGTTCTGATTTGGCTCGACTGATTTACGAATTCGTTAAACACATGTTATTCGATAAATTGATAAACCTTGCGAACTTATTAAGCTATGAAAGCTTACTAGTGAATTGTTGTTATTTTGTAGATTTTATTTTGCTGCTTAAAGATCGGATCACCTCGAAGAAATCACACTATCTCGGGAGCTCGTTCGGTAGTATTTACATCACTTGGTTATATGGCATGTACTAGGATGATGTTACCCTTGAAATGCTTGATTTTAGAATGTTGATTTCTTTGCTGCACTAAACTTGCATGCTTGCTTGATGTTCTAATTAAGCAAATGTGTTTAGTAATAAGTTGACATGTGCATTTAAGAATCCTTGTGTTGGTTGATTGCATCTTGTGTTATATGATGAAACAAGTATTGTCATGTATAGATTTTGTAATATAAGAACTTGAATAAGAGTTTTGTATTGAATGATGATGGATAAACTTGAGGACTTGTGTGATTAAATGAATTCTACATACTTGTTTCGGTAGAACCCCTGCATGTATCGATAAATGTATAGGGCAGGAGAGAGGTTATTCACTGGCATGAGTTGTATCTATAGTTGTATAATAAGTACCGATAGTCTTGCCCATAGGAGTATCTGTAGTTTATGTACTTGTGTCAGTAGAAGCTGCAGGGTAGTACATCTTGGTTCTTTGGAGTTTTTAGTACCGGTAAAAGCATGATTTGTTTCGGTAGAAGTTTCACTCGTATCAGTAGAACTATCATACGTATCGATAGAAGTCTGCACTATTTTTTAAATTGTTATTGACTTGAAAACTACTGATACTTGTCCAATAGGTACTGGTAGAAGTCTCCTAGAGTTGTGGTAATGACATTTCTACCCTTATTGAGTTGATAAACAAAGTAAGAATAACGAAACTATAAATATATATATATATTTTTAATAAATCAAGAAAGATGTTAAAATAAGATTTGAATATGTTATTATCTGAGGCACGAATGCATGTGATCTCAAAACCCTAACCGACGATGGTGTTGGGTATGAGTACTATACAATGATAGTAAGAAGGATTGATGTAGCTTGGATGATATTGTGATATTATGGTTGACATGGAATATGGATGTCATGATTTATGAAATGAATATTGATTCCTTTTGCGATGTAATGATAAGTATGTTTGGTTATAGTTTGGTTAGTTAATGGTGAGAACTGTGTGGTTGAGATACAGGACCATGTGATCCCTGATGGAAAATATTTGTACGTGATTCCTAAGTTCTTTCGTGAATGAATTTGATTATTGATTGATTGAAAGGTTGTAAATGAATGTGTAAAATTAAATGTAGTTAGTATTCTGAGTTACAAGTTATAATTGTATAAATTGTGATTGAATTGTATGTAAAAAAGACTCAAAAAGTTCTATAAACCCTGAGACCTTGGACTAGAGATGGTTTTGGGTTTTTGGGTGTTACAACTGAACTTCGTTCGTTAAATTCCTCTGTAATTAACTCATCCAGAACATCAATGTGGTGACATTGTTCCTTACTTCGTGATGGAGATGCTTCAAAAACACTAAAGGTTACATGTTTATAGTTGTGACGCATGATCAACTCGCCCTTGAAAACTTCTATAAGTGTGCATCCCGTTGCAAGAAATGGGTGCCCCAGAATAATGGGCACCTCCTTATCAGCTTCACAATCAAGTATGATGAAATCTGCCGGGAACACAAACTTATCGACATGGACGTTTGTCCTTCAGGTTGTGCCAAAGATCTGTCTGCAAGTTGTAATGTCACCACAATGGCCTTCAAATGACCAATCCCTAATTTCCTGAAAGTTGACAACGGCATAAGATTAATGCTAGCTCCTAAATCACATAAAGCTTTACCAAGGTAATGGTTACCAATGGAGAATAGTATTGCAAAATTATCAGGATCTTTCATTTTTTATGGCAATTTATTTGTCAGTTTAGCGTTACACCCTTCTGTGAGTGCAATCGTCTCAATATTGGATTTCTTCTTCTTTGATAGTAGCTCCTTCATAAATTTCCCATAGCTGGGAATCGGCACAAGAGCATCAACTAGAGGTATATTAATATGTAATTATTTCAAGGTAGATACAAACATTTGATAATCTCTGTCATGATCTTTTTCCTTGAATCGCTAGAAATGGCAAAAGTATGTTCATAACGGGTTGTTTTGTTGTAACCGGTTGTGTCGACATGGGCAGTTGCGTCGACAACTTTTTAAGATGAATGGTCAGCATCGATGTGACTACTGATGGTTCCTCCTCATTTGCTGCTGCTGTGTCTTCTTCAGTTGCAACTTCTCCTTGTTGCTTTGGTTCGTTTGCATTGACAGGTGCTTGGTTGGAGCTGCTACTTTGTTCGGCAGTTTGCTTTCCACTTTGAAATGTGATAACCTTGCAATGCTCCTTTCCTTTTTGATTTGAATTTTCAATGTCACTAGGTAAAGCACCTGGTGATCGTGTGCTCAAGCTAGAAGCCAGTTATCCTAGTTGTGCTTCAACCGCTCGGATGGAAGATGAATTTCCTTGTACAATTGCTTCTGTTCTCTTAATATGCTCACGCATCAAAGCTTCAAGAGTAGCTAATGGATCTGATCTTGGTTAAGAATACTGTTGTTGTTGTTAATGTTCTCCTTGCATATTTGGTAGCACAGTTTATTGTGGTTGCATTTGAACCTGTGGTTGCATATGAGTATGTGACTGCATCTGGTTTTGTGATCGCATCTAGTCAGGCTACGCATACACTTGAGGATTGTGATTATAATTCTGCTGCTGTTGACCGTAACTCCCTTGTCTAAAGTTACCTTGATTTGAGGAATTTCCATATCTGTGTGTGGACGCATTCTGACTCCCCCAAGGTTGTTGACCTCTACTTGAACTGTTGTATGAGTTACCATATGAATTTCCACGGATGTTATTAACATAGAATGAATTTTTAGCATGCTGTGGGCAATCCTCATAGCTATGGTTGTCGTCGCAAATTTCACAGGAAAACGTCGGGACATCCATCTATTGGGCTACTTTAATAGGAGCAACATCACTTGTCCCCTTCATGTTTTTAATCATATTTTCCAATGAGGATACTTGTGTGCTTAAGGCTGATATAGCATCTAATTCCATAACTCCAGGATTTGTTTTCACTTGAGCAGAACGAGAAATCGAGTATTGATAATCATTTTATGCAATTCTCTCTAAGATTCGCACGGCTTCATTGTAAGTTTAATCACAATAAAGGACCATTAGTAGATGCATCGACAAGATTTCTTGTTTTCACATTTAATCCATTGCTGAAGATCTCAATTTGTGTCTCCTGTTGGATTCCATGCATGGGACAACGTCTGAGAATAGTATTGTAGCATTCCCACGTAGTATGGAAATTCTCATCATCCGATTGATGGTATGTCGTGATATCATTCCGTAATCTAGCATTACTTGTGGGTGGATTGAATCGTAAAATGAACTGAGTTGCTAGCACATTCCATGAAGTAATAGATCTAGCTAGTAAACTAAGAAATCAAGTATGTGCCCTTCCTTGCAAAGAGTAAGGGAACAACTGCATCTTCAAGGCGTTATCAAGAACACCATGTTGACTGAAAGAAACACATATAAGCAGAAAAGATTTGAGATGCTCCTTCGCATCTTCGTGAGGTAAACCTGCATATTGTCCATTCGAGTTAAGCATTTGGAACATCACCAGTTTTAATTCAAAATTACCAACTTGTATTGCTGGTCTAACAACCCCTGGTTGTAAATCATCGAGCACAGGAACAACAAAGTCTCTAATTGTCCTGTCTGGAATTTGCTCTTCTTGTGGCAGCAGTATATTGTAGACTACTTATGGCTGCACTGGAGAAACAGCATTTTGTGGTAGTAATGATGGTAGATAGTTATTATTTCCAGCCATTTTTCTTTGCTCTTGTCTTTTCCTCCGAATTGTCCTTTCAAGTTTCGGATCAAAACTAAAAATGTTGTTAGGATTTCTCCTTATGGACATAAAACACCTAACAAAGAAAATTGAAAAGAATTACAAAAGATTAGTAATCAATAAATGGTTAGAAAAGAAACTAGCTGATAGGTCATCTGAACGACCGAAGGGAATTCTAGAGGACATATTAGTTCAAGTGCGATATCTCCATCTTACTAGATTTTGTGGTGCTAGATTTTGAAGAAGACAGGGATATCCCCATCTTGCTAGGAAAACCATTCTTAGCTACATCTAGATATACCATTGATCTAAATACAACCGAACTGACGATGCAAATCAATGGTGATGTAGAAATCTTCAAATGTCGAGATACGCACGATGGAACAGAAAACCAGAATTAGCACTGCCACTCGCTCGACTTAGATAAAGGCGAATGAGCTAGTAAAATCCCTTTCATGAATAAAGAACGTATCAATAGATTTAAAGAAAGGGATCGATTTAGGGAAATGGAAAAACTCAATGAGAGATGGACTAAATCGAAATAGAAATGGTTTGATGGGTGTCGAAACCACCAAATAAATATTCCTACGATAAAATAATACAAAATAGTAGTATAAGGTAGTAGGGTCGATTCCATAGGGACTGGTTGTTGTAATCAACTTTCGTGTTTTTCTCTTGAATAGGATTTTTGTCGTGCCAACAGTCGTGCCCACGACTTGAAACTGACTTGCTGGAAAATTAATAAATAAATCAGGGGGTGGATGAAAATGTTCAAAAAATAAGTGAAACAGTAGAAAGGAACAATTTTAAAAATCGTAAAATAACATAAGAAAATAAATACAAATTTTGTAATCAGAATTAATAAGCCTTAGCCTTAAACTCAATGTGCTTCGGTTTCCGATTCGATCCTTGAAAAGGTGTTTTCTCCTTCGAAAAATAAGCTGATTATAGCAGCTAAGAATGTCCTAGCCACCAATTCTTCCTTTTGTAATTGGTTCCGATACGACTTGTCAAACCAACCCTTACCGATTGTCTAATCGCGATACATGTGTTTGTAATTCAAGACCTCGATAGCCTTGCATTCTGAAGAACCCAACTCAGATTAACAGCCTCAACCGCGTGGGACATTTAAACCCAATCACTATCTCCTTTGACAAAAATACCACTAGTATGAGCCTGCCAGGATACGTCAATTTGTTCACGGGAATCTGAATATAGCATGGCCCACTCGTCTTCCCAACTATATGCCAAAACGACTCTAACTCAACGTGCACTTTGTGTTGAAAGTGAGTTAACTTTTACGGGACGAATTTTTACTATTCGGATATTTCGGGGAGATGGTGAATACTGTACGAAAGATGTTTAATGCGGATTCGTTTCTCACATTTCTTGACCGGAAAGTACATCGACCTAAAGCCAAGTTGGAAGTTTAGTGAAGCATGAATTTGATCATGTGCTTGTAGGATTATGAAAATAGATTTAATGGTAATGGAAAATGTGGAAAGGAAAAGGGAAAGGGACTTAAAGAACAATTAAACCAACAAAGAAATAAAAAGGAAATTGAAACTGAAAAATGGTAGAATGCTACAGACGAATGGAAATAAAAAATAATAATTGTATTAAACTCTATTTCAAGTGTGTCCTTCAATGTCACCACGAAGCCCTATTTATACACAATTAATTTACTAAATATAGCCTAACCACCACCCAGAATAGTAATTAAATAAAATCAAAAAATCAATTTTTTTATTTTAATCTTTACATGGTCAAACAAAAATCTATTAAATCCTTGATCGTTTCCTGGGTCCGTTCTATGAGGGTAAGCATATCAGATGTGTCCGATAGTAAGACTTAATGGTAAAACAGTGGTACTAACTTCTGTATATTATTGTATATTGAGTTGTGTTCATTAACTGTGAGATAAGTTTTGTTGGGAAAATGCATATTATAGGAATATAATGTGTGTTCACTGTAAAATGCTGCTACATTAAATTAGCACGTCATTACTTAGTCATTCTGAGATATTTTGTAGAAGCAGATATTTGCTAAGACATTCATAAATCTAGAACTTTGATATGCAATATTCCAGACTTATTGATTGCAACCTTGCCTTGTACTGAAGATTTCGCCAATCATTTTTGCTAAGCTTGATAAGTACTTAGTGGATCTGAAGTCTTGCTGGTTAATTCTTGATCAACTTTATTGTTTTGCTTTTTGTTATGACACGCACTTTGCAAACACAAATTATTTTGTTACCATAATTATTTTGTATTCATAATTCTTTTGTCAATAGTCTTAACAAATTCTTCTAAATACCAATCTCTCTGTGGGTACAATACTCTACTTATCACTTTATTACTTGAACGTTGTGTACTTGCACATTTGCGACAGCAATATTATTTTACACGCGACAAGTTTCTGGCTCCGTTGTCGGGGAGATCAATGTAATTCAGTATGATTTTTGTTATATTGTTGAGCTAACACATTTGATTTCGTTATTTTTAATTTTGTTTTGATTTTTTTTGTTGCAGACTTTTGTAAGAATTATATGAGAAGAAGTGGAGATAATTTGCCGGTAGATACAATAATAGAACATTAAGAAGACGTAGAAGAGAGTTGCGAGAGCAAGAAATGGAGAGAATTGAAGGAAGGGAAAATCTTGAAGTTGCTGTTCAAGTAGTTCATGAGTCGGAGGTTGTGAATGTTCCACATGTAACACCCAAAACACGAATACCGTCGTCGATTAGGGTTCTAATGTTTTACTATTTATTTATCACTATTCAACTTTAAAATCATATTATCAACTTTATTTATATAAAAATAATAATTTCACTTCACACACTATATATATTGTCATTTAATCATAACACAATTCGACAAGGGTAAAAATGGTATTTTTAATATTTTTGGAGACTTCTACCAGTACCTTGTGGACAAGTATCGGTAGTAACCAAGTCAGTAAACAATTCAGAAACTGTGTAGATTTCTACCGGTACTTGTACTAGTTCTACCGATACAAGTATAATTTTCATGCAACTACCGATACTAAAATTCTCACCCTGCAACTTCTACCGATACAAGTATACAAACTACCAATACGTCAAAACACATAACTACCGATACTTGCAATTCAACTACCGATACAACCCAAGTCAGTTAACAACCTCTCTCCTACCCTTTATTTCTACTGATACAAGCATAAGTTCTACCAGAACAAGTATGTAGAATCTCAAGAATTATGCCAAAACAGAAGTTAAATAACTCAAACATACCCAACTTCAATTATGCATTAGACCATTACACAACATACATAATTTCAAAGTCTTTACATAGCATCTTAAGTTTATACTCTAAATTGCACTTCATGCATACCACATACAACATAATAAGTTTATATCATCTCTAATACAAACAAAAGATAATATCATTCCTAGTACATGCCATAAGACCGAGTGATGCAAAAACTACCAACAAACTCCGCGATTGTGTGACTTCAAAGAGATGATGATGATCTGATCTTCAATCCGCAGAACAATCTACAAAACAACAACAATAACTGTGGTAAGCTTCATAGCTTAGTAAGTTCAATAGTTTAAGTAGTTACCAATATTGTAATAAGCAACAATAGCTCCATCGAGCCATGATAATCTCATTATTCTTTGAGTTAAATACGAATCCACTTTCTTGTTTATAACTTTCTATTACTAGTACTCGATGCTGCTCACACGAGCTATCAAGGACTCGCAACATATGCGGAAGCCGCAGCCATCGGTTCGGTGTCTGTCAGTACTGTAAACTGTCCCCTAACGATGCTGCTCACACAAGCTGTCGGGAGTATGCATAAAGCATAAGTCCCAACCATCGAAGGGTGTATAATCCATTTAGGATTCTTATCACTTTTCTGAATCATGATGTTGCTCACACGAGCTGTCGAGGACTCACAACATATACGGTACCCCAGCCATCGCGTCAGTACTTTTCAACAGCATAAAGCTTACTATCTTTTTCGTTTCGTTTCTCTGTTCTCTTTGATGCCAAATACTTCTAATTGCATGAACATTGATAATATACAAACAAGAAATTTTTATATAAAATTTACATTATGAACTTACCAAATTGGATTGCAGTTTAGGATAGACTTTAGGGACTAATCTGTAAATTTCCCTTTTTCGCGATCTGTAGCACTATCGTAGTCTACATCCACAAATCATTCAATTTCTTACATTAAACACTCAATCAGATCATATAACATAATTTGATCCTTTTTGGGAAAATTATGGTTTTACCCCTAATATTTTCCTTTTATTCAATCTAGTCCTTTCGACACAAAACATGCAAAATAACCATTCTCTCATACAACCAACCTTAGCCGAATTCCCTACAGTGTTTATCCCACCCCTTCACACATTTATTTTCACAATAATACATGTAATTTCACCATTTTCACATTTTAGTCCTTAAACCCTAATTTCATCAAAAATCACTTTACAAAAAGATTTATCCCAAGTATCAAACATTCAAATATATCAAAAGCTTTCAAGAAAAAGCATTTTGAACAATGGAAAGTTTCCTAGCATTTGAAAAATTTACAAATTTGTCCTTACATAAGCTAGATTCAGACTCAAAAATATAAAAATTACTAAAAACGATCAAGGTTTACTCAGGCAATCAAGCCTCAAAAGTTAAAAATGGAAAAACCCTAGTTTTTCCTCTTCTTTTTCATGGAGAAGATGAAGAAATAAGTGGATTTTTTCCGATTTTCTATTTTAATTTCTTATATATAGTCAATGACAAATTTGTAAATATTTAGACTTTCATCATTAACCTTGATTAACCCATTTTTAATCTTGATTAAACCCATTTATACTTAATTTGACTCATGTTAACCCACCCACTAACATTTCCTTCGTTAATTTACTCATTTGGTCCTTTTAATTAATCTTTTCTACTTTTTCACCCATTACAATTTAGTCCTTTCTATTCAATTAACTATCTAATCAGTAAAATTTCTGAACCAAAATTTAATACGATACATATAACACCATAAATATTAAAATAAATAAATTTATGACACAACTCGTCGAATTTGTGATTCCAAAATCACTGTTTCTAATATCACTGAAAATCAGGCTGTTAACCACAAGTAATTGATGATAGAGATAGACCAATTTGAGAGCATGTAGTGCCAGTTCTTGATAATGTCGGTCCAGGTATTTTGTGGCAACAAATTGATGCTACTTTGAGCTTAAACTAGTTATGTTCCAGATGTTGGAAACTATTGGACAGTTTGGAGGATTACCTACAAAAGATCCAAGGATGCATTTGCGATTATTTTTGGAGGTATGTGATTCTTTTAGACAATAAGGTGTTCTTGAAGATGCCTTGCGATTGAAATTTTTTCCTTGTTCTTTGCGTGATCGTGCAAGAGCATGGTTAAATGCTTTGCTGCGATATAATCCGCCAAATATGAATGCAAAGATGAGAAATGATATTACATCATTTAATCAATTAGATGATGAAACACTTTATGAGGCTTGGGAGAGATATAAGGATTTGTTTAGGAAATGCCCTATGCATGGTTTTCCACATTGGACACAAATGGAATGTTTTATAATGGGTTGAATGTGCACATAAGAATGGTAGTTGATGTGTCAGCAAATGGTACGTGATGTGAGCACGGTCACATCATGTTATGATGCAATTCGAAGATATCGAGATTGGCCCAAACACGAGGGACCCAAGTGCAAAATGAAACATCTTACAGGCCTGATTGATTATTGGGCTAATGTTTTTAAGGACTTTTTAATTTTATTTAAGTTTTATTTTAGTTCAATAAGTGTTTGCATCTTTAATTATGTCTTGCATTAAGTGTTTTTCATTTAATTAAGTCATTCATAAAAGCATCTCCTATGTTTACTAAGATTGTGATTTAATTATGTCATTCATTATTAATCTACATCTTTTAAATAAGACATGCATTATATGATCTGCATTTAATAAAGTCATGCATTATGTAATGACATCCATTAACTCTCATGATTAATTAAGTTTGCATCATAAATAATGACATCCATTAAGTAACTTACATGTTAGTTAAATATGCATCATAAATCCTATCATGCATTATGTGACTCCCATGTTAGTTAAAGTTTGCATCATTAAATCAAGTCATGCATTTAGTAATTCATTAGTTCATTTAGTTTGCATCTTTAAACCATTCATTAAAATATCTTGTGTCTTTAAACATGATTTAATGTGTTTATTTTTATTATAAATAAGGTGTTTTAAGTTAAATAAGAATTTGAACAGGTTGCAAATGTTTAAATATTCATTTATTATTGTCTAGGTGATTGTTCAATTCATTTCAACTTATTGGCATGTTTAAATTGTCTTAATGCATGTTTAATATGTTTTAGGAATGATTTAAGGTTGATAAGAAGATCTAAGAATGTTCACATACAAAGGTTGTTTGGTTTTAGCATGAAAAGGTTTGCATTTGGTCACTTAATTTGTTGGTACAAGAAGATGACGTTTTTGGTGGATTTTGAAGGTGAATAAATAAATGCACAAAATTCATTCAAGAATCAGCTTTCAATATTGATGCATTGTGACTATTCAAATGTACCAAGAGCGGCTCTTCAAATTTGATCGGTTTCAAGCACTTAAAGGCCAATTCATGACGTCACAAGTAATAAAGACAACCGGTTATGGAAGATGAAGGGACTACAAACAACACCTTTAAGGACCATTAAGCTTTCATAAAGAAGATGACTTTTAAGCTAACCATGGACTACCTCTCATCTACTCAAAGACAAGTGAAGAGACATGACTTTTGGGCTAGCCATCATAAGTTAAATCAAATTTAATGGTTTGTTTTTAAGTTAGTTAAATGATCGAATTTGAAGGGTCATATAGGAACTTCAAAGGTCAATTCAGGCCTATAAATTTCGTCCTAAATCACTAAGTTAAAAAAGAAAAACTTTGCTTGAATTTAAATCATTTGTGAGAATATTTCTCCCTTGGTTCTTCATTGAACTAGTCGAACTTATCAAACTTTCATCAAAGTTTGTGGCATTAAAAAATTTGTCTTATCACTCTGTTTACCATTCCGGGGTGTGACTACTTCGATATACCAAGATTCGAGTATAATGTCAAGTTTAAGCGGGTCGTAGTTTTAATATAGCTACGATTCCTTAGAGAATTCAAGTGCTTTGAATTAAGGCTTCCACTTTGTGAACCATTTCAAGTCGATTCTTCCAACAAGCTATTTTTCGAACCCTTAAAGTTCGGGAGTTCACATCAGTACGTTGCTGGATAAGACATACAATGAGGCATATGAAGTATTAGAGAGAATTACAAATAATGATTATCAATATCGAACAGTAAGAATGAATTCTGGTAGAAGAAATGCTGGTACAATGGAGTTGGATGCAATTACATCACTTACAGCACAAGATCTTTGTTGGCTAATATGATAAAAACTATGCAGAAATCGAGCGTGGTTAGAGAAGTGAAAGTTGCTGAAGCAAAATGCGTATATTGTGGAGATGATCATATTTTTGAAGAATGTCCATCCAATCCAGCATCTGTTTGTTACATAGGGAATTTCAATAGAGGTAATCATAATCCTTATCGTAACACATATAATGCAGGTAGGAGACAATCCAAATTTTAGTTGGAGCAATAATCAAGGAGTTAGTTCGGGCAATGCAGTTCGACAAAATACTGACAGAGCACCTGGATTTGAACCTAATCTGCCAAAGCAAAATCAGCAGCAAAATGAAGGTTTGTCGTCAATAGAAAATTTGTTGAAAGAATAAATGTCTAAAAATGATGCAATTATTCAGAGTCAAGCCGCGACATTAAGAGCATTGGAAAATCAAGTTGGGCAAATTGCTAATGCAATGAGTTCACGTCCGCAAGGAACATTTCCAAGTGATACTGAGAATGCGAGATTGCAAGGAAAAGAGCATTGCAAAGCCATTTCACTTACAGGTAATCAATTATTAGTTGATGATGATTATGATAATGAATTTGTTGTAACAGATGATGAAGGAAGTCCAGAGTTAGTTGTTGAAGTAAGAAGTAATGTTGAAGCAAAAAGAGAGATGGAAGATATTATGTTGAAAGCTAAAAAGAAAATTGTTTAAACAGAGGTTGAGCCAAGCAAAGAAGAAAATCATGATATTAGTGATGTAAAGGAAACTGTCAAGACAAGGTCTTACCATCAGACAAAAGAAAAGATTTCACCACCATTTCCGCAAAAATTTGAACAGTTGAAGTAAGATGTTCAATTCAAGAAATTTTTGGAGGTACTAAAACAATTGCATATTAATATCCCTCTTGTAGAAGCATTGGAGCAGATGCCCAATTATGTGAAATTCATGAAAGACATTCTATCCAAAAAGAAGAGATTGGGTGAGTTCGAGATCATCGCGCTTACTAAAGGGTACACAGTAATATTAGTGAATAAGTTGCCAACAAAGTTAAAAGATCCAAGGAGTTTCACTATCCCTTATGATAGTGGTAACAACTACATTGGTAAGGCATTATGTGATTTAGGCGTGAGTATTAATCTAATGCCAATGTCAGTTTTTAGGAAACTCGGAATTGGAAGAGCGGAACCTACGACGGTGACACTATAATTAGCATATCACTCATTCGCACATCCGAAGGGTAAGACTGAAGATGTGTTGATAAGAGTAGATGAATTTATTTTCCCTGCGGATTTCATAATTTTAGAAAATAAGGCTGATAAAGAAGTCCCCATAATTTTCGAAAAATCGTTTTCAGCTACAGGTAGAGCTTTAATAGATGTGCAAAAAGGTGAATTAACTATTAGAGTTAATGAGCAAAAAGTATGTATATGATGCTTGATCGCGCTATGAACGTCACAGAAAATATGTGTAAGCGTACACTATCGATGCAAGTATAGTAGACAAAAGTGAATCTATCAAATATCGATCCCTCAGAGATGGCTATTTATGTTTAAACCTGTCAAAGCAATTTAAGTTAAAATGAAAAGAACTGTTAAGAGTAATGTCAATGCAAGCTGGTTAAAACTACACAGGTTAAGAGTTAAATCTTGTCGTTGTAAATGTAATATAAATGTCAGAGTAAATTAATAGAAAATGGATTGATTGTTGAGATATTGTAATGTAAATTCAGAAATATAAAAGAAATAGATCAAGTGTAAAGAATTCGAGAGGATCACTGACTTCACAACTTGGTAACGCTAAATGTGACTACAAGGTAACTAATAGATTAATTGTCGTCGCAATTACGTCTTAATGAGATCTTACTGCTACCAAAATATCTGTTTAACAAAGACCCAAGTACTTAGAATTACCACACCTTCCAGTGCTGGTACTGCTTTGTACTCAAGAACAAGTGGCCAGAATTCCTTCTTGCCTCAAGCAACTTCCGTTGTCTTGCTTGTTAATTTAACTTGTCACCGCACCTTCCAATGATTGTGACTGCAATCACACTTCTGTGGTCAAAACAGTTAAATCCAAATATAAATAGATGAGAAGAATTGAGTAGAAATCAATGTAAATCTAACATTAATAGATACTTCCGTATACAATTAATAGTCAATAAAATTCATCAACATTTAAGTGGGATTAAAGAAGAAATTGAAGCATGCTATTCCTACTCTACTAGAATCCTCCCTTAATCGCTCCTCTTGTGTCGCACCTAGGTACTTCTCGTTAGAAGTAGTTGCTTTCTTGTTGAATTAGGTTACCTTCCTCCGGAATCAAGCTTCCATGGCAGCTGACTTTGGGAATGAATGAGAGAAATTGTATAGTTGAATTCTTCATAGCTTGATATTGATTCTTTTTCTTCCTTCTATTTATAATCACTAGCAATTGCAAATCTTCCTCCCTTTTCAGATCTAACTTTTTCTTGCAGTTGTAAAAATTTGTTTTTGCCAGCTATGCACTCACGCAGATCTGATTTGTTTATTAGGTTGTTGCAGATTGTCGTGACATTTCTGGGCTCAAATTATGATTTTAATTTGCTATGACAACTTGTCATTCTCCTACGTTGGTGCTTCTAGATATGTTAGCAGCGTAAAATCCTTGATAAAATGTAGAAGCATTTATGTGATGACATATTTGACTGTAATTTTGGATCAAACTTGTGACTGCAACTCTAAATGCTTTCCCACTCTGATCTTCCCAAGTGGATTTCTACGTTGACAAATTTAGATGTAAAAATAGTACTAAATACAGTGACATTAGTAGCACAAAAGAGATAAAATGAAAGAAAGTAATATCAAACAACACTGAGTTAGAAAATGCAAATACTAAGTATGAAATGCTAAAAATGTATGCTACATATGATACAAAAGGAACAAATTATACACTAATTTAAGGAGAAATTAAGTGTCATTTCTAATGTTATCAATGCTGAAGAATGCCACATGATTAATGTAGAAGAGGTAGTTGTGGTAGAAAATTTAGCAGATTTTTGCTATAGCAATAATGATGTTGTTATAAGAATTTGTGAAGACATTGTAGCTGAAGTTTTAGAAATTTGTGATGTCAAGCATTATATAGAAAGGCCAGGAAGAAGGTTTGAATATTTAGTATTATTTGATCGTGCTTTTAAAGTACTGAAACCTTCTATTATTGAACCCTCGACACTTGAGTTAAAGGCTTTGCCAGTACATTTAAACTATGCATTTTTATGTGATAACAAAACCTTGCCAGTAGTTATTTCTACATGTTTGGAGAAAGAGCAAGAAGAAAAACTATTGGGAGTTTTAAGGAAGTTCAAAAAGGTAATAGGTTGGACGATTGCTGATATTAAAGGAATCAGTCTTGCATTTTGCATGCACAAAATTTTGCTGGAAGATTGTCGTAGCAATTCGATAGAGCAGTAAAGGAGGCTGAATCCGATTATGATAGAAGTTGTCAAGAAAGAGGTGATAAAATGGTTGGATGTTGGAATAATCTACCCAATATCTGATAGTTCTTGGGTTAGTCCGATTTAGTGTGTCCCTAAAAAAGGAGAAATTGTGGTCATATGTAATGATAATAATGAGTTGATTCCTACTAGGACTGTCACGAGATGGAGAGTTGGAATGGACTATAGGAAACTCAACAAAGCTACGAGAAAACATCACTTTCCTTTGCTGTTTATAGATCAAATGTTGGATAGACTTGCAGGTAAGGCATATTATTGTTTCCTTGATGGTTATTCAAGTTACAATCAAATTGCCATAGCACTTGAAGATCAAGAAAAGACTACATTCACGTGTCCGTATGAAACTTTTGCTTTTAGAAGAATGCCATTTGGACTGTGCAATGCGCCAACAACTTTTCAATGTTGTATGATGACAATTTTTTCTGACATGGTGGAGAAATTTTTAGAAGCCTTTATGGATGATTTTTCAGTTTTTGGAGATACATTTGAAGATTGTTTAAAGAACTTGGAGTTTGTTCTAAAGCGTTGTGAAGAAACAAACTTGGTTTTAAATTGGGAGAAATGCTATTTTATGGTTTGTGAAGGCATTGTGCTTGGTCACAAAATTTCGAAGCAAGGGATAGCAATTGAAAAAGCAAAAATTGAGGTAATTGAGAAGCTTCCGCTGCCTACTTCGGTGAAAGGTATTCGTAGTTTTCTAGGGCATGCAAGTTTTTATAGACGATTTATAAAAGTTTTTTCAAAAATATCTAAGCCCTTATGTGAATTGCTGCAACATGATAAAGTTTTTGTTTTTAATGATGAATGTTTATAAGCTTTTGAATTTTTGAAAAAGAAATTAGTTACTACTCCAATAGTAATTGCTCCTGACTGGAATTTTCCATTTGAATTAATGTGCGATGCTAGTGATTTTGTTGTAGGAGTTGTACTAGGACAAACGAAAGAGAAGGTGTTTCACACAATTTATTATGCGAGTAGGATCCTTAATGATTCACAAATCAATTACACAACAACAGAGAAAGAGTTGTATTGTCTTCGCATTTGATAAATATCAATCGTATTTGATTGGCACAAAAGTAACAGTTTATATAGACCATGTTGCCATAAAATACTTGATAACAAAGAAGGATGCTAAGCCACGCTTGATTCGTTGGATTTTGTTGTTGCAAGAGTTTGACTTGGAGATAAAAGATAGAAAAGGTTTAGTGAATCAAGTGGCGGATCATTTATCAAGGTTGGAAGTGGATATTGCAGATGGTGATGCTAGGTTTAGAAAAGAGGAATTTCCAGACAAGCAATTATTTGCTGTGAGAGCATTGCCATGGTACGCTAATATTGTCAATTTCTTAGTTAGTGGATTGTTACCCCCTGATTTAAGTAACCAAAGGAAGAAAAAGTTTTTGCATGATGTTAAATTATATTATTTGGACAAGCCAACTTTTTTTATGAATTGTGCAGATCAAATCATAAGATGATGTGTTCCAAATGATAAATGCCATAGCATTTTACAGCATTATCATGCCACGCCTTACGGAGGACATTTTGGAGGACAAATAATCGCTGCTAAAGTTTTGCAATCAGGTTTCTTTTGGCTTACTTTATTTAAAGATGCACATAATTTTTTTCGTTCCTGTGATAAGTGTCAGAGAACAGGATATATTTCGAGAAGGAATGAGATGCCATTGCAAAACATTGTTGAAGTCATGGGGTATGGATTTTATGGGACCATTTTCGCCATCATGGGGAAATATTTACATTTTAGTCGTTGATTTTGTCTCGAAGTGGGTTAAGGCAGTTGCACTCCCTACAAATGATGCAAAGTCAGTGCTAAAGTTTTTGCAGAAGCATATATTCACGAGGTTTGGAACGCCAAGAGCTACTATCAGTGATGAAGATTCACACTTCGATTGTCTTTACATTGAGGATGCATTAACAAGGTATGGGATAAATCATAAAATCACGACTGAAATCATCTCCAAACAAATGGGCAAGCAAAAATATCGAATAGAGAGATTAAATTGATTTTAGAAAAGGTTGTTAATCCTACACGCAAGGATTGGGCATCGAGGTTAGACGAAGTATTGTGGGCATATAGGACTGCCTTTAAAACACCTTTAGGGATGTCATTGTTTAAACTTGTCTATGGAAAGCCTTGTCATTTACCTGTTGAGTTGGAGCATATAGCTTTTTGGGCGATTAAAAATATAAATGCTGATTGGTTGGTTTTAGGAGAGAAAAGGATTATGGAGTTAAATGAGATTGATGAGTTTCGATCGTAGGCATATGAAAATGCCAGGATTTATAAAGAGGAGACAAAAAGATGGCATGACAGAAAGAACTTGCATAAGCATTTTGAACTAGGACAACAAGTTTTGCTGTTTAATTCGAAGCTCAAATTATTCCCACGAAAGTTGAAGTCTAAATGGGCAGGGCCATTTGAGGTAGTTTTTGCTTATCCATATCGTGCTGTTGACATTAAAATGTCACGACAGGGAATGTGTTCAAAGTTAATGGATAGCGTTTGAAGCGTTATTATGATGATCCGGTGCTGTAGCAGAATTTTTCTATTACATTGCGTGATGTCAGACGAGTTTGAAATTATTTTATTTTTATTTCGGTTTTGTGTTAATGTTGATTTTGAATTTTTGAATTAGTTGCAGGTTAATGAAACGACAGTTGCTTTAGCAATAAATGAGTACGGTGTGAGGTTTTATTGAACCAATGAGAGACAATTGCATCTCTATCATAACAAATCTGAAATGGTAGAGCAATTGGCACAAATTTCACACCCACGTGCCACACATTTTAGTTGATTTCTTAAGATATTAAATTCCTTTTATTTTTGTTTCCTTATATTTAGCCTTTGTTTCTATAACACCCCAATTTTGGATAAAGGACTTAATTGAAATTTTTGTGAAATTTTCGGGTTGATTCGTAAATTTAGTAAAGCTAGGGACTAACTTGAGCTAAAAATAAAATTTTAGGGCTAAATTAAGAAATTTTGGACTAATTTGTGAAGCAGGTAAAAGTTGGGGTTTTTTTGAAAACCTTAATGTTTTTTGAGGGCTTCCCGTGTAGATGACCCATTTTTATGGGTATTTAAACCCCTTTTCTAGATTTCAAAACCCTTTTAGCCTCCCATTTAATTTTTTCTTTCTTTTTCCTTCAAACCAAATCCTCCTAACAACTCCCATCCCTCTCACTTTTCGACGAGGCTTCGATGACCCTTCTATCGTCGTCCGTGTACTGCACCGCTATCACCAAAGTGTTCCTTGTCACCTCGCGAACCAACCTCGATCTTCAAACTCTCCCTTACCGTTGCCTTTTGTGAGAAAACGGTGGTGAACCGTTTGGCCTTCATTCTCCCTTTCGTTGCTTCGCCGTGTGTGCCACCATGTGTTCTTGGCATTGGTAAGCCATGAGTCTTGTGTTGGGGCCACTTTAAGGTCGTTCTTGTGCTATTCTGGAAACCTTACCTGCCACCGTCCGACAAGGTTGTGATCGGCACTATCAAGGGTCATTTAAACCCTAGTTTTCCATTGTTACTAAAGTTGTGTGGGGTTTGGGCCATCAGAACCAAGCCCAATGTTAAGACCCAAAACCCATGGCTAAAATCAATAACCCAAACCTTAGCTCATGTTTAAAACCTAATTCTCTTTGGTTTTGACCCAATCCATAACCAAACCTAAACTAGACCTCGCACTAATTACTCAAGTACCTAATATCCAATCCCAAGCCAAACCAAAAACCCTTAAATCAAATTACCCAAACTTTAGAACCAATTCGATTTGACCCACCCGTTTATCGACTCGACCAATCTGTTGACCTGACCCATTGACTTTGACCTGTTGACCTATTGACTTGTTGACTTTGACTTTGACCATTGACTTTCCTTTGACAAACCCTATCTTACCATTTCAACATCCTGATTCCGAATCTGCTATCCATTTTGTCAAATTCAAACCCAAAAGCCTCATTTTAGCTATTTACAAGTTACTATACTTAGTAAAATTTTCTAAGAAAAAAGAATAAGAGATTTGACTTGGGATATTTTGTGCGTAGGTGATTATAATTTTGAGATCGACGATTTACCTTCTCCACCTGCGGACTGTCCCTGCACAAGTTCTGATAGTGACACGTAAGTTTTGGTTTCGATTTTGTGTTGTGTTTAGTGGGTGGCATAGTAATAGATTTAATATAGAATTTACTCTCGTAGGTTCTGATTCAGCTAGACCCGGTGATAGGTCTGAACGTGGGAGACGTTCTCCTTGTCGTTAGAGCTTTTACCGCTTGAGGTGTGTTTCTATCTGTGTTACATCTCTTTGTGTGATATTGTTTGTGTTGAATTCATTGGGTGATATTAATCCATGATGTATAATGGCATGATCTTGTGATGTATTATGTGATCGCATGATGATATTGCATGCATACTTATCAATTTGTGGAATACTTATATACTGTGAAAAAAAGAATATATTGTGTACTCTGGGATACATATATTGTATCATGAGCCTGAGATTGAGACTGTGATAAATGTGACATCATGTCATTATGTGTTCATGGGTTGGGATTGTACGGTGGAAGACGTAGTAATCACCCTTCAAACGGTTGTTATAAAACCACACTGCGATTGTTGACGATTGGTTGGGGAGGGGTTCAGGGGAACCACTCCACTATGTTGGTGTGCTGGAGAATGGGCGCATTGCATTATGCTTGAGTTTTCATTGCATTTATCTATTAAATGTTGTGCAGTTACTTTCAATGCTATGAATGGATATAATATTATGACTATAGATGTACACACTTTAGAGACACACTGGCTCTTTAGCTTACTCCCCAAAGTTCATGTTTCCTCTGAACAGTTTGCTAGTCCAAAAGATGAGACGCAAGGGAAGATGCCGCAACAACCTATGCTCATCATTGAAAGGAAGTTTTATGATCGGAATGCGGAGGCAAAGTGATACAAGACGAATGCGGAAGAGAATCGTAAAGTTGTCAAGTAGTGGATCTATCTTAAAGCTCTAGACAAATGTAATCTGAAACGAAAACAAAGAAGATAGATTAGCTGACAAGAAGAATAATCAAACGAAAATTAAAACACAAGAAAGATGAATGTCTGGTAAAGGATCCAAAAGAGAACGAAATAAGGGTTTCTTGGATGAAAGAAACCATCCTTGGACCTCAAGAAAACGTCCCAACCAGATATGAAAAATAAAAACACAAACAGATTCATTAGAAGTGATTTAAAAGACGAAAACAATTTGTTTGGGCAAGAACGATATAAACAGCAAGAAAAGATTGAATCTTCTAATTGTTGATGTGTTTCTTGATGGATCAAGGTAGGAGAATGTCCTTCTTGAAGAAATTTCAATCTAGAACAAAAATCAAATAAATCAACAACCCAAAACAGCAATAAATAAACTAGATCAAACAAGAACAATAGATCAAAGATAGAAAAGAGAAGAAGATAACGTCCTAAGAAGCCTTGGAAATGATAAGAATCCACAACTCCCTTCAATAGCTCTAATTTCCCCTCCAAGAAAGAGATCTTGGCAAGAAAAAGCTTGAAGATGATTCCCACAACCTAAAAGATTATTAAAAACAACTTCGAAAAAAAACTCAAGAGCAATTCTTGAAGAAAAACTCAAAGAGAATTATTATTAACTCAAAAGAATCAAAATCCAGTGTTCTTTGTTTACAATTCCAAGGCCTATATATAGGCAAGCTAAATAAATCTAAATAAAACTCTTAATTAAACTAGAACTCTAACTAATCTAAATAGGAAGTAGTTTTAAACTAAACTTTCTTGTTAACATAAAACTCCTAAAAACTTAAACCACTTAATAATTATTCAAAATTCGGAATAAAAATAACAATAAAATAATAAGAGCTGATAATACAATATTGGGCTCATATATAATAAAAATTAAACCTAAAACCCGAGCCCAATATGATTTAAACTCGAATTAAAAGCCCGAAACTCGTAATTCCCGTCATAATCACGTCCAGAAATTCTGCCCGTGCAGTCTTTATTAAAACGATCATAAATTGAGCTCCCGAACTTCAAATCAAGTGATTCAAAGTGCGTTTCGAAGATAAGAGATAGATCTTAGAAATCCATGCAGACATCTGAACCCATAAATTCCTGGATCCCATACAAAAAGTCTTTGCAAGTCTGCTGATTTCCCCAACTTGAAAATTGGCAGCTTCCGTTTCTTGGACCAAGATTTGAAATCTTGATTTTCTTGATTCTTGAAATTGTTTGGAATGGAAAAATTGGACCAAGATTCGGTTTCTTGATTTTCTTGAAAACAAGAAAGTGAATCTTGATTTTCTTTTTTGGCCGTGCGTGCATCTAGAGCCTTGGTAACGAAGTCTTGGATGGTCCCGTTCAATCTTGCTCGAATTTGCTTGGCCTTCGACCTCGTTATTGGGCCTTGAGAAACTTTGATCCCATCACATTCATAAGCTTGAATTTTGGACTTGCGACTCGTATCATTCCCCACTTCCTCAAGAAGAGTCTTCCTCAAATCTTTAGCTCTCTCGCAAAAGTAAATGTGTCTATCGATGGTAAAGTAATGTAATTGGAAGTCCGCCAATAGATCTTTAAAATCCTGTAACAAGGAAACACCACTAAACAAATTCGAGTTATGGTTAGTTAAAAAATATTCATTCCTCACTTTTTTATGGTTATCTTCTTGTTTTTCATTTTTTTTCCTCTTGAGAACTCTGCAATTTTATCTCATATGGATTATCACTCACCAAATTTGGACCATCAAGTATACTTTTATCACTTAAGATCTCTTTTCTCTCATCCTTTTCACATATTTTTTTCTCACTTACCATATCCCCCTCACAAGTATTTTGAATATTCAATTCAGCACAAGGCATCTCAGTAGGAAAACATGACGTTTCCACTTAATCTATAGAGTCAAGGGAAAATTTCTCATTATCATCTTTTTCCGGTTCACAAAGTTCGCTATAACAACAAATCCTTTTTTCACTAGAGTAAGAGTCAAGAAAAGGCACAAAGTCATACTTACTTTGTTCTCTAGTTGGATATTGGATTGGACATCAAAAACTCTCATGATCTTTTGAACTACACCAATAACATTGCTCATAATGTTAGAGATCGCTTCGAATCTTCCTTTCTTTTGGCCACCTCTTCGTGAAGTACTCATCAACTGATCTACTTCCTTGAACAAGTTGTCGATGTCTAGTTTGACCTCCCTATAATAATGTGTTGCGATAAAGCGTTTTCGTATAACTTGTTTCAACTCATCCCATGTGGTAATTTCTCTCTTGTAGTTTCGTTGGTGACTTATACCAAGTTGAGTCCACCAACTCAACGCATAGTCTAAAAACTCAAGGGTCGCCAATAGAACTTTCTCATCTTATGGGCATTTATAGTAATGAAACATAAGCTCTATTTTTTTATTCCCACTCACAGTATGGTTCGGGATCATTCTTTCCATGAAATTGAGGAATTGTGAACTTCGACTTTGCCAATGAAGGCTGTCTGCAATCATTGGGAAATAAAGGATCTTCATCCACACGAGGGACACGTCTAGCTTGGTGTCTACGAGCACGAGGTTGTTCAACCCCATCATCATCATTAGCACCCCAGTGTTGAGTCCTTTGCTCAATCCACAACTGATTTAAGGTATTGCTCATTGTCTAAAATGCAGCATCCCATTGTCTTTGTACTACCGCTTGTTGGTCTAGACTTTGTTTCAACTGATTGAACATGGTTTCGAACTTATCAGTGATGTCCTGGAGATATAACTTTTTTTACAACACCGGCAAGAATTTTTGATGTTAACTAGCGGTTTGTCACTCTGGTCATCACTCCCTTTCCTACTATGAGACATTGTGACAAATCTGGAAGAAAAAACACAGCACTCAAAAAAGAAAAATTAAACAAAGCTCACTATTATGCACTCAAAAAGAAAAATTAAATTCTCAATGACATAAGAAATAATCTTATGAGTCCTTTAGAAGTATTTATGTCAATCAATCAGGATGTATTAGAATCAAACTAACAAAATAATCCTAATGGCACTAGGAGTCCAAAATCATCTAGACACCAAAGAATTGCATTGCACGGAGGAAGGAAGGTGCAACATCCGTTAACCTACTAACACAAGAAATAAGAAAGTGTTAGAATGTGTAAAGAAATAATAAAAAGAAAAAAGCCTAAAACTAAGAATCAATAAAATTGCAGAAACCCGAAAACCCAAAAACTGCGAAGCAACTTGATAAACTTCGTTCGAGGTGTTCCCGATTTCCAAAAATCACAAAATTTAAATTGGAGCCTTTACAAATAATTTTCTTTTGATCTAGAAATTTTCGGCACAAAATTCAACCCACGGAATATTTTTTATTTTTTTATTTTTCTCATATTTTTCTTTTTTCTCTACTTTTTGATCACTTTTTTGTGGGAAATATTTTTATACTGTAATATGGTGCCAAGAATCAGTATATAAAATTTTAGATCACTTGAAAAACGTTTTCCCACTCAAAATTATTTTTTTTCGAAAAATTTACTGGGTAAAAATTGCTAGTTGGCTATTTGTAATTGAAATCAGTGTAGAAAGCAACGAAGAACACCCAAAAAACCCAAAATCTGATACCAAATTATACGAAACGAATGCGGAAGAGGATCATTAAGTTGTCAAGTCATGGATCTACCCTAAAGCTCTAGACAAATGTAATCTGAAACGAAAACAAAGAAGACAAATTAGCTGAAAAGAAGAATACTCAAACGAAAATTAAAATACATGAAAGATGAATGTCTGGTAAAGGATCCAATGGAGAACGAAATTATGGTTACTTGGATGAAAGAAACCATTCTTGGACCTCAAGAAAACGTCCCAACCAGATCTGAAAAATAAAAACACAAACAAATTTGTTAGAAGTGATTTAAAAGATGAAAACAATTTGTTTGGGCAAGAACGATTTAAACAACAAGAAAAGATTGAATCTCCTAATTGTTGATGTGTTTCTTGATGGATCAAGGTAGGAGAATGTCCCTCTTGAAGAAATTTGAACCTAGAACAAAAATCAACTAAATCAACAACCCAAAACAGCAACAAATAAACTAGATCAAACAAGAACGATAGATCAAAGATAGAAAAAAGAAGAAGATAACGTCCTAAGAAGCCTTGGAAACGATAAGAATCCACAACTCCCTTCAATGACTCTAATTTCCCCTCCAAGAAAGAGATATTGGCAAGAAAAAGCTTGAAGATGATTCCCACAACCTAAAAGATTATTAAAAACAACTTCTAAAAAAAACTCAAGAGGAATTCTTGAAGAAAAACTCAAAGAGAATTATTATTAACTCAAAAGAATCAAAATCCAGTGTTCTTTGTTTACAATTCCAAGGCCTATATATAGGCAGGCTAAATAAATTTAAATAAAACTTTTAATTAAACTAGAACTCTAACTAATCTAAATAAGAAGTAGTTTTAAACAAAACTTTCTTGTTGACATAAAACTCCTAAAAACTTAAACCACTTAATAATTATTCAAAATTCTGAATAAAAATAACAATAAAATAATAAGAGCTGATAATACAATACTGGGCTCATATATAATAAAAATTAAACCTAAAACCCAAACCCAATATGATTTAAACTCGAATTAAAAGCCCGAAACTCGTAATTCCCGTCATAATCACGCCCAAAAATTCTGCCCGTGCAATCTTTATTAAAACGATCGTAACTTGAGCTCCTGAACTTGAAATCAAGTGATTCAAAATGCGTTTCGGAGATAAGAGATAGATCTTCGAAATCCACACAGACATCTCAACCCATAAATTCTTGGATCCCATAAATTCTTGATTCTTGATATTGTTTGGAATGAAAAAATTGGACCAAGATTCGGTTTCTTGATTTTCTTGAAAACAAGAAAGTGAATCTTGATTTTCTTTTTCGGTCGTGTGCGCATCTAGGGCCTTGGTAACGAAGTCTTGGATGGTCCCGTTCAATCTTGCTCAAATTTTCTTGGCCTTCGACCTCGTTATTAGGCCTTGAGAAACTCTGATCCTATCACATTCATAAGCTTGAATTTGGGCCTTGTGACTCGTATCACAAAGTTCCAAGAGAACTATCTGAAGTGCCAACTGATAACTCTTGAAAAAGAGTTATATTACATACTTTTGCTAGAACATTTTGTCTATTTTCAAGTAAATTTGTTATAACATTTGTAGTGTTTTATGTGTTTTTTTTTGGAGCTGTGTTGCGCTTAAACTGGCAGAATATATACATTTTACCCTTTTTGTTGTAGCAAAGTACGCTTGTTGGTACATGTTTCTTGATGCAGGAGAAGGTTGAGGAAGATGAGAGTGCGAGGCCTAATAACGAAGCACTATTGGGGAGCGAAAGCAGCAAAACTTTGTAGCTGCTAAACACTCTAAAAGTGTCAGGTGCACAAGATTCTGCTGAAGCAAGCCAAATATATTTATGGTCTGCACTAGAAGGCTCTAGGAGGGCTCTTGATCCCCTAGAAAATTGGATATGACAACATGTATTGTGTGGCCAAGATCCTATATAAACAACATTTGGAGGAAGGAAATGATATCAAAGATTATATTCAAGTAAGGCTAGAGTGCTATTGCATAAGAATCTGGAAGGAGGGAAATCAGGAGAGTCACACGACGGATCAGAAGTGCACAGGCAGAGTTGTCAATCATCGCTGGGAGTAGAGTTAGATAATTCTGTAGCAAAACCACCAAAGCAAAGATATGTTGCTGTGGCAAAGCAAAGCAGAATCGAGAATACGGGCCTGATGTTCTTTTTGGGTCTCAACAAGGAGTACTCTTTATCTTTGAATCTGTTTGATAATTTGTGTGAACAACGAATTGCACCCTTACACTTACTAGTTAAGGGATGAATATTGTTGAAACTTTGTTTTATGTTTATGAATGAATTGCCGATATCGTTCTATTAAATTTCTTCATTGATTTGTAACTCAGTTGTTGATAATTCTATATCCTAACAAACTTAGGAATAAGCTCTTGTTTTGCATGTGCATAATCTCAATAGCATTATGAACGTCACAGTAATAATGTGCAACGTACACTATCGATGCAAGTAAATAGATTGATGAAAATCCATCGGATATCGATCCCATAGGGATGCCTGCTTATGTTTATAATTTTCGATGCAAAGAAAGTTAAAACTAAAGAGATTATGATGAATAATGTCGAAGCAATAAAATAAGAAAATGCAGTAAAAGTTTGAGAATAATTTGTCGAAGCAATTTACGAAAATTTAATAAGTAAAAGCAGTGATAATGAGATGGGGTTCCTTGACTTGAAAAGTTGGCAAACAGCTAAATGTGATCACAAGGTAAATGATAGATAAATTGTCGCTACAATTAAACTCAATGAAATCTTACCAACCTTGACGTCCCTATTTATCAAAGACTCAAATACTCACACTGACCACACCTTCCAGTGCTGGCAATGCAAAATATTCAAGAACAAGTGGACAAGATTCCTTCGATCCTCAAGCAACTTCCGTTGACTTGCTTGTTAACTTCATTTGTCGCTGTAGTTTCCAGTGACAGTGACTGCAATTACACTTCCGTGGTCAAGCAATTAAATTCAAAGATAAGCAATGAAGGAAAGATTGAATAGATATCATACTTGATCTGAAATTAAATTGTATTTCCATACAAATTCAATTAATCAAAATTCATCAGAGTTTAAAGAGAATTGAAGCATCCTATTCCTAGTCTACTAGAACCATTCCCTTACAGTCCTCTTGTGTCACAATTAGGAATGCTCCTCGTCAGGAGTAGATTTGCATTCTCGTTACAGTCAGGTTACCCTCAATGAAGTTAAGCTACCATGGAAGCAAGCTTAAGAAAATGTTGAAGAGAAAGTTTTTATGCATCAAAAATCTAGAAGATGAAGCTTGAAGAAGATCCTCTCCCATCAGTATTTATCAACCACTGCCAAGTACAGGTGTCATCCCTTTTAGATCCAACTTCCTCTAGCTATACAAGTTGGTTATACCAGCTGTACACTCACGCAGATCTGGTGTGTTCATCAGACAATTGTCGGTTGTGGAGACAATTGTCGGTTGTGGCGACATTTTTGGGTGCAAATTTGGATTCTATTTTACGGAAACAACCCTAGATACCTTGATGCGTTGATCTTTCAAGACAGATTCCTACACTGCCATCATTGGATGCAATACTGAACAACTAATTATGGTGACATTAGTAGTCAAAACAGGATAAAATTAAAGAAAATTAGACCAAGCATCACTGAGTTAGAAAACACAATCACTAAGTTAAAAATGCTAAAAAATGATAAATGGGAACAAATTATACCCTAAATCAATGGTCTTTTCTAATGCTATCACATCCTCAAACTTGAATTTTTAATTATCCTCAAGTAAACAAAAGCTAGCAAAGTCGTAGCAAAAGGTTTTGTCAAAGCAATAGCTATTCTAGCAACTTGAATCTTCTGAAATCCTAATGTATAAATTACACTCACATGACAGAATATTGCGCCAAAAATTTATAGGTATGAATAATCAGAACTGCAACTTCATCAATGCTAGTATCATGCTTTAAATCTTAAATTCTTTCTACCAACACAACATTTATTATAAACATATTTATTTATATATATATTTATATGACTGAGGGATGTCGTTGCATTACTATACCCTTGTTCCTGGGAAGTAATGATGGGGTGCAACAAACCCCTAAGGAATATGTAATTGCGCCGATACACTCTTACAGTGATAGCCTTTGACTAGATTACTTTTTTTAACACTGGCATTGGAGTGTTCCCTTTGACAGTTCACAATACACCCACATTGGAGTGTCTTTTTTTTATAACTATATTTATATACAAGTAGCTGTAAATGGCAAATTTATTCAAGATTCAAATAATGATACTACTCATTCATTACTAATGCAATCTTAACTATTCATCCAAAAATAGAGGACACAATATTCAATTACATTTATCCAACTCATTCATTAGCATCTCATGTGATTCAAGAATTAAGCATCGAATGAAAAAAAATTCAAGCACATTCCCAATAATATTGCATGCTTTCATTGAATTCAAAAGGACAATTTTTTTTTCAAATATGGGTGCAATTGCGTTTCCAATCCATATACATTCCCCCACACTTAAAGTCTGCATTGTCCCCAATACATTGACATTAATGTACAAATATATATGGAAATGCAATAACAAATGCAAATGCACTGACAATAAAATTGCAGGGACAAAAGAAATGTGATGACAATGATATTACAACTACATGATATGCTTGGAATCTAAACTAAGTGCTGAAAAATAAAAACTAACTCAGTGTGCTGCATCCGAAGATGTAGCTACATGGGTTTTCTTCTTCTTTTTCCTACGTTCCTTCTTGCATTTCTTTTTATCTAAGGGGCGCTTTTGTTTCCTTTCTTTTGGCTAAGCCGGATCCTCAGATTGCTCCTCCAAATTAGGCTGTGCCTTGACTTCATCAATCGTGACGTTAGAAGGGTGGATCTCTGCCATTGGCTCAGTGTAGAGTATTATGGCCAATGGATTTGGATCCTCAGTTGGTGTTGTCACAGCTCTGCCTGACTCACAGTAGATGGCGCCAATTCTTCACTTATTGCACTCACAACTATTGGTGCAGGAACAAATTCCTGTGATGAATTTGCTCTGGCTTCTTCCTTTTCTTTTTCTTCTTTCTTCTCCTCTTTTTTCATTTCTGCAATGGGTGTGGCTTCTCCCTTAGTAGGAGCTTTTTCATCAGTAGCATCAGTAGTTTCAAGATTAGCAAGGAAATCCTCCTCGAATAAGCTGGCAATGTTCCTCAAGCAATCCTCTACCTCCCTTGATTTCACCTCTCTTTCTTCATCCGAAATATGCACTATTGGTAGAGAAGCTATGGAGTGTTCTCTCTCTTTAGAATCAGCTTCATTAGCTGAAGGTTTAGCTTCCCTGATGATTGGAGGGAAGATCAAAAATTCTGGCAGAGGTGTTGTGTTATTCTCCTAATGGTGGTTAGCATGGCACTATTCCATGCCCTGGTGTAGGCATAGAATAG
This sequence comes from Gossypioides kirkii, assembly GCA_005610355.1. Lineage (NCBI taxonomy): Eukaryota > Viridiplantae > Streptophyta > Magnoliopsida > Malvales > Malvaceae > Gossypioides > Gossypioides kirkii. The sequence goes on from CP032245.1 coordinate 27,016,595, forward strand.
ATTCTGTGAATGTTCCATTTCTTCAACTATGGTGACAAGTTTTATTTGTCTGATGTTAATAGCATCGACAATTTGCTCCAGCTCCTTTACTTTGCGTTACAATGCCAGCTTTGCAGTCACATGCATACTGCTGTTGTCACTTTTTTCCTTGCTCTTCTTCATCTTCCTAGTATCTACTTCTTTTATTATAGGAGTCTTCTTACCACGAGCCATCCTCTCAATTGACACATCTTTGATCGGGCCCTTGTTTTCTAAGATTTCCCCTTCTTCGCGAGGCACTATACCCGCTATTGACATAATCGTGTAATGAAAGAGAGAAATACCAAGATACCTGTCTGCTTTGCTGTGCAATCCGTAATTTCCTGATGCAGCATTGCATCGACATCTATCTTTCTGCCCTTTATGATCGAATGTATCAGACACATTCGATCGAGGATGACTATCGTACTGTGTGTAGAAGGCATTAAATGACTGTTAATGAAATGAAACCACACCTTACTTTACAGTGATAGAAATTTCCTGTGCATGGTGTAATTGCTCGGATTTGAACCTGTCCATATACCACCTTCGATACACAGGTCTCTTATCAACACCTCAGTCCCTTCTTCAGTTAATTCTTCAATGAACTCCACATGCTCATCCTCATCAATGGTAGTATTATATATTGCATTGATGGTTACGGCGTCCCATGGTATTAACCCTTCATGAACAAATATAAATTCGAACTCTTGGTCAGTAAGGTTGGCGTAAAATTCTCGCACCATAGATGGGGAATAGCCCCAGGATGGTTGCAGAATGTCTCCCAGACCCTTCTTGCGATGGTGCGAGTTACTTGCTTTCAAGGGTCCCTTTGCTTCTACAAGTTGAAACCTTGCTCTGGATGGCAATTTCTCTTCAGCATATTATCTTGGAAGTGTTCCTTAGCCGCCTTAGTTATGAACATCACTGATTCGTTAGAGGGTTGCTGCTTTGTTTCACGAGTCGTCGAAGCAGAGGACGATTCATGAATGGATTTTGTTGGTGTCTTTGCTCCTCTTGTTCTGGACATATCTGGTGGTTGCAAAAGTAGATTAAGAAGGACGAGAAATCGAAGCAATTTTTTGAGTATAGCAATAGAGGTTTGTGAGTGAAACAGTTGGTGCAAAAAAACTGATTTATAAAGAGAGAATGTGTGTTTGTATATGCTACAGAAAAGGGTTAACAGGTCTGCACTCAATAAATACATCCAATTAGATCGCCCTTTTTTAAACCAATCCAACGATTGGGATTGAAAGGATGAGTCATCATGATTTCTTTTCTGTACGTTTTGATCCTCTAGTTAGTCAGCAGACGAAATGTAGTGACAATAATATATTTATGCACCGACAAAAGACTTGCATAGACCAGTTTGACTTTATCTCAATCTTATTCACCCCAACCTTTGATACGATCTCGAGTTTACGAAAGTATTTGAGTTGTAGTTGTTCCTGATCGTTAAATGGAGAAGTATTATTCTTAGTTTGAGTTTAAGAGAATTTGGCTAAGTATGGATGTAAGCAAGGCAAAGATGAAATTTAAAATGTATAAGTAAGCTTAAGGTCAAGAATTAACCAATACTATGAAGGAGTATTGACCCGAGACTTATAAGACACTTAAGGTGATGGAAGGTTGATAGAAAGGACCTTGACCCACTATCTATGAAGAGATAGGAACCAAAGGTATCAAAGGTGAATGCCACACTCGGTTTAAGAGTGATAAGTTTAAAGAAACAAGGATGACACCACTAGCAAGCTAGATAAGTCAACTTGAGTCTTAAACAAAAATTGAGAGTTGAATAAACTCACGAAGATATCAAAATTCATCAAAGCATTAAAAGAAGTCTTCAATACAACTAAAGAGCTTCGTATTTATAGCTCAATTACATGGCTAGCCGAATAGACACTTAAGGAACCGAATGGGCAGCATATGTTCAGCTTAATGGAGCTAGAAACTTCGTTGAACCTTCTCTAGAATTGGTGACGCCATTAGACAAGTCCCTTGATGTTTCCAATCAGATTAAATTAAATGAAATTAAGTAAGGAGCTGAATGGAGTTGAATGGACTAGGCTAGATTCGGCCAAGAGGTGTGAAGGCTTTTAAGGGGCTGCCTTGAACATTTAGAGAGTCTTGGACTTTAAATGGCAGTTTGGGGCACTTCAATAGCCTTGGAGTGTGAACAAATGAATTTGAACAGCCCTTGAGTGTGAAAAACTCAAAACCGAACAGCCATGAGTGTGAAAAGAACCTCCAGCAAATGGGAAAGCACTTAAGCAACTAAATGGACAGCTTTGGGAGGAAAAATTAGCAGCTCAATAGCTCTTGGATTTGGCTAGGACATATTAATTCAAACATGAAATTAATTTGTCTCAAACTTAGACACATTAAAACAACTATTAAATATGTATCAAACTAAGACACATTAAAACCTCATTTAATGAAAATGTCCAGATTATGACACATTTAATAACTTAAACTAAATAACTAAATTAACTAAAACAAATTAAATATTTATTCCAGCAAAATAATGCTAAGTAAAAAATGAGTTGAAGTTAAGCTCAATGAGCTACGAATGAGCTAGATGAACTTGTAGGAGGTTACAAGGCCAACTTAGTTGACTTATCCAAGATTGATTGATAAGCCCCACAACGGTTTCTCCCTACGCTCAATCAATTAGAGCTGAAACAGCCTCCTTGAAACGTTTGGATCGTGCTCGAGTTATAGGTCCTAAGGGCAACTCCAATGGTTCCTTGTTAGCACTTGGTGAGTCTCGGACTGTGGCCATATCATTCCCCCCTCTTTAAAGTGATTTGTCCCCATATTATCGCCTACATCATAGGGAGATAAGTCAGACACGTTAAAGCTTGCACTGATGTTATACTCACCTGGAAGGTCGAGCTTATAAGAGTTCTCATTGATCCATTCTAGCACTTGGAATGGACCATCTCCTCTCGATAATAACTTGGACCTTCGTTGGGCTGGGAAATGCTCCTTTCTCATGTGAATCCAAACCCAATCTCCAGGTTCGAACACAACACATTTTCGTCCCTTATTTGCCTTGTGCGTGTAGCTTTCGGTTCTAGCCTCAATATTGGCCCTCACTTTTTGATGTAGTTGCTTCACGTACTCAGCCTTCCGCTTAGCATCTACTTGAATAAAGCTGATCGTTAGGCAAAGGAACTAAGTCTAATCGAGTCAAGGGATTAAAACCATAGACAATTTCAAAAGGTGAGTGTTTGGTTGCCGAATGAACGGATCGATTGTAAGCGAACTCGATGTGCGACAAACACTCCTCCCGCAACTTTAGATTTTTTCGGATGATAGCTCACAACAAGCTTGACAAAACGTGATTCACCACCTCCGTTTGGCCATCCGTTTGGGGGTGACAAGTTATTGAGAACAGTAGCTTCGTTCCAAGCTTTCCCCACAATGACCTCCAGAAATGACTAAGAAATTTCGTGTCTCGGTCAGATACTATGGTTCTTGGAATGCCATGCAGTCGAACGATTTCCCTACAGAATAAATTGGAAACATGAACAACATCGTCAGTTTTTGTGCAAGCTATAAAATAAGACATCTTAGAAAATCTATCTACAATAACAAAAATTGAATCCTTTTCGATTTTAGTTCTAGGTAATCCAAGGACAAAGTCCATGGAAATGTCAACCCAAGGCTATTCGGGTATTGGTAGTGGCGTGTATAGCCCATGTGGCTTGATCTTTGATTTTGCTTTCATGCATGTCACGCATCGAGCACAAACTCCTCTCGACATCCATTTTCATCCTTGGCCAAAAGAAATGCTCTTGAAGCATTGCTAAGGTTTTCCCCATGCCAAAATGGCCCATGAGACCCTCACTATGTGCCTCGTTCACCAATAAGTCCCGAATGGAACTTTGTGGAATGCAAGCTTGCCTTGTCTAAAGAGGAAGCCTTCGTACCTAAAGAACTTATCAACAGCAACATTTTCACAAGAAGCATACAACTCACCAAAATCAGCATCAAAAGCATACAATTCTTTCAAAAACGCAAATCCAAGCAGTTTTGAATCTAAGTAAGACAAAAGAGTATACCTCCTCGAAAGTGCATCACCAACGATATTTTCCTTACCTTTCTTATATTTTATAACATAAGGAAAATATTCTAAATACTCTAACCACTTGGCATGGCGCTTATTCAGCTTGTTTTGGCCCTTGAGGTGCTTCAACACCTCATGATCCGAGTGGATTACAAACTCCTTGGGCCACAAGTAGTGCTGCCAAGTCTTTAAGGCTCGAATGAGTGCATACATCTCCTTATCGTAGATCGGGTAGTTCAATGCGGCTCCATTTAGTTTCTTACTAAAGTATGCAATGGGCCTCCCATCTTGAGTTAGAACGGCTCCGATTCCTACACCTCAGGCATCACATTCAATTTCAAATGTTTTAGAAAAGTCAAGCAAAACAAGCAAAGGTGCATTAGTAAGACAATATTTAATGGAGTTAAAGGCTTTCTCTTGTTCTTCGTTCCATTGAAAGGCTGAAGTCTTCTTGATCACACTTGTCAAAGGTGTGGCCAAGGTGCTGAAATTTGGTACAAAATGCCTATAGAAGCTCACCAAGCCATGGAAGCTCCTTACTTGGCTTATGCTCATCAGTTTAGGCCAATCTCGGATTGCCTTAACTTTTTCTTGGTCCACCTCGAGTCCATCTGAGCTGACCATAAAACCTAAGAAGATAACTTTGTTAGTACAAAACGTGCATTTCTTAAGGTTTGCATACAAGGTCTCCTTTCGAAGAACCTCCAAAACAGATTTAAGATGCAACACATGTTCATCCAAAGTCTTACTATAGACAAGGATATCATCAAAATACACAATGCAAAACTTACCAATAAAGGCCCGCAAAACATAATTCATAAGGTGCATAAATGTACTAGGCGCGTTGTTTAGGCCAAATGGCATGACCAACCATTCATACAAATCGTATTTAGTTTTAAAAGCGGTCTTCCACTCGTCACCTTCACGTATCCGAATCTGGTGATATATGCTTTTAAGATCAATTTTAGAAAATAAATTAGCACCACTCAACTCATCAAGCATGTCATCTAAACGCGGTATAGGATGCCTATACTTGATTGTTATTTTGTTCACCGCACTGCAGTCAACACACATGCGCCAAGTTCTGTCCTTCTTTGGCACCAACAACACAAGCACGGCACACGGGCTAAGGCTTTCGCGGATGTTACCCTTTTCCATAAGTTCGTTAACTTGTCTTTGTAACTCTTTGGTTTCCTCAGGGTTGCTCTGGTAAGCTGGCCGATTAGGGATGACGGCTATAGGAACAAAATCGATTTGGTGCTCAATCCCTCGGATGGGTGGTAACCTGCTAGAGACTTCTTCCGGGAAGACATCATTGAAATCTTGCAAAAGAGACACAATAGAAGAAGGGAGATTTTGAACCAAGTCATTAGTATTCAAAAAGTTTTCCTTATACATAAACACAAAGATCAGCTATTTTATCAAGTAGGATTTTCGAAACTCCTTCTCTTTTGCATACACGTTTAATTTTTCTATCTCTTTTTCTTCCTTTTCATATTTTTCTTTTCTCTCTTTCTTTTCACTTTCTTTGCTGTTTTCTCTCATTTTTCCTTTCTTGTTTTCAATTTTCTTTTCTTTTTCATTCTCACTCTTTTCTTTTTCCCTTGCTTGATCAACAGAATTTTTCAATTTGATTTGGTCTTCATATACTTGTTTAGGCATCAAAGGAGTCAAAGTTACATTTTTACCCAAATTTTTGAAAGTATACAAGTTGGTATAGCCATTGTGAATAACTCACCTATCAAATTACCCTGGTCGTCTTAGTAGCAAGTGTCCCGCATGCATGAGAACCACATCACATAAGACTTCATCCGTATACTTTCCAATCGAAAATGCCACGAGTACTTGTTTGGTCACCTTCAACTCGCCACCATCATTAAGCCATTGAAGCTTGTAGGGATATGGGTGCTTAGTTGTTGGCAATCCCAATTTTTCCACCATCAAAGTGCTGGTCACATTGATACAACTCCCACCATCAATAATAACGCAGCACACTTTACCTTGTACTTGGCATCGAGTGTGAAAGATATTTTCTCTTTACTGCTCGTTCTCCACACTTTGAAGACTTAGGCTTCTTTTGATGACAAGGATTTTGCCATCAACAGCATACTCTAATTCCTCCTCCTCATCGATAGTGGCATCGAGTTCTTCTCCATTCTCCTCCTTCGACTCAATCTCGCTGTTTGCACGAACCACCATGTTACTTCGGTTAGGACATTGACTGGCGATATGCCCCCTCCCGAGGCATTTAAAACATTTTATGTCCCTTGACCGATTGGGGGATGATTTGGCCTTGCCTTTGCTAGATCACCCATAGGTTTGTTTGACTTTGCTAGTACCATTTGCTCCTTGGCACAACTTGGTGGATCTTTCTTACTAGTGCCTTGGCCCTATTTTGAGGCATTGGGGTTGGAATAGCCTCAAACGGAACCTTTACGCTTAAGTTGCTTCTCCACCTTGATGGCCATGTGCACCATGTCAACTACCTCAACGTAGTGTTGAAGTTCCACAATGTTGGCAATATCTCGGTTGAGTCCGGCTAAAAATCTAGACATGGTTGTCTCCTGATCTTCTTCCACATTCGCACGTATCATGGCAATCTTTGTAACACCCTCTAACCTTAAACCGTCACCGGAACAGGGTTACAGGGTATTACCAGACATATCTAACAATTTACATTAATGAACATACTATAAAATAATCATAAAATTCCTTAATTGGACCCTTGAGGCTCAAAATACGTATTAAAAGAGAATTGGGACTTGTTTTCGTGCTCTATAGATTTTTCGTAATTTTTTTTTTCACACACGATATAACCCCCTTTATAAACATCTAACCTTCCCTGCAATTTCAACCCGCAACCAAAACAATTTATACTCAAATTCATCTAAATCCTAATCATTTCATTAACATATTAATTAAATAATTAAACATTCTTAATATTATTCAAAATTTACTAATAGATTTATTCATTTTTCATTCAAACATAATGCCAAATTTTATAATATACTCTTTACCATTTTATTAGACTAATATTAAAATATAGTATATATATATATATATATTTACAACCAACATTACGAGCATATACATGTAACCTATACAACACCTAGCACATGCCACTTTTACCAAAAGAGGAGAATTACATGATCGAGTTTATACTGAGGTCGGGATCGATCTGGATGCTGAACCAGGACCTTAATTTCTACTAACCTGCACACGGAAACAACCGTACGCTAAGTACTTCATACTCAGTGGTATTACTATAATTCAAATTATAAATAATCAAATAATTTTCACATAATCAATCATATAATACATGAACACATATTATCTTAATTTATACATCACTTTCATTCCATATCAATATCAAATCAATTTAACCATTTCATTCTCATTTCTCAATTTCATCACATATTGCTTTATATGCCTCAATTTTTCATTTCTATTCAAAAAATTTTCACATTGTTTACCCCTATTAACAAGACTCGGACCTTAACGGATACACGGATCCAACCAAACACACCAGAATGGCACCCAGTGCCTCATCGGATAGTTCGAAGCAATAAAGTGACACCTAGTGTCTCATCGGCCTAGCCGAAGTAAAGTGGTACCCAGTACCTCATCGAATCTATCCGAAGTAAAATAATGACACCCAGTGTCTCATTGACTCAAGGTCGAAGTATCCCTGAACTCCTCCAATCCTATGGCATGCTAATTATATCCGACTCAGCCCGACTAGTTAATAAGGACTTTCAATTTATAATTCACATCACTTTCAATTTCACTTTCACTTATTAAATATAAATATCGAAATAAACATTAAATAATGAATAATTTAAATTATAGTAATACAGACCCGGATTTCGCGATTACTCCTCGATAACTTTCTCCTTTCCTTTTTGTGCCGATGCTTCGGGTTCTTTGCTAGCTACAAAAATAATAATAATTTACACTACTTACAACACTAATTTATAATAATAATTGAATTTCTATCCAATTTATACCATAATTCCGATTTAATCCTAATTAACTTAATTCATACTTTTTTTTATTTAATTTCCTTCTATATTCTACTTAACTATCTAATGTTCATAATAAAACCCTAATTTAAAATTTCTTTCAATTTAATCCCTCTATCACAATACTTATAGCTTCTTTTACAATTTAATCCCTTTTATCAATGCTAACTTGAAATTCATTCAATTAAATCCCTAATTCACTATTTTGTTCAACATGAACTATGTTCAAAAACCTTAAAACTTCCAGGACCTCAACTTAATTTCATCAAAACTTTGATCTAAAGTTTCTAAAACATCTAATTTAAAAGAAAAGGGCTTAACTGACTTACCAATTAAAGATTAAAGCTTCAAAATCCTAGTTTTCCCTTTTTCTTTTTCCTTCCCTTTTGTTTGTCCCCTGTTTCGTTTGAGCCTCTGTTCTTTCTTCTTTTGTTTCTTTCTTTTCTTTTCTTTATTCTATTATATTCTATATTAATAAATTTAAATATCTATTTACTTAATAATAAGTAAATTAATATTTATTTTACAAATGTACAAATATAATTTTTACACATGTATATTTTATTACCATACATTTGGCTTTAATTTTTATATATATATATATATGTTTCATTAATATAATAAAATAATACCAATTAAATAATAATTTATATTATTATATTCTAATATTAATTAATAATACTTTAAATCATGAAAAATCTTTAGATTTTTCTCATGATTCGTCGCCTCAAATTATGCAATAGGTATAATTGCCATTTTAGTCCCTCTTTTGAAATTCTTTAATTGGACCCTCGAGTCTCAAAACACGTATTAAAAGAGAATTGGGACTTGTTTTGGTGCTCCATAGATTTTTCGTAAATTTATTTTTCAAACGCGATATAACCCCCTTTATAAACATCTAACCTTCCCTACAATTTCAACCCGCAACCAAAATAATTTATACTTAAATTCATCTAAATCCTAATCATTTCATTAACATATTAATTCAATAATTAAACATTCTTAATATTATTCAAAATTTACTAATAGATTTATTCATTTTTCATTCAAACATAATGCCAAATTTTATAATATACTCTTTACCATTTTATTAGACTAATATTAAAATATAGTATATATATATATTTACAACCAACACCTATACAACACCTAGTACATGCCACTTTTACCAAAAGAGGAGAATTACATCACCGAGTTTATACTGAGGTCGTGACCGATCTGGATGCTGAACCAGGACCTTAATTTCTACTAACCTGTGCACGGAAACAATCGTACGCTGAGTATTTCATACTCAGTGGTATTTCTATAATTCAAATTATAAATAATCAAATAATTTTCACATAATCAATCATATAATACATGAACACATATTATCTTAATTTATACATCACTTTCATTCCATATCAATATCAATTCAATTTAACCATTTCATTCTCATTTCTCAATTTCATCACAAATAACTTTATATGCCTCAATTTTTCATTTCTATTCAATTTTTTTTTTCACATTGTTTAACCCTATTAACAAGACTCGGATCTTAGCGGATACACGGATCCAACCAAACACACCAGAATGGCAATAAAGTGACACCTAGTGTCTCATTTGCCTAGCCGAAGTAAAGTGGTATCCAGTACCTCATCGAATCTATCCGAAGTAAGATAATGACACCCAGTTTCTCATTGACTTAAGGTCGAAGTATCCCTGAACTCTTCCAATCCTATGGCATGCCAATTATATCCGACTAGTTAATAGGGACTTTCAATTTATAATTCACATCACATTCAATTTCAATTTCACTTATTAAATATAAATATCAAAATAAACATTAAATAATGAAAATTTTAAATTATAATAATACAAACCCGAATTTTGCGATTACTCCTCGATAACTTTCTCCTTTCCTTTTTGTGCAGATGCTTCGGGTTCTTTGCTAGCTACAAAAATAATAATAATAATTTACACTATTAATTACAACACTAATTTATAATAATAATTGAATTTTTATCCAATTTATACCTTAATTCCAATTTAATCCTAATTAACTTAATTCATACTCTATTTTTATTCAATTTCCTTCCATATTCTACTTAACTATCTAATGTTCATAATAAAACCCTAATTTAAATTTTCTTTCAATTTAATCCCTCTATCACAAAACTTATAGCTTCTTTTACAATTTAATCCCTTTTATCAATGCTAACTTGAAATTCATTCAATTAAATCCCTAATTCACTATTTTGTTCAACATGAACTATGTTCAAAAACCTTAAAACTTCCAAGACCTCAACTTAATTTCGTCAAAACTTTGTTCTAAAGCTTCTAAAACATCTAATTTAAGAGAAAATGGCTTAATTGACTTACCAATTAAAGATTAAAGCTTCAAAATCCTAGTTTTCCCTTTTTCTTTTTCCTTTCCCTTTTATTTGTCCCCTGTTTCGTTTGAGCCTCTGTTCTTTCTTCTTTTGTTTCTTTCTTTTCTTTTCTTTATTCTTTTATATTATATATTAATAATAATATTAATAAATTATAAATATCTATTTACTTAATAATAAGTAAATTAATATTTATTTTATAAATGTACAAATATAATTTTTACACATGCATATTTTATTTCCATACATTTGGCTTTAATTTATATATATATATATTTCATTAATATAATAAAATAATACCAATTAAATAATAATTTATATTATTATATTCTAATATTAATTAATAATATTTTAAATCATGAAAAATCGTTAGATTTTTCTCATGATTTGTCGCCTCAAATTATGCAATAGGCATAATTGCCATTTTAGTCCCTCTTTCTTTCTTTTAATCTATAATTAGGCTTTCACCCCTTATTCAATTTAGTCCTTTTTACTAATTACTCTAAATTAAACTAAATTCACTTAATCAAGGCCTAATTATACACACTACCAAACTCATAATTACTCATAATAATTATTTACAAACTCAGTTTACTAAGACGAAGGCCCTATAACTCACTTTTTCGGTGCCCGTGAATTTAGGTTATTACAATCTCCATTTCTTTAAAATAGTCTTCCACTCTCCTAGTGCCTTGAATAAGGTTTCGGAGCTTTTGGTAGAGCTCTCGGTAATAGTAGGATGGAATGAAGCGCCTACGCATCACAACCTTCATTTCGGCCCGAGTGGATATTGGTCATTCACCGTTCCTTCTCTGGCTTGTAGTGAATTGATCCTACCAGATCATGGCATAGTCGGAAAACTCGATTGCCGCCAACTTCACTTTCTTAGTTTTCGAGTAATTGTGGCACTTGAAAACTAATTCAGTCTTCTTCTCCCATTCAAGGTACGCCTCCGGATCCGATTTACCTTAGAATGGTGGAATGGATAACTTTATACTCTTCAAATCGTCATCCACTCGTTCTCACTCTCGAGGACCTCGATTTCTTTGGCCTCTTTTCCTTTCACTTTGATTTGACGCTTGGTTGCTCTCCACATTGCTTGGCTCATATAGATCATTTTGATTGAACCTTGGACAGCCTCGCTCCCTTCGTGGACTTTGGGGAGTTCTCTCTCGCTGGCCCTTCTCTTCGACTCGGTCCAATCGTTCTTGTATGGGCTCTAGCTTACGATCAAACATGCGCTTCATCTCACGCATAAGGGCTTGGAGTGTCAAATCTGGTACTCCTTCACTAACCGCGTTTCTTTTCGGGCTTTGAGACATGACATTTTAAGCCTCACCCCAAATCCTCACAATTCACTCGCAAAGAAAAGAATAGATGACACTCCACTCGTGTTTGCACTCAATATTTTTGCTTTTTCTACTCTCTAATGAGCTCACCACTCTCGTGCCTTTTACCACTCAATTCTTCTCTCAAAGTTCGTAAAATAACTCATTTAGACTTATAAGCTAGTCTAGGTGTCAGCTTCAAAGGGGTGCAAAGGTAGTAATGCCTTTGGTAATAGGTAGGTTGAAAGAAAAAGAATGGTTTTTTTTTGAAGTGTGGCGAAATGGGTTGTACAGGAAATTTCTTAAAATCGGGAAAATAATCACTTTCACAAACTAGCCTTTTATTTTTTTATACTTTCAAAACTCTTTTTTTAATATTTCAAACTTTGCACTTCCAATATGCTATATATATATATTTTTATCATGAAATTTTTATCAAGAACTTACTCCGAGAATGTTCGAACGTCCGTACTCCTCGATTTTAGCTAACTCTGATACCAAAGATACAATCTCAAGTTTGCGAAAGTATTCGAGCCGTAGTTGTGCTCGATCATTAAATGGAGAAGTATCGTTTTTAGTTTGAGTTTAAGGGAATTTGACTATATGGATGTAAGCAAGGCAAAGATGAAAGTTAAAATGGATAAGTAAGCTTAAGGTAAAGAATGAACCAATACTACGAAGGAGTATTAACCCGAGACTTATAAGACACTTAAGGTGATGGAAGGTTGATAGAAAGGACCTTGACCCACTATCTATGAAGAGATAGGAACCAAAGGTTTCAAAGGTGAACACCACACTCGGTTTAAGAGTGATAAGTTCAAAGAAACAAGGATGACGCCACTAGCAAGCTAGATAAGTCAACTTGAGTCTTAAACAAAAATTGAGAGTTGAATAAACTCATGAAGATATCAAAATTCATCAAAGTATCAAAAAAAGTCTTCAATACAACTAAAGAGCTTCGTTTTTAAAGCTCAATTACATGGCTAGCCGAATAGACACTTAGGGAACCGAATGGGCAGCATGTGTTCAGCTTAATGGAGCTGAAAACTTCCTTGAACCTTCTCTAGCATTAGTGACACCATTAGACAAATCCGTTGATGTTTCCAATCAGCTTAAATTAAATGAAATTAAGTAAGGAGATGAGTGGAGCTGAATGGACTAGGCTAGATTCGGCCAAGAGGTGTGAAAGGCTTTTAAGGGGCTACCTTGAATATTTGGAAAGTCTTAGACTTTAAATGGTAGTTTGGGGCACTTCAATAGCCTTGGAGTGTGAATAAACGAATTTGAGCAGCCCTTGAGTGTTAAAAACTCAAAACCGAATAGCCATGAGTGTGAAAAGAACCTCCAGCAAATGTGAAAGCACTTAAGCAACTAAATGGATAGCTTTGGGAAGAAGAATCAGCAGCTCAATGGCTCTTGGCATACACGAAGAGGTGCTTGGAGCATTTCAATCATCAGCACACCATATTCAAGCCGTCCATGCATGTACCTGAAACACATTAATCGGCTAATTAAATTTGGCTAGGACATATTAATTCAAACATGAAATTAATTTGTCTCAAACTTAGACACATTAAAACAACTATTAAATATGTATCAAACTAAGACACATTAAAACCTCATATAATGAAAATGTCCAGATTATGACACATTTAATAACTTAAACCAAATAACTAAATTAACTAAAACAAATTAAATATTTATTCCAGAAAAATAATGCTAAGTAAAAAATGAGTTGAAGTTGAGCTCAATGTGCTACGAATAAGCTAGATGAACTTGTAGGAGGTTGCAAGGCTGACTTAGTTGACTTGTCCAAGATTGATCGATAAGCCCCATAGCGATTTCTCCCCACGCTCGATCAATTAAAGTCGAAACAGCCTCCTTGAAACGTTTGGCTCGTGCTTGAGTTATAGGTCCTAACGGTAGCTCCAAAGGTTCCTTGTTATCACTTGGTGGGTCTCCGACCGTGGCCGTTTCAACCTTACTGTCACAGTTTAGTAAAACATCTTTATACGATGTCGCCACAAATTTTTCAATAAATCTTGTGCTATGCTCCTTTAATTCTCCCTTAAATGATTTATCCAGCACATCAATGTGCTGACATTCTTCCTTATCGCGACAGGGAGTGGCTTTGAAGACACTGAATGTGACATGTTCCCCATTATGACGCATTGTTAATTCCCCCTTGTACACATCGATAAGAGTGTGTCCAGTAGCTAAGAATGGGTGTCCCAAGATTATGGGTACCTCTTTATCGGCTTCACAATCAAGTATAATGAAATCAGCAAGGAACACAAACTTGTCTAAGCGAACAATGATGTCCTTAATCTGTCCTTCAAGCTGTGCCAATGACTTATCTATCATTTGCAATGTCACTGCAGTGGGCCTCATTCCCAATTTATTGAATGTAGATAGTGGCATCAGGTTGATACTCGCACCTAAGTCACATAAAGCTTTACACAAATAATGATTACCAGTCGAGCATGGGATTGTAAAGCTTCCAAGGTCCTTCATCTTAGGTGGCAACTTATTTGTCAGCACTGCACTGCATCCTTCTATGAGCGCAATTGTCTCAATATCGGTCAACTTCTTCTTCTTGGATAGGAGCTCCTTTATGAAGTTCCCATAACTAGGAATCTGTACGAGAACATCCACAAGAAGTATATTGATATACAATTGTTTCAATGTGGGCAAAAAATTTTGATATTCTATAACATTTTCCTTCTCCTTAAATCTTTGTAGAAATGGCAAAGGTATTGATACGTCAGGTTTTCGAGACAAAATCGGTTACGTCGACATCGATAGTTGTGTTGATAATTTTGTTGGTCTAATGGTAGGCATGGGAGTAACAACTGGTGGCTCCTCTTTATTTGCTTCATCTATTTTTTTTCCAGATACAACTTTTTCTTCTTAATCTACTTCACTTACATCGATAGGTGCTGTAGAGCTGCTAATTGGCTCGACAATTTGCTTTCCACTCCTAAGAGTAATAACTTTGCAATGCTCCTTCCCCTTTTGATTTGGATTCTCAATGTCACTAGGTAAAGCACCTGGTGGTTATGTGCTCATATTTGTAGCTAGTTGACCTACTTTTGCTTCCAATGCTCATATGGAAGAGGAATTTCCTTGCACAATAGCTTCTGTCCTCATGAAATGTTCACGCATCAATGATTCAAGGGCTGCTAATAGGTCAGTTCGTGGTTGAGAATACTACTGTTGCTGTTGTTGTCCTTGTATATGCAAATTTGGCATTGAAGATTGATGTGATTGCACACGAGTGTGTGACTGCAACTGATCTTGATGTACATGCATCTGAGGACTTGGGTTGAAATTTTGTTGCTGCTGATTATAATTCCCTTACTGAAAATTTCCTTGGCTCGAGGAATTGCCATATCTAAATATGGTTGCATTTTGATTCCCCCAAGGTTGTTGGTTTCTAGATGAGCTATTGTAGAAATTACCATAAGAATTTCCTTTAATATTATTAACATAAAACGCATTCTCTGCATGGTGTGGACAATCTTCATAGCTATGATTGTCACCGTAAATTTCGCAACAAAATGTTGGGACATCCAATTGTTGGGCAAGTTGGATGGGAGCAACTTCACTTGTTCCCTTCATGTTCTTTATCATATTTGCTAATGAAGATACTTGTGCACTCAAAGCTGATATAGGTCTAACTCAATAACTCCAGGATTTGTTTTGACTTGAGCAGCTTGAGAGATTGGATATTGGTAGTCATTTTGAGCGATGCTCTCTAAAATTCTTATAGCTTCACCATAGGTGCAGTCCAACAAAGAACCATTCGTAGATGCATCAACAAGATTTCTTGTCTGCTCATTCAACCCATTGTAAAAGATCTCGATCAGCATTTCCTGTTGAATTCCATGCATGGGACAAAGTCGAAGCAAGGATTCGTAGCGCTCCCATGTTGTATGCTAATTCTCGTCATCAAGCTGATGGTATGCAGTGATATCATTTCTAAGCTTAGCATTCATTGTCGATGGATTGAAACGTAAAACAAACTGAGTTGCGAGTGTACTCCACGACATAATCGATCCAACAAGTAATCCAAGGAACAAAGTTCAAGTCCGTCCTTGTAATGAGAAAGGAAACAGTTGCATTCGTAAGGCATCATCAGTAACACCTTGCTAACTGAAAGAAACACAAATTAGTAGAAAAGATTTAATATGCTCTCTTGCATCTTCATGTGGCAATCCAACATACTACCCATTCGAATTTAACATTTGGAACATGACTGGTTTTAGCTCAAAATTTCCAACTTGAATTGTTGGTCAAACAACACTTGGCTGCAAATCATCCAAAATTGGAACAACAAAATCTCGGATGGTTCAATTTTACAACTGATCTTCTTGTGGTGGTAGTGGATTATTGATAACTTGTGGCTGTATTGGAGGATTCTGAGGCGGTAGCGGTGGTATTTCAGTATTGATTCCTGGGAAAGCCATGTTTCTCTGTTCTTGTCACCTCCTTCTAATGGTTCGATCAATCTCCGGATCTAAGTCAACAATATTTTCAGGATTTCTTCTGGTCATAAACACCTAAATAGACAAGTGAAAACAGTAACAACACTAAAACAAATCAGTAACAAATAAAGATTAAGAAATAACAAATAAAAGCGGAGACAAATATAAACATCAAACAAACGCCATCCTCGGCAACGGCGCCAAAACTTGATCGCGCTATGAATGTCACAGCAATAATGTGAAAGCAGACACTATCGATTTAAGTATAATAGATAGATTAAAACCTATTAGATATCGATCCCACAGGGATGGTTGCTTATGCTTATAATTGTAGATGCAAAGAAAGTTAAAACTAAAGAGATAGTGATACGAAAGAAAAGAAATGAAGGTGGAAGAGGATCGTAAAGTTGTCAAGTCACGGATCTACCCTAAAAATCTAGACAAATGTAATCTGAAACGAAAACAAAGAAAGATAGATTTGTTGACAAGAAGAATAATCAAACGACATTAAAACAATAGAAAGATGAATGGCTGGTAAAGGATCCAATAGAGAACAAAATTAGGGTTTCTTGGATGAAAGAAACCATCCTTGGACCTCAAGAAAACATCCCAACCAGATCTGGAAAATAAAAACACAAACAGATTCGTTAGAAATGATTTTAAAGATAAAAGTAAACTATTTAGGCAAGAACGATTGAAACAGCAAGAAAGATTGAATCTCCTAATTTTTGATGTGTTTCTTGATGGATCAAGGCAGGAGAACGACCCTCTTGAAGCAATTTCAACCTAGAACGAAAAACAACTAAATCAGTAATCCAAAACAGCAAGAAATAAACTAGATCAAACTAGAATGATAAATTAAAGATAGAAAAGTGAAGATAACGTCCTAAGAAGCTTTGGAAATGATAAGAATCCATAACTCCCTTCAATGGCTCTAATTTCCCCTCCAAGAAAGAGATCTTGGCAAGAAAAATCTTGAACATGATTCCCACAACCTGAAAGATTGTTAAAACAACTTCTAAAAAAAACTCAAGAGCAATTCTTGAAGAAAAACTCCAAAAGAATTATTATTAACTCAAAATAATCAAAATCCAGTGTTTTTGTTTACAATTCCAAGGCCTATATATAGGCAAGCTAAATAAATCTAAATAAAACTCTTAATTAAAGTAGAACTCTAAATAATCTAAACAAGAAACTTTCTTGTTGACATAAAACTCCTAAAAACTTAAACTACTTAATAATTATTAAAAATTCGGAATAAAAAATAAAAATAAAATAATAAGAGCTGATAATACAATATTGGGCTTATATATAATAAAAATTAAACCTAAAAACCGAACCCAATATGATTTAAACTCAAATTAAAAGCCCGAAACTCGTAATTCCCGTCATAATCACGTCCAGAAATTCTGCTTGCGCAGTCTTTATTAAAACGATCATAACTTGAGCTCCTAAACTTGAAATAAAGTAATTCAAAGTGAGTTTCGAAGATAAGAGATAGATCTTCAACATCCATGCAGACATTAAACCTAAAAACCGAACCCAATATGATTTAAACTCAAATTAAAAGCCCGAAACTCGTAATTCCCGTCATAATCACGTCCAGAAATTCTGCTTGCGCAGTCTTTATTAAAACGATCATAACTTGAGCTCCTAAACTTGAAATAAAGTAATTCAAAGTGAGTTTCGAAGATAAGAGATAGATCTTCAACATCCATGCAGACATCTCAACCCATAAATTCCTGGATCCCATCCAAAAAGTCATCGCAAGCCTTCTGATTTTCCAAACTTGAAAATTGGCAGCTTCGGTTTCTTGGACCAAGATTTCTAAGATTTGAAATCTTGATTTTCTTTATTCTTGATGCATAATGTCGAAGCAATAAAATAAGAAAATGCAGCAAAAGTATTAGAATAATTTTCTGAAGCAATTTAAGAAAATTTGATAAGTAAAAATAGTGATAATGAGATGGGGTTCCTTGACTTGAAAAGTTGGCAAACAGCTAAATGTGATCACAAAGTAAATGATAGATAAATTGTCGCTACAATTAAGCTCAATGAAATCTTACGAATCTCGACTTCCCTGTTTATCAAGGACTCAAATACTTACACTAACCACACCTTTCAGTGCTGGCAATGTAAAATATTCAAGAACGAGTGGACAGAATTCTTTCGATCCTCAAGCAACTTCCGTTGACTTGCTTGTTAACTTAATTTGTCACTGCACTTTCCAGTGACAGTGACTACAATTACACTTTCGTGGTCAAGCAATCAAATTCAAAGATAAGAAATGAAGGAAAGATTGAATAGATATCATACTTGATCTAAAGTTAATTTGTACTTCCATACAAATTCAATTAATCAAAATTCATCAGCGTTTAAAGAGAGAATAAAAAATGAACTGAAGCATCCTATTCTTAGTCTACTAGAACCATTCCCTTACACTCCTCTTGCATCGCAATCAGGAATGCTCCTCGTCAGGAGCAGATTTGTCTTCTCGTCACAGTCAGGTTGTCCTTAATGAAGTTAAGTTGCCATGGAAGTAAGCTTAAGAAAATGTTGAAGAGAAAGTTTTTATGCGTCAAAAATCTGGAAGATGAAGCTTGAAGAAGATCCTCTGTCATCAATATTTATCAACCACTGCCAAGTACAAGTGTCTTCCCTTTTAGATCCAACTTTCTCTAGCTGTACAAGTTGGTTATACCAGTTGTACACTCACGCAGATCTAGTGTGTTCATCAGACAGTTGTTGATTATAACGACATTTCTGGGTGGAAATTTGGATTCTATTTTACGCCTACAACCCTGGATACCTTCATGCGTTGATCTTTCAAGACAGATTCCTACACTGATATCTTTGGATGCAATACAGAACAACTAATTGTGGTGACATTAGTAGCAAAAACAGGATAAAATTAAAGAAAATTAGACCAAGCATCATTGAGTTAGAAAATACAATCACTAAGTTAAAAATGCTAAAATGCATGCTAAAAATGATAAATGGGAACAAATTATACCCTAAGTAAGGAGAAATTAATGGTCTTTTCTAATGCTATCAATTTGCTGAAGCATAAGTCAATGTAATGAGCATATATCGGAAGATATATGTAGTAACTCTAATGAGCTACATTCATTAAGGATGAGATAAGTTTTGTTGGGAAGAAGTATGTTATAGGAATATAATGTGTGTTCACAATAAAATGTTGCTGCATTAAACAAGCACGCTATTGCTTAGTCATTATAAGATATTTTGTAGAAGCAGATATTTGTTAAGGCATTCATAGATCTAGAACTTGGATCTGCAATATTCCAGATTTATTGATTGCAACATTATCCTGTACTGAAGATTTTGTCACTCATCTCACTAAGCTTGATAAGTACTTAGTAGATTTGATGCTCTACTTGGATAAATCTTGATAAACTTTACTTTTTTGCATTTTGTTATGACACGTACTTTGCAAACACAATCTATCTTGTAATCACATTTATTTTGTATGCACAAATTCTTTTGTCAATAGTTTAGCAATTCTTTTGAATAACAATCTCTCTATGGGTACGATACTTTACTTCTCTTTATGGGTACACTTGCACATTTGTGACTGTAATATTATTTTACACGCGACACTAACCGCTACTGGAGAAAGGTTTTGTCTTTAAACAAGAAAGATATATGGGTTTTGATGAAGATATTACGTGCGTGATTGAAACTCATGGTTGGGATATGTTTTGTTGCCATCCGGACAAGGTGTGTCCAAAGATGGTAAGAGAGTTCTATTCACATTTAACTACTGACAGCCCATTTGTATACATTTGGGGCATTTCTATTTTATTTGATGTAGATAAAGTGAATGACTATTATGGACTCTACAATGTAAAAGATGAACACATGAGATTTACGTGAGGAATATCGGAGGAAAGTTTGGAGAAGGTGTTGAGAGACGTATGTATTCCAAGAACTACCTGGGATAAATTCGAGACCGATCGATTTACGATTAAGAAGTAATATTTGAAGCCTAAGTGTCGAGTCTGGATGAGTTTTTTGAAATCCAGATTGATTCCTACAGTTTATATAACTACTATTGGGAGGGAACGGTTGTTTCTGTTACATTCTATCATGACAGGGAGGAAGATTAATGTGGGGCAGATTATTCGTGATAAGGTTCACAAATATGCCCAGAAAAATTCAGGTAATCTTGTTGTCCTAACTTGATTTGTGCTTTGTGTTTGCAGGCAGGTGTTGCTTTGGAAGATAATGAGGATATGTTGTTGATAACTCTTGAAAAAGAGTTATATTACATACTTTTGCTAGAATGTTTTGTCTATTTTCAAGTAAATTTGTTATAACATTTGTAGTGTTTTTGTCATTGGAGCTGTATTACGCTTAAACTGGTAGAATATATACATTTTTACCCTTTTTTTGTAACAAACTATGCTTGTTGGTACTTGTTTCTTGATTTAGGAGAAGGTGAAAGAAGATAAGAGTACGAGGCCCAATAATGAAACACTGTTGGGGAGCGGAAGTAGCAAAACTTTGTAGCTACTAAATGCTCTAGCAGTACCAGGCGTGCAAGATTCTGCTGAAGCAAAGCCAAATCTATTGTGGTCTGCACTAAAAGCTTTAGGAAGCTCTAGAACCCCTAAAAAAGTGGATCTGGCAACGTGCATTGTGTGGCCAAGCTCCTATATAAGGCTAGAGTGCTGTTGCATTAGAATCTAGAAGGAGGGAAATCGGGTGAGTCATATGGCAGATCCGAGGCTCAGAAGATAGAGTTGTCAGTCACCTCTGGGAGCAGAGCTCGATAATGCTATAGCAAAACCACCAAAGCAAATATATGTTACTGTGGCGAAGCAAAGCAGAATTGGGAATGCGAGCCTAATGTTCTTTTTGGATCCCAACAAGGAGTACTCTTTATCTTTGAATCTGTTTGTTATTTTGTGTGAATAACAAATTGCACCCTTACTTTGACTAGCTAAGGGATTAATATTGTTGAAACTTTCGTTTTATGTTTATGAATGAATTACTGATATCATTCTATTAAATCTCTTTATTGATTTGTGTCTTAGTTATTGATAATTCTACGTGCTGGCAATCTTAGGAATAAGCTCTTATTTTGCATGTGTATAATCTTGACTGAACACAAGATGGATTTGCTGGAGCATAAGTCAATGTAGTGACCATATATCGGAAGATATGTGTAGTAACTCTAATGAGCTGCGTTCATTAAGGATGAGATAAGTTTTGTTCGGAGGATGCATGTTATAGGAATATAATGTGTGTACATTGTAAAATGTTACTGCAATAAACATGCACATCATTACTTAATCATTTTGAGTTATTTTATAGAAGCATATATTCGCTAAGACATTCATAGATCTAGAACTTGGATCTGTAATATTCCAGATTTATTGATTGCAACCTTGTCCTGTATTGAAGATTTTGCCAATCATCTCTGCTAAGCTTGATAATTACTTAGTGGATTTGATGCTCTGCTTGGATAAATCTTGATCAACTTTACTGTTTTGCATTTTGTTATGACACGCACTTTCCAAACACAATCTATTTTGTTATCACAATTAATTTTGAATGCACAATTCTTTTGTCAATAGTCTTAACAATTTTTTTTGAATACCAATCTCTTTGTGGGTTCGATACTCTACTTATCACTTTATTACTTGAAGGTTGTGTACACTTGCACATGCTACAACAATATTAATTTATACGCGTCAAGTTTTTGGCGTCGTTACCGGTGAAATCGGTGTAATTCAATAAGATTTTTGTTATATTGTTAATCTAACATTTGGTTTAGTCATTTTTAATTTTGTTTGTATTTTATTGTTGCTGATTTTTGAAAGAATTTTATGAGAAGTGGAGATAATTTGTCGTTAGATCTAGAAATATAAAGAACATTTAGACGACACGGAAGAGAGTTGCGAGGGCAAGAAATTGAGAGAATTGAAGGAAGGGAGAATCTTGAAGTTCCTGTACTAGTTGTTCGTGACCCAGAAGTTGTGAATGTTCCAAAAGTAATTGACGATAGAGACAGACCAATTCGAAAGCATGTAGTGCCAATTCTTGATAATCTCGGTCCATGTATTTTGTGGCCACAAATTGAAGCTACTCATTTTGAGCTTAAATAAGTTATGTTTCAGATGTTGCAAATTGTTGGGCAGTTTGGAGGATTGCCTACGGAAGATCCAAGGATGCATTTGCGATTGTTTTTGGAGGTATGTGATTCTTTTAGACAACAAGGTGTTCCTGAAGATGCATTGCGATTGAAATTGTTTCCTTAGTCTTTGTGTGATCGTGCAAAAGCATGGTTAAATGCTTTGCCATCGGATACAATTTCGTCTTAAAATGTCCTATGCATGGTTTTCCGTATTGGATGAAAATGGGAATGTTCTATAATGGGTTGAATGCGCACATAAGAATGTTAGTTGATGCGTCAGCAAATGGTACGTTGATGGATAAGACGTACAATGAAGCGTATGAAATATTGGAGAGAATTGCGAATAATGATTATCAATATCCAACAGCAAGAATGAATTCTGGTAGAAGAAATGTTGGTACAATGGAGTTTGATGCAATTACATCACTTATAACACAAGTATCTTCGTTGGCTAATATGATCATATTCTTGAAGAATGTCCATCCAATCCCGCATTTGTTTGTTACATGGGGAATTTCAATAGAGGTAATCATAGTCCTTATTCTAACACATATAATACAGGTTGGAGGTAGCATCCAAATTTTAGTTGGAGCAATACTCAACGTGCTAGTTCGGGTAATGCTGTTCGACAATATATTGACGAAGCTCCTGGATTTGAACCTAACTTGCCAAAGCAAAATCAACAGGAAAATGGAGGTTTGTCGTCAATAGAAAATTTGTGATGTGAGCTTCCGAACTTTGAGGGTTTGAAAAATAGCTTGTTGGAAGAATCGTCTTGAAATGGTTCACAAGGTAGAAACCTTAATTCGAAGCACTTGAATTCTCTAAGGAATCATAGCTATATTACAACTACGACCCGCTTAAACTTGACCATATACTCGAATCTTGGTGTATCGAAGTCGCCACACCTCGGGATGGTAAACAGAGTGATAAGACAAATTTTGAATGCCACAAACTTTGAAGAAAGTTTGATAAGTTCGAACAGTTCAACAAAGAACCAAGAGAGAAATATTCTCACAAATGATTTAAATTCAAGCAAAGTTTTTTTAACATAGTGATTTAGGACGAAATTTATAGGCCTGAATTGACCTTTCAAGTTCCTATATGACCCTTCAAATTCAGCCATTTAACTAACTTAAAAATAGACCATTAAATTTGATTTAACTCATGATGGCTAGCCCAAAAGTCATGTCTCTTCAGTTGTCTTTGAGTAGATGAAAGGTCATGTCCTTTCATAGTCCATGGTTAGCTTAAAAGCCATCTTCTTTATGAAAGCTTAATGGTCCTTAAAGGTGTTGTTTGTAGTCCCTTCATCTTCTATAACCGGTTGTCTTTATTGCTTGTGATGCCATGAATTGGCCTTTAAGTGCTTGAAACTGATCAAATTTTAAGAGTCACTCTTGGTCCATTTGAATAGTCACAATGCATCAATATTGAAAGCTAATTCTTGAATGAATTTTATGCATTTATTCACCTTCAAAATACACCAAAAACGTCCTCTTCTTGTACTAGCAAATTAAGTGACCAAATGCAAACCTTTTCATGCCAAAACCGAACAGCCTTTATATGTGAACGTCCCTAGATCTTCTTATCAGCCTTAAATCATTTCTAAAACATACTAAACATGCATTAAGACAATTTAAACATGCCAATAAGCTAAAATGAATTGAACAGTCACCTAGACAAGAATAAATGAATATTTAAACATTTGCAATCTGTTCAAATTCTTATTTAACTTAAAACACCCTATTTATAATAAAAATAAACACACTAACTCATGTTTAAACACACAGGATGTTTTAATGAATGGTTTAAAGATGCAAACTAAATGAACTAATGGATTACTAAATGCATGACTTGATTTAATGATGAAAACTTTAACTAACATGGGAGTTACATAATGCATGATAGGATTTATGATGCATATTTAACTAACATGTAAGTTACTTAATGCATGTCATTATTTATGATGCAAACTTAACTGATTTTGAGAGTTAACGGATGTCATTACATAATGCACGACTTTATTAAATGCAGATCACATAATGCATGTCATATTTAAAAGATGTAGATTAATAATGCATGACATAATTAAATCACAATCTTAATAAACATAGGAGATGCTTTTATGAATGACTTAATTAAATGCAAAACACTTAATGCAAGACATAATTAAAGATGCAAACACTTATTAAACTAAAATAAAACTTAAATAAAATTAAAAAGTCCTTAAAAATATTAGCCTAATAATCAATCAGGCCTACGAGATGTTTCATTTTGCACTTGGGCCCCTCATCTTTGGGCCAATCTCGATATCTTCTAATTGCATCATAACATGATGTGACCGTGCTCACATCACCTTATGTGTTGCAACATGATAAAACTTTTGTTTTTAATGGCAAACTTATGTCTTTAATCCCAGTGTTGGTTTTCACATTCAAACTTTGAAAAGGGTTCTAGAAAAATATTCCGTGCTTATACTTCCTAATGTCACTGATTTGTTTCACACATGTGTAGGTGACAACATGAAATTAAACCATTCTAAAGAGGGAGGGTTTGCAATTAACTTTCTTTCTTTTCAAACTATGTTTGATTTCCAGGTTTTTGAAAGCGATTTTGTCATGTTCATGACCAAAGGGAGTCGTGACCGTGAAAAATGTTTTGCGAGAAAATGGCCCGATTTGAGGACAAATCGTTTTCAAGAGGGAGGGTATGATGTGAGCACGATCACATCATGTTATGATGCAATTCGAAGATATCGAGATTGGTCCAAACACGAGGGGCCCAAGTGCAAAATGAATCATCTCACAGGCCTGATTGATTATTGGGCTTATGTTTTTAAGGACTTTTTAATTTTATTTAAGTTTTATTTTAGTTTAATAAGTGTTTGCATCTTTAATTATGTCTTGCATTAAGTGTTTTGCATTTAGTTAAGTCATTCATAAAAGCATCTCCTATGTTTATTAAGATTGTGATTTAATTATGTCATGCATTATTAATCTACATCTTTTAAATATGACATGCATTATGTGATCTGCATTTAATAAAGTCGTGCATTATGTAATGACATCCGTTAACTCTCATGATTAGTTAAGTTTGCACCATAAATAATGACATGCATTAAATAACTTACATGTTAGTTAATTATGCATCATAAATCTTATCATTCATTATGTAACTCCCATGTTAGTTAAAGTTAGCATCATTAAATCAAGTCATGCATTTAGTAATCCATTAGTTCATTTAGTTTGCATCTTTAAACCATTCATTCAAGCATCTTGTGTGTTTATTTAGTTTAAACATGAGTTAGTGTGTTTATTTTTATTATAAATAGGGTGTTTTAAGTTAAATAAGAATTTGAACAGGTTGCAAATGCTTAAATATTCACTTATTCTTGTCTAGGTGATTGTTCAATTCATTTTAGCTTATTGGCATATTTAAATTATCTTAATGCATGTTTAATATGTTTTAGGAAGGATTTTTGGCTGGTAAGAAGATCTAGGGACGTTCACATACAAAGGTTGTTCAGTTTTGGCATGAAAAGGTTTGCATTTGGTCACTTAATTTGTTGGTACAAGAAGAGTACATTTTTGGTGGATTTTGAGAGTGAATAAATGCACAAAATTCATTCAAGAATCAGCTTTCAATATTGATGCATTGTGACTATTCAAATGGACCAAGAGTGGCTCTTAAAATTTGATCAGTTTCAAGCACTTAAAGGCCAATTCATGGCATTACAAGCAATAAAGACAACCGGTTATGGAAGATGAAGGGACTACAAACAACACCTTTAAGGACCATTAAGCTTTCATAAAGAAGATGACTTTTAAGCTATCCATGGACTATGAAAAGACATGACCTCTCATCTACTCAAAGACAAGTGAAGAGACATGACTTTTGGGCTAGCCATCATGAGTTAAATCAAATTTAATGGTCTGTTTTTAAGTTAGTTAAATGACCGAATTTGAAGGGTCATATAGGAACTTGTAAGGTCAATTTAGGCCTATAAATTTCGTCCTAAATTACTATGTTAAAAAAACTTTGCTTAAATTTAAATCACTTGTGAGAAAAAATAAATAAATAAAAACATTGCTTGAATTTAAATCATTTGTGAGAATATTTCTCTCTTGGTTCTTCATTGAACTGTACGAACTTATCAAACTTTCTTCAAAGTTTGTGGTGTTCAAAATTTGTCTTATCACTCTTTTTACTATCCCGGGGTGTGGCGACTTCGATACACCAAGATTTGAGTATATTATCAAGTTTAAGCGGGTCGTAGTTTTAATATAGCTATGGTTCCTTAGAAAATTCAAGTGCTTCGAATTAAGGTTTCTACCTTGTGAACCATTTCAAGACGATTCTTCTAACAAGCTCCTTTTCGAACACTCAAAGTTCGGGACCTCACATGACTCGCACTAATATTGTTCTCACCTGGGAGATCTATCTTGTAAGAGTTATCATTAATTTTGTCCACAACTCGGAAAGGACCATCTCCTCTTGGAAGGAGTTTAGATTTTCATTAGGTAGGAAACCGTTCTTTTCGCATGTGAACCCAAACCAAATCTCTGGGTTCAAATACAACTTTCTTTCGTCCTTTGTTTACATGTTCCACATACTGCTCCGTCCTCTTTTCAATATTATCTCGAACCTTCTTATGAAGTTGTCTAACAAATTCAGCCTTTCTCTTACCATCTAAATTGACAAATTCATTAGTAGGCAAAGGAATTAAATCCAAAGGTGTAAGAGGATTAAAACCATGCACTATCTCAAATGGAGAAAATCTAGTGGCAGAATGCACACTTCGATTGTATGTGAATTCAACATGTGGTAAACACTCCTCCCACGTCTTTAAATTTCATTGAATTATAGCTCGAAGCAACGTTGACAACGTACGGTTTACAACCTAGGTTTTTCCATCAGATTGGGGATGACATATAGTGGAGAACAATAGTTTAGTGCCTAGCTTACCCCATAAGGTCTTCCAAAAGTAGCTCAAAAACTTGGTGTCTTGATCAGACACAATGCTTTTTGGAATTCCATGTAATTTGACAATTTCCTTGAAAAAAAATTTAGCAATATCTTAGCATCATCAGTTTTTCGACAAGGTATAAAATGAGGCATTTTAGAAAAACGGTCTACCACAACAAAAATGGAATCTTTCCCACTACTAGACCTTGGCAAACCTAATACGAAATCCATTGAAATATCTATCCAAGGTTCCATTGGTATAGGTAATAGGGTGTACAAACCATGGGGATTTACTCGCGATTTAGCCTTTTCGCAGATTATACAATTTTGACAAAGACGTTCGACATCTCGTCTCATATGTGACCAAAAAAAATGTTCATGCAGAACATCTAGAGTTTTTACAACTCCAAAATGTCCCATTAAGCCTCCCCGTGGGCTTCTTTTACAAATAGCTCTCGAACAGAACTCCTTGGTATACAAAGCTTATTTTCTAGAAAAAGAAATCCATCATGCCTAAAAACTTACCAAAAGCTTCATTTTCACAAGCTGCAAAGACATTGCCAAAATCAAAGTCATGTTCGTACAAATCTTTTATGTACTCAAATCCAAGGACGAACATGACTTTGATTTTGGCAATGTCTTTGCAGCTTGTGAAAATGAAGCTTTAATATAGCTACGGTTTGTGGCATTCAAAATTTATCTTATCACTCTGTTTACCATCCCAGGGTGTGGTGACTTCGATACACCAAGATTCGAGTATATGGTCAAGTTTAAGCAGGTCGTAGTTTTAATATAGCTACAGTTCCTTAGAGAATTCAAGTGCTTCGAATTAAGGTTTCTACCTTGTGAACCATTTCAAGACGATTCTTCCAACAAGCTATTTTCTGAACCCTCAAAGTTTGGAAGCTAAATCATCAAACCTCATGATTTTCACTCAGAAAGGAAAATCACTCTTGTCATGTTTGCACAGAATTCAGGCTTTTACCACTCGATTGATCTCACTCGCTCTTGCCTTTTTCCGCTCAAAATTCCTCTTAAGCTCTTCAAGAACGTTGGAAATGAACTTAACAAAACTCGTAACCTTGTGGTTGTTGATAGGATGTGACAACTTGTGATACGAAACGAATGCGGAAGAGGATCGTAAAGTTTTCAAGTTGCAAATCTACCCTAAAGCTCTAGACAAATGTAATTTGAAATGAAAACAAAGAAAAACAGATTAATTGGCAAGAAGAATAATCAAACGACATTAAAATGAAAGAAAGATGAATGGCTGGTAACGGATCCAATAGAGAACGAAATTTGGGTTTCTTGGATGAAAGAAACCGTCCTTGGACCTCAAGAAAACGTCCCAACCAGATCTGGAAAATAAAAACACAAACAGATTCGTTAGAAGTGATTTAAAAGATGAAAGTAAACTGTTTAGGCAAAAATGATTGAAACAGCAAGAAAGATTGAATCTCCTAATTTTTGATGTGTTTCTTGATGGATCAAGGTAGGAGAATGCCCCTCTTGAAGCAATTTCAACCTAGAACGAAAAACAACTAAATCAGTAACCCAAAACAGCAAGAAATAAACTAGATCAAACAAGAACGATAAATTAAAGATAGAAAAGAGAAGATAACGTCCTAAGAAGCCCCAAAACTCCCTTCAATGGCTTTAATTTCCCCTCCAAGAAAGAGATCTTGGCAAGAAAAAGCTTGAAGATGATTCCCACAACCTGAAAGATTGTTAAAACAACTTCGAAAAAAACTCAAGAGCAATTCTTGAAGAAAAACTCAAAGAGAATTATTATTAACTCAAAAGAATCAAAATCCAGTGTTTTGTTTACAATTCCAAGGCCTATATATAGGCAAGCTAAATAAATCTAAATAAAACTCTTAATTAAACTAGAACTCTAACTAATCTAAACAAGAAACTTTCTTGTTGACATAAAACTCCTAAAAACTTAAACTACTTAATAATTATTTAAAAATTCGGAATAAAAAATAACAATAAAATAATAAGAGCTGATAATATAATATTGGGCTCATATATAATAAAAATTAAACCTAAAACCCGAACCCAATATGATTTAAACTCGAGCTAAAAGCCCAAAACTCGTAATTCCCGTCATAATCATGTCTAGAAATTCTGCTTGCGCAGTCTTTATTAAAATGATCATAACTTGAGCTCCCGAACTTGAAATTGAGTGATTCAAAGTTCATTTTGAAGATAAGAGATAGATATTCAAAATCCATGGAGACATCTCAAACCAAAAAGTCGTCGCAAGCCTACTGATTTCCCCAACTTGAAAAGTGGCAGCTTTAGTTTCTTGGACCAAGATTTCCAAGATTTGAAATCTTGATTTTCTTGATTCTTGAAATTGTTTGGAATGACAAAATTGGACCAAGATTCGGTTTCTTGACTTTCTTGAAAACAAGAAAGTGAATCTTTATTTTCTTTTTCGATCGTGTGTGCATTTAGGGTCTTGGTAACGAAGTCTTGGATGGTCCTATTCAATCTTGCTCGATTTTGCTTGGCCTTCGACCTCGTTATTGGACCTTGAGAAACTTTGATCCCATCACATTTATAAACTTGAACTTGGGCCTTGCGACTCATATCAACTTGGAAGAAATAGAAGAAAACAGGTGAAAACGAACAAATAACTCAAATAAGAAAATTATGAAAAGGCTTAAAAATAGATGTAACAAACTCAAAATGTTGAATGGAATGTGATATAGATGATTTGGACAAACTGATTTTTTTTCGCCACAAATTTTTTTCCTAAATCGTCTTTCTTTTTTTATTTTTTTCTCAATTTGTTTTTTTCTTTGTTTTACGTCCGCACTTCTTTTCTTTTTGCTACGGAATTTTTTTTGAATATTTTTGAAGTTTTTTTCAAATCGGGAAAGAGAAATAAAACGATACCTGTAAAGAATAATAGCACTGATACCAAATGATATGAGTTCGTAATCAGTTTAGAATTACAAGTCACTCAATTGCCTGACCGTTTCTAAACAAGTACTTGATAACTAAAGAAATATAATAGGAATCTTGAATCAACGACTTGTACGAGAAAATAACCAGTACTATTGGAACGTGACTCACTTTCTATATGACTAATAATCGAAAACAAGAATAGAATCTGACAGACCCCAACCCGTTGTTTATGAAAGAAACAAGAACTGAAATTATAGAAAAGAAAGAAGAACGCCGCAAAGCAATAAGCCTTGATAAGTTCAGTTTGTTTGTTCTAAATAACTCAAGAGAGAATTTCTTACAAATTGTATATTCATTCTTCATTTCAACAAGGTTCTGTTTACAAATTATTTATAGACACTTTTGTGACTATTCAAATGCCTATGTGAGACCTTTCACATTTAGCCATTAACTAAAGTTAATACAAGCACTAATTTCATTTTAACTCTTGTAGGGAAGCTAATGAGTCATGTCTCTTCATTAGGATCGATGTAGTTAAAAAGGCATGGCAATTTCGTTTTTAACTCTTGTAGGAAAGCCAATGAGTCATCTCTCTTCATTAGGATCTGATGTAGCTGAAAAGGCATGACATTTCTCCTTAATGAAGACTTATTGTATCATTAATGTGTGTCTCTTCAGCTCCCTTGAAATTGATTTGTATTAGCTTGTGTAACAACCTCTTAAATGGCATCTTGATAAAGGTTAAAGACTCCAAAAACGTTCAGACTTGAAGAGTCTCCTATGGTCCATTAAAAAACCTCCAAAATGTTCTTTAAAAAGCTTTAAAACCTTCTAACTTGAAGAGTCTTTAGTCATAGGAAAAGTCACCTGCAAAAATAGATATTTAAGCATTAAACAATAACTTAAAACACTTATAAAAAAGCAACATATTTAATAACACTCATGCACATGAATTAATTAAACATGCAACTTAAACCTTACTTTAACAAATGAGATGATTAATGCATGACTTATTTAATGAAAACACATAATGCAGATTTTTAAAGATACAGATGCATTAATGCAAAAGCATTTAACAAACAAAATAGTTAATAATGCAGATTACTAAACAAAGATGCATTTAACAAACAAAACACTTAATGATACAGATTATTAACAAAGATGCATTTAACAAAAAAACACTTAATGAAGCATAAATAAACAACTTTATTTATGAAGCTTAAATAAAGAAAAACACAACTTTATGCAAATAAGCTTAAAATGCTTAATAAACAATGGATAAAACATTGCAAAGTTGATGATCCTTGTTTAATTCAAATTGAAATGTAGATTGTTCCAATTCAGCCCAAATGGCTTGTATGAGAACATTGAGCGACTCCTTAAGCTTTCTAGCCCTCGCCCTCGTAATTGGTCCCATAGGTACGTGCAACGCATCTTCAATAATTGGAACCTTCACATTTGGAACTAAGGTCGTTCCCATGCTCACATCAAAATTGCTTGGACCAACTCGATACATTTCATGAGAAAAATGTTTTAAATCATTACTTATGTCAAGATCAACAACATCTTTCAATGAATAAAAACAAAACAGATTATTGTAAAGAGTTTTGAGATGAAAAAATATCGACAAATTTATCAATGAAATTTAAAGAATATCGTGGTTTATCCTCAAAGAATTTATTACCTTGCTCACCTTCCGACACTTGATCTTGGAGATTAATTTCATTTTCGTTCTTACCTTTCTCGATCAATAGGAATCGTCTCCCATCGGGAAGGTATTGAAGTTGGAACTTGTCAATTAGATCTTTAGAGACCTGAAAAGAAGAGAAAACATGAGGCAAATTTGTATGTTGGTTAGTTAAAACATCCCTCGCATTTGTTTGAACAAGTTATTTTCTTTCACTCTCTTCTTTTTCACATTCTTTTTCAACCTCACTTTCTTTTTCCATAAGGATATGCTCTTCACCCACTCTTTCTTTTCTTTCTTCATTCTCAATTTCTTTTTCAATTTCGATATCTTTTCTCACACTCTCTTTTATTTTTGGAATTTCACTCTCATTCTTTTTTTCAATTTCTTTTTCTTTCCTTTCACAATTTTTTTTCAATATCTCTTTCATTTCTTTTTTTTACACATTCTCCTTTTCTTTCCTTTTCAATTTCCTCACTAGTTTTTAACTTCATTTGATCTTCAACAATTTGTTTGGGAGTTAAAGAAACTAGTGTAATAGATTTTCCTCGAAACACTAAAGAAAAACGATTAGATTGTCCATCGTACTTGGCTCAACGATCAAATTGCCAAGGTTGACCCAAAATAATGTGGCTATCTTGTATGGGAGCAACGTCACACCAAACTTCATCACGGTACTTTCCAATAGAGAATGGAACCAACACTTGTTTGGTTAACTTTACTTTTTCACACTTGTTTCACCATTGAAGATTGTAGGGTTGTGGATGTTCCAACATGAGTAGGTTCGTCTTCTCAACCATGTAAGGGCTCGCAATGTTAGCACATATTCCGCCATCGATGATAAGACTACATACTTTGTTGTAGACTTGACAGCGTGTTTGGAATGACCTTTCTCGTTGAATGTTTGTAGCCTTTCTTCTAACTAGATTTTCTTCAGACATAATTTTTAGCAAAGGATTAGAAAACACAAGAATAAATGTAACAAAAGATATATACCTCACCAAATACAAATCCTCACGAGTCACTCGGAAAAAAATTTTACTCCACTCGTGTTTCACTCCTCAATTCTTTGGCTTTTTCTCTCTCGGATGCTCTTACCACACTCGTGCCTTTTTCCACTCGTAATTTCCTCTCGCAGGCTCTTGAGAGAACTAAAAGAACTCTTTCAATCCTTTCAAAAGTTGGCAGCTTGGAAAATTACCTTATTATTTTCAAGGGTGCTTGCAACAAGAACAAATGTTAGAAAGCTCACAGAAATGAAGGAAGTTACTCGGAATTGCTCGGAATGATTTTAATAGAAGGCAAGAATAGAAATTGATTTTTCAATACTTGAATTTTTTTCTTCTTTTTTTTAATTCGAATTCTTTTCTTCTTTTTTCAAACTTCGAATTTTCTTTAATTTTTTTCAATATTTCAATATTTTTCTTTTTTTCACTTTTTCTAAACATGAAATAACAGTAAAGATAGAATCGAACCAAATTTCAAGATTCCTGAGCTGTGATACCAAATGATGTGAGCTCCCAAACTTTGAGTGTTCGAAAAATAGCTTGTTGGAAGAATTGTCTTGAAATGGTTCACAAGGTAGAAACCTTAATTCGAAACACTTGAATTCTCTAAGGAACTGTAGCTATATTAAAACTACGACTCGCTTAAACTTGACCATATACTCGAATCTTAGTGTATCGAAGTCGCCGCACCCCGGGATGGTAAACAGAGTGATAAGACAAATTTTGAATGCCACAAACTTTGAAGAACGTTTGATAAGTTTGAACAGTTCAACGAAGAACCAAGAGAGAAATATTCTCACAAATGATTTAAATTCAAGCAAAGTTTTTTTTAACATAGTGATTTAGGACGAAATTTATAAGCCTGAATTGACCTTTCAAATTCCTATATGACCCTTCAAATTCGGTCATTTAACTAACTTAAAAACAGACCATTAAATTTGATTTAACTCATGATAGCTAGCCTAAAAGTCATGTCTCTTCACTTATTTTTTAGTAGATGGGAGGTCATGTCTTTTCATAGTCCATGGTTAGCTTAAAAGTCATCTTCTATATGAAAGCTTAATGGTCCTTAAAGGTGTTGTTTGTAGTCCCTTCATCTTCCATAACAGATTGTCTTTATTGCTTGTGATGCCATGAATTGGCCTTTAAGTGCTTGAAACCGATCAGATTTAAAGAGCCACTCTTGGTCCATTTGAATAGTCACAATGCATCAATATTGAAAGCTGATTCTTGAATGAATTTTGTGCATTTATTCACCTTCAAAATCCACCAAAACATCCTGTTCTTGTACCAACAAATTAAGTGACCATATGCAAACCTTTTCATGCCAAAACCGAACAGCTTTTGTATGTCAACGTCCCTAGATCTTCTTATCAGCCTTAAATCATTCCTAAAACATATTAAACATGCATTAAGACAATTTAAACATGCCAATAAGCTAAAATGAATTGAACAGTCACCTAGACAAAAATAAATAAATATTTAAACATTTGCAACGTGTTCAAATTCCTATTTAACTTAAAACACCCTATTTATAAGAAAAATAAACACACTAACTCATGTTTAAACACACAAGATGTTTTAATGAATGGTTTAAAGATGCAAACTAAATGAAGTAATGGATTGCTAAATGCATGACTTGATTTAATGATGCAAACTTTAACTAACATGGGAGTTACATAATGCATGATAGGATTTTTGATGCATATTTAACTAACATGTAAGTTACTTAATGCATGTCATTATTTATGATGCAAACTTAACTAATCATGAGAGTTAATGGATGTCATTACATAATGCACAACTTTATTAAATGCAAATCACATAATGCATGTCATATTTAAAAGGTGTAGATTAATAATTCATGACATAATTAAATCATAGTCTTAATAAACATAGGAGATGCTTTTATGAATGACTTAATTAAATGCAAAGCACTTAATGCAAGACATAATTAAAGATGTAAACACTTATTAAACTAAAATATAACTTAAATAAAATTAAAAAGTCCTTAAAAACATTAGCCCAATAATCAATCAGGCCTGTGAGATGTGTCATTTTGTACTTGGGCCCCTCGTGTTTGGGCCAATCTCGAGATCTTTTAATTGCATCATAACATGATGTGACCGTGCTCACATTAGGCCATCAGTTTGCAAGTGGCATGTTGTAGAAAACAATAACTTAGTACCAAGTTTGCTCCATAAGGTTCTCCAAAAATGGCTAAGAAATTTAGCATCGCGATCGGATACAGTTGTTCTTGGTACTCCATGCAATCTAACAACTTCTCTGACAAACAAGTTAGCTACATTTAAAGCATCATCAGTTTTGTGGCATGGTATAAAATGAACCATTTTAGAAGATCCATCAACTACCACAAAAATAGAGTCTTTTCCATTTTTAGTTCTAGGAAGGCCTAATACAAAGTCCATAGAAATGTCTACCCAAGGTGCTTCGGGAATGGGCAGTGGCGTATACAGACCGTGGGGTTTAATGCGCGATTTTGCCTTGTAAGTAATGCATCGATTGCAAACCCTCTTGACATCTCGTCTCATCTTAGGTCAAAAGAAATGTTCATGTAGCATAGCTAACATTTTGGCCACTCCAAAATGTCCCATGAGACCTCCACCATACACCTCTTTTACAAGCACATCTCAAATGGAACCTTGAGGAACACATAACTTACCTTCCTTAAAAAGGTAGCCATTATGCTTATAGTATCTTCCAAAAGGTCCCTTTTCACACGCTTTATAAACTTCACAAAAATCAGAATCATTTTGATATAGCTCTTTAAGATATGCAAAACCAAGTAACTTAGAATCTAAGCTATTGAGTAATACGTACCTTCATGACAGTGCATCCGCAATAACATTCTCTTTACCTTTCTTATACTTGATCATATAAGGAAATGATTCTAGGAATTCAACCCATTTGGCATGTCTCCTGTTCAACTTGTTTTTCCCCTTGAGATGTTTCAATGCCTCATGGTCAATGTGAATGACGAATTCCTTAGGCCACAAATAGTGTTGTCATGTCTCTAATGCTCGAATTAGAGCATACATCTTGACACGAGTCACAAGGACCAAATTCAAGCTTATGAATGTGATGGGATCAAAGTTTCTCAAGGCTCAATAATGGGGTCGAAGGCCAAGCAAATTCAAGCAAGATTGAATGGGACCATCCAAGACTTCGTTACCAAGGCCCTAGATGTGCACACGGTCGAAAAAGAAAATCAAGATTCACTTTCCAGTTTTCAAGAAAATGAAGAAACCGAATCTTGGTCCAATTTTTTCATTCCAAACAATTTCAAGAATCAAGAAAATCAAGATTTCAAATCTTGGAAATCTTGGTCCAAGAAGCCGAAGCTGTCAATTTTCAAGTTGGGGAAATCAGCAGGCTTGCGATGACTTTTTGGATGGGATCCAGGAATTTATGGGTTGAGATATCTGCATGGATTTCGTAGATCTATCTCTTATATTTAAAACGCAGTTTGAATCACTTGATTTCAAGTTCAAGAGCTTAAGTTATGATCGTTTTAATAAAGACTGCACAAGCAGAATTTCTAGACATGATTATGACGGTAATTACGAGTTACGGGCTTTTAATTCGATTTTAAATCATATTGGGTTTGGGTTTTAAGTTTAATTTTTATTATATATGAGCTCAATATTGTATTATCAGCTCTTATTATTTTATTGTTATTTTTATTCCGAATTTCGAATAATTATTAAGTAGTTTAAGTTTTTAGGAGTTTTATGTCAACAAGAAAGTTTAGTTTAAAACTACTTCTTGTTTAGATTAGTTAGAGTTCTAGTTTAATTAAGAGTTTTATTTAGATTTATTTAGCTTGCCTATATATAGGCCTTGGAATTGTAAACAAAACACTTGATTTTGATTATTTTGAGTTAATAATAATTCTCTTTGAGTTTTTTTTCAAGAATTGCTCTTGAGTTTTTTTTTAGAAGTTGTTTTTAACAATCTTTTAGGTTGTGGGAATCATCTTCAAGCTTTTTCTTGCCAAGGTTTCTTTCTTGGAGGGGAAATTAGAGCTATTGAAGGGAGTTGTGGATTCTTATTGTTTCCAAGGCTTCTTAGGACGTTATCTTCTCTTTTCTATCTTTAATATATTGTTCTAGTTTTGATCTAGTTTATTTCTTACTGTTTAGGGTTACTAATTTAGTTGATTTTTGTTCTTGGTTGAAATTGCTTCAAGAAGGACATTCTCCTACCTTGATCCATCAAAAACCACATCAAAAATTAGGAGATCCAATCTTTTCTTGCTGTTTCAATCATTTTTGCCTAAACAGTTTGCTTTTATCTTTTAAATCACTTCTAACGAATCTGTTTGTGTTTTTATTTTCTAGATCTGGTTGGGACATTTTCTTGAGGTCCAAGGACGGTTTCTTTCATCTAAGAAACCCTAATTTCGTTCTCTATTGGATCCGTTACCAGCCATTCATCTTTCTTTCGTTTTAATTTCGTTTGATTATTCTTCTTGTCAATTAATCTGTCTTTCTTTGTTTTCGTTTCAGATTACATTTATCTAGAGCCCTAAGGTCGATCCACGACTTGACAACTTTACGATCCTCCTCAACCTTTTCATTCGTATTATTTGGTATCAGATTTTGGGCATTTTGGGTGTTCTTCGTTGCTTTCTACACTGATTTCCATTGCTAATAGCCAATTAGCAGTTTTTACCCAGTAAATTTTTCAATTGATCTGAAATTTTATATATTGATTCTTGGCACCATATTACAGTATAAAATAATATTTCTCACAAAAAAAGTGATAAAAAAGTAGAGAAAAAAGAAAAATACAAGAAAAAGAAAAATAAAAAAATATTCTGTGGGTTGAATTTTGTGTTGAAAATTTTGAGATCAAAATCACATTATTTGTAGAGGCTCCAATTTAAATTTCGTGATTTTTGGACATCGGGAACACCTCGAACGAAGTTTCTCAAGTTGCTTCACAATAAAGTTAGATCTCCATGCCATCACTGATAAGTTCGAAACCATGTTCAATCAGTTGAACAATACCTTAAATCAGTTGCGAACTGAGCAGAGGACTCAATGTTGGGGTGCTAATGATGATGATGGGTTTGAACAACCTCGTGCTCGTAGACATCAAGCTAGACATGTCTCTCGTGTGGATGAAGATCCTTTATTTCCCAATGATCGCGGATAGCCTTTGTTGGCAAAGCCGAAGTTCACAATTCCTCAATTTTGTGGAAAGAATGATCCCGAAGCATACTATGAGTGGGAATAAAAAATAGAGCTTATGTTTCGTTACTATAAATGCCCAGAAGATGAAAAAGTTTCATTGGCGACCCTTGAGTTTTCAGACTATACGTTGAGTTGGTGAACTCAACTTGGTATAAGTTGCCAAGGAAACTACAAGAGAGAAATTACCACATGGGATGAGTTGAAACAAGTTATGCGAAAATGCTTTATCCCAACTCATTATTATAGAAAGGTCAAAACCAGACATCGACGACTTGTTCAAGGAAGTAGATCAGTTGATGAGTACTTCACGAAGAGATGGCCAAAAGAAAGGAGGATTCCAAGTGATCTCTCACATTTTGAGCAATGTTGTTGGTGTAGTTCAAAAGATCATGAGAGTTTTCGATGTCTAATCCAATATCAAACTAGAGAAGAAAGTAAGTATGACTTTGTGCCTTTTGTTTACTCTTACTCTAGTGAAAAAAAGATTTGTTGTGATGGCGAACTTTGTGAACCGAAAAAAGATGATAATGAGAAACTTTCCCTTCAATCTATAGATGAAGTAGAAACGTCATGTTCTCCTACTAATATGCCTTGGACTGAATTGAATATTCAAAATACTTGTGAGGGGGATATGGGAAGTGAGAAAAAAATATGTGAAAAGGCCGAGAGAAAAGAGATCTTGAGTGATAAAAGTCTACTTGATGGTCCAAATTTGGTGAGTGGAAATCCATATGAGGTAAAATTGGAGAGTTCTCAAGAGGAAAAAGAAAATGAAAAACAAGAAGATACCCATACAAAAGTGAGGAATGATTATGTTTTAACTAACCATAACTCAAAATTTTTTTGTGGTGTTTCCTTGTTACAGGATTTTAAAGATCCATTGGCGGACTTCCAATTACATTACTCTACCATCGATCGACACATTTACTTGTGGGAGAGAGCTAAAGATTCGAGGACGAATCTTCTTGAGGAAGTGGGGAATGATACGAGTCGCAAGGCCCATGTTCAAGCTTATGAATGTGATGGGATCAAAGTTTCTCAAGGCCCAATAACGAGGTCGAAGGCCAAGCAAATTCGAGCAAGATTGAATGGGACCATCCAAGACTTCGTTACCAAGGCTCTAGAAGTGCACACGTCCGAAAAAGAAAATCAAGATTCACTTTCTTGTTTTCAAGAAAATCAAGAAAACGAATCTTGGTCCAATTTTGCCATTCCAAACAATTTCAAGAATCAAGAAAATCAAGATTTCAAATCTTGGAAATCTTGGTCCAAGAAACCGAAGCTGCTAATTTCTTGGAAATCTTGGAAATCAGCAGGCCTGTGACGACTTTTTGGATGGGATCCAGGAATTTATGGGTTGAGATGTCTGCATGCATTTCGAACATCTATCTCTTATCTTCGAAACACACTTTGAATCACTTGATTTCAAGTTCGGGAGCTCAAGTTATGATCATTTTAATAAAGACTGCGCAAGCAAAATTTCTGGACGTGATTATGACGGGAATTACGAGTTTCGGGCTTTTAATTCGAGTTTAAATCATATTGGGTTCGGTTTTTAGGTTTAATTTTTATTATATATAAGCCCAATATTGTATTA
The DNA here is from genome assembly GCA_005610355.1 of Gossypioides kirkii. Lineage (NCBI taxonomy): Eukaryota > Viridiplantae > Streptophyta > Magnoliopsida > Malvales > Malvaceae > Gossypioides > Gossypioides kirkii. Next base: position 27,056,454 of record CP032245.1, read on the forward strand.
TCAGCTCTTATTATTTTATTGTTATTTTTTATTCCAAATTTTTAATAATTGTTAAGTAGTTTAAGTTTTTAGGAGTTTTATGTCAACAAGAAAGTTTCTTATTTAGATTAGTTAGAGTTCTAGTTTAATAAGAGTTTTATTTAGATTTATTTAGCTTGCCTATATATAGGCCTTGGAATTGTAAACAAGAAGACTGGATTTTGATTATTTTGAGTTAATAATAATTCTCTTTAAGTTTTTCTTCAAGAATTGCTCTTGAGTTTTTTTTAGAAGTTGTTTTAACAATCTTTCAGGTTGTGGGAATTATCTTCAAGCTTTTCTTGCCAAGATCTCTTTCTGGGAGGGGAAATTAGAGCCATTGAAGGAAGTTGTGGATTCTTATCGTTTCCAAGGCTTCTTAGGACGTTATCTTCACTTTTCTATCTTTAATTTATCGTTCTTGTTTGATCTAGTTTATTTCTTGCTGTTTTGGATTACTAATTTAGTTGTTTTTCGTTCTAGGTTGAAATTGCTTTAAAAGGGTCATTCTCCTACCTTGAGCCATCAAGAAACACATCAAAAATTAGGAGATTCAATCTTTCTTGCTATTTCAATCATTCTTGCCTAAACAATTTACTTTTATCTTTTAAATCACTTCTAACGAATCTGTTTGTGTTTTTATTTTCTATATCTGGTTGGGACATTTTCTTGAGGTCCAAGGACGGTTTCTTTCATCCAAGAAACCCTAATTTCGTTCTCTGTTGAATCCTTTACCAGCCATTCATCTTTTTTTTATTTTAATGTCGTTTAATTATTCTTCTTGTCAACTAATCTGTCTTTCTTTATTTTCGTTTCAGATTATATTTATCTAGAGTTTTAGGGTAGATCCGCGACTTGACAACTTTACGATCCTCTTCCACATTCGTTTCGTATCACATCTTCAAGTTTTTTTCCTGCCAAGATCTCTTTCTTAGAGGGGAAATTAGAGCCTTTGAAGGGAGTTGTGGATTCTTATTGTTTCCAAGGCTTCTTAGGACGTTATATTCTATTTTCTATCTTTAATCTATCGTTCTAGTTTGATCTAGTTTATTTCTTGCTGTTTAGGCTTACTGCTTTAATTGTTTTCATTCTAGGTTGAAATTTCTTCATGAGGGACATTCTCCTACCTTGATCCATCAAGGAACACATCAAAAATTAGGAGATTCAATCTTTAATTGCTGTTTCAAACGTTCTTGCCTAAACAGTTTGCTTTCATCTTTTAAATCACTTCTAATCGAATCTGTTTTGTTTTTTTATTTTCAGATCTGGTTGAGACGTTTTCTTGAGGTCCAAGGACGGTTTCTTTCATCCAAGAAACCCTAATTTCGTTCTCTATTGGATCCTTTACTAGCCATTCTTCTTTCTTGTGTTTTAATTTTCGTTTGATTATTCTTCTTGTCAGCTAATCTGTTTTCTTTGTTTTCGTTTTAGATTACTTTTGTCTAGAGTTTTAGGGTAGATCCGCGATTTGACAACTTTACGATCCTTTTTCACATTCATTTTGTATTATTTGGTATCATATTTTGGGCGTTTTGGGTGTTCTTCGTTGCTTTCTACACTGATTTCCTTTACTAATAGCCAATTAGCAGTTTTTACCCAGTAAATTTTTCGGAAAAAAAATAATTTTGAGTGGGTAAACGTTTTTCAATTGCTCTAAAATTTTATATACTGATTCTTGGCACCATATTACAGTATAAAATAATATTTCCCACAAAAAAAATTAATCAAAAAAGTAGAGAAAAAAGAAAAATATGAAAAAAAATAAAAAAATAAAAAAAATATTCTGTGGGTTGAATTTTGTGCCGAAAATTTCCAGATCAAAATCACATTATTTGTAGAGGCTCCAATTTAAATTTCGTGATTTTTGGAAATCCGGAACCCCTCGAACGAAGTTTGTCAAGTTGCTTCACAATTTTGGGGTTTTTGGGTTTCTGCAATTTTATTGATTCTTAGTTTTAGGTTTTCATTTGTTTTTGCTTTTTATTGTTTCTTTACACATTCTAACACTTTCTTATTTCTTGAGTTAGTAGGTTAACGAACGTTACACCTTCCTTCCTTCGTGCAACACAATTCTTTGGTGTCTAGCTGATTTCGGACTCATAGTGCCATTAGGATTACTTTGATAGTTTGATTCTAATACATCCTGATTGATTGACATAAAGACTTCTAAAGGAATCATAAGATTAATTCTTACCTCATTGAGAATTTAATTTTTCTTTTTGAGTACATAACGGTGAGGTTTGTTTAATTTTTTCTTTTTGAGTGTTGTGTTTTTTTTTTCAGATTTGTCACAATGTCTCATAGTAGACAAGGGAGTGATGACAAGAGTGACAAACCGCTAGTTAACATCGAAAATCTTGCTGGTGTCGCAACAAAGTTAGATCTCCATGCCATCACTGATAAGTTTGAAACCATGTTCAATCAGTTGAACAATACCTTAAATGAGTTGCGAACTGAGCAGAGGACTCAATGTTGGGGTGCTAATGATGATGATGGGTTTGAAAACCTTGTGCTCGTAGACATCAAGCTAGACGTGTACCTCGTGTGGATGAAGATCCTTTGGTTCCCAATAATCGCGGACAGCCTTCGTTGGCAAAGCCGAAGTTCACAATTCCTCGATTTCGTGGAAAGAATGATCCTAAAGCATACTGTGAGTGGGAATAAAAAATAGAGCTTATGTTTCATTACTATAAATGCCCAGAAGATGGGAAACTTCTATTGGCGACCCTTGAGTTTTCAGACTATGCGTTGAGTTGGACTCAACTTGGTATAAGTCGCCAATGAAACTAGGAGAGAGAAATTACCACATAGGATGAGTTGAAACAAATTATGCGAAAATGCTTTATTCCTACACATTATTATAGGGAGGTCAAAACCAGACTTAAACGACTTGTTCAAGGAAGTAGATCAGTTGATGAGTACTTTAAGGAGATGGAGATGCTCATTCAATGAGCAAATGTGGAAGAGGATGATGAGACCACTATGATACGTTTTATTGATGGTTTGAACAAACCCATAGCCAACACTTTGTGGTTACACACTTATATAGATCTCGAAGAGGCAGTTCACAAAGCCATTGAAATTGAACAACAATTGAGGGAACAAGGTCCTCATTCATCCTCTACTTCACAGTATTACAAAGGTAACAGTTCCAATTTTGACTTTAGGTATTCAAAACCACCTTTTACTACTAATAAGTCTTCTTCAAGTGGTGATACTAAGAAATCAGATTGGAAGAGTGGGGCTCCTATGAAGACGCCAGTACCAACTAAGCAACCCAGTTCTAGTGGTTCAAACACAAGAAAAACTAGAGAAGAAAGTAAGTATGACTTTGTGCCTTTTTTTTTACTCTTACTTTAGTGAAAAACTGATTTGTTGTGATGGCGAACTTTGTGAACCGGAAAAGGATGATAATGAGAAATTTTCCCTTCAATCTATAGATGAAGTAGAAACGTCATGTTCTCCTACTGAGATGCCTTGTACTGAATTGAATATTCAAAATACTTGTGAGGGGGATATGGGAAGTGAGGAAAAAATATGTGAAAAGGCCGAGAGAAAAGAGACCTTGAGTGATAAAAGTCTACTTGATGGTCCAAATTTGGTGAGTGAAAATCCATATGAGGTAAAATTGGAGAGTTCTCAAGAGGAAAAAGAAAATGAAAAACAAGAAGATACCCATACAAAAGTGAGGAATGATTATGTTTTAACTAACCATAACTAAAATTTGTTTTGTGGTGTTTCCATGTTACAGGATTTTAAAGATCCATTGGCGGACTTCCAATCACATTACTCTACCATCGATCGACACATTTACTTGTGGGAGAGAGCTAAAGATTCGAGGACGAATCTTCTTGAGGAAGTGAGGTATGATACGAGTCACAAGGCCCAAATTCAAGCTTTTGAATGTGACGGGATCAAAGTTTCTCAAGGCCCAATAATGAGGTCGAAGGCCAAGCAAATTCGAGTAAGATTGAACAGGACTATCCAAGACTTCGTTTCCAATGCCCTAAATGTGCACACAACCGAAAAAGAAAATCAAGATTCACTCTCTTGCTTTCAAGAAAATCAAGAAAATAAATTTTGGTCTAATTTGTCATTCCAAACAATTTCAAGAATTAAGAAAATCAAGATTTCAAATCTTGGAAATCTTGGTCCAAGAAACCGAAGCTGCCAATTTTCAAGTTGGGGAAATCAGTAGGCTTGCGATGACTTTTTGGTTGCGATCCAGGAATTTATGGGTTGAGATGTCTGCATGGATTTTGAAGATCTATCTCTTATCTTCGAAACGCACTTTGAATCACTCGATTTCAAGTTTGGGAGCTCAAGTTATGATCATTTTAACAAAGACTGTGCAAGCAGAATTTCTGGACGTGATTATGACGGGAATTACGAGTTTCGGGCTTTTAATTCGAGTTTAAATCATATTGGGTTTGGGTTTTAGGTTTAATTTTTTTATATATGAGCCCAATATTGTATTATCAGCTCTTATTATTTTATTGTTATTTTTTATTCCGAATTTTTAAATAATTATTAAGTAGTTTAAGTTTTTAGGAGTTTTATGTCAACAAGAAAGTTTCTTGTTTAGATTAGTTAGAGTTCTAGTTTAGTTAAGAGTTTTATTTAGATTTATTTAGCTTGCCTATATATAGGCCTTGAAATTGTAAACAAAAAACACTTGGTTTTGATTATTTTGAGTTCTAGTTTAGTTAAGAATTGCTCTTGAGTTTTTTTAGAAGTTGTTTTAACAATCTTTCAGGTTGTGGGAATCATCTTCAAGTTTTTTCTTCCAAGATCTCTTTCTTGGAGGGGAAATTAGAGCTTTTGAAGGGAGTTGTGGATTCTTATTGTTTCCAAGGCTTCTTAGGATGTTATCTTCTCTTTTCTATCTTTAATCTATCGTTCGAGTTTGATCTAGTTTATTTCTTGCTGTTTAGGGTTACTAATTTAGTTGTTTTCGTTCTAGGTTGAAATTGCTTCAAGAGGGATGTTCTCATACATTGATCCATCAAGGAACACATCAAAAATTAGGAGATTCAACCTTTTCTTGCTGTTCAAACGTTCTTGCCTAAACAGTTTGCTTTCATCTTTTAAATCACTTCTAACGAATCTGTTTTGTGTTTTTATTTTTAGACCTGGTTGAGACGTTTTCTTGAGGTCCAAGGACGGTTTCTTTCATCCAAGAAACCCTAATTTCGTTCTCTATTAGATCCTTTACCAATCATTCTTCTTTCTTGTGTTTTAATTTTCGTTTGATTATTCTTCTTGTCAACTAATCTGTTTTCTTTGTTTTTGTTTCAGATTACTTTTGTCTAGAGTTTTAGGGTAGATCCGCGACTTGACAACTTTACGATCCTCTTCCGTATTCATTTCGTATTAGAAGGTTTTGAAGAACGTTACTGAGGCACGTACTTTTTTGGGACTAGCAGGTTACTACTGCTGGTCTGTGAAAAATTTCTTTATCATAGCTTTGCCGTTGACGAAGCTGTTACAGAAGAACATTCAGTTTGTTTGGTCGAAGTGCAAACACAGCTTTGTTCAACTTAAGAAAATGTTAACAGAAGCTCCGGTACTGACGCAGCCTGAACCGGGAAAACAATTTGTTGTTTATAGTGACACATCCTTGAATAGTTTGGGTTGTGTTTTGATGCAAGCCGGGAAAGTGATACCGCATGCCTCTCGATAGTTAAAGCTGCATGAACGAAACTATCTGACTCATGATTTGGAGTTAGCTGCCAACATTTTTGCCTTGAAAATTTGGCGACACTATCTATATGGTGAGAGATGTCATGTATTCACTAATCATAAGAGTTTGAAGTATCTGATGACACAAAGGGAGCTGAACTTACAACGGCACCGATGGTTGGAGCTATTGAAAGACTGTGATCTTTTGATTGACTACCATCCAAGGAAAGCAAATGTTATTGCTAATGCCCTGAGCCAAAAATCGTTATTTGCATTGAGGGCCATAAATGCTCACTTGTCATTGGAGAGCAATGCTTCTATTACTGCTCAGCTCAGGATGAGACCATTATTTCTACAAGGATTCGAGAGTTATAGGAAAATGATCCGAAGCTTGTAGCTAGAAAAGAGCAAATGCAAAATGATGCCACCATGGGGTTTATAGTTGATAAGGATGGTATGTTGTTTTTCAGAGGAAGTGTGTGCGTTCCTAATGAATCAGATTTGAGACGAGACATTTTGACAGAAGCTCACAGCAGTACTTATTCCATTCACTCGGGGAGTGTGAAAATGTTTAATGATCCAAATAAGATGTATTGGTGGCTAGGTATGAAATGGGAGATCTCAGAATTTGTAACTCGTTGTCAGGTGTGTCAAAAAGTGAAAGCCGAGCACCATATACCATCTGGTTTGCTACAGCCGATTTCTATTCCTGAGTGGAAATGGGAGCGAGTAACAATAGACTTTGTTACAGGATTACTAGTGACACTGAGGAAGAAAGATTCAATCTGGGTTATAATTTACAAATTGACTAAGTTAGTTCACTTCACTCCTATTCGAGTAGACTATCCATTAGAAAAATTGGTCGAGTTGTATGTATCTGTGATCGTGCGACTACATGGAGTACCGATATCTATCATCTCTGACAGGGATCCTTGTTTTACCTCGAGATTTTGGGGTAAGTTGCATGATGCTTTGGAAACTAGGTTGAATTTCAGCACTGCATATCATCAGCAGACAGATGGTCAGTTTAAGCGAGTGATACAGATCTTGGAAGACATGTTACGATGTTGTATCCTTGAGTTTGAGGGCAGTTGGGAGAGGTACCTGCCATTAGTAGAGTTTGCTTATAATAACAATTATCAGGTTAGTATTAAAATGGCACCGTTTGAGGCACTATATGGTAGAAAATGCCGAACACCTCTGCATTGGTCTGAGTTGTGCGAGCCTAAGTTGGTTGGGACCGACTTGGTACACAAGATCAAAGACAACGTTTGAGTAATCCGTGACTATTTAAAAGCCGTGTCTGATTGACAAAAGTCTTACATAGATCTAAAGAGGTGGGATATTGAATTTGTCAAAGGAGATCGAGACTTTCTGAGAGTTACACCTTAGACGAAGGTGTTACGGTTTGCTAGAAAGGGCAAGTTGAGTCCGCAGTTTATTGGGTCGTATGAGATCCTTGAGAAGGTTGGTCCTGTAGCTTATAAACTTGCTTTACCACCGGAACTTGAGAAGATTCACAATGTATTTCACGTTTCGATGCTGAGACGGTACAAATCAGATCCTTCTCATGTGATTACACCCACCGAGGTCGAAATTCAGTCGGATTTGTCGTATTCAAAGAAACCGAATAGAATATTGGCTCGCGAAGTAAAAGAGCTACAAAATAAAAGAGTACCATTGGTGAAAGTATTGTGGAATCGTCACGGGTTAGAGGAAGCCACATGGGAGATAGAGGCTTTAATGAAATCATAGAACCCTAACTTGTTCACTAGTAAGAATTTTCGAGATGAAATTTCCCTAAGGGGGAGAGATGTAATAGCCCGGTTTTTAATGGTGTCGAAAACAATGGTTTTGGGACCACAAATCCGATGAGTTGAGTTAAAAACTTTCTTATTTTAATATTTATGATGTCAGTGACATTGCATTGAAATTTGGATAAGAAATTTTAATGTCTAGATAATGAATTGAGTGGAAAGGATTGAATCATAAAAGGTACAAAAGTAGAGTTGATAAGTTAGAAGAACTAAATGGACAAATTACCCTAAAGGATTTTAGTGAGTGCTTTATCATGAGAAATATTAGAGGTAAATATGATTAATTAAAGTTAAACAAGTGATTAACTAAGTTAATTAAGAAAGTCTTAAAATTTACCATTTTGCCATTAAGTATGTAAGTGAAAATTAAGAAGAAAAAGATTAAATTCTCATCTTTTTCACCTTCTTCCATGGAGAGAACAAGAAACTAGGGTTTGGAGTTCAAATCTTTGAGTCTTAATTTGGGTAAGCAAACAATGTCCGTTTTTAGTAATTTTTATGTTTTTGAGTTCGTGTTAGCTTAATCTAGCTAATCTAGGGACTAATTTGTGAATATGTCAAATTTTATAAAACTTTCTATTGATAAAAATGCTTGTTCTTGAAAGTTTTTGATAAATTTGAATGCTTAAGAATAGATTCATGGATTTTGTACAATGATTTTTGATGAAATTAGGGTTTGAGGACTAGATTGTGAAAATGGTAAAAATACATATCTTTATTATGAAATAGTTGAATGGAGGTGTTGGGTTAACACCCATGGATATTCAGATATTATGGGATTGAATCTAAAATGGATATTTTACATGTTTAGACCTTAAAGACTAAATTAAAGAGAAGTAAAAGGTTAGGGGTAAAACTATAATTTTCCCAAAAGGATAAAAAAATGTTATATGAATTGATTGTGTGATTTAATGTGAGAATTTGGATGATTTGTGGATGTAGACTACGACCGTGCCATAGATCGAGGGAAAGAGAAATTAGCGGAATAGTCCCTAGAGTATAACCACAACTGCAATCCAGTCCGGTAAGTTCATAATGTTAAATTTTTACTTGTAATTTCTTATAACTACCTTCTTTATGGTGGTTGATGATTGGAACTACAAATTGAAGATGTGAAAGATAGAAACGACAGAGAATAATTACCTGACCTTATGCTAAAGTTAAATGGTTCGATGACTGAGATCCTACATTTATTGCAAATTCTTACGGCATCGTGTGTGACACCCGTAACCCATAACCATTGCCAGTTTAGGGTCTCAAAGTATTATTGAATATTATAACAACCTTAAATCATTTCTAATAAACATTCAAATTTATTTAAAACAATCTCACTATACATATAAATCTTTCAATAGACATGTAATATACTCCAATTTAATCATACATATCATCTATTAACATATCATAACATTACGATTCAATATATAATTTATTAAACATTTCAAATAGGGGCACACGGCCTTGTGTCTCAAACACACGCCCATGCATCCACACACACACGCCCGTGCCCTTAGCCATGTCCCAGGCCATGCTCCTACTCAAAAACATTCCCACGGTCATGTCACAGGCCGTGTGACATGCTATGTACCTATTCTGACTTGAATCACACGTCCGTGAGTGGAACCGTGTGTCAAATCGTGTGTCTAATCGAAAAGGGGCCACACTACCATGTATCAGCTGATGTGCCTACCCGTGTGTCCCGTATTACACCTAAACATGGCACACGGTCGTGTGATTACCGTGTCATAGGCCGTGTATACCAAAACCTTACTTCCTGACCAAGTAATTCCCCTCCTAACTTGTGTTTCAAGATGCCTACTTAGAACAAATGAAATTCATATGTTCATACTACCATTTAAATGAAAACCTAAACCGAAATCTATAATGTTCAACTACTACAATATAATCAAACCGTTCTCCAAACATATAACCCAAAAAAGCATCTAACCAACATATACACTATGCATAATTCCATACACTCCACTAAGCAAATACATTTGTATAATTCATAATTTACCAAATCATTATATACATATCATTCAAAACAAATTCACATCAAAATAACTACTTTAAAACTAATATTCACATTTAATCATTTCCTATAAGACCTTTACTCATAACTAGTCTTAAGTACATTCCAAAATAACCAAAAGTGACCTCACAGACTTGGAGTTCGAGATTTCCATCTAGATGCTGAGTTGTAATCTACTATTAAGATAACTGAAATCATGGAAGATTCAATTACATTACTAACCTTTATTCACCCCAAACCATTTGCATGTATATTTACTATCTTCAAATTAAGGTTTCATTTATACAAAATCATGATTCCAAATTCAACATTTCATTTAATGCAAATAACCAAATTTGCATAATACTTCCATTCCTTACAATTCTTATTTCACAAATATAAACATACTTCTTGATAAGTCTTCTCAATTTCTATCCATTTTTCATTGTTATTTCCGTCAATTCATGGCAACTGGTGCCTAGCGGATAAATCATGAAAGTGAGCCTAGCTCTTAGTTGGATTAACCAACAGTTTGCACCCAGCGCTAGTCGGATAAACCGATGATCATGGCACCTAGTGCCTAGCGGATAAACCACAAATGTGAGCCCAGCTCTAGTTGTATTAACCAACAATTTTCCGTCAAATCCTAGCACCTAGTGCCTAGTGGATAAACCGCACATGTGAGCCCAACTCTAGTTGGATTAACCAACAATTATCCGTCAAATCCTGGCACCCAATGCCTAGTGGATAAACCGCGAAAGTGAGCTTAGCTCTAGTCAGTTAAACCGACATCATACATCCATCAAAACAACCAATTCCTCAATTTACAATTTACATGTTATCATTCAACCAAATACATAGAGCAACTTATAAATATCAAGATTTCAATTTAGTATTTAAATGTAATTGAACTAAAAATATTAAATGAACAGTAATGCTAAGTTTGGAAGTACGAACTTACTGCATTATCCAAACTGACTATATCCAAGGTTGTTACTCGAAAATCTTCTCTATCCCTCGACTAGCAGTAGGATTTCTCATTTCCCGATCTAGAATTTAATAGTTTAATTCAATTAACAATTTTATAACCAACAAAATACAATAATTCTCATCATTCAATTTATTCTTACTACTTTTAAAATTGCATTACTAACTCCTTATCAAATAACCAATCCAACTCACATGGCAGCAACCATTTTTCAATAATTTATAATCACACAAACATATATGCTTCCAACAGTCCCATGCTCTTGAATTTCATCACTTAATCTTATGCTATTTACATTTTAAGGGAGTTATATCCCTAGTCATTAATTCCATCTACTATCCCTTAAATTACCCATAATAATAACTAACTTTAACCTTCTTCTTCATTTAATTCTTACCATACGAACACACAAGAAAACCACCATTGCATGTCCACAAATTTCCACATAACAATATTAAGCTAAATCAATTTGTCCAAAACCTGATTAAATCCTTAATTTATGAGATTTTCTAACAAAATTTCCATAACAATATACATGCATATAAATTCACTCATAAAACCCAAAAACCTCAAAATCTCATCAATGGCATTGTACATTACTTACAAAGATTTTATAATCTAATTTTTGGATTAGCTAAATTAAGCTATTTCCAACACAAAAATATAATTTACAATAAAAAACCATTTAAGTACACTTACATACAAACATCTTAAACCAAGAATCAAGCTCCCATCAATGGCTTCTTTCTCCCTAACCTCTCTCTCAATTTCGGTAAAGAAGAAAAAGAAATAGCAGCCCAAAAAATTTGTTTTAGTGGATCCCATTAATGTTTTGTTTAATAAGCTTTTATTAATTATCCCTTTTTCAATTATAAAAATTACTAATGTACCTATCCATCCACAACCACTATCTTAAAAAGTGGTTCATTTCACCTTTAAATACAATAGCTTTTATTTCCTTGTCTATTTAATCCTTTTTCTTTTAACAACCTCAACCACTCACTTTTCATTTTATTTCCATTTGATCCTTCTTTTTAATAGAGCATACTAATTAGTTAGGCTCCTTAATCAAAATTTTATTTGACTTGCACCAACTAAATAGCATACTTAATTATTAGTTCTTTAATTCTGAATAAAATTTTATAATTCACTGAGCCTAATTCCCGATGTTACTAATTGCGGGTTGTTACATCGTGAGTCATTGTAAAGTGAATAGAATCCAAGAATGGAATACAGGCCCTACGATGGCTGAGATTTATGTTTGATTGCATATTCTCATCAGCTTAGTGTGAGTTGCATCGTAGGTAACAGTTATATCGTATTGATGGCTAAGAATAGCATCGTATACTGGTAACAGGCATGACCTTTGGGTCAACAGGGAGTAAAATGAGTATAATGACCTTCGGGTCAACAGGGAGTAAAATGAGCATCATGACCATTGAGTCAATAAGGAGTAAAATGAATAACGATCACAGAAGCACAATTCTATTCTGTCATGTCAAATATACGGATTTGTTTCCATATGTTATTCGGTAAATTGATGAACCTTGCGAACTTTTTAAGCTATGAAGCTTACCAGTGAAGTTGTTGTTTTGTAGATTCCATTTTGCGACTTGAAGATCGGACCATCTCGAAGACATCACACTATCCCAGGAGCTCTTTGGTAGTTTATACATCACTCGGTTATATGGCATGTACTAGAATGAAGTTGACTTTGTACTTTTTGTAATTGAAGTTATGTTATGGAAATGGTTGAAAAACTTGAGTTTTTGCATGTTTCATTGAATCTTGCATACTTGTTTCGGTAGAACTCCTGCATGTATCGGTAGAAGTACATGGTAGGAGAGAGGTTGTTCACTGACTTGAGTTGTATCGGTAGTTGCGTATTAGGTATAGGTAGTTTTACACTTATATGTATCGGTGATTGAGTACTTGTATCGATAAAAGTTGCAAGGTATGACTTCTTAGCTCTCTAGAGTTTTTAGTATCGGTAGAAGAATGACATGTTTCGATAAAAGTCACACTTGTACCGGTAGTACTGCCTCCTCAACTATTGGTAGAAGTCTGTACTATTCTTGAACTGTGTTTTGCCTTGCCAATTATCGATACTTGTCAAACAAGTATCGGTAGAAGTCTCAAAAAATCGTGAAAATGATAATTTTTCCCTTCTCAAATTATGTTGACATTCAATTGATGAATCATATTGTGTACTTTGTATTACTCTATTAAAATATGACTAAACAAAACAGTTACGTGAGAATAAATGCATTATAAGATTGGATGAACATCGGGATCCTAACCGACAATGATTTCGGGTTTTGGGTGTTACAGCCGCCCCAACAACGGCACTAATAACTTAACCGCCCCCGAACATACTCTCGTTCAACGTAGATTTCGACTTTCCGCAAGTATACGAGTCAAGTTGTAAATATAATGTGTTACAACGGAACACTTGGTAGTGTTCCGAGGATTGTACCCAAAGGAGGCATAGGCTATAGTAAATAAAATCCTTGTAAAGAATAAATTAATTAGTACTGATTATAGGGTTTATAGTACGAGAGAAATTAAAAAAGTGGTTTGAAAACATAAAATAAAAAGATAGAAATAAAAGGAAGTAAATTTGATTTGTAGAAATCCTTATAAATGACATTGGGGAGATTAGATCGTTTTCTCTATGATTTCTTCAATTTTTGGGTTTTGGAGGTTTTTCTCTAATCAACTAGTTACTACCCTAGTTGGATCTCTCGATCTTCCACAAGCATAGCAAGTCGATAGAGATTACTTATCACTAGATGTCACAATCGAAATCAGTTTGGAGAAAAGGTGATCACGGATGGGCAATACCAATTTTGGGTTCATTTCCACCTAAATGACTTTCTAGGGTTGTCAGGCCTAATGTTTGTTTGATGTTCTCCCTTTCCCAAACAGTTGATCCGAAAGGTAAAATCCCTGTAAAACAATAATTAATTATTCATACTTTCACTCCCTGATTCCTTAAAATGGAATTAGTTCCTAATGGTTTCTTTATTCATCAATGAAACAATATATTAAAACATATAAATGCAAAAGAGAAAAAAAAGAAACTAAATTGTATTAAGCAACTTGTCGTGAAAAACTCCTCGATTGTTTACGTTAGTTTCTACAATCTCGTTTCAAAAGCGGAAAATAAATACAACTAGAACTAAAAATTAAAGTCTAAAGTAATGATCTATAACCCTAGTGCTAAAGGTCCTATTTATAGCTTTAGAAGGTCGCTCTCTCCTCGACCCTAGGTCAGCTACCGTTGTTCGTGTTTAAGTTGCATTGTGAAGATGAGAACGCCTCTCACTTGATGCAAATATGGAGTCTAGGGTCGATGTCGCGACATAGCGGGCAATCCTTGGATTCATTGTTGCTGGCCCTTTTGTTGTGACATAGGGCAGTCTATGTCATGACGAAGCTGCCAGTATCATTATGGCTCAACTGCTACTAGTCTCCTGTGCACTCACGAAGTATGTTAGCCAATCTTTAGGCCTCATTTGGCCTTAAAAGCAGTAATACAACTTTTTAGCACAATTTATTTGAAACTGAAACTAGACTAAAAATTCATAAAACATAAGGGAAATTACTTGATTTCAAGCTCATCAAATGCGAAAATAAGTTCAATCTGCTAGGTACGAAACCTACAGATCACTCACTAATATAGTTCAAAATTTGCTTACAGGAAAAACAAACCCAACTCAATTATTCGGGATTTGTGCCATGCCTAATCATTTAACAAACTCGTGTCCAATTTTACATGAGGATACAACAACAAAAGTAAAAGTCGTTAGGAACTTCCTAGGGCCACCTCAAAGGTGTTATGATCCACATTCAAATACTTACAATATAGGGCGGAGGGATCACCCAAATCTGAGCTATGGATCGAATCCTCGGTACAACTAACCTTATTAGCTAAGGCTACCTTCGACTCAATAGTTTCAACCCTCAAAGTCATCTCTTGAGACCATAATGAAGAGGTTAACCGTTAGTACTGAATAGTTCCAACAGAAGACAGAACCACACCTACAAGAATTAGATAAGAAAATGAGTAAGCTTGCGCTTACGGTCAATCAATTGGAATCTCGAGGGAAGTTGCTATCTCAAATAAAGTTGAATCCATGAAAAATTGCTAGTGCTATGACCTTAAAAGGTGGAACTATAATAGCCCGATTTTCAATGGTGTCGGAAACATTGATTTTGGGTTCACAAATATGATGAGTCTGGTCGTAAATTTATTTATTTTAATATTTATGGTGTTATTGGTATCGTATTAAATTTTGGTTAGGAAATTTTATCGATTAAATAGTTAATTAAGTAAAAAGGATTAAAGTGAAAATTGTGCAAAAGTAAAATTGTTTGATTAGAAGGACTAAATAAGTAAATTAGCCAATAAAGGTTAAGTTAGTGTAATATCATGGAATTTAAGAGTATAAGGAATGATTAATTAAGGTTAAAGGTGATTAAGAAAACTTAATGATTAATTATGTCTCGGGTAGAGTATAAGATTGATTATAAATGGAAGACTTATGTCTCGGTTGAAGCATAAAATTATTTATGAAGTGGAAGACTTATGTCTCGGTTGGAGCATAAGATTGTTTATGAAATGGAAGACTTATTTCTCGACTAGAGCATAAGGTTAATTGTAAATAGAAGAACTTATGACTCGATTAGAGCATAAGGTTAAACATGGCTCAAGAGAGTTGATATTCTGTAATCGAGGCTTTGATGAACTAAGTCATTACAAGATTTAATGATGTAATAACATATATTGTTTCGAACTTACTAAGCTTAGAAAGCTTACTTGTGAATTGTTGTTGTTTTATAGACTTCGTTTTGGTGGTTGAAGATCGGATTACCTCGAAGAAATCATACTATCTGGGGAGCTTATTCGGTAGTATTTACATCACTAGGTTTTATGACATGTACTAGGATGATGTTACCTTTTGTAATATTTGATTTTGGGTTGATTGGTACATTGTTGAAGGCTTAGATGAATGATGGACTTAAGTTTGTATTGCTTGCTTAGTGTTATAGTTGGCATACATGCATAGAAAAGTAATGACACGTAAATTCATGGATACTTGAGTTGTTTTGCTTATCTCTTCATATGAAATGGTATGTTTTGAGTTGTGATTCAATAGAATTTCAAAGGTGGTTGTTATTGGTACTTGTAGAGTGAATTGCATGAATTTTGCTTGTTTAAAATTGCATTTTCGTAGGTACACACAGCCTGACACACGGGCCAGCACACGGGCGTGTGCCCTATGGAAAATAGGAGCAAGGGATACACGGGCTATACTCGGGTTGGGACACGACCGTGTGGCCCTCTTTCAAGATGACACACGATCTAACCCACGATTTGACACACAAGTGTGTAGGGTATATTCGCATGTTCCCACAGCCTGTCACACGGTCTGTGACACGGCCATGTATGGGTATTTCGTGTAGGCAAACGGTCTGGCACACGGCCTGGGGAGAAGATTAAGAAATTAGGTAATAATGTCATTTTTCTCTTTTAATTTCATATACATAGTCAATGGTAATTTTGTAAATATTTAGACTTTCATCATTAAGCTTTAATTAACCCTTTTTACTCTTAATTAAACCTACTTATAATAATATAACTCATGCTAATCCACCCACCATAGTACTTTAGGCTAATTTGTTCATTTAGTCCTAATTAACCAATTCAACTTTTGCACCTTTTACGATTTAATCTTTTTTATTCAAACTATAGAATTCTCTTACCAAAATTTAATATGCACTAATGATGTCATAAATGTGCAATGATTAATAAATTTACGACTCGAATCGTCAGAGTTGTGGTCCCGAAACCACTATTTTTTAACACTACTAAAAATCGAGCTATTACAAAGAAAGAGCTTTTGGAGTTAAAGTAGGGAAACAAGTCAGTTTCAGAATATGACAGAGTTTGTGCAACTCAGTAAATATGCTCGAGAGATTGTGCCGACGGATGAAGATATGTGCATTCGGTTTGAAGACGGTCTGAATGATGAGATTAAAATGATGGTGGGTGGTTCAGGGCTACGATTGTTTGTTGTTTTAACTGATCATGCTCATAAAATGGAGGAAATATATAATCATAAAAGACAAAGGGAAAGAAGATTTCGAGAGTTCGATACGAAGAATTCCTCTAGATCTTTCTCGATGCCACAACCAAAGAAATTCAGAGAAAGTGAGAACCGCGCAGCTGCAACATCTGGATTTTAGAATAAGAGTAGATCGGTGCAACCTGATTTGATATTTCAAAATTGGCCTATGGATAATGTTGCTAGCGTTTGCAGTGTACCAAAGCCAGCTTGTAAACATAGTGGAAAATTTCATCTTAGAGAGTGCGGGCTGAAGAGGAACTCATGTTTTAGATGTGGAGCAACTGATCATTTTATTCGGTTTTGTCCAATGGCACCTGAGGCAAAAGAACACAGAAGTGTGAAACCCTCAGTTACACCACAGAAAGGTAGACGATTGGGTCAGAGTAGTGGCATGGCCGGAGGTCGTAGTGAAGCTAAAGAAGGTGTAAACAGATCTGAGGACCGAGCACCTGCACGAACATATGCCATCCATGCCAGAGAGGTGGATACCGCACCTGAGGTCGTTACTGGTATATTTTATCTTTTTAATGATATCGTGTGTGCACTAATTGATTCATGGTCGACTCATTCTTATATCTGTACTGCATTGGCAAAAGATAAAAAAAATTCTGTCGAGTCAACTGAATTTAATGTGCAAGTTACAAACCTTTTAGGTCATGGTGTTGTAGTCAATCAGGTATGCCGTAAATGTCCACTGAAAGTCTAGGGCTGTGAATTTCTTATTGATTTGATGTTACTCCCATTTTATGAGTTCGATGTGATTCAAGGTATGGATTGGCTGATTGAGCATGATGCAGTGGTTAATTGTAAATAGAGGCAGATTGGTTTGAAATGCCCGACGGGTAAGATAATTACAATTTAGTCTAGTAAGCTGAACAGTGATGTTAATGTGATTTTGGCTATGTCTACACAAAAAATGGTTCGTAAAGGCTGTAAAGCATTTTTAGGTTACATACTGGATACTCGAGAGTCAAGGATAGAGTTTAACCCGATTTCGATTGTTAATGAGTTTACAGATGTGTTTCTTAAGGAATTATCGGGTTTACCTCCGATCAGGGAAGTAGAGTTTGGTATTGATTTGATATCGGGTATTGCTCTAATATCGATTCCGTTGTACAGAATGACACCGACAGAACTGAAAGAACTCAAGGCACAACTGTAAGAGTTAATGAGCAGAGGCTTTATTCACCCAAGTGTATCACCTTAGGGCGTATCGGTACTGTTTATAAAGAAAAAGGATGGTTCAATGAGAATGTGCGTCGACTATCGACAGCTGAAAAAAGTTACATTAAAGAATAACTATTCGTTACCTCGTATTGATGAGCTATTTGATCAGTTGAAAGGTGCGACAGTATTTTCCAAAATAGACCTCAATCCAGGTTATTATTAGATGCGGGTCAAAGATTGTGATGTGCCGAAGAGTACATTCAGGACTCGTTACAGGCATTACGAATTTCTGGTAATGCCATTTGGGTTGACTAAAGCTCTAACAGCATTCATGGATTTAATGAACAGAGTCTTTCAGCCCCAATTAGATGGATTTGTAGTGGTATTTATTGATGATATACTAATATTTTCCAAGACAGAATCTGATCACACCCAACATTTGAGAGAGGTGCTGTGGATCTTGCGAGAAAATCAGTTGTATGCAAAATTCAAAAAATAGAAGTTCTAGCTTAAAGAGGTAGGATTTTTGGGTCATGTTGTATCTTCTGAAGGAATATGAGTTAATCCGAGTAATGTCTCTGCCATTCCCGACTGAAAAGTTTTGAAGAATGTTTCTGAGGTACGTAGCTTTTTGGGATTGGCGGGCTATTACCGTCGATTTGTTAAACATTTCTCCATTATATCTTTGCCAATGATAAAGTTACTTCAAAAGAAGGTTCAATTTGTCTGGTCAGAGTAGTGTTAGTAAAGTTTTGATTAGTTGAAGAAAATGTTAACAAACGCTCCAATATTAACACAACTTGTAACAAGGAAAGAATTTGTTTTCTATAGTGATGCATCACTGAATGGTTTGGGCTACGTTTTGATGCAAGCTGGAAAAGTAATAGCTTATGCTTCTCGACAATTAAAGCTGCATGAGAAGAACTATCCGACCCATGACCTGGAATTAGCTGCCATTGTTTTTGCACTGAACATTTGGTGTCATTATCTTTATGGTGAGAGATGCCACATATTTACCGATCATAAGAGTTTGAAGTATTTGATGACTTAGAAGGAGCTGAATTTGAGATAGCGATGATGGTTAGAACTACTGAAAGATTATGACCTTGTGATTGATTATCATCCAGGGAAAGCTAATGTTGCTGCAAATGCTCTGAGTTGAAAATCATTGTTTGCATTGAGGGCGTTGAATGCACATCTGTGTTTGAAGAGTGATGGTTCTGTTATGGCTGAACTCAGGACAAGACCAACATCTTTACAGTGGATTCAGGAGTTATAGAGAGATGATCCGAAGCTCGTAGCTAAGAAAGAACAGATTCAGGATGATTCCACTACAGGATTTACTGTTGATGCTGAGGGTATGATGTACTTTAGGGACAGAGTATGTGTTCCTAATGACCCGGATTTGAGATGGGATATTTTAGTAGAGGCTTACAGTAGCACCTACTCCATTCATTCAGGGAGTGTAATGATGTACAATAACTTGAAAAAAATGTACTAGTGGCCAGGTATGAAACGTGAGATTTCTGAGTATGTGTCGAGATGTCTAGTGTGTTAGCAAGTAAAAGTTAAGCATCAGGTACCGTTTGGATTGTTGCAGCCTATTACCATTCCAAAGTGGAAGTGGGAGCGAGTCACTATGAACTTTGTTACAGGGTTGCCGGACAGACGGACAGATGGACAGTCTGAGCGAGTAATACAGATTCTGGAGGATATGTTACGATGTTGTGTAATTGAGTTTGAGGGTAGTTAGGAGAGATACCTACCGCTAGTAGAGTTTGCTTATAATAATAGTTATCAATCCAGCATTAAAATGGCACCGTTTGAGGTATTTATGGTAGGAAGTGCAGAACACGATTGTATTGGTTAGAGTTGAGTGAATCTAAACTGGTTGGGACCGATTTGATACATAAGACTAAAGACAAGGTTCAAGTAATGCGTGATTGTTTAAAAGCTATGTCCAATGGACAGAAATCATATGCAGATCTCAAAAGAAAAGAGATAGAGTTTGTAGTTGGAGACCGAGTCTTTCTGAGAGTTTTACCTTGGAAGAAGGTGTTACATTTTGGTAGGAAAGGGAAGCTGAGTCTGCAATTCATCGGGTTGTATGAGATTATCGAGAGAGTAGGTCTTGTAGCCTACAAACTGGCTTTACCTTCGATGTTAAGGTAGTACCGATCAGATCCTTCACATGTGATCACTCCCTGTGAGGTCGAGATACAGCTGGATTTGCCATATTCAAAGGAACCAGTTAGAATTTTGGCTCTTGAGATAAAAGAATTGAGAAACAAAAGAGTACCGTTATTAAAGGTTTTGTGGAATCAACATGGGGTAGAAGAAGTTACATGGGAGACTGAGGCATCAACGAAATCACAGTACCCCAATCTATTCACTAGTAAGAAATTTCGAGACGAAATTTCCGTAAGGGGGAGAGTTGTAACAGCCCAATTTTCAGTGGTGTTGAAAATAGTGATATCACAACTCCGATGAGTTGAGTCATAAATTTATTTATTTTAATATTTATGGTGTTATTAGTATCGTATTAAATTTTGGTTAGGAAATTCTATCAATTAAATAGTTAATTAAGTAAAAAGGATTAAAGTGTAAAAGGTGCAAAAGTAGAATTGTTTGATTAGAAGGACTAAACAAGTAAATTAGTCAATAGAGGTTAAGTTAGTGGAATATCATGGAATTTAAGAGTATAAGGAATGATTAATTAAAGTTAAAGGTGATTAAGAAAACTTAATGATGAAATTTACAAAAATTACAAAATTGTCATTACTATATATATGAAATTGAAAGAAAGAAATTGCTAATTTCATTATATTTTCTTGCTTTCTTCTTCTTCACACAACTAAAGGAGGAAAACTTAGGGTTTTTTATTTCCAATCTTTGAGCCTTGATTTGGTTAAGCATATCTTGACCGTTTTTAGTAATTTTTATGTTTTTGAGTCCGTATTAGCTTAATATAGCTAACCTAAGGACTAATTTGCGAATCTGTCAATTGTTATAAATTATACCATTTTTGAATATGATTTTTCTTGAAAGTTTATGGTAGATTTGTATGCTTGGTGGTTGGGTTTGATATTTTTGTAAAGTGATCTTTGATGAAATTAGGGTTAAAGGACTAAAATGATAAAATGATGAAATTGTGTACTTGGTGTGAATTTGTTGAATTATAGGGACTTATATGGAGGTTTTGAACAATCAACTAGTATGGGTTTAGAGAGAAAATGGTTATTTTGCGTGTTTTGTGTTTAGGGATTAAATTGAATAAAAGTGAAATGTTAGGGGTAATTTTGCAAATTTTCCAAAAAGGATTTAAATGTAATAAATGATTAAATTATATGATTTAATGAAGAAATTGGATGATTTATTATGATAGATCAAGATCGTGCCACGGATCGAGGGAAAGGGAAATTGGCAGAATAGTCTCTAAAGTTTTACTTAAATTGCAATTTCGTCCGGTAAGTTCGTTTGTGAATTTCATATTTGAAAAGCTAATTAATGTTGAACTTGGAAGTTTCTTGAACTATTTGAACAAATGGAAGACTTGGTGATTACTAAATGGAAGACTTATGTCTCGGGCAGAACATAAGATTGATTATAAATGGAAGACTTATGTTTGGGTTAGAGCATAAGATTGCTTATGAAATGGAAGACTTATGTCTCGGTTGGAGCATAAGATAGTTTATGAAATGGAAGACTTATGTCTCAGCTAGAGCATAAGATTAATTGTAAATGGAAGAAATTATGACTCGATTAGAGCATAAGGTTAAATGTGACTCAAGAGAGTTGATATTCAGTAATAAAGGCTTTGATGAACTAAGTCATTGCAAGATTTAATGATGTGATAACATATATTGTTTTGAACTTACTAAGCTTAGAAAGCTTACTTGTGAATTGTTGTTGTTTTGTAGATTTCGTTTTGTTAGTTGAAGATCGGATTACCTTGAAGGAATCATACTATCTCGGGAGCTTGTTCGGTAGTATTTACATCACTTGGTTTTTATGGCATGTACTAGGATGATGTTACCTTTTGTAATATTTGATTTTGGGTTTATTAGTACATTGTTGAAGGCTTAGATGAATTATGGACTTAAGTTTGTATTGCTTGCTTATTGTTATAGTTTGCATTCATGCGTAGAAAAGTAATGACATTTAAATTCATGGATATTTGAGTTGTTTTGCTTATCTCTTCATATGAAATGGTATGTTTTGAGGTGTTATTCAATAGAGTTTCAAAGGTGGCTATTATTGGTACTTGTGAAGTGAATTACATGATTTTTTCTTGTTTAAAATTGAATTTAGTAGGTACACGTGGCCTAACACACGGGTTAGCACACGAGCGTATGCCCTGTGGAAAATAGATGTAGGGGAAACACAGGCTATACACGGGCTGGGACACGGCCGTGTGGCCCTATTTCGAGATGACACATGGTCTAGCCCATAGTTTAACACACAGACATGTGGGGTATATTCGCATGTTCCCACGGCCTGTTACATGGTCTATGACATGACCGTGTATTGGTATTTCGTGTAGGCACATGGTCTGACACACGGCTGTGTGACCCATGTTTCGATATTTTTGTGTTTTGTGATCTTTATCATGGTGTTTAATGGAGTCCTTGTGGGTTAAATTGCTAAACTAAGTATGTATGATGACTTAGACTTGAATGTTTACTTATATCCTGAATGATAACGAAATGGGATGTGATTGTAATTATGCCAAGTCGGGGATGTTAGTAGCCTCGAAACCATAACCGACGACGAACGTGAAGTACAAGAACTTGACCCAGCAGTTACCACGAAATTAGCACCACAAAAATCATTCATGGTACCACCCTCATTCCCTGGAAGGCTCGCCCAATGTAAAAAGTTGCAAGAAGAGAAAGAAATACTAGAGACTTTTCATAATGTAGAAATTAACATCCCCTTACTAGATGCGATCAAACAGGTTCCACGCTATGCAAAATTCTTAAAAGAATTATGCACTAGAAGTAAGAAGCTCCAAGGTAACGAGAGGGTAAATATAGGAGAAAACGTCTTTTCAGTTTTACAAAAGAAAATCAAGCCTAAGTGTAAGGACCAATGTATGTTTTTTATCCTGCAAAATAGGTAATGTTGGAATTAAAGTGGCCATGTGTGATTTAGGTGCATCTATTAACGTTATGCCTCTATCTATTTATAAATTTCTAAACACACGTCTTTGAAAGAAACATGAGTGATCATTTAGTTAGTTGATAGGTCAGTTGTGTATCCAGAAGAAGTGTTGAAAGATGTCCTCGTCAAGGTAATTGAACTAATTTTCCAGCAGATTTTGACATCATCGACATGGAGGATAACAACTCAAAAAATTTCTCTAGTATTCTACTTAGGAGACCATTTTTAAGCACCGTGCGTACGAAAATTGATGTTCAAAGTGGAACACTCACTATGGAATTTGATGGTGAAGTGGTCAAGTTCAATGTTTCTAAGGCAATGGGTCACCCCAGTACAATGACAAATGTCTCTAGTATCGATATTATTGAACCATTAATAAAATTATATCTTGAACTTTATGAAGAGGATGAATTGCAAACTTACTTTGCAAGAGTTTAGATCTTGATGCTATGGAAAAACTAGAAGAATCAATAACGATCGATGTAACACCCATTTCCCAGTTCGATCGCCAGACCCGAGTAGGTGATCATTGCAACTAAGAAATACACTTTACCTCAGTTTAAAATCCCATATCATGACATTACGGTGTCACATAAACATTCATGCAGGTAATTTTTGAGTTTTAAAATCATATCTTTTTAATTCGGGTTAAAATTTGTCTTTTTATAAAATCTAAGGGACTTCTACTAGTACCCTTTGAACAAGTATCGGTAGAAGTCAAGTCAGTAAGCTTTTGAAAAATAACTGCAGTTTTCTACCGATAGAAGTGAAAGTTCTACCAATACAAGTATGGGCACTACCGATACCACCCACACTTCTATTGATACAACAAGTTCCAGAGAGCTAGGTAAGTTACCCCTGCAACTTCTATCGATACAAGTGATCAAACTATTGATACTACCATGAACTACTGATACTTTGAAAGACTTATACCGATACAACACAAGTCAGCAACCAAAGTTCAGCATGCCTTGTACTTCTACCAATACATGCAAGAATTCTACCAAAACAAGTATGTAGATTTCAAATATATCAATATATGAACAAATTTCTAAGTTTCCCAAGATAATTTACATCATTTTCCATTACAAAATCAAACTTACATAAACATTTTCATGTTTTATACTTAAAACATCACATAACAACCAAAGATACATTTAGTGATATTCACCAAAATATGTTTCCATTTCTATTTAATTATCAAAATCATTAAACTATGCACACCAAGTATCTCAAGCAACACATTCCTAATACATGCCATATAAGCCAAGTGATACAAAAACTACCGAAGATACTCCTGGGATAGTGTGATTCTTCGAGAAGACCCGATCTTCTGACAGCAAAATGAAATCTACAAGACAACAAACAAATTCACAAGTAAGCTTACAAAGCTTAGTAAGTTCGCAGAGTTAGATAAATTTACTATAAAAAACTTGTTCATTCTAGAATTTCAAAGAAACATCAACGTTATCTTGATTTCATCCGTGATAGAATGTGATTATTTGTCATAACAAAATATAGCTCATTTGAGCCCAGAACAGAGGTTGCTCATTTGAGCCAAAACAAATTTTCGCTCTTACGAGCTAGATACAGAACAATGCTCTTTTGAGCCAAAAACAAAATAACATTCTTTCGAGCCATAATCAGAATACTCCTTAAGCCTTCAGTCTCGTTTCGCAATCAAGAATATATTCAAGATAAATATATAATCGCAAATATTAAATTGGAAAGTTATTTGAACGAACTTACTGGACTAAGTTGCAGCTATGACCTAATAATAGGGACTATTCTGCAATTTTCCCTTTTCCCCGATCTACGTCACATTCTTGATCTATTAGAACAATTCACTCAATTATTCAAGTCAATATGAAATTCAAGTCATTTATTGAAATTAAGTCCTTTTGGTATTTTACAAAATTGCCCTCAATATTTTAATTTTATTTAATTTAGTCCCTAAGCCTTAATCATGCAAAATAACCATTTTTCTTGCACACCCAACCCAGCTAAATATTCAAGGGTCTCTCAATATTCCCTACATACAATTATTTCACAACAAATACATGTATTTTACTATTTTAACAATATAATCCTTAAACCCTAAAAATCATCAAAAATCACTTTACAAGATTATCCAATCTAACATCCAAGCTTATAAAACTTCCATAAATTTTCAAGAAAGAACTCATTCATCAATGGTAAGATTTATAACATTTGAGTGTTTCACAAATTAGTCCTCAAGCTAGCTAGATTAAGCTAATACGGACTCAAAAACATAAAAATTACTAAAAACGACAAACTTCACTGACCAAATCGAAGGACCAAAGCTCAAACGAAGCTCTCTCTAATGGCTTCTAGGGTTTTCAGTTTTGTTGAAGAAGAAAGCTAAGGAAAATAGCTTATTTTTCTTAAGTTTTAAGATTATAACATATTATGATTTGTTAATTTACTATTTTACCCTTCTTAGCTAATAGATTTTCTTAATGTTTCAAGCCCACTACCGTCCACTCAATTCTACATGGTATAATTATCCACTAAGTCCTTTACTTTACCTTTCAATCATCATTTAATACTTGTAAGTTAAAGATATCAACTTTTACCGTTTCTACGATTCAGTCTTTTTTACTTAATTAACTATTTAAACAAAATTTCTTAACGAAAATTTACTACGTCCCTATCAACATCATAAATATTGAATAATTATTATTTACAAACTAACTCATCGGAGTTGTGGTCCCGAAACCACTGTTTTTGACACCATTGAAAAATGGGCTATTACAATCGAAGAGTCAAATCGTGAAGTTGTTATTCTTATGGAGGCACCACAGTTTTCCAGAAGTCTAGGTAAAAAATTTGAATTGTCTCCCTCGCAAACGAAATGCTTGCCTTCCATTTCGTAGGCCCTGAAATTAGAGCTCAAACCGTTACCAAAACATTTAAAGTACGCCTTTTTGGGCGATGGAAACACTTTACCAGTAATAGTTTCAAGCAAACTTCCAAGACTGGAAGAAGAGAACTTAGTTCAGGTTTTGAGGGACTATAAAGAGGTGATCGAATGGATGATTGCCAATTTAAAATGTTTAAGTCCCTCAATATGTATGTATAGGATTCCAATAGAAGAGAATGCAAACCCAAAAAGAGAAACACTCAAAGATGCCTCAATCCACCAATGATGGAGGTCGTGAAAAAGGAAATTCAAAATTTGATAGAAATTGAAATGGTATACCCAATTTCAAATAGTAACTAGGTTAGCCCGGTTCATGTAGTGCCTAAGAAATCCGGCGTGATGCTGACCGCCTCCGAACGTACTCTCATTCGGTGTGTGTTTCCGGCTTCCACAAGTATATGGGTCAGGTTGTAATATAGTTTGTACAACGAAATACTTGGTAGTATTTCGAGGATTGTACCCAAAGGAGGCTTTAAGAAATAGTGATTTATATCCCTGCAAAGAAAAAAGTAATTAGTATTGTCTTTAGGGATTATAGTACGATAGTAAAATAAGAGAATTTGTTTTAAAGAGCATAAAAAATAAATAAATCAAAGTAAACGAAAGAGATAGTAATTTTGATAAACGACTTCGAGGAGATTAGGTCGCTTCAGTATGGACTTTTTAACAATTAATTTTGGGGATTTTACTTCAATCAACTAGTCATTACCCTAACAGGATCTTCCGATCTTCCACCAACATAACGAGTCAATAGAGACCACTTATCGCTAGATGTCACAGTTTAAATTGGTTTGGGGAAAAGATGTTCACGGATAGGCAATACCAATTTTGGGTTCATTCCTACCTAAATGACTTTCTAGGGTCGTCCGGCCAAGTGTTTATTTCATGTTCTTATTTTCCCAAACAACTGATTCGATTGAGAATCCTTGTTTATACAACAATTAAATAACCATACTTCCACTCCCTAATCCCCCACAATGAGATTAATTCCTCATGGTTTCTTTATACATCATGAAAACAATAATATAATTGAACATAGGGTTAAACTGATAAAAAAAAACTTGAATTGTATAGCAATCTATCGGGAAATAATTCCACGATCGTTTATGCGGAGTTACAAATCTCGTTTCTAAAATGAAACTAAGTACAAGGTATGTAAA
Source organism: Gossypioides kirkii (assembly GCA_005610355.1). Taxonomy (NCBI): domain Eukaryota; kingdom Viridiplantae; phylum Streptophyta; class Magnoliopsida; order Malvales; family Malvaceae; genus Gossypioides; species Gossypioides kirkii. The sequence continues at coordinate 27,083,538 of CP032245.1, forward strand.
ACCCTACTACTAGAGACAATATTTATAGCCTTAGATGATCGTTTTCCTCAACCCTAGGTCAGCTGTCACTCCTTGTGTTTAAGTGGCATTGTAAAGACCAAAATGCCCTTCACTCGGTATAGAATCCGTGTCCAGGGGTCAACATCGTGACACATAATGTCCTTTGTCGTGATAAAAAGGTCAGTCTACTCCATTGGTGCCATCATATAGGCGTTATTGCGACATAGGTGAAGTATGTCGCGACAAAGAAGTCAGTTCCACGTTTCTTCAAATCTGGTCCCTTTGGTGTGATGTAGAGCGGTCTATGTCGTGACATAGTGATCAGCTTCACACTTGTTTGACTTCTAAAGGTCTCCAGAACACTCACGAAGTATGTTAGCTAACCTTTAGGCCTCAATTGGCCTTAAAGATGATAAAACAAACCTTTTTTTCACTTTTTACATAGTTTATTCAAAAGAAAAAAACTAAATTAATTTGTATGAAAATAAAAGAAAATTGATTAATTTCAAGCTTCTAAAGTGTGAAAAATAATTCAATCTGCTAGGTACAAAACCAACAGATCAAACTCCCCTACGCTTAAGTCATTGCTTGTCCTCAAGCAAACAAAATAAGAAAAGCAAAAAAAAAGAGCTTGAGTCTATATCATACAATAGATTAGGTTCGTAACATCTACTCTAGGCATTATATATTTCTCAATAATTCCAACATGATGAGTAAGTAACTTTACCATTCTTGTTTAGAAAAATATAAGTTTAGTAAGTTACAAGAAATACAAACATCAAAGTCTTATTGATATAACTCCATCAATACTTAATACAAGTACCTTAATTATCCTAGTACAATATCGATAGCCATAATGAGATCATGCAATTCCACATTCATTCATGCATATAGTTGTTTAAGTCACATAGGGCTTTCCGGCTTTTAACGTGTTGAGGCTTAGGATAGGTATGAAATTCGAAGAATAGTAAGCACAAAGGATTACAAACACGAAACCAATTTGGCACATTGTATTGTTCCCTATTCGCCCCCTTAAGTGTCCCATTCCATCTCACCTTCTTATTTCTCCTTTTCTCGCCTTCCTTTTCTCTCCACTTAGGAAATCTCAATATAGTCTAATCCATTTACCTAACCTATGAGTATTCTTTTTGTTTATTAAGTAAAATTTTTCTTCTTTTTGGTCTTTTTGTGACTTTGTCACTTTTCAAATACTTTCTCACTCATGAATTTTTTTCACTTTTGTCTCGACTCTTTTCTTTTTTAGGTTCATTTTTTCTCTTTCTGGCTATACTAAAGTTCATATTCCATATTGGTTTTCATATTTCATTCTTGGTTTTTACAACCTCCACTATAATGTGTTTACTTATACTCAATACATATGGTCATACGTCTATTATTGTGCAAAAATAAGACTAAAGAAAAGAGTATACACAAATCATCTTTTTAGGCTTTAGAGGTTTGTAATGTAGTTCATCAAGAAGGGTCACAAGGCTCAAAGATGGGTACTAATTGGAAATTTAGAATAACGTTTAGCTTTTTAGCTCTAGATGTATCCAAACAATGTCTTAGGTTATCCCTAAACACTTCAATATGCATAATTGTCAATTTAATCACATAATCTAAAATTACTATCTATCATATATACTAGCATGCTTGTTTCCTCATATCATTCACATCATATGGTACCAATAATACCTTTCTATCTATACTTAGTGTAACCTATAGAACTTAATGGTTTCACGCTTAAAAATTTAAAAATTCATCATCATCAAGCCAAATTTATCAAAACATACAATCAACCTATTATACATGCTCCTAACTAATTACTCGTATATCTACAAGCTCAAGCACACATCAAAGAAAAAATACAAATGCTAAATGCAATAATTCCTATGTTACCCCCACATTAGATAACATACTGTCCTCAATGTGTATCCCCTTAAATAGTAAGGAAAGAAGTTACCCGATTGATCGTGAAATCTCATCTCATAGTGGTTGTCCTTCTTTCTTTTGTTGTGAATGGCTCGAAATGTTATGTGTCCATAATGTGGGGTTCCTACATAAAGATTAAAGCAGGTGCATGCAAAAATAAATTTTACTTCTAATCCTACTCCTAATAATTAAATAAGTCTTAAAAACAAAAAATATCCCAAAAATACATGTCTTAAAAATAAATAAAGTCTTAAAAACGTTCAACAACTCTCATTCATCCTCTGAGTTGGATTGGGGGTTCATTAGAGCTTTGTCCTTACCAGAGTATTTTTGGTGAGAGCTTTCACCTTATTGTCTTGCTAGACTTCGATTCACCGGCCCTTTGGGAGTTGAGTATTGGGGCTGGAACATTGCCTTGTACTCATCTTCCGTGTCAGGATCTTCTTGCTCCACATTGTCTCCTCCAAATTCAACTTCATCATCAATACCTTCTTCTTCCTCAAACATGTTTGATGGGGTAGTTTGGAGTTGATAACCCATTCGTTCTTACAAATTCCTTTAATATAGGACCTGTTTCCTGCATCCACCGAATCATGCCATATATTTTCCCTTCTACTCTACCAGCGTATCCTTTTCGAGCTCTTAAATTTTCTTTTCATTTTAGTGATGCTGGTACATCCATCTTCTCTTTCCTTCTTTGATTCCATTCTTTAATCTAATTTTGCTGAAGCTAAACATATTGTCTGCATACTAAATCGCCAATAATGCTTCTTGTTGGCTTCAGAAATTGCTCATTTTCACTCATTAGCACTCATTCCTTCTTGCATAATGTTGTTACCAAATGGGGAAAGAAAAGACCAGCTTTCTGACTTTGTGTGCAATGCTTCATTTCCCTATAAATCCATTGTCCAACACAAGTTCGTTTTTTCTACAAAATCCCATAAAATAAAATAGCTCGAAAAGTATTAGCTTTAGAGACATTTAGGGCTGGAGCAATCCTAGTGGCCAAGAATTGCATCCACATTTTCGTAATAAGGAACAAATTAGTAGGCAAACCAACATTTGGTCTATAATTCCAACTACCCCTACCCTATGTCAAAAATTTAACAATTTCTTCCATATCAATGTTCCTAAACATATCTAGATCAATCTCATTAATGTAGTGTTTCTTATAGTACGAAACATTGTAAAACTCACAAATTTCTTTAGGGGTGACCAGAACCTCTTCCCCTCTCATAATAACTTCTTCAATAGTTTCTCCATAACCCACTCTAATCAACTCATCTTTCAAGACATATAAAATTCTTGAACACTTGGGACAACAACGTTACCTGTAGGGGTGATACAAAATTGTTGCCACTAATGGTACCTTACAATTGTCCAAATATCCTTGTAATAAATCATAGAAGGCTTAAATCCTCCTTTGTATAGTTAGGTAGTACCTCTCAGTTTCAGTGTTCTCAAATCGGTCAGGATTCGAACTTCTTGGGTTTGCTGGGTAGTGGTTTTCTTGGTCTTTCTTGAAGGCATTATATCCTACAAATATTTAAGCAGATATGAATAGTAATGAATGGAACAACAAGAGGTTAGAGATACCTTTGCCTTGATCTTGTGCCTTACTAGATAAATGAAATCATGCCTTGGATTGCTAAAATAAATCCTTCTTGGTTGGTGGAAGAGATGGGAGTTTTAGGTTTAGGGGGAAAAGATAGAAGATTTAGAGAGTTTTAAAAAGTTTTTTAAGTGTTTAGTGTTATGAAATAGGTTTAGGTTAAGTTAATATATATAGGGGGTGTGAAAGATTAGGGTTTTACGTTAAAAATCAGGTAAAATGTGGGTTGAAACATCGGGTTATGGGATTGGGTCGGATCAACCTTGCTAAAATTACAGATGATGTCATGTCGCAGACGATGGTGTGTCGTGACAACTCTCCAGTAACCCTTTATCACGACATAAACCTCTGATAGCATTACAAACGACACTTAATTTCTCCTTGAATTAGTGTATAATTTATTCCTTTTGTATCATATTTAGCCTACATTGTCAACATTTCATACTTAGTATTTGCATTTTCTAAGTCAATGTTGTATGGTCTTACTTTTTTCATTTTATTCCTTTTTGTGCTACTAATGCCACTGTATTGAGTATCAGTTTTGCATCTAAAGTTGTCAGCGCAAAAATCCACCTTAGAAGATCAGAGTGGGAAAGCAATTAGAGTTGCAGCCACAAGTTTGATCTAGAATTGCGACCAAAGATGTCATAAATGCTTCTACATTTTATCGGGGATTTTATACTACTAACATATTCAAAAGCACCAGCACAAGAGAATGCCAAGTGGTCGTAGCAAATTTAAATCATAATTTGCGTCCAGAGATGTCGCGATAATCTACAACTGCCTAATGCACAAACCAGATCTACATGAGTGCACAGTTGGTAATAACAAACTTCTACAGCTGCAAAAAGGGAATTTAGATCTGAGAAGAGGGATAGACCTGTGCTGTGAAGTGATTATAAATAGAGGAAAGTAAGGGAAGATCATAATGAAGCTGTGAAGAATTTAATTCCAGAATTTTCTCATTTTTTCTCAAAGTCGGCTGCCATGGAAGCTTGATTTCCAAGAGGGTGACCTGATGCAACAAGGAGGTGACTACTCCTGACGAGGAGTGCCTATGTGCAATGCAAGAGGAGCATTTTTGGAAGAGTTCTAGTAGGCTAGGAATAGAATGCTTCAACTTGTTCATTATTTCCTTTTAAATGTTGATGAATTCTATTGACTATTAATTGTATACGGAAGTATCTGTTAATGTTAGATCTACTTTGATTTCTACTTAATTCTTCTCATTTGTTTATATTTGGATTTAACTATTTTGACCACTAAAGTGCGATTTCAGTCACAGTCACTGGAAGGTGTAGTGATAAGTTAGATTAACAAGCAAGACAACGGAAGTTGCTTGAAGCAAGAAGAAATTCTGGCCACTTGTTCTTGAGTGCGAAGCATTACTAGCACTGGAAGGTGTGGTAATTATGAGTACTTGGGTCTTTGTTAAACAAAGAAGTTGATATCAGTAAGATCTCATTAGAACTTAATTACAACGACAATTCATCTATCAATTACCTTGTAGTCACATTTAGCATTACCAACTTGTGAAGTATGGGATCCCCCTATTTCTTTACACTTGATCTATTTCTTTTGATTTTCTAAATTTACATTTACAACATCTTCCACAACAATTCATTTTCTATTAATTTGCTCTGACATTTTATGTTATATTTGTATTGACAGAGTTAACTCTTTAATTTGTGCAGTTTTAACTGAATTGCGTTGACATTACTCTTAACAATTCTTTTCATTTAAACTCTAATTGCTTCGACAAATTTAAGCAACAAGAAAAACATCCTCGTGGGATCGATATCTAACAGACTCATATCTATCTACTATACTTGCATCGATAGTGTCCGCTTGCACATAATTTCTGTGACGTTTACAGGTCGATCAAGTTTTGGTGTCGTTATCGAGGATGACGTTTGTTTGATGTTTATTTTTATAGTTGCAATTATTTTTATTTGCTGGACTTTTATTGATTACTAATCTTTTGTTGATTTTCTTTTAAATTCTTGTTAGGTGTTTTATGTCCATAAGGAGAAATCCTAACAACATTGTTAGTTTTGATCCGAAAATTGAAAGAACTATTCGGAGGAAGGGACAAGAGCAAAAAAATATGGCTGGAAATAATAACGATCTACTACCATTGCTACCACAAAATCTTGTTCCTCCAGTGCAGCCACAACGAGTCAACAATATACCGCTGCCACAAGTAGAGCAAATTCTAGACAGGACAATTAGAGACATTGTTGTTCCTATGCTCGATGATCTACAACTAGGGGTTGTTAGACCAACAATACAAGCTGGGAATTTTGAATTAAAATCGGTGATGTTCCAAATGCTAAACTCGAATGGGCAATATGTTGGTTTGCCTCACGAAGATGCGAGGGAGCATCTCAAATCTTTTCTACTTATATGTGTTTCTTTCAGTCAACACGATGTGCCTGATGATGCCTTGAAGATGCAACTGTTCCCTTACTCTTTACAAGGAAGGGAATGTACACTGTTTCTTGGTTTACTGGCTGGATCTATTACTTCATGGAATGCGCTAGTAACTCATTTTGTTTTGCGATTCAATCTACCCACAATGAATGCTAGACTAAGGAATGATATCACAACATACCATCAATTGGATGATGAGAACTTGCACACTACGTGGGAATGTTACAAAACTTTACTTAGATGTTACCCCATGCACGGATACAACCAAATTGCAATTACATCGGAGGATCAAGCAAAAACGACTTTTACTTGCCCATTTGGAACCTTTGCTTTTTGAAGAATGCCATTTGGTTTGTGCAATGTACCAGCCACATTCCATAGGTGCATGATAGCTATCTTCTCTGATATGATCGAGGATTCGCTAGAGGTATTTATGGACGATTTCTCTATTTATGGGCACAATTTTGATAAATGCGCTGACAATTTAGCAAAAGTGTTGAAACAATGCGAGGACACCAATTTGGTACTAAACTGGAAAAAAATGCCACTTTATGGCAACTGAAAGCATTGTTCTTGGCCATTGCATATCTCGTCAGGGCATTGAAATTGATAAAGTGAAGGTGGAGATCATTCAAAAGCTACCTCCACCCACTAATGTAAAGGGAATAAGGAGTTTTCTCGGCCATGTCGGATTTTATAGATGATTTATCCGTGACTTCTCCAAAATAGCAAAACCACTTTGCTCTTTGTTGGAGCAAAATAAAAAATTTTGTTCAATGAAGCTTATCTGGAAGCATTCCTTAAAATTAAGTGCAGGCACCCATTATCGTCACACCAAATTGGTCGCAACTATTCTAGATGATGTGCGATGAGAGCGACTTTGCTGTGGGTATTGTACTTGGACAAAGAAAGGATAAGGTATTTCATTCAATCTATTATGCTAGTAAGACTCTAACTGAAGCGCAGGTGAATTACACAACCACTGAGAAAGAGTCGCTGGTAGTAGTTTTTGCATTTAACAAGTTCCGTTCATATCTTGTCGGCGCAAAAATTACAGTGTATACCGATCATTTTGCGTTGAGATACCTTTTTGCTAAGAAAGATGTAAAACACTGATTAGATGGATCCTTTTATTACAAGAATTTGATGTTGAGATTAAGGATAGGAAATGATCAAAAAACCAAGTAGCAAACCACCTATCTCATTTGGAATTTGGAAGAGAGGATGGAAATAAGTCACAAATTATCAACGCATTTCCAGATGAGAAATTATTCTTTGTCGATGCATCTCTATGGTATGCAGATGCCATCAATTATCTAGCCTGTGGAAACCTACCATTAAGTGCGATAGGCCATAGAAAGGTTAGATTTCTTTGAGATGCTACGAAGTATCATTGGAATGAGCCATACCTGTCCAAGCTATGCACTGACAACATCATTCATCGTTGCGTTCCTGAGGAAGAAATGCTTTCTATCCTGAAGCATTGCCACGAGGCTCCTTATGGAGACCATTTTGGTGGTGTTAGGATTACTACAAATGTCCTACAATCAAGATTTTACTAGCCGACATTGTTTCGAGACGCCTATAATTTTGTTCAACAGTGGGACAAATGTCAATGCATCGGTTCCATAACTCGACGCAACGAGATGATTCAACAGCCTATCATGGAGGTTGAATTCTTTGATGTTTGGGGTATAGACTTCATGGGACCATTTCCAAATTCCTTTGGAAATGTGTATATTCTAGTTGATGTTGACTATGTCTCCAAGTGGATCGAAGCAATCGCTATTCCAAAGGATGATGCTAGGACGATGTTAAAGTTCTTTCACACATACATCCTTACACGATTCAAAATAGCTTGAGCATTAATAAGAGACCAAGACACTCACTTCCATTGTAATCAGGTGGCGACAGCTTTGAAACATTACGGTGTGAAACATCGCATGGCAACCACATATCATCCGCAAACAAATGGACAAACAAAAGTATCCAATCGGAAAATCAAGGGTATTCTTGAGCAGGTGGTTAACCCATCTCAACGTGATTGGTCTTCACGATTAAATGTAGGCGCTTCGTAGTGCATACAAAACACCATTAGGGATGTCGCCATATCAGCTAGTTTTTGGTAAATCATGTCACTTACCTGTTAAACTTGAACATAAGGCCACGTGGGCAATCAAGCAAGTAAACATGGACTATGATGCTGCTGGACAGAAAAGATTGTTGGACATTTCAGAACTGGAAGAAATTCGACGCAATGCTTATGAAAATGCTACCATTTACAAGGAAAAAACTAAGAAATGGCATGACAACATCATTTTGCGGTGACAATTTTCTCCTGGTCAGTTAGTGCTTTTATTTAACTCAAGTTTAAAATTGCATCCAGGAAAATTATGCTCAAGATGGTCAGGCCCTTTTGAAGTTGTTGAAGCATTTTCACATGGTACGGTGATAATCAAAGATTTGTATCATGGGCACCAATTTAAAATGAATGGCCAACGATTGAAGAATTACTGAAGCCCAAGAATCAATGAACAAACCAAGACCATTAACCTGGTCTCATTTTTTTCGGATGTCATTGCAAAATTTTTCTGTTAATTTTTGTCATTTATTTTACTTTTATTTGTTTCTTTAGTTTTTGCAGGAATAAAAGATCTCCTTTTTGTCGACGACACGAAAGCACAACTTGTTGACGCATTTCATTCATGACTCAATGAAGCGTTTCAGGAAAGAATCACGCTAGTTGATTCACCTATTTCCCCAATCGTTGGATCAATCTGAACAAGTATGATCTGTGTCCTGGCATTTATTGGCTGCAGGCACAAGGTACTTCAACGGTAGCAGCAATCATCACGTCTCTTCACCTCCATCTTCTATAACACACCCTTTTTTGTGCAACTGTATCTTCACACTCACAACCACCATTGTTGTTGTAATTTCCTTTTTCTTCAATCTTCAAGTTTTTTCTGCAAGATATTCTCACTCTCTTCATTTCAGTAGTTATGGCAAGAACTCGTGGTGCTAAAACCTCATCCAAACCCACTGTTGAATCATCAGTTGTAATGGTCAAAAATGCCGACCAACCACCACCCAAGAAACCAATCCTATTCTTATCGAAAGCAACGAAGGAACGTTACCATGAGATGATGTTGAAAAGGAACTGTCATCTTGAGCAGGGATTTCAGTTGTCCCCACAACTAGCATTGGGGAAGTAGGTCGCTAGAACAATTTCACAATTGGGTTGGGAGCAATTTTGTGACCATTTGGCAGGATACTCTCCCTCCATGGTAAGAGAGTTTTATGCTAACCTGGTTAATCCAAAAAAGGAGTTCATTTTTATTCGTGAAGGTTTGGTGTCATGGAGCACTGACCACATCAATACTCTCTTCCACATTATTGAAGGAGAAGACTAGCATGTCGAGTTTTTGGAAAACTTAACAAAGGAGGGTGCTGATCTTTTATTGACTGACTTATAAGTCGATAGAGTTGTTTGGACTGGCAACAATCCAAACAATTATACGATGCACCGTCGCTACCTCACCGTCCAAAGCAAGGTGTGGCTTCATTTCATCAATTGTCGTCTCCTTCCATCCACCCACATATTACTACAATGCTGGATAGAATGTGCCTACTCATTCTATACTCAAGGGACGATGAATTGATGTTGGCTCAATCCTTCACTAGGAAATCGTTGAATCCGCCACCAAACAGATAGGTATCCTGCCTTTCCCTTCTCTAATCATGATGTTGTGTAAAAAGAGGGGCATTGTGCCTCGCGAAGGGGAAGAGACTTTAGAAAACAAAGGGTTGATTAATGATGTTTCGGTGGAAAGGACGACAAGGGGGTAGGAAACCCCTATTGTGAAGGAGGTACCACCAAAGAAGGATAAAGGGAAAGGAAAAAGAATGACACCAACACCCATGCGCCCACAGATCCTCAGATTTGGAGGAAGCTTAATGAGATTGAAAAAAGTGTTGATCGAATGAGCATCCAACAAATCAAACTTGTCAGTGCAATCGACGAGATGCAGTACAGACAAAACTTATTCTATGCCTATACTAGGGCATGGAGTACTGCTATTTTTCAGCGCATTAAGCAGTTTGAGCAGAAATTCGATGCCAGAATTCCCTGTGTTCCCTCCTATTATCGATGAAGTTACTCCATTATCAGAGCTATATGTTCTAGATGGAAGAACATTCCATCTAGTCCCCGCACAGAATCCACATTTCTAACGATGAGGATCAAGAGGTGCACTCCAAGGATATGAAGGATTGCTTACGAAACATAGCCAGCCTCTTTGAGGATGAAATTTTAAATAGTTTGGGGGCTAATATGGCAGAAAAAGAGGTTGCTATTGTGAAAGAATATGCACCAATTACTTTTGTGGGTATTGAAGCAGAAGAAGGAAAAGAAGAGAACGAAGAAGAAGAAGTTGTCCAGACAAATTTATCGGAGAAATTTGTTGGCGCACCTGCTAGTGTGGGTGCATCTGTTGAACAATTGGCACCATCTGGGGTGAGCTGGGCCGAGGCAGTCACATCCAGCAATGAGGATTCCAATCCTCTGGTTATTATATAATATGTGGCACCACTTGTTGAGATACATCCATCGGATGTGACTGTCGATGAAGCCACCACTCAACTAGCCATGGGGGAGCAATTAACTCCATCGGTTGACCCAAAAGAAAAGAAGTGCAAATGTAAGGCAAAGAGGAGTGCCCTAAGAAGAAAAAGAAGTCCAAAGCAGCCACATCCTCGGCTACAACACATTGAGTTAGTTTACTTTTCAGTAGTTAGTTTAGTTGCATGCATTTCATCTAATTTTCATTACATTTTTATTGTCTCTGCATTTTACTTATTCTCACATTTGCATTGTAGTTGCATTTCTATTATTATTTGTATAGTATTGTCAGTGCATTGGGGACAATGTAGACACTAAGTTTGCGGGGAAGTATGGAATGGAAATGCAATTACACCCACAAGTTTAAGAATATATTTGTCTTTTTAGTTGAATGAAAGTATGCATAATTAAGAAAAATGTGACCACAATTTTTTTCATTTGATGCTTAAATCTTAAATTATTTGGAATGCTAATGCGTGAATTAGATGAATGTGATTGAATGTTGAATCCTTCTATTTTTGGATGAATGGTTGAAATTGCAATAAATGAATAGTATCATTCTTTGAATCCTGAATTAACTTGCCATCTTGCAGCTTTGTGTATAATTATATCTACTAATAAAAGACACTCCAATGTGGGTGCATTGTGACATAGCAAGGGGGAACACTTCACTGCAAGTGTTAGAAAAATTATCTAGCCAAAGGCTGTCACTGCAAAGTGTGTGTCGGCGCAATCACATGCTCCCTGGGGTTTGTTGCACCCCATCGTTACTGCCCAAGAACAAGAGTATAGTAATGCAATGACATCTCTCACTCGCATAAAAAAAAAGAAGAAAGAAAAGTTGATAAAAAGAATTATATATATATCTATGAAAATAAACGTTGTATTGGTTAAGAAGATTTATGGTTTAAAGCATGATGCTAGCATTAGTGAAGTTGCAATTTAGATTATTCATGCTTATAAATTATCAGTGCAATATTCTAGCATATGAATGCAATTTATACAATAGGATTCTAGAGAATATAAGTTTCTAGAATGATGATTGTGGTGACAAGAATTTGGATATAACTTTGTTAGCTTTTATTTACTTAAGGACAAGTAAAACTCAATTTTGGGGGTGTGATAGCATTAGAAATGACACTTAATTTCTCCTTGAATTAGTGTATAATTTGTTCCTTCTGTATCATATTTATCCTACATTGTCAGCATTTGATACTTAGTATTTGCATTTTCTAAATCAGTGTTGTATGGTCTTACTTTCTTTCATTTTATTCCTTTTTGTGCTACTAATGTCGCTATATTGAGTATCAGTTTTGCATCTAAAGTTGTCAGCGCAAAAATCCACCTTAGAAGATCAGAGTGGGAAAGCATTTAGAGTTGCAGCCACAAGTTTGATCTAGAATTACGGCTAAAGATGTCATAAATGCTTCTACATTTTATCAGGGATTTTACGCTTCTAACATATTCAGAAGCACCATCGTAGGAGAATGTCAAGTTGTTGTAGCAAATTTAAATCATAATTTGCATTTAGAGATGTCGCGACAATCTGCAACTGCCTAATGCACAAACCAGATCTGCATGAGTGCACAGCTAGCAATAACAAACTTCTACAACTGCAAAAAGGGAATTTAGATCTGAGAAGAGGGATAGACCTATGCTGTGGAGTGATTATAAATAGAGGAAAGTAAGGAAAGATCATAGTGAAGCTATGAAGAATTTAATTCCAGAATTTTCTCATTCTTTCTCAAAGTCAGCTGCCATGGAAGCTTGATTTCTAGGAGGGTTACCTGATGCAACAAGGAAGTGACTACTCCTGAACAGGAGTGCCCATGTGTGACGCAAGAGGAGAATTTATGGAAGAGTTCTAGTAGGCTAGGAATAGAATGCTTCAACTTGTTCTTTATTTCCTCTTAAATGTTGATGAATTCTATTGACTATTAATTGTATATGGAAGTATCTGTTAACGTTAGATCTACTTTGATTTCTACTCAATTCTTCTCATCTGTTTATATTTGGATTTAACTGTTTTGACAACGGAAGTGCGATTGCAGTCACAGTCACTGAAAGGTGTGGTGACAAGTTAGATTAACAAGCAAGACAACGGAAGTTGCTTGAAGCAAGAAGAAATTCTGGCCACTTGTTCTTGATTGCGAAGAATTACCAGCACTGGAAGGTGTGGTAATTGTGAGTACTTGGGTCTTTGTTAAACAGAGAAGTTGATATCAGTAAGATCTCATTAGAACTTAATTGCAGCGATAATTCATCTATCAATTACCTTGTAGTCACATTTAGCATTGCCAACTTGTGAAGTAAGGGATCCCCCTATTTCTTTACACTTGATCTATTTCTTTTGATTTTCTGAATTTACATTTACAATATCTTCCACAATAATTCATTTTCTATTAATTTGCTCTGACATTTTATGTTATATTTGCATTGACAGAGTTAACTCTTTGATTTGTGCAGTTTTAACTAAATTGCGTTGACATTACTCTTAACAATTCTTTTCATTTAAACTCTAATTTCTTCGACAAATTTAAGCAACAAGAACACCATCCTCGTGGGATCGATATCTAACAGACTCATATTTGTCTACTATACTTGCATCGGCAGTCTCCGCTTGCACATAATTTTTGTGACGTTTACAGGCCGATCAACCTCCCTGTGTGGTGGCAAACTCTCCAGTAACCCTTTGTTACATAAACCTCACTATGTCGTGACAAACTAGTCAATATTGAAATTTTTGTAGGCTGAGCCCTTTGTCGCAACATATGATGGAGTATGTCGTGTCATAGCATGTTTCGACATCTTTGGGGTATACTGGTTGCTTTGTCGTGAGAAAGGTGAACTGTGTGGCGACAAACACGTTAATTTCTCCTGAATCACTCTGAAACAAAAACATAATAAAGTTTGTGACCGCCCCCGAACATAATCCTGTTTGGTGTAGATTTTTGGCTTTTCGCAAGTATACGGGTCAAGTTGTAAATATAGTGTGTACAATGAAACACTTGGTAGTATTCCGAGGATCATACCTAAAGGAGGCGTAAAGCGATAGTAAATTAGATTCTTGCAAATAATAAAAGTAATTAGTACTTGCTTTAGGGATTATAGTACGAAGAGTAATAAAAGAAAGGAATTGAGATTTAGAAAATCTTATAAATGGCTTTGTGGATATTAGTTTGTTTCCATATGAGCTCTTCAATCATTGGGTTTTGGGTATTTTCCTCCAATCAACTAGTCACTACCCTAGTTGGATCTCTCAATCTTTTACCGGCATAGCAAGTCAATAGAGACTACTCATCGCTAAATGTCACGATTTAAACTAGTTTGGGGAAAAGGTGTTCACGGATGGGTAATACCAATTTTGGGTTCATTCCCACCTAAATGACGTTCTAGTGTTATTAGGCCTAGAGTTTGTTTGATGTTCTTCCTTTCCCAAATAGCTGATCCGAAAGGTAAAATCCCTGTTAAACAACAATCAAATATTCATACTTCCACTCCTTAATTCCCCAAAATGGAATTAGTTCCTCATGAGTTTCTTAATCATCATGAACACAACAATATATAAAAAAACATATAACTGAATAAAGAGAATGAAAAAGAAACTCGATTTGTATTGGCAATTTGTCAGGAAAAATTTCTTGAACACTTATGTGAGTTCTACAATCTTGTTTCAAATGAAAATACAAAATAAAAACTAGTAAATGATGTATTTAACTCTAGTGCTAAAAGCCCTATTTATAGCATTGGCCGGCCATTTTCATCAACCCTAGGTTAACTACCGTCCTTCGTGCTTAAGCTGCATTGAAAAGAAGAAAACGCCTCTCATTTGATGCAGAGTTGAGGTCTGGGGTCGATGTCGTGATACACCAGGACCTTTGTCCCGAAAAGCAAGTAGTTTCTTGATTCTTCGCTACTGGCCCCTTTATTGCGACATAAGGTCCCCCATGTCGTGATGAAGTAGTCAGTATCACTGTTGCTCGGCTGCTATTAGTCTCCTATGCACTCATGAAGTAGGTTAGCTAATCTTTAGGCCTTATTTGGCCTTGAAAGCAATAAAATAACATTTTCAGCACAATTTATTCAAAAGACAAAAACTAAAAATCCATAAAACATAAGGAAAAATACTTGATTTCAAGCTCATTAAATGTGCGAATTAGTTCAATTTGTTAGGTACGAAACCGACAGATCAATTAGTATGTTAGTACATATTTTAAAGTAGAAATATGTATTACTGCTTGTCAGAATTGTCTGGAAAGGTGGTTAGTGTGCCTTCAAAACCTCGAAACCTGGGAACAGTTCATTCTATTAGTGTTGGTCCAGCAATCGTTATGCCAAGCTATCTTCTAGTGTTTATTTCTTTCCCAAAATTTTCCTTTTCATCCTTCATTAATAACCGCGAATTCCTTCCTTTGGTCATGATGGTACTAAAAAGAACATATGTTTTCTAACTCAGTGGACCTTGGCCTAGTTTTCCTTAATTTTTTCCTATATTTTACTACTAATGTCGCTACATGAGCACTTCTAGATTACACCCAAAACTTTCACCGCATGAGCACTTCTAGATTGCACCAAAACTGTCGTCGCAGGAATATTTTTAGAATGCACTCAAGATTGTCGT
The DNA here is from genome assembly GCA_005610355.1 of Gossypioides kirkii. Lineage (NCBI taxonomy): Eukaryota > Viridiplantae > Streptophyta > Magnoliopsida > Malvales > Malvaceae > Gossypioides > Gossypioides kirkii. Next base: position 27,098,757 of record CP032245.1, read on the forward strand.
TGCATAAATATTCTTCAAATTGCATCTAGAACTATCGTTGCATAAGTATTCTTCAATTGCACCCAGGAATGTCGCTGCATAAACATGTACAGAATTGTCCCTGCATGAACGTGTCCAGAATTGCACCCAGAATTGTCACCGCATCTGATAGTTGTTTCATAAGAATAAAAATGTGTGAGCTATCAAATATGGTATAACCAACTTTTACAGCTCAATTTTGTAGAATAGGCACCTGTACAATTTGGTCTAAATATAAACACTCACAAGGGAAAAGAAAAAGAGTCTCTCTTTTCCTTAGTCTCCCATTTTGCAATATTATCTTCTTCAACCTAGCTTTTGAGCTTTTCGTCTATTGAGGCTTGAGACCCCTCGGGCGAATCAACGAGAAGGGAATAGAGTACTCCATTTGTTCTTTTATTTTCTGACTTAAACGCTAGTAATATTATCAACTTCAAGTTGTATGGAAGTACTGTTGATGTTGGGATTTGTATGATATCTATTTAAACCTTGCTTTTTCTATGAATCTTTGGATTTAATTGTTTTGACCATGGAAGTGCGATTGCAGTCACTGTCACTGGAAGGTGCAACGACAAATTAAATTAACAAGCAAGACAACAGAAATTGCTTGAGGTTTGAAGGAATTCGCTCCACTTGTTCTTGAATACGTTGCAGTGACAACACTGGAAGGTGTGGTTGTTGTGCATATTTGAGTCTTAGATCTAATAGGAGCTCGAGTTTGGTAAGATATTCATTATGCTTAATTGCGTCGACAAATTACCTGTTATCTTAAACCTTGTAAGTCACACTTAGTTTATGCCAAATCTGAACGTCAGGGACCCCTATTCATTATCATTGCATTTTACCTTTATTTTTACATTATTGCTTCGACAACTTATTCTCAAACCTTTACTGCATTTTATTACTAATTTGCTTCGACATATTTCATCACAAGTTCTCTTGTTTTAACTATTCTCTGCATTGACAAATTTAAGCAACAAAAACACCATCCTCGTCGGATCGATATCCGATAGACTCACGTCTGTCTACTATACTTGCATCGACAATGTCCGCTTGCACATTATTGCTGTGACGTTCATAGCGCGATCAAGTTTTGGCACCATTGTCGGGGATGGCATTTGTTTGATGTCTATTTTTGCCTTTGGATTTATTTTTTATTGTAACATCCAAATCCTGAACACCGTCACCGGTTAGGATTCTGATGTTTCTATTTAATTTAACTCTGTTCATCTTTTAGGATATCAAAATCTTTAATCTTTATTCAATGCAAAATTCACCTGTCATATTTTGGATCAATATTTAATCATAACACAATTTTATCTTGGGTAAAAATGGCATTTCCAACATTTTAGGGGACTTCTACCAGTACCTGATGGTCAAGTATTGGTAGTAGTAAATTCAATAAACAATTTAGAACTGTGCAGACTTCTACTTGTACCTATGCTAGTTCTACCAATACAAGTATGATTTCTACCGATACAAGTCATGCAACTACCGATACCAAAAACTCCAGAAAGCAAAAATCCTCACCCTGCAACTTCTACCGATATAAGCATATATACTACCGATACATCAGTACTATAAACTATCGATACTTGTAATTCAACTACCGATACAACCCAAGCCAGAGAAAAACCCCTCTCCTACCCTGTACTTCTACCGATACATGCATAAGTTCTACCGAAACAAGTATGAAGAATCTCAAGAAAAATACCAAGACACAAGTTTAATGTCTCAAACACAACCAATACAAGTTATGCATTAAAACATCACACAACATGCAAAACTTCTAAGTCTTTACAAGCATCATAAGCTTAAGCATCTAAGTTATACTTCATGCATTTACACAATCAAAATAGTAAGATTTCAACATCTTTAGTTCAATATTAAAGGTTAATATCACCCTAGTACATGCCATAAGTCTAAGTGATGCAAAATCTACCGACAAACTCTACGATAGTGTGACTTCAGGTTAGGAAGATGATCTGATCTTCAGTCAGCAAAATGATCTACAAAACAACAAAAATTGTGGTAAGCTTTATAGCTTAGTAAGTTCGATAGTTAAGAAATACTAACATGGTAATAAGCAACAATGACTTCATCAAGCCAACATAATTCCATTGCTCTTTGAGTATTTACAACTTCTCTTCCTATTCATAACTTTCTGTTACTAGTACCCGATACTGCTCACATGAGCTGTCGAGGACTCGCAACTTCTGCGGTACCCCAATCATCGGTACGGTGTCTATTTGTACTGTAAATTGTTTCCAAACGATGCTGCTCACACGAGCTGTCAAGAGTATGCATAAAGCATAAGTCCCAGCCATCATAGGACCTGTAATCCATATAGGATCCATATCACTTTTTCGAGTCACGATGCTGCTCACACGAGCTGTCGAGGACTCGCAACACATGCGGTACCCCAACCATCGTGTTGGTACTATTTCAACTGCATAAAGCCTACTATCTCTTGCGTTTCATTTCTTCGATCTTCTCTAATACCGAATGTTTATGATTTGTTGAACATTGACAATATATATATACATGTACAAGGTATATTAAGTAAGATTTACATTACAAACTTATTGGATTGGTTTGTAGTTTTGGAAAGACTTCATGGACTAATCCGCTAATTTCCCTTTTCCGCGGTCGGTAGCACGATCGTAGTCTATTTTCACAAATCATTCAATTCTCATATTAAGCTACATAATTTAGTCATTCAACACAATTTAGTCCTTTTGGTGAAATTACAATTTTACCCCTAACAGTTTCTTTTTATTCAATCTAGTCCTTTCAACACAAAACATGCAAAATAACCATTCTCTCACATAACTAACCATAGCCAAATTCTCTTGGCTATCTATCCAACCCATTCACACATTTATTTTCATAACAATACATGTAATTTCACCATTTTCATATTTTAATCCTTAAACCCTAATTTCATCGAAAATCACTTTACAAAAAGATTTAACCCAAGTATCAAACATTCAAATACATTAAAAGCTTTCAAGAACAAGAAATTTCAACAATGGCAAGTTTTCTAACATTTGACAGATTCACAAATTAGTCCTTGCATAAGCTAGATTAAGCTGATACGGACTCAAAAACATAAAAATTACTAAAAATGATAAAGGTTTACCTACTCAAATAAGGAACCAAAGTTCAAATGAAGCTTCTCCAATGGCTTCTAGGGTTTTTAAGTAATGAGGAAGAAGAAACTAAGAAAACAAATCTATTTTCTTAAGTTTATGATTTAACATTATAATTTGACATTTTACTATTTTGCCCTTCTTAAGTTAACTTCAAATTTAACATTTCTCATGCCCTTTACCGTCCACCCAAATTCCTAATGGTTTCATTACCATTTGAGGACTTTACCTTATCTTTTAACTAGCATCTCATACCTTTGGTTAATGGAACTCTAATTTAACAACCTTTACAATTTAGTCCTTGTAACTTAATTAACTATCTAAATGACAAAATCTTTTAACCAAAATTTAATACGATGATATTGACTTCATAGATATTAAATAAATAATATTTACGACTCGACTCATCGGAGTTGTGATCTTGAAATCATTATTTCCGACACCATTAAAAATCGAGCTGTTACAACTCTCCCCCTTAGGGAAATTTCGTCCCGAAATTTCTTACCAGTGAACAGGTTAAGGTACTGTGATTTCATCGAAGACTCCATCTCTCAAGTAGCTTCTTCAAGCCCGTGTCTGTTCCACAGTACTTTCACTAATGGTACCCTTTTGTTTCGTAACTCTTTCACCTCGTGAGCCAAAATTCTTACCGGTTCTTTCGAATATGACAAATTCGGCCGTATCTCAACCTCACAAGGTGCAATCACATGAGAAGGATCCGATCTATACCATCTCAACATTGAAACATGATCTCATACGACCCAATAAATCGTGGACTCAACTTTCCCTTTCGGTTGAACCGCAGCACTTTTTCTCCAAGGTGAAACTCTTAGGAAAACTTTGTCTCCTACAGTAAATTCTATATCTTTCCTTTTAAGATCTGCGTACGACTTCTATCGATCAGACGCTGCTTTCAAACAATCACGAATTACCTACACTTTGTCCTTAGTTTCTTGAACTAAATCGATTTTAATTAGCTTAGGCTCACTTAATTTTGACCAATACAGAGGTGTCTTGCACTTCTGACCATATAATGCTTCGAATGGTGCCATTTTAATACTAGATTGGTAGCTGTTATTATATGCAAACTCCACCAATGACAGATACCTTCCCAGCTTCCTTCAAACTCAAGTATACAGCATCGTAGCATATCCTCAAGAATTTGTATCACTCGCTCTGACTGACCATCCGTTTGTGGATGATATGCAGTACTAAAATTCAACCTGGTCCCTAAAGCTTCATGTAGCTTACCCTAAAATCTTGAGGTAAAGCGTGGATCCCTATCGGAGATGATAGAGGCTGGTACCCCGTGTAGTTGAACTATCTCAGACACTTTTATAGCTAAGCCAGCCACTCTAGTGGATAATCTACTCGAATGGGGATGAAATGGGCGGACTTCATCAATCTGTCTATAATTACCCAAATTGAATCTTTCTTTTTCGGTGTTACCGGAAGTCTTGTGACAAAATCAATTGTGACTTGTTCTCATTTCCACTCCGAGATGGAAATCGGCTATAGTAACCCAGATGGCACCTGGTGTTCGGCTTTCACTTGCTGACATATAAGACATCTGGTCACAAACTCTGAACTCCCTCGTTTCATACCTGACCACCAATACAATTTCTTCAAGTCATTATACATTTTCACACTCCTAGGGTGTATGGAATAAGTGCATCTATGAGCCTCTGTCAGAATGTCTCATCCCAAATCCGAATCGTTCGGAATACATACCGTGCATCTTTAATACAACATACCCTCTGTATCAACTGTAAATCCCGTAGCAACATCACCCTGTATCTGCTCCTTTTTAGCTATAAGTTTTGGATCTTATTTCTGTAATTCTTGAACTCACTATAGAAATAACGGCATTGTTCTGAGCTCCGCGGTGATAGAACCATCACCTTCTAGTGACAGATGGGCATTCATTGCTCTCAAAGCAAACATCAATTTTCGACTCAGGGCATCAGCCACAACATTAGCCTTACCCGGATGATAATCGATCATAAGGTCATAGTCTTTTAATAGCTCTAACCATTGGCGTTGTCACAGATTCAACTCTTTCTGTGTCATCAGATATCTCAAACTCTTGAGATCTGTAAATATATGGCATCTCTCCCCCATAAAGGTAGTGTCGCCAAATCTTCAATGCAAAAACTATGGCAGCTAACTCTAGATCATGAGTCGAGTAATTCTTTTCATGCAGTTGTAACTATCGGGAAGCATAAGCTACCACTTTACCATCTTGCATCAAGACACACCCCAATCCACCTAAAGATGCATCACTGTAAACAACGAACTCCTTTCCCATCTCTGGTTGCCTCAAGACTGGAGCTTCAGTTAACAACTTTTTCAACTGGTCGAAACTTTGTTGACACTTTTCAGACCATACGAACCGAATGTTTTTCTGTAGTAACCTCATCATCAACGAGGCTATGATAGAGAAGTTTTTCACGAACCGACGGTAATATCCTGCCAATCCCAGGAAACTGTGTACTTCAGAGACATTCTTCTGTACCTTCCAATCAAGAATAGCTGAAACTTTTCTTGGATCAACACGTAATCCTTCCGAAGATACCACGTGACCCAAGAATCCAACTTTTGGAAGCCAGAATTCACATTTACTGAATTTTGCATACAACTACTTTTCTCACAAAATCCGTAACACCTCTCTCAAATGTTGAGTATGCTCTGATTCTGTCTTAGAGCAAATCAATATGTCATTCTAACACGTAGGTTTGTACAAGTGTACACAGTCGTTATCAAGTAATAAGTAAGTATCGAGTTATCGTCTCCACAGGGATTGTATTTGTGTTAAATCACTTAACTGCAAAATTATATTAACAACTTCGTAAATTTTAAAAACACAATATGATTGAGAAGTGATGATTAAATATACTAAATGCAGTAATCCCTAATGCAAATTAACCTAAGTATGCAGGGTATATGTATGAAATGGATTTTAGCAAGATTAAACACAATTTGCAACAATTATAACATAAATAAACAAGTATAATTACTTTGATTAAATTCAATTTATTATCAACATGTTTAATAACATTTCGAAAAACATTCCATGGCAACTCGATCTTTCATGAGTTTAGAAACCACATTAGGTCCTTTCAGAATCCTTTACTTAGTAAATATGCATTTTACTGATCCTTATTTACTAAGGGTTTCTTAGCATTCGTGTGAGGCAACAGGGACGTGTTAGGTTTGAAACAATTTAATCACACAAATCTAAAAACTATGCAGATAACAGAGCTTGGTTAGAGTTGTTATGTAACCTGCAATTTAATCGGGTTAGGATCTAAATTGAGCATGCACATTTCAATTATGTGTCTACTAGCCGTCGTCTGGTTAGGATCGCTCAGCTAATTCAGGTGCATTTCAATCACGTATGAACGAAATACAGACTTGATTTTAATTGAAAACATGATCGATTGAGGCACAAACATCATAAGCATGAATCAAAAAAATATTATTTAATCAAAGCAATTATCCTAGCTTAAATGAAATTAAGCTAACATTGTTGTAAATAAGAACAAAGAACACATAGCAAACATTTTTAGATTAAATGCCATAGCAACTCAGGAATGAGACTTGGTCAAATGTAAATCTTCGAGCAAATCTCTGATTTCTTCAACATTGCAGGGACCTTGTGTAATTAAACCAAACAGTGGTTTATGAGGTTAGCCATGTGTAGCCGAAATTGGGTTGACTTGGTCTTCAATTTGGATGGTTTTGTGATTCAGCAAAGTTTATCAGATCTGTCAAAAATAAATTAATAAATTAAAAGACTAAAGAAATAAAATTAACCCAATTTAAATAATTAATTCAACCTAAATTATTTAATGAAATATTTAAAATAAATTATTAAATATGATTTTATATTTATTATTTAATTTAAATATGCATGGCCCACTTTATGTCTTAAAAATATAATATGTTCAAATAAATATAAAATAAGCCATTTTATGCATGAAAACTATATAATAAAGCATAAAATCACATTTTAATAATTTCTATGTCCTAATTTCATATTTTCACATATTTCATTAATTTATTAAACATTTACTTAGTTTTAACAATGAATTTAAGTAAAAAGGTGATAAATTACGTAGGAAAAATCCTATATATTTTTCAGTTTACACACCCCCAAACTTAAATCATTGCTCGTCCCGAGTAATGTTCAAGCACAGCAAAAGGTCTTACTAAGGCAAAAAGTGCTAGTTGTGTAAGCAGCATCAATCTTTGTCCCATAATCATGCATTAATAACTTCATGCTCATAGATCTTCTTTATTAACAAGTAATTCATATGCAAACATTTTTAGAATTTTATACTAAGTTTCAAAATATGTCGACATGAATCATAGTTTGTATGTATGTCACAGTTAAAGATAACATTCTTCATTCAACATAATTTCTCATCAATCAAGCAAAACAATCATAAGGCTCATTTATGATCTTCATATGTTGAACTTAGTACTTCCTCTCCACTAATGTAGGTGACATAATCATCAAATCAATAGGTCTTTTATAAGGTTGTAATGGGGCTCGGTTAAAGGTAGGGATTTTAAGAGATGAGAAATTTTGGTTTCAAAAATCTTAACCTTTAACTTTGTCTTGGATTTCTCGAAATACAACCTTTTTTCTTTAAGTGAACCTTTGGAACACCCCCAAACTTATTTTGAACTCATGCTCATACATTTTTCTTTTTAGAGACTGAACAAACTTTTCTTCCTCTTTCTTTGTTTTTTGTAAACATGAGCACGTACATAAAATTTTCCTCAAATGTTGATCACCAAGACAACTTTAGTTAAGATGGGTGCACAAAATTAGGATAACTTAAAAAAATGGTAATGTGGCTTATAATGTAGGTACATTGCAATAAACAGGCCTTTAAGCTCAAAATTACAGTTTCAAGGGTCTAATATCATAAGGTTGGCTTGAAAAGGCTCAAACGATCCAAAGAAATAGTGCCTATATCATTTTAGATTTTTATGTCTCCTAGGATTTCGCTTCAAGAAAGTTACTAAGTCAATTCTAAAGATATAAACCTTCATGCATGTCTAATCTCAAGAGAAACTAAGTTTTCATGGCAAACATTACCTAAAACTAAGATCATACAAGCATTCCATTCTTCATGATACCATACATTCACTCAGATAGAATCATCATTCATATTTTCATACAAACTATCTTATTAACAAAAAAATTCTCTAAACATTCATTTATTAAAACATACTTATGATAGAAATAATTGAAACATACTTGAAAATTTTAAAAATTTTAAAAATTTGAGCAATTTATTTGCCTTACCCCCTTTAAAAAGAAGCATGTCCTCATTGCAAGAACAAAGTAATGAATGAAAACTGAACACCAGGTAGGGTTGTAAGGAAAGAGAGGTGAGTCATTAACAAGGCTTAAATACCAAGTCTTTCTTAACAATCCAATCCTAGACATGTTCATTCCCATTACCACATCACTTAGTCTTTTTTGTCTAAAGAAGTGTTAAGTTTATTCATGCTTGCTATGTTTTATTGTGTAGAAATTAAATCCTAATTACGAAAGAAATAAATTCATAAAAACCTAAAAACAATTAAATAAATAACAAGACAAGAATCCCCCCTATTATTTTTCTGACTCATTCCCCTTGTCTTCTTCAGCTCCATCTTCGCTTGCATAGTCAATATCTTCCTTCCATGTCTCAAAGATAGCATTTGGGAACTTAGGAACAAAAGTGTTAGAGATATTCTTAACAGTATTTCGAATTAAGTCATCTCTAATCTTTGCATATTTCTAGTAAGTTTGTTGTTGATTGTGCATGAACTTGCACATATCCATCATAATTGACAACTCCGATTTCTTTGAAGTGCTTGCAGAAGTCGGCATTGGAGTTATAAACTCAGGTTCAACACTTAGCTTGACTGTTTCTTCTTCTGGCTCAACCTTGGTTTAGGGTTTGTAGATCCCTCAACTGGTTTAGGACTGTTCGGTTCCTTATTAGATTCTTCTTCTTCAGTGTCTGTAACTGAATTAGCTCAGTTTCAGTTTCATTTGTTGATTCCTTGGTATCTGGCTCAGTTAGCTCTTCTTGCTCACCTTGATTTAGCTCATGCACCTTCTCTACTAACATTTCAAGATCATGATTTGTAATGCACCCTTGAACATATTGCCCCTTCAGATTTGCTAGCGTTTTAACATGGGCCCTTAAGCAAAGTGAAGTGATTAATGATGGGAAATAAGCACTTCCTGTCTTCTTTTTAGCACAATCATGAATCTCCTTGAGAATAATTTTCCCAAAATTAATGGACTTTTCTGTCAAAATTGCATACGCAGTGTTTGATTACTACACCAATATATCACTTACAAGTTAATATTTTATCCAAAGATGAAATATTGATGGAGTGTCCGATATCTTGATATGAAGTTTTCCTTATTAAATTTATTTTGGCTTAAATTTTAAGTCTGTATGTGAAGTTATTTTGATTTATTCAGGTATTATTATATTTTATGTTGTTTTGGGATAAATATATATACATATATATGCTATTATCTTTTAATTTGATTGATAGATAAAATCTGAAACAAATAAATTTAGATTTTGGCTTTGGATTTTAATTAAGGATGTCTAATATTTTAAATAGATTAGTTGAAACAAAATGCCGCCAAAGTGACCTCTTTTGCGTAGATTAGTTTATTTAAAATATCAAGATGATTATATGTTTTTGGGATTCATGCGTTTATTAATTGACCCAAAGGTAAGTTAATATTTGGTCTAATTCCAAAGACATTTGTGGTGATAAATGTGTGACAATTATAAGGTACTTTATGTGAGCAATAAGTTAGTCCAAAGATTAATTCATTGTTTGACATAATTTATTGTCAATGTTTGATTACTATAACAAGAGTACCGCTTACAATTAATATTACTGTCCAAAGACTTGATATTAATGTTGTGTTTGGTATCTTGAAATGAGATTAGCCATTCTTGTGAATTTATTATTTACTTATGAATATTCATGTGAGTTTGTTTATATCTATTTTGTTCTATATTTAGCTATCATCTTTTTTTGTTGCCACAATATCTGCTAATATAAATTTCATACTCATACTTAATGGGACTAATTTCAAGGAATGGAAAGACACTTATAGTACTTGGTTGTATGGATATAGACCTTGCACTAAGGGAAGAACAACCCACACCTCTCACTGCGAAAAGCACCCCTTATGTTAAAAGGGATTTTGAGAGGTGGGATCGTTCAAATCGCATGATTCTAATGATCATTAAGCACAGTATTTCAAAAGTCTTTAGGGGCACAGAATCTAAAGAGATTACTCATGCTAAGGTTTCCTTGATGAAATTGAGAAAAGTTTTGCCAAAAACGATAAGGTTAAGATGACATTACTTTTGAATTTTTTTTCTCTCTATAAAGTATAAAGGGTCAAGGAAACGTGAGGGAGTACATTATAGAGATGTTCCATGTTGCTTCAAGACTTAAGGCACTTAAGATCAAGTTTTTTTTATGAATTGCTTGCACTTATGGTTTTGGTATCGGTTCCTACACAGTTTAACAAATTTTAAATTAGCTACATCTGTCTAAAGGAGAAATGAACTCTAAATGAGCTCTAAATGAGCTAATTTCTCATTGTGTACAAGAGGAAGAAAGGTTGAAACACGATAAGTTTGAAAGTGCTCATTTAGATAGTGCCTCTAAAGACAACAACTTACATTCTGAATAGCCCACTAAAGCAGTTGCAAAAACACCTTATTAGCTTTGCATAAGTCGAAAGCCTAGTCTAAAGCACTTACATATTTGGGAATGTCCAGCTAAGGTAAGGCCTTATAGGCCACATGAAAAGAAATTGGATTTCCAAATAGTGAACAACTACTTTATTGGTTATTCTAAGCAATCTAGGGGCTATGAGTTTTACGATCCCACAATTAGGAATGTTTTTGAGACGAGAACTGTAAAAAAAATTTTGAGGATATTGAGTTTGGAGGTAGAAATAAGGTTAGAGAGACAGTGATTTTGAGGAGGAATTGAATTCTAACTCAGTTCCTGCTATCACTTTTGACGATATTCAGGTTGTCATACTTATCATTGATCAAGAAGTGAATCCAGAACCTCAACAAGACAATGTTGAACAACTCCCTATCAAGATAAGGTAATTGTTCCAAAAGAACAAACTCAACAACCTCAAGAACAAATGTCATTAATAAAGTTCACTAAAGAAAGGTTATAATGGCTTTAGTGGAATATTTTAAACTTAAGTTGCACTAGATGAGTGTTAACTTAATGGTTAAGTTAATGGTTTCTCAATGGTAACATTGATTATACATTTATATGGTACAACTAGAAAACTTTGAGTCTGATGATGCAAAGTTAACGATTTGCAAATTAAAGAACTTCATCTATGGGCTTAAGCAGACTTCTCGTCAATAGTATTACAAATTTTACCAAATGATTATCTCATTCGGTTTAGAGATGAATTTGGTTGATAATTGTATATACCATAAGTTTAGTAGGAGTAAGGTTCTATATTTGGTTTTATATGTTAAGGACATATTGTTTGTCAATAATAAGTATAGTCTCAATCAATGCCCTAAGAATGATTTTGAGATTGCAAAAATGCATAATATTTTTTACACTTTAGCAGTGGGAAGTCTAATGTATGTTCAGGTTTGTATATATTGGAATATTGTGTATACTATTGGGATGTTAAGAATATTTTTAAGCAACCTTGGTTTGGACCATTGGATAACATCCAAGAGGGTTATAAGGTATTTTCAAAGAACAAAAGATTACATGCTCACATATCGAAGGTCTGATCAGTTAGATATCATCAGGTATATAGACTCTGATGTTGATGGAATATGGATACTTGATTTTGTCACTAATGTGCAAATTGTGAAAAAAAATTGCAGTCTTTTATTCCAATAGCAACAGGAGCATATCAAAGTCAAAGCAAATAGACTTTATGTTCCTAGTTGTTAAAGTAAAAGTTCAGAGTGGTTAGATGTCTATAAAGCATATTGTGATAAACTCCATGATTACGGATCCACTTACTAAGGGATTACACCTAAGGTTTTATAAGAGCACACTGCTCATATGGGTGTAATGTCATTTAAGGATATTTGGTTTTAGTGGGAGTTTGTACTTTTAAATGCTTTTATGTTATAGACACATTTTCAGTTATTTCAGTTTACAAATATTAAGTTTATTTTCTACAAAAATAAAGTTTATTTGGTTTATTCACACTCTGATTTTGATAAAGTTTGATCTCACTAAGGTTAAGGAGGACCAGTTGGAAATAGACATGTTTAGATCATATTGCATGTAATTTTCATGCTACACAACCATACTTGATCTATGTCATTTGGTTGAGTTAATATACATGATCAGGGAAGATATAGTTATGATATTTGTAACGAAAGTTGCCTTGGTTTTATGTTAACATAATTAATGGACGAAACTGTTCAGAATACCTTTTGGATATGATAGTAAAGTTTTGAGCTTATAAGGTTATCTAATGACATGTAATTATAGAGTAATTAGTATATATATGTGGTCTAAGTGGGAGATTATTGGAAAATATGGACATCACATATATAATAAGGGTAATTACATGTTATTATTTACTATCATAATAGGTTAGCTCAAATTAAAAGTGACCTAATTTAGTTAAAGTTTATTGGGCTTTAAATATTAAATAAAGTATGAGATAAATATGTGTAGATACTCTAGTAACTAAATTCTAATTGAAGACTAATTCCTAATTGATGATGGGCTGATTAGGAATTAGGGCCAATGTGCCAAAGTTATATATATTAGGGTTATGGTACCCAAATTACATACAAGAAAGCTTTTCTAATATTCCATCTTTGGAAAAGAGAGAGCCAGCCTCTCAAGAGTACCTGTGTGCTAATTTGGAAGATCAAAACCCTAAGATCTAAAACTCTCCGGGAATCCATGGATTTAGGTACACTTCTGCATCTAGTTTTGTTCTTGATTTATTCTTGATGATTTGACATGACAGATCTTGGTTTAAAATTTTAAGCTTTATTTCAAATTTATTTTACGATTCTAACAATTGTTACAAAGCTCCTATCAGGAATGCCGAAATCATCAATGGGAAGGCATTCCTCGGTTTCAACTCCTGATTTCAACTTTGGTGTACAGTCAGGGTTAGTTGGCAACTCGAACTTTGAAGCCCTAGTACGACATTCTATGGGTGCTTTTGGGTTTAACTTTTCAATGGTGATGTTCTATGCTGGAAACACTTATGTGGGTACTTCATCAAGTTACACTGGTGCAAAATCCACAAGTAGTATTGGTTTTAACATAGGGTATACAAGAACAGATGATTTTGTAACACCCATATGCCCTCTGGGACGATCGGCAAACCAGAGTGTTACTAAATGGATTAAGGTCACACGGTAATAAGAAAACAAGGTTTCACTTCCAAGTTAAAAAGATGGTGTACCATTTATTATTAATGCTTAGCGAACTTGTATTTGTAAACTAACCGTCTCCAGACATACTAACGTCCAAAGTGTGAATACTGCACTAAAATATATGTAAATGAGGCGGTGTCCGCAAGTATACAGGTCAGATTGTAACATAGTTACAATGAAGAAGGTATGTACTTCGAGGATAGTACCCAAGGGAGACGTAATGCTAAATCAATTTTAATATATGCACAATAAAATCTAATTAGTACTCTAGTTAAGTTATATTATGAAATATTAAGGCATAATTGTTTAAAAAAGCCCCTAAACTTTGGGGGCTTTTGAACATATGTCCCTAACCTTTTTTTCTGATTTCGGCCCTCAATGTAACAAAATTTTGTAGAACGGACCCTCTTAAAAAGGTAATCGTCAGCTGACCGTTAGTCAATAGCTGGTCAACAAATGTTGACCATGTGGCGTTCCAGGTGATCGGATGATGTGGCATCAATTTAAAAATAATGCTGACGGTGCAAAAAATTTAAACAAAATTAATAAATATAAAACAAAACCTTAAATCCCCAAACAATCTCAAAACTCCAAACATAATTTTCCCTAAATTTAAAAGTTTCCAAACCTCAAATTCCTCAAACCATTCAAACCACTAAAATCGTGAAATCCCCAAAACCATAACATTCGAAATCCTCTTTAAATCCCTAAAAACTTCAATAATCTCCTTTTTGAATCATTGATTGAGGGATTTTTGTACATCCTTAATCCCTTAAGAATGAAATCGTGAAATCCTAAATCTTTTTTGAATCCCTACAAACTTCAGTAATCTCCTTTTATTTTTCTTCCTTCTCGTCTGAAATCATGGATTCACATAGTTCGAATAGTCAGTGTAGAGGTTGGGTATTACATGGTTCAAATGGTTCGAAGAAAAAAATCGTCATATGCAAATATTGTTACATCATCGCGGAAGGAGTATTTCTACGATGGACATGCTATAAAATGTCACTTCAAAGAGTTAGCTCCAATAGACTTTAGGAGCGATTTAAATCCGAGGAGGAGATTTTATGGTTATTTAGATTTTCGGGCAAGTGAAGAATTTTTATTTGCAAATTGAGCTTCAGCTCAATTTTGATGATTTCATAAATCTCATAATTTGTATTGTTTTCAATTTGGATTATTTTAATTTGGATGAATTGGGGTTTGTTTGTAGGATGGTAGTTGTGATTTCAAGTGGTACGATGGGAAAATGTGTGAAGTGCGACTGAGTTACTGCATCAATTGCGTGACAATGAACAAAATCTGTTGAAGGCTAATTTAGCACTTAAAAAGAATGTTATGGATTTGGTTGCATTTGATAGTAACCATAATAGTGACAGTAATACTATTAACATTGAGGTTAAAGGTGGTAGATCAGTTTGTGGTGTTGAAGGAGAAGTAGCATTAAGGAAGAAAATGTTGACCATGAAGCAAAAAATTAAAGTTATCAAGAGAGAGAAGTCAATGTATAAGATATTATTTTCTTGCTCTATGTTATGTATTGTATGCATCACCATAGGTTTCTTTTTTGGCAGTAGTGGTAAGAGGCATACGCAACTAGTAGTTGCAAATGTTGATTGAATGTAAATGATCCAACATATGTTTGTTTATGTTTGGAACTAAGGACAATATTCAGTTGTTTTTTATGTAATGACCAATATTGCAATTTTGATAATACAGTGACAATATTGGTTGGAAGTAACAACCAATATTGGTTGTTTATGTTCATTTAGCTTAGTAAATAATGTAGTGACAATAAACATAAGACTAAAAGGACAAATTGGATCATTTAAGCATATGATTTCCCCATTTCAATTTCGATAAATGTACTTACAAAAGCATATGATTAGCCTATACACCATTCACGCTATACCAGCCAAAAACCAAAATGTAAGTGAGCTATACATGAACCACAAAAAAAATAACATATTGGTTTTCAATACAACAAAATAATATTCAACATTGGTGTACTCCAAAACCAGAATCTTGTATGCTCAAAATGTGACTACCATCTTGTGTTCCAAAACCAGAATGTTGCAGGCTCAAAATGTAGTTGGCAGAAAACTAAAAATAGATTGGATAATGAGTTGCCGCGAGAAGATCCTATGAAATAGAAAACAGATACAAGATAAATGTTGTAGGTCAAGCATACAAGAAAAGCATGAAAAAAATAAGGATGATTTACTCATGTTTCCTGCAACTGATTCTTGTTCCCAGATGGTTGAGAGGAGCCTTTCGCTTGTTATCTCGGGACTTGGGTGTAGAAGAAGTTTGTCCATTACCATCTTGACATGAAGCTGTCGTCATGCTCTTTATGGTTCTACCAGACTACAAGAGTATTTTATATTAATGTTAAAACAATATACAATGTCATATCAATAGTAAAAGGAAGAAACTCACATAAAATATTTGATTCCTAGAATTCAAGTCTGTATACAACCCTATTCCATGTATTTTGCCTTTCTTGGGTTGTTTTACCTTATATTGATCTGAGGTAGTCGACCTTTTATTGGGAGATTTCCCCTTTTGTTTGGGTGGTTAGGCATCTTGCTGCCCAAAAATGGACTATAATCATTGATTAGATAAAATAAAATTAAAAAATTACTCAATATATATAACTTGTTTCGAATATGTACCTGTTTCGAATTTGTGCAAGACAGCTATGTTGGCCACATTGAGTACATGTCATGAGTACATCTCACAACCTACATTGGGACCACTGTAACAAAAAAGTTACAAAACTCACTAAACTAGCAATAGAAAAATAACAAATCGACAAAAAGTTACAAAATAGTAACAACACTACACTAAATTCAGGACCACTTTCGCATCACAAAACAGTTACAACACTAAACTAAACTCACAAATTGTTGAAGTTTTGCTTGGGTAATAGAAATCAACAAACTAGTAACATCGGGACCACTTTCGTATCACAAATCGACAAAACATACCCTACATTGTGGAAGTAAAATTGCAATTGCAATAACAAACCGATTCATATTGCTGTATCTCAACTATAGCACATACCAAAACAAAATATATAATTTATTTTCCAAACAAACCAAATAAGAAAGCACATACCTTTCGATTTTGGGTTACGGACACTTCTCACAATTGTTGAAGTTTTTTCGTTCTTGGGTTACGGATTCAACGATTTGGGGATTTTAATATTTAGGGATTTAATATTTTATGGATTCAAAGAATATTTCAGAAGGCTATCGATTTAGGGATTTTAACATTTTGGGGATTTCAATAGTTAGGGATTTTAATATTTTAGGGATTCAAAGATTTCAGATATTATGGATTTAGGATTTCACAATTTCGGATGTTATGGATTTGGGATTTCACAATTTTAGATGTTATGGACTTGGGAATCAAATATTTTGAGGATTTCATGATTTCAATGGTTCGAATGGTTTGAGGAATTTGAGGTTTGGGGATTTTCAAATTTAAGGAAAAAATTATGTTTGAGGTTTTAAGATTATTTAGAGATTTAAGGGTTTTTTATATTTATTAATTTTCTTTAATTTTTTTGCCACTTCAGCATTATTTTTTAAATTGATGTCACGTCATCCGATCACTTGAAACACCACATGTACAATATTTGTTGATCGACTGTTGACTAATGGTCAGCTGACGGTTACCATTTCAATAGGGTCCGTTCTACAAAATTTCGTTACATTGAGGGCCAAAATCAGAAAAAAAAGGTTAGGGGCATATATCCAAAAGCCCCCAAAGTTTGGGGGCTTTTTTATAATTATGCCAAATATTAATAATAGGGTTTTTGGGTTTTGATAAGGAAATAATAAAATACTAGCACCATAAAAAGTAAATAAGATGAATGGAAACTTGAATAACATTGACTGTTGGTATACTTTACCCTTATTATTATTGGGTAATGAAGAGTTCGAGTGATCAAATCATTATGATTCCAAAGCAATCAGAAAACGAAGGATCCAGTTTTAGAGAAGCTTAAATCCCTTAAAATTGCAAGCTCAAATCCATTTTTTTCAATATTTTATATATTTTTAGATATTTTCTTCCTTTTTTTTCCTTTGGATATGAGAAGAAAAAACTAAAAATAACTTGTTTCTGCCAAATTTGTTAAAGCTGCCATTTTGATAAGAAAAAGAAGAAGTAGATAAGAGAAAGAGAGAAGCTTACTGGTAGTGGTGCAAGAAGAGGAATGAAGCAAATTAACTAAAAAAAATTAAGAACATGACCTTTTTTTATGCATTTAACTAAGATTTTTGGTTGGGAAGAACAAGATCCAAGGTTTTCGGAGACAAATTTGTTGGAAAATGATATTTTTGGTAACTTTGAGACATATTCTGTAAAGGTGGAGGGTTGAATTATAAAATTATAGTTTTATATTCTACCCCATGATACCTTTACAACGGTATATCATATGCTCAAAATGGATGAGTGATGAATGAGAAATTGATACTCAAAGTAAGCCACTTGTGAATAAGTTGAGGAAAAGAAAAGCTTAGATCCCACATTGGTTAGATACCAAATGTGGGATGTGTTTATATATGAAAACCCACCAAGGGGTTATTGAATGACTAAGCTTAAAGTCTTGCCTCGCACGTAACGGGGTGTAGATCCAAACTTATCGAGGTTGGGGCGCACCCGCACAATATGAGCGATGCGAAATGTTCGGACCAATCGAGCCCAAAAGGGCTTGTAGATATTTTAGCCCAATATGTAATTTTTTTTCCTTAGCAGATATTATTACAGAATCTGTTTGAAAAGGAAAAATATCTCAATTTGATTTTGTTTCCAATTAAATTGATTTTCGATTTTATTTGATTCTATTCAAATTAATTTAAAGGCTCTTTTAAATCAGATTTGTATCCTTATTCACAGAAATTTCCTAAAATCCTCCACATTGAATGCCTATAAAAGCCTAAAGAACACTGCAGAATTCTGTAAAGACACAATGTTTTTATTTTGTTTTTCACTCTCGAAAAATTCCTTTTCTTTCTCTCCAAAATTTCCAACGTTTCGGTGATAGAAGAAGGCAAAGTTTTTTCATTGGTCACAGTAAAGGTACTACTGCCGAGATTATTGTATTGTTATATCCTGGAAGACAGAAGACCAACGTTTTTTCAAATACCGTAGGAGCAATTAAATCTGTCTTAAGGAAACTGTGAAAACAGACCTCAACATCTTATAAAATTTGATCCTCTTTATTTGATTTTTGGGTTTTTCAGATCTTGTTATTTAAATTGTTTTCAAATCTGATATTTTATATAAAAATAAATATTTATTTAAATTGATTTTGTTTAGATCTGTTGGTTTTACATAAACAAAAATATTTGTTTATATTATTTTGTATAGATTTTGTATTTAATATAAATATTTATATTTATTTGTGTTTGCTAACTTATTTTATCCAACAATCTTAACTCAAAATTATAATTAACAATTCTCTAATTCGAGATGAACGAAATACCAAGGCAAAAAAAAGGAAGAAAAAAATATTTTGTTTGTGAATAAAAATTAAAATCGAATAAATCTGTTTCGGGATTCATTCTCGCCGTTTAATAGATTTCATTTTATTTTGATTTTGTTTCCAAAACAAGAATAAATTGAATAAATCTGTTTCGGTATTTATTCCCTCCGTTCAATTGATTTTATTCTGATTTAGTTTCCAAACAAGAAATAAAAATAATTAATTCTTTTTCGGGATTTATTCCTGTCGTTTAATAGATTTGATTTGATTTTGATTTAGTTTCCAAAAAAAACTAATTAAATTTTGTTTCAGGATTTAATCACTGTTGTTCAATAGAATTAATTTTGATTTTATTTTAGACTTTTAATTCTACCGTTTAACAGAATCAAAGGATAATATAAACTAGAAATTAAATTTTCTGTGGCCTTAATTCTAGCTTTAAATGGTGAAAGCTTAAATTGTAGCTTCAAATTGTGAAATCAAAGAAAAAGATATTTATTAATGGTAAATTTAAAAATTAAAATATGAGAGAGCATGTCTAAATTTGGTATTTAAGCATGCCAAGTGCACCACTTCTCTTTCAGGGTTACATACCTGGTGCATTGTTATTATTGTGTTTTTCGATTAGACTGTGCAAATTTTGTTTTGGGTTTAATTTATTAAATTCTTGTCGTTTAACAAAAGTTGATAATTTTTCCAACTCTGGATCTGTTTTTGGAATATTAACAAAAAATGGAAACTCCCACCAATTCATTAAATTCAAGATTTGCTGTGTTGGTTTCGACTCAGGCTTTGAATCCAAACCCAACGACGTCGATGTTAGATCACCAGTACATCCCATGGCACAGCGAAAAAATTAGTCCGGTGATCACATTCAGGGATCCATGTGCGAGGAACGAATCTGGGTGAAAAGGATATGAACGATTACCTTTAATCGTCTGGAAAACTAAATGTTGTGACCTGGATTGCACAATTGTATGTCGATCCAAGCGGCTACACAACGTTTCGGTCTCTACTTAATCCACCCGGTGTGACAATGAACGACAATCACCTTCTAAACCTTTCAAAGAGTATTTTATTGACGGCTGCTAGACCCTTTTTTATAAGCATAATGACAAAATTAGCCCCTAACGTTTTGGTGTTTTGTCACTTTGGCCCTTATTGTTTTTTTCTCACTTCCATACATAACCTTTTTTGTCAAATCAATCATTTTTTAACGGTCTTACTGACATGACCGTTAAGGGACTAACGGCGCTGATGTGGCAAATTTTTTTTCCAACTAGGCGCATCCACGTAAGCATCTACTGATGTGGCATATAAGACAAAAATATGCTACGTCAGCAAATGATTTTAAAATTATTTTAAAATTAATTTAAAAATATTTTTTAAAATATAAAATTATTAAATTTATTTTAAAATTATTTTAAAATTATAATCATCATCATCCCGTTCATTCTTTCTGGGTTTTTTTTTCTGTTCCGCTTTCCCTTCCTTCTTTGGTGGTCGTTTACTGGAGTTGCTCCGGTGGATTGCTCAGATGCCAACCAAACAGTCTAACCAATAATGAAACTTTGATGAAATTCACCAAAAAGGAAAAGAAAATGATAATGACTAAATGAATAATATGAACAATAAACAAAATCCAAACCACAAAACATAAAATGGGAATCCTTATAAATCTCATGTCTACATCAAGTACATATAATCAAGAGATCCAGAAAAACATGTATGCTACCAATAAATTGGAACCCCAAAAGGAAAAAAAATAAGTAGAACAAAGCAGAGAGTGTAGATGAAAAAAGGAATTAACAAGAGATTTTTTCAGTGAACCATTCCATGACATGAATTGGGGCTTTGACCAACTTCAGTGCCATCTCTACTAGCACCGTCACGCACAAACGAGGATTTGGCATGAAATTCAAACTCGTCTGTCGACTTCCTCCATCTTCATTTCCCCAAAAGTGACCAAAAGAGGCAGCTTTCCCCATTGTTATCTTCCTAGAACAGATTGGAGTTCATTGGGGTCAATCTTAAGTAAAACCCATTCCTTTTTGTCGTGTTGAACATCGAGCAACCCACAGGAGCAATTCCGGTAAACGACCACCAAAGAAGGAAAGCTAACACCAGATCCTGAAACAAAATTTAGGGTTTTGAAAAGAATGATAAAAAAAGTGGTACTTTTGAGAGAGAGAAAGATAGAAAAGGGAGAAGAGGGCTCAAAGCTTCCATCTTCATGCTTCTTTAGGTTTTCATGGAGACGTTTCAATGGAGGCAAATGAGTAATTTTTAAATCCATCATAGTAATTTTTTTAAAACCCAGAGAAACAAATGATGATTATAATTTTAAAATAATTTTAATTATTTTATATTTAAAAAAATTTAAATTAATTTTAAAATAAATTTAATAATTTTATATTTAAAAAAATTTAAATTAATTTTAAAATAAATTTAATAATTTTATATTTAAAAAAAATTAAATTAATTTTAAAATAAATTTAATAATTTTATATTTTAAAAAAATAATTTTAATAATTTTAAAATCATTTGCTGATGTGGCATATAAGACAAAATAGTGGCACGTCAGTAGATGCTTACATGGACACGCCTAGTTGGAAAAAAAAATTGCCACATCACCGTCGTTAGTCCTTTAACGGTCACGTTAGCAAGACCGTTAAAAAATGATCAATTTGACCAAAAAAAAGGTTATGTATGAAAGTGAGCCAAAAAAAAAAGGGGTCAAAGTGACAAAACACTCTAACGTTAGGGGCTAATTTTTTCATTATGCCTTTTTTATATAAAAACCCTAACACAATTCTGCTATAATTTCCTTTTATTTAATATCTCATATTAAAACAAAATTATTCCTTTAGAGAAATATATGGAAAGTTATTAAAACATTATATCCTTTCCAAAAGGATATTAACTTTCATGTTTTAATATTTAACGAAATTATTAAAATAAATAATTATAATTATGTTAAATTATATTTAGTTAATATTAAACTTTTTATATGAATCAAATTCATATATTAATATTAACTATGTTCTCTATTCGTGTACAACAAGTTTGTACACATAATGTGTTTAATATTTAACTATCAAATTAAATTAATTTAATAATTAATTTAAATCATTTGATAGCTAAACATAACACCAATTGTGTTTGGATTCCGTTCGTTTCAACCATAGGGTGTAACCTTGTAGGTTCTTATAACGTTAGCAACAATACAAGAATGATTCTAATATTACAAACAATGAGTGGTATCTAGCAATGCATCATTGCTACCTAAATTACAATAAAGTCATGATTCGACATAACCTCTCTGTGATTAACCCTTCATATATCAAATCCTTTTGTCCTTTATATCTATAATGGACACAAGTCATGGAATAGTCACACTTGAATAGTTCATCTAATGTTTCTTGATATCTTGAGTAGACTATGATAAATAAATAAGTATGATATCTCATATCAACTTATTCGAGCATGGTCATGCATTTACAGTCTCACTCAATCAAGTGGCCTAAGATATTGCTCCCATTATGTAGGAGGGACAAATTGTATATTGATAAACTATATCTCACTACATAGATTGTGGTATATCCGACATCAGCCTTTATAGAACAACTAGTTACGGTGGACGTTTGACTGTATGAAAATATATGACTCACAATGTTGGGATAATGATGATCTCAAGTCTAAGAATCGTATACATAGTAATCACTATGAATAATGTTGTGACTATTACATAATAATCCAAGAAACATACTCATAGCGGATCAGTCCAATATGTTGTTCTCTAACACACATACTCATGTATTGATTTTGACATCTCATGTCAATGAAAACACTTTGTCATCAATAAACTTCTTAATGCATTTTTGTTGTCCAAGTCCACAATATACTCAACTAAGGACCTTTTAAGAATAATCATATTATTCTCAGGATATTATTATAAAATAGTTTATTTATATACACAGAAAAGAAATTGAAATAATAATGGCAATGCCTTATTAATAAATGAAGTAAAACAAGTATGTTATTACAATCATATTATGATTGGTCTTTGGGCATACTCTAACAGTCGGTGGTTGTAAGCCACAACGAGAAGCCTACAAAGTTCAATGGGTAGAATTTCAAGACATGGCAACAGAAGATGTTATATTTTCCATGTTGAACTTGGCAAAATTTTTGAAGGATGACCCTCCTACTATTAAAGAGAGTGAGGTAGATGCTATTACCGCCTTCACTACTGTTGAAACTTGGGAGCACTCAGATTTCTTATGTCAAATTTACATCCTAAATGGATTGTCAAATGCAATGTATGAAGTATACAGTGTCAAGAAGATGGCTGTAACACCCAAAAACCGTAACCATCTTCGGTCTAAGGTCTTAGGGTTAACAAAACTTTTCGAGTCTTTTTTTTATATACATACAATTCAATCACAATTTATACAACTACAACTTGTAGCTCAGAATACTAACTCCATTTAAATTTACACATTCATTTACAACCTTTCAATCAATCAATAATCAAATTCAATCATGCAAGAACTTAGGAATCCCGTACAAATATTTTTTTATCAAGGATTACATTGTCCTATGTCTCAACATATAGTTCTCGTAGCTAGCTAACCAAACTATAACCAAAACATACTTATCATTACATCGCAGAAGGAATCAATATTCATATCACAAATCATGACATCTACATTTCATACCAACCATAATATCACAATACCATCCAAGCTACATCAATTATTTTTACTATCATTGTATAATACCCAAACCCAACACCGTCGTTGGTTAGGGTTCCGAGTTCATATGTATTCATGCCTCAAATTGTTACCTACTCAATCTTGTTTCAACATTATTCATGATTTAATAATATATATACGTTTATAATTTGTTATTCTTATTTTGTTTATCAACTCAATAAGAGTAAAACTGTCATTTCCTCAATTCTAGGAGACTTCTACCAGTACCTATTGGAAAGTATCGACAGTTGTCAAGTCAGTAAATAATTTAGAAAACAGTGCATACTTCTACCAATACCTATGACAGTTCTACCAATACAAGTGAAGTTTCTACCGAAACAAACCATGCTTCTATCGGTACTAAAAACTCCAGAGAGCTAAGATGTCCTACATTGCAGCTTCTACCGATACAAGTACATAAACTATCGATACTCCTATGGGCAGAACTACCGATACTCCTATGAGCAGAACTACCGATACAACTCAAGTCAGTGGATAACCTCTCTCCTGCCCTGTACTTCTACCGATACATGTAGGGGTTCTACCAAAACAAGTATGTAGAATTCATTTAATCACACAAGTGATCAAATTTATCAATCACCATTCAATACAATACTCTTATTCAAATTCTTATCTTGCAAAATCTATACATGACAATACTTGTTTCATCATATAACACAAGGATTCTTAAATTCACATGTCAACTCATTACTAAACACATTTGCTTAATTAGAACATCAAGTAAGCATGCAAGTTTAGTTCAACAAAGAAATCAACAATCCAAAATCAAGCATATCAAGGGTAACATCATCCTAGTACACGCCATATAACCAAGTGATGAAAGGCTACCAAATAGGCTCCATAATAGTGTGACTTCGTGAAGATGATTCGATCTTCAAGCAGCAAGAAATCTACAAAACAAAAATAACATCTTTGGTAAGTTTCATAGCTTAGTAAGTTCGTAAAGTCTAAAGAATTACCAATCATATGCATGAAGCAGTTATAACTCAACCGAGCTAAGTTGTAATAGCCCGTTTTTCAGTGGTATTAGAATCAGTGATTACGGGATCACAAATCCAACAAGAAATTTTTATAAACGAGTGATTAAATTAAATTAGTCAAAAAAATAATTTTATTTGGAATTTTAAATTGAAGGATTTTAATTATTAAATTAAAATTTTGTATAAGTGGTTTGGTTCAAAGGTTAAGTGGCCTTAGAAAATGAGGTATTGGGACCTCGTTCCTGATGTTAAGGGCTATAAATATTTTTATTAACTATTTATAGATTCTTATTATATGTGAATTGAAGTTTGGCTGGGTAATTTTGATGATTAATTGTTTAATTAAGGAAAAAGGAGTAATTTGTAAAAGAGGTAAAAGTTAATTGTTATTGAATAAAATAAAAGGGACCAAAGTGTTAATTACACCATGGTCAAAAAGTCCAAGCGGTGGAGGATATGATTATCTTCCACTAACTTTTGGGTTATTTATTTATTTAGTCCTTTTTAGTTTAAGGCTAATTTGTAAATATGTGGGTTTAATTGGAATTCAATTATAATTGAAGGATCAAATAGATAAATTAACCTATGGTATTTTAGTGGATGGGTTATTATGAGTTAAATTGATCATGAGTATAATTAATTAAGGCTAAATAAGTGATTAATTAAACTAATCATGAAAGACTAAATATTTACAAAATTGCCATTAGGTATAAAAATGAAATTAAAGAAGAAAAATCACATTTTTTCTCCTAATTTCTTCTTCTTCTTCTTCTTCACGGATAAGACAAGAAAACCTAGGGTTTTCCATTGATGAACTTTGAGCTTTGATTTGGGTAAGCAAACCCTGACCCTTTTTAGTAATTTTTATGTTTTTGAGTCTGTGTTAGCCTGATCTAGCTAATCTAAGGACTAAATTGTGAATCTGTCAAATATTGTGAATTTTTCCATTGTTGAAAATGCTTGTCTTTGAAATTTTTTGATAGTTTTGGATACTTGATGATTAAATTGGATCTTTTTGTAAAGTGATTTTGGATGAAATTAGGGTTTAAGGACTAAAATGCTAAATGATAAAATTGAAAGTACTTTAGGTGAAATAAATGGATTATAAGGGCTTGTATGAGATCAATGTATATTTTTTTGGTATGGGTTGCGGAGAAAATGAGTATTTTGCATGTTTTGTGTTGAAAGGACTAGATTGAATAAAAAGAAAAGTATGAGGGGTAAAATTCTAATTTTTCCAAAAGGACCAAATTATGTTAATTCATTTAATTATGTGTTTTAATGTGAAATTTGGATGAATTTTTTATTTAGATTACAATCGTGTCACAGATCGCGGAAAAGGGAAATTAGCAGAATAGTCCCTGAAGTTGAACCAAACTGCAATTTCATCCGGTAAGTACGTAGTGATAGTTTATATACATTGGTTACCTCTTGTGTTTGACTATTGTCACAGCAAATGGAGAAAGGTTAAACATTCGTGATAATGGAAAGGCAAAGAAAGAAACGAAATGTCAGGCTTGGGATCGGTTATCTGAATTGAAGCGATGGCTAGGATCCTACATAAGTTGCAGTATCCTATCAGCTTGTGTGAGCAGCATCACAAGTTAACAGATTCTAAATGAATAATGAATTATGGATTCCTCCGATGGCCGAGTCTTCGCATATGTTGCGGATTCTCATCAGCTTGTGTGAGCAACATCGAGAGTGAGAAATTCTGGACCATATCAATGGCTGAGTCTTTGCATATGTTGCTGGTTCTCATCAGCTTGTGTGAGCAGCATCGTATACTAGTTAAACTCTGTCTAGGCTCGTAAGAGCTAATCATTCTGGGCTCGTGTTGGCTAAATGTCGTCTGTGCTCGTAATGAGTTAAAGTCTGGAGTACTAAAGAGATTTAGTTTTGTTATTATACATATGATTACAAATGCATATTCATTATCATCTTTTAACTGATCTATTTATTCTGTGAGAAATATGATAATCGCGAACTTACTAAGCTTAGTAAGCTTACTCGTGAATCTGTTGTTATTTTGTAGATACGTTTTGCTGTCTGAAGATCGGATCATCTCGAGGAAATCACACTATTACGGGGCTTTTATGGTAGATCTTACATCACTTGGTCTTATGGCATGTACTAGGATGATATTAACTTGAGATTTAACTAAAAGATGTTGAAATCCTTCTATTTCGATTGTGTAAATGGCATGAAGTATGACTTAGATGCTCAGGCTTATAATGCTTGTAAGACTTAGAAGTTATGTATGTTATGTGATGTTTTAATGCATAACTTATACTGGTTGTGTTTGAGATATTAAACTTGTATCTTGACAACTACTCTTGAGATCCTGCATACTTGTTTCGGTAGAACTTATGTATGTATCGATAGATTTGCAAGGTAGGAAAGAGGTTGTTCTCTGACTTGGGTTGTATCAGTAGTTTAGATGTAAGTATCGATAGTTTATGGTATTGATGTATCGGTAGTAAGAATGATTGTATTGGTAGAAGTTGCAAGATAAGGATTTTTACTCTCTATGGAGTTTTTGGTATCGGTAGTTGCATGAATTATTTCGGTAGTTGTGTCACATTTATCGGTAGAATCATCTCGAGTATCGGTAGAACTCTGTAATATTTTTGAATTATTTTCTGACTTGACAACTACAGGTACATGATCATCAAGTACTAGTAGAAATATCCAAAAATCATGGAAATGACCCTTTTGCCCTTGTTGAGTTGTGATTTTAATTGATTGATGATATATGATATGTTAAGTGCACATCTTTATTAAAGTAAAATTGATTGAAATGAAAATAAAAGACGAATATTGATAAATGAACAGTAGGATACCAAGACCCTATTCGGTGGTGGTTTCGGGTTTTGGGTGTTACAAGGATGAACTGTTTCTTCCTCAAGCCATATTTGGTGTTCCAAATTTTCTGTTTATAACTTTTCTGTTACCAGTACTCGATGTTGCTCACACGATCTATCGAGGACTCGCAACGTATGCAATATCCCATCCATCGGTACGGTGTCTGTCTGTACTATAAACTGTTCCCTAACGATATTGCTCACACGAGCTGTCGAGAGTATGCATAAAGCATAGTCCCAACCATCGTAGAGCCTGTAATCCATTTAGGATCCATATTTCTTTTTCGATTCACGATGCTGCTCACATGAGCTGTCGAGGACTCGCAACACATGCGGTACCTCAGCCATCGTGTCGGTTTCAAATCACCGGCTCAAAGCTTGATATCTCTTTCTTTCAATTCTTTTTCATCTTTCTCAATTTCACGTGCCATAACTTGTTCTGCAACAATTATAAAGAATACAATAATGTACTATTTAAATGAAATTTTAATGTTACGAACTTACCGGAAGAAATTGCAGTTAAAGTGAACTTCAGCGGTAAATCTGTAATTTTCCCTTTTCCACGATCAGGACACGATCTTGATCTATTACAATAATTTCATTCAATTATTTAAATAAACGTGAAATTTCTAAGCATTTTATGCAAATAAGCCTTTTTGATATTTTTATACAATTACCCTTAACTTTTCACTTTTATTCAATTTAGTCCCCAAGCCCCAAACATGCAAATTAACCATTTTTCTTTAGAAATATGTTCAACCGAATTGTTTTAGGTCTTTCCAAGGCCCATATTTGATGTTATTTAACATCAAGTGCTTGTACTTTATTACTTTCACATTTTAGTCTTTAAACATTAAAATCATCAAAAATTACTTTACAAAATTATCCTATTTAACAACCAAAATTAACAATTTATCATAAAATTCCAAGAATATACAAAAATCATCAATGACAAAATCCATAACATTTGACAGATTCACAAATTAATCCTCGGGCTAGCTAGATTAAGCTACTACAAACTCAAAAACATAAAAATTACTAAAAACGGGCGAGATTTCACTCACCTACAATGATCCAAAGCTTGGTCGTTCCTAACCTTGTTCTTCTTTTAGGTTTTAGCTATAGAGAAAGTAAAATGAAGAAGATAACCTCTTTTTCTTTCCTTTTTAATTTTAAATTTTTAACATTTATTTACTTAATTACCATTTTATACCTTGTTCACACATGAATTTCAGCTAAAATAATAGCCAAACCCGTCCACTACTCTTTCAAATGATATAATTATCATTCAAGTACCTTAACTTACCTTTCAATTAGCATCTAATACCTTTAATTCATAGAATTCCACTTTTTCACCTTTTACGATTTAGTCCTTTTCACTTAATTAACTATCTAAACATTAAAATTTCTTAACCAAAATTTAATATTATACTAATGACCTCATAAATATTAAATAATTAATATTTACGGTCTGACACATCGAATTTGTGGCCTCAAAACCACTAATTCTAATCACACTAAAAATAGACTAATTAGTAAATCCTCATTTTATTAGGAGTTAATTGCAATTTATAAAAATATAAAGAGTTTCACATCATTTCTATTTTTAGGCTATTTAAAAAAGGTCTAATTTCATGATTGGTCCCTCAATTATATTAAATTCTAATTAAATAAACTTGTTTACAATTTAACCTTAAACTAAAAAGGACTAAATGAAAAATAGCCCAAAATTTAGTGGAAGGTAATCATATCCTCCACTGCTTGGACTTTTTGACCATGGTGTAATTACCACTTTGGTCCCTTTTATTTTTTATCAATAGCAATTAGCTTTTACCCCTTTTACAATTTACTCATTTTTCCTTAATTAAACAATTAATCATCAAAATTACCCAACCAAACTTTAATTCACATATAATAAGACTCTGTAAATATTAAATATTTACGGCCTTAAATTTCAAAAACGAGGTCCCAATACCTCATTTTCTAAAACCACTTTACTTTTGAACCAAATCACTTATATTAACTTTTAATTCAATAATTAAAATTCTTCAATTCGAAATTCCATATAAAATTATTATTGACTTATTTAATTTAAAAACTCATTATAAAATTTTTTTCGTCGGTTTGTTGTCTCAAAACAACCGTTTCCAACACCATTGAAAAACAGGCTGTTACAACTCTCCCCCCTTAGGAAATTTCGTCCTCGAAATTTTTTTTATCTAGCAGTACCTGTTTATTCTAATGTTTTTCCTCACAACAAAAATCATTACTAGCTCATCCAAATATAGAGAATAACAGTATCATAATAATCTCAAATAACACAAACTTTATCTTGACTTTCCTTACTCAGGAATCATAATAAGCAATAATAATTTAGACGATACTTGATGTTCAATTTACTTCCAAGATTCAAGATAGATCGAAACAGAAATTTCTAGAGATGTTCTTTTTTTTTTTTAAGTTTTCATATAACAATAGAAAAATCTTTTTAACCGAACCTATTCAAATTCATCTCTCAAATTTGCATAACCAAGAAAATCAACCTCACTAAACCAAAACTCACCGTTGACAATTTTCACGTAGATTATTTCTCACACATAGTCTGTATTACATTTCTCATATATTACACATACACAATTTCTTTTTGAAGTCTATCAGAATATCATCAATAATCATAATTATGACTGTATCTAAATATCTAGCAAAGATTGAACAATCTGATTCATCATATTCATAAATCAACAGAGACATTAGTTAATCTAGACACTATTACCAGAATTCTTAATGATTATCCCAAGTTCAAAAGAAATTTTTAACATCTCATATCTTTAATTTGAACTAAATAACTAAATCTTTATTAACTTTCAAATACATTGTTATTCCCGTTTAACTTATTGAACAAGTCCCCTGTATGAGATATATATATATATTTTTTCTATATCTTGAATTTATTCCCTTATCGGATTTAGGCAGGAATCTCAGAAATCTTTCAGGAGATAAATCAAAATGCCCATTGGTGAACGGTACACAATTATTCCTCAAATCCAAAATTTTT
Organism: Gossypioides kirkii; assembly: GCA_005610355.1. NCBI lineage: Eukaryota > Viridiplantae > Streptophyta > Magnoliopsida > Malvales > Malvaceae > Gossypioides > Gossypioides kirkii. The sequence goes on from CP032245.1 coordinate 27,129,561, forward strand.
AATTGAATGGTCAATTATATATATAAATATTTTTCAATCATTTTAGGTCATTTCCTGTACAAAGTCATCTAAACAACTCTGATTTATACTATCTGATTTACTAGATTCAACCATAATAAGTACACCAGTCCGCCATTTAAGTCATTTCATATTAGACTATAATTCACTATAGTATCATATAACTTCAGTCAATCTATTCTCGGAATAATATCAAATTCATGATTTACTAATATCACTAAATCATCAAGAAAAATCACAGTCATAAATTTTCAGCAGATAGTTTTGACATACCAGCTCTAACCTATCGGATTATGATTCAAACATTAATCTCATTGGTTAGGAAATAAATCCCTTTTCATTATTAATATAATGCAATGTGAGAATAAGTAACCTCATCGCAATCAGTGCTTTCACAATAAATAATACCGAGAGAATAGAACATACCATAAATAATATCAAGCACTATAACTTCAGATCCATCATTATGTCCTCGATCTCATTTTGTTTACCTATGTTCAGGGATAACAATCGCAAAGCTACTAAATTGGCTTGCACAATTTCTATAAATCACTGTCTCATTAAATCCAAAAGACATTTGACTTTACCATCAGACATTTGTAAAATTGATAAACTTTGACTCACCTCATCGTTTTCAAATATTTATGAAACCAGTGTATTATGACTGGTACTAGAATCAGTAGTCAGAATATTTCTATTAACTTCATTAATTTTATCACGATCAGATTCAGATAACATCTTTAAAATCTGTAATAAAACAGGTGTTAGATCGGATCAATTAATATCACACTATCACGGGTTTATATGGCATGTACTTTCTAGATTTTATTCACACTATACTTAGTCCGCGAATCGACTAAACTGTAAGCTTTGATACCACTAAATGTAACACCCAATATCGTAACCATCTCCGATCCATGGTCTCAAGGTTTACAGAACTTTTCGAGTCTTTTTATTTTTATTTTTATACATACAATTCAATCACAATTTATACAAATACAACTTGTAGCTCAAAATACTAACTCCATTTAAATTTACACATTCATTTACAACCTTTCAATCAATCAATAATCAAATTCAATCATGCAAGAACTTAGGAATCCCGTACAAATATTTTCTATCAAGGATCACATGGTCTTGTGTCTCAACACACAATTCTCGCAGCTAGCTAACCAAACTATAACCAAAACATACTTATCATTACATCGCAGAAGGAATCAATATTCATATCACAAATCATGACATCTACATTTCATATCAACCATAATATCACAATACCATCCAAGCTAAATCAATTATTTTTACTATCATTGTATAGTACCCAAACCCAACACCGTCGTCGGTTAAGGTTTCGAGTTCATATGCATTCATGCCTCAAATCATTACCTATTCAATCTTGTTTCAACATCATTCTTGATTTAATAATATTTTGTTATTCTTATTTTGTTTATCAACTCAATAAGAGTAAAAATGTCATTTCCTCAATTCTAGAAGACTTCTATCGGTACATGTTGGACAAGTATCGGTAGTTGTCAAGTCAGTAAATAATTTAGAAAATAGTGTATACTTCTACCGATACCTATGACTGTTCTACATACAAGTGAAGCTTCTACCGAAACAAATCATGCTTCTACCGGTTCTAAAAACTCCTGAGAGCTAAGATGTCCTACATTGCAGCTTTTATCGATACAAGTACATAAACTATCGATACTCCTATGGGTAGAACTATCGATACTCCTATGGGCAGAACTACCGATACAACTCAAGTTAGTGGATAACCTCTCTCCTACCCTGTACTTCTACCGATACATGTAGGGGTTCTACCGAAACAAGTATGTAGAATTCGTTTAATCACACAAGTGCTCAAATTTATCAATCACCATTCAAAACAATACTCTTATTCAAATTCTCATCTTGCAAAATCTATACATGACAATACTTGTTTCATCATATAACACAAAATACAATCAATCAACACAAGGATTCTTAAATTCACATGTCAACTCATTACTAAACACATTTGCTTAATTAGAACATCAAATAAGCATGCAAGTTTAGTTCAACAAGGAAATCAACAATCCAAAATCAAGCATATCAAGGGTAACATCATCCTAGTACATGTCATATAACCAAGTGATGAAGGACTACCAAACAGGCTCCATGATAGTATGACTTTGTGAAGATGATCCGATCTTCAAGCAGTAAGAAATCTACAAAACAACAATAACATCTTTGGTAAGCTTCATAGCTTAGTAAGTTCATAGAGTCTAAAGAATTACCAATCATATGCATGAAGCAGTTATAACTCAACTGAGCTAGGATGAACGGTTTCTTCCTCAAGCCATATTTGGTGTTCCAACTTTCCTGTCTATAACTTTCCTGTTACCAGTACTCGATGCTGCTCACACGAGCTATCGAGGACTCATAATGTATACGGTACCCCAGCCATCGGTACGGTGTCTGTCTGTACTATAAACTGTTCCCTAACGATGCTGCTCACACAAGCTATCGAGAGTATGCATAAAGCATAGTCCCAACCATCATAGGGCCTATAATCCATTTAGGATCCATATTTATTTTTTGAGTCACGATGTTGCTCACACGAGCTATCGAGGACTCCCAACACATGCGGTACCTCAGCCATTGTGTCGGTTTAAAATCACCAGCTCATAGCCTGATATCTCTTTCATTCATTTCTTTTCATCTTTCTCAATTTCACGTACCATAACCTGTTCTGCAACAATTATAAAGAATACAATAATGTACTATTTAAATGAAATTTTAATGTTACGAACTTATTGGATAAAATTTCAGTTAAAGTGAACTTCAAGGGCAAATCCGTAATTTTCCCTTTTCCACGATCAGGACACGATCTTGATCTATTACAATAATTTCATTCAATTATTTAAATAAACATGAAATTTCTAATCATTTTATGCAAATAAGCCTTTTTGGTAATTTTACAAAATTGCCCTTAATTTTTCACTTTTATTCAATTTAGTCCCCAAGCACCAAACATGCAAATTAACCATTTTTCTTTAGAAATAGGTTCAGCCGAATTGTTTTGGGTCTTTCCAAAGCCCATATTTGATGTTATTTAAGATCAAGTCCTTGTACTTTTATTACTTTCACATTTTAGTATTTAAACATTAAAATCATCAAAAATTACTTTACAAAATTATCCTATTTAACAACCAAAATTAATAATTTATCATAAAATTCCAAGAATATACAAAAATCATCAATGGAAAAATCCATAACATTTGTCAAATTCACAAATTAGTCCTCGGGTTAGCTAGATTAAGCTACTACGAACTCAAAAACATAAAAATTACTAAAAACGGATAAGATTTCACTCACCTACAATGATCCAAAGCTTGGTCGTTCCTAACCTTGTTCTTCTTTTAGGTTTCGACTATAGAGAAAGTAAAATGAAGAAGATAACCTATTTTTCTTTCCTTTTTAATTTTAAATTTTTAACATTTATTTACTTAATTACCATTTTATCCCTTGTTCACACATGAATTTCAGCTAAAATAATAGCCAAACCCGTCCACTACTCTTTCAAATGGTATAATTATCATTCAAGTACCTTAACTTACCTTTCAATTAGTATCTAATACCTTTAATTAATAGAATTCTACTTTTTCACCTTTTACGATTTAGTCCTTTTCACTTAATTAACTATCTAAACGTTGAAATTTCTTAACCAAAATTTAATATTATATTAATGATCTCATAAATATTAAATAATTAATATTTACGGTCTGACACATCGAATTTGTGGCCTCAAAACCACTAATTCTAATCACACTAAAAATAGACTAATTAGTAAATCCTCATTTTATTTGATTTAATTGCAATTTATAAAAATCTAAAGAGTTTCACATCATTTCTATTTTTAGGCTATTTAAAAAGGGTCTAATTTCAAATTGGTCCCCTAATTATATTAAATTCTAATTAAACAAACTTGTTTACAATTTAGCCTTAAACTAAAAAGGACTAAATGAATAAATAACCTAAAAGTTAGTGGGAGGTAATCATATTCTCCACCGCTTGGACTTTTTGACCATGTTGTAATTACCACTTTGGTCCCTTTTATTTTTTATCAATAGCAATTAACTTTTACCCCTTTTACAATTTTCTCCTTTTTCCTTAATTAAGCAATTAATCATCAAAATTATTCAACCGAACTTCAATTCACATATAATAAGACTCTATAATTATTTAAAAAAATATTTACGACCCTAAATTTCAAAAACAAGGTCTCAATACCTCATTTTCTAAAATCACTTGACTGTTGAACAAAATTACTTATATTAACTTTTAATTCAATAATTAAAATTTGAAATTCGAAATTCGAAATTCCATATAAAATTATTATTAACTTATTTAATTTAAAAACTCATTATAAAAATTTTCTCATCGGTTTGTGATCCCGAAACCATCGTTTCCGACACAATTGAAAAATGGGCTGTTATAATGGCTAAGAAATTATGGACGACATTGGACCATAAATAAAAAATCGAAGATACTAGAGCTAAAAAGTTTTTAGTTGCCAAATTCTTGAATTTTGTAATGGTTGATTCAAAAATAGTTGTGAATCAAGTGAAAGAACTTCAACTGATCATTCACGGAATTCTTGATGAAAGGATGGAAATAAGTGAATCCTTCTAGGTGGCAGTCATTATTGAAAAGCTACCCCCTGCTTGGAATGACTTCAAGAACTACCTAAAGCACAAAAAAAAAGAAATGATAGTGGAAGACTTGATTGTCAAACTTTGAATAAAAGAAGACAAGGTGCTGAACAAAGGCTCACCAAAGCAGCAAATGTCAATGGTGCTAAGGCAAAAATGGTAGAAGTTAAGAAGAACTTCAAGAAAGGAAAATAACCTCAGAATGGGTCTAAATTGGGACCAAAAGGTGGTGTTTCCAATAAGAAAATATTTTCAGGGAAATGCTTCAATTGTAACAAAATGGAGCACAAGTCATCTGACTTAGGCTTCCAAAGAAAGTCAAGGCTAATAAGGCCAATGTTCTAGAAGTAATTTCCAAGGAAGTGTCTGATATAGACTTATGTGCCTGATATAGGCTTTACGTGGGAAGCGGATATGTAATGCAATCTCTGTAAAAGCAATGATAATGACTAAAAATGTTGCTTCTTCCATTTATATGTTTGAGTCATGGCATGGCAGGCTCGTACTTGTTAATTAAATACTTTACGAAGATTAATTAACTTAGAGTAAAATCCTTCGTTTCACATTAATTATATTCATAAATGTGAAACATGTGTTGAGGAAAAATTAACGAGGTCTTCATTTCAAACTATTGAAAGAAGCACAAAATCACTTGATCTAATACATAGCAATGCTTGTGGCTTAAGATTTGCTCAAACGAGAGGAGCAAATAAATATTTTATTACCTTCATTAATGAAGCACAAAACATTGCTACGTGTATTTGCTTAAGAGCAAAAACAAAGCTATAGAGAAAGTTATTCTCTATAAGTAAGAAGTTGAAAACCAACTTAATAAAGTGATGAGAAGTGATCGTGGTGGTGAATATGTTGAACCATTTGGTGAATACTGAAGTGACACCACTATATTCTCCTCAATCAAATGGAGTAGCCGAATAGAAAAATCGGACTCTAAAAGAATTGATGAACGCATTGCTAGGAAGCTCTGGGTTATCACAAAACATGTGGGAGGGAAGTTGTTCTATCATCTAATTGCCTTTTAAATAAGGTTCCTTGTAAGGAAAGGGACAAGACACCATATGGGTTCTGGAAAGGTAGAAAACCATCCTACAACCACTTGAAAATGTGGGGGCTGTCTTGCTAACGTAATGACAATTCAAGACATATGCGTCATCAACACAATACCGTTAGACAACTGATCTCAAACGGAGTTATCTTTATTGATTTTATAAAATTAAAAGATAACATTATGGATCCGCTAACTAAAGGCTTAAATCGAGATCAAGTCTATAAAACATCGAAATGAATGAGGCTAAAGCCCATGAAAATAAAAGGCGTTATGTGAAGGAAAACCTACCTAGTTGACTGGAGACCCCAAGATCTAGGTTCAAAGGGACAACCTACTTGCATAGACCGGTGAGGTCACTGTGGGGGGTTCTTATCCCAAGTCCATTCATATGATGTAAATAATGACTAAAAATGGGATAGGTTAAGCTATGCTTTTAATGACAGTTGTGTGTCTCGGTGAGCCAAACAATATGAGTCACCTATGTGAGAGTGAATAGGGGTCATTTCGAGGAGACTATTGGGGCATAGTTCTCTCAAACTCTTGTAGAACCAGGAAGATGCTCACGACCATATGAACATACCCATGGGAAAAAAAATTCTTGCCATAGAGGTAGTTGTGTGAGGTATATCATTGTTTACACAAACGACAAAATAATTCAAGGACATCACATCTACTGGGCAACTAGTAAAGTAAATATACTTTCACAAGGGAAGGTTTAAAGGGGGAAGCCTACCTATCATATGCAACTATCGATCATAGATTCTATCACCACATCGAGTCAATGATTTTCGATAAAACTATTGATTTTTCATTCATGTGGGGGATTGTTGGAAAATGATATTTTTTGGTAACTTTGAGACATATTCTCGATAGGAATTATGGTTTTATATTCTACTCCATGAGACCTTTAGAACGGTATATCATATGCTCAAAATGGATGAGTGATGAATGAGAAATTAATGCTTAAAGTAAGCCACTTGTGAATAAGTTGAGGAAAAGAAAAGCTTAGATCCCACATTGGTTAGATACCAAGTGTGGGATGCGTTTATATATGAAAACCCACCAAGGGGTTATTGAATGACTAAGCTTGAAGCCCTGCTTCGCGCGTAGGGGGTGCAGATCCAAACCCATTGGGGTTGAGGTGCACTCGCACGACGTGGGCGATGCGAAACGTTCGGACCGACCGTGCCCAAAAAGGGCCTGCAAATATTTTAGCCCAATACGTAATTTATTTTTTTCCTCTGTAGATATTATTACAGAATATCTCAATTTGATTTTGTTTCTAGTTAAATTGATTTTCGCTTTGATTTGATTCTATTCAATTTGATTTAAAGGATCCTTTAAATGATATTTGTATCTTTATTCACAAAAATTTCCTAAAATCATCCACATTGAATGCCTATAAAAGCTTAAAGAACACTACAGATTTCTTTAGAGACACACAACATTTTTATTTTGTTTTTCAGTCTTGAAAAATTCTTTTTATTTCTCTCCAAATTTTCCAAAGTTCCGGTGATAGAAGAATGCAATGTTTGTTCGTTGATCATTGTAGAGGTACTACTGCCAAGATAATGTGTTGTTCTATCCTGGGAGACAAATGACCAACATTTCTCCAAGTACCGTAGGAGCAACCGAATCTGTCTTAAGGAAATTGTGAAAACAGGCCTCAACATCTCGTAAAATTCGATCCTCTTTATTTGATTTTTGGTTTTCAGATATTTTGTAATTAATTTTTTTCAAACTTGATGTTTTAAATAAATATAAATATTTATTTAATGTGATTTTTTTAAATATGGTGTTTTTACATAAATATAAATATTTGTTTATATTATTTTATTGAGATATTGTGTTTGATATAAATATTTATATTTATATGTATTCGCTAACGTGTTTTGTCCAACAAAAATCAAGGGTCTTGAAGGGTGGGTGGGTTAGCAAAGGGAAAAGGACGATAGGGAAGAGAGGGAGAGAATCGGACTAGGGGGAGGGATGGTGACGAAGAGGGTAAGGGATGGGAGATCGGTGGTAGGGGTAGGGAGACGAGAGGGGAGTGGGAGAGAAGGATGGAAAATGATAGCTTTGTTATGTCTATATCGAAAAATGGCAGCTCTGTTATGTTTGTAACAGAAAATGGTTAGTGTTGACTAATTTGTTATTTTTCGAAAGTTTAGTAACTGAGTTGAAAGTTGAGTAACTGTTTTGTCATTAAAATTAAAGTTGAGTGAGTGTTGATGTAATTTACCCAAAACTCTATATGCTGTATATTTCTTCTACACTTTTTAAATTAATATATTATTTGTTTTAAAGAGTAAATGGAGCTTGATGGAAAACAAGTAAAGAATAAATCTCTCTTTTTAAGTTTCAATTTTTAAATAAGGAAACGTAATTAGAAAATAAATAATAAATATTTTTTAATACAATTAATAATAAAATTATTTTAGGGTAAATTCTACCAACAGTCACTCAACTTTCATTTTTCGAATCAAACAGTCACCTGGTTTACATTTCAATCTCTCAAGTTTGAAAATGTGACAAAATAGTCCCTCAACTTTTGAAAATGTGATAAAACAGTCCTTTTTCGTCGCAGACGTCACGGAACAATGACGTGGCATGTAACAACGCCGGAGGCGTGTGGGAGATGTCCAGCTAGCCGATTAAGCTTAACAAAACAGTCACTCAACTTTGGAAATGTGACAAAACAGTCACTAAAATTATCGAAAAGTGACAAAATAGTCCTCTTGTTGTCATCCACGTTAGCATCACCTTTCATCTAAATAATATATTTAGAGCCATCTCCTATTAATATACAATCATCACCTGAAGTAATGAACAAATATATGGAAAGTATAATGAAATGAAACCAACAAAGAAAGAAAGAAGCAGACAAACCAATTTGAATGGTTGTATTTTGGATAGAGACATTGATGGAACATTGGATGTGAATGCCATCAGTGTTGGGGCTGTTTTCCGGAGCTTCAATTCTAAGTTGAGTGGCATGAATCAAAGTAGAGTCTTCGAATGCAATGTGCATTTGTGGGCTGTCTTCAAAGCTTAAACCTTTGATATCTACATTGTTGGAGTGTCCTATCATAAAACCCTATCAACACAACCAAGGAAAGTCTTATGCAATAAAACTGTGTGCATTTTACGTCAAAATATTTCTGCCATAGCGACTAAAAGCCTCAAACACTTACTGTTGGTTTTTGAAGTTGAGAAGCTTATTGGCAAAGAGCAATCAACATTTAGTGAAGTTTTACCAGAAAATTATGTAAAATCTTATGGGTTTGTGATACAATATAAAAAATTACCTTTTGGTTATCTTTGTAAGAATGTCTCCACCAATTATCTCCCTGCCCATTGATGGTACTAGATCCTTGAATGTGGAGGCCATCAAAATTCTGAAAGCCAATCCAATGGTGACAATCTGTATTGCATTCCCATGCAGAAGGTTTGGTTGGGGCTATGATTATCTCATCAATCTGCACCCCTAATAATGATTATAATTTTTTTATTGGCATTATTTTTGAATAATCAAATATTTTATATATATTAATTATGCTTTTAGCTATTATTTCAAAAAATATTAATTAATACAATTAATTGAAGTAAAACTATGTTGTATATTGAATATGAAAAAAGTTACTATAATTATTTATTAAATTTCTTATTTATAATATTTGGATTGATAAATAGGTTAGTATTTTTTAATTATGTTCAAAGGGCTAAATATCACGACAAATAAATTATAGTAAATAAAATTATATTATTTAAAAAAAATTAAACGTAAAAAATAATGTGTACCACATTAGACATTATAAACTAAGTAATATAAACGATAGGTAGGTGATCAATATTTTTTAAACTTTAATACAAATCAAGTTTAAATATATTTTTTAAAATTTTAAAATTTAAATATAAATAAAAATACAAATAATTTGACAAAATTCTGAACAAAACCCATGGATTTGCATGTAAAACTTAATATTAAGTAGTCTCAAAAAGGTGATGCTGATGTGGACATTAACTTTAGTGACTGTTTTGTCACATTTTCAAAGTTGAGTGACTGTTTTATTACACGTAATCGGCCAGCTGGATAGCTAACCCACACGCCTCTGACGCCGTCACATGCCACATCATTGTTCCATGACGTCTGTGACGGAAAACGTCAAAAAAGACCGTTTTGTCACATTTTCAAAATTGAGGGACTGAAATGTAAACCAGGTGACTGTTTGTTCCGAAAAATAAAAGTTGGGTGACTGTTGGTTTAATTTACTCATTATTTTATTGGGAGAGTTATAAAGCGACCTAATTACTACAACTAAAATTGAGCTAAAAGAGCTAGTAAATGCTGCCAAAAAAGTAATTTTTTAATATCATTTATTTTTTTTAATATGCTGGTATGATTACATGATGGTATCTATTTTTTTAACCTTTTGATAAAGCACACATACCTTGCACACACATGTGCTCGAACCCGAGATCTTTAGAATGAACAACATCCTCTTTACTACTGGAGACACTTGTTGGATTCTCATATTTTTTATTTTAATATCTAAATGAATTAATAAAGATTAAATCAAAAATTGATATTTTTATTGGTGAATTATAAATTATAATTAATACGATTCAAATTTAAATTATACTTAAAACGATAAACATGAAATTCGAAAATCGATAATTTAATCACATGCAATTTGAAAATGATTTCTGAGACAGTTGGCTGGTTGAATGCGGGAAGTTTGAAAGGAAAACAAACAATTTCCATAATTGTCTAATCTAACACGTCACTCATGTCTTCTGGATTTTACGCGAAAACCTTCTTACCGATCCTTATTTCTCTCCTCCATTGTTACTTTCATTCTAAACCCTTAACTGTACTTTACAGCCATCCATTCACCCTGAAATCCTGCCATTTTTATTTCTTAAAGTAAACGATCAAAACAACCCTCCCTCTAGAACCCCATCTTCATTCCCATTGATTTTTTCCTCTCTCGGTTTCTCACTCTTTATTCAGCACTCATATCCCAAATATTGTCTTCTGTTATTGATCATGTGATTGATCCTATCTTTCCCTTCTCTCTTATTTTACTTGTTGTTTTATTTTATTTTTTACCTTGTGAATGTATTCTTATTGGTATAATCCATTAAACTGTGTTGTTTGCTTGTTCTTTTACTCTCTTTTTCTTAATCTATATATTTATATTTGCAGATATGGCTGACGAGGTTAAGGAGAGGCATAATGAAGAGTTCGTCCTGGAAAGTGATGTTGAAGATAACGAGGACGACCTTGAAGAGAGCAAGGCAGGGGACGGCAGCAGTAGCAGCAGCAACTACAATAGTGATGATGACGGTGAGGGACGCCGGGGAGGTCCTTCCACCACTTTCACTTCACAGCAATGGCCTCAGAGCTTCAAGTAATGCCTTCCTTCTCTTAGTCATGCAGTGTAATTTTTTCCATGTATTTGGCCAGAACGTATCTAATGGTTATCCTAGAAAATAGGAAGGTGATAAGACCATCTCTCTATCCTCCTACCAAGAAAAGCCTATATCTTGGCACTTCACTTCATGCATATAAAAGTTAGAACTTTCATATACGTAAAGAATTGGTAACCATATAGCTTTTTTTCAAATCCTTCAAAAGCTGTGCCTCGGTTGGTTGATGTACCACCTGCACTTTTTAATTATCTTTTCTTGCTACTTTCTTTGTGGTTTTTACAGAGAGACAATGGATCCTTATACAATCACAGCATCACCAAGCTTTGGACTTATTGGGGGAATTTCAAATTTTAAACATTTTAGTTTTACCAGTCAGAAAAGTAATTTGGACCTGGATGGAAAGCTTCCTCTTCTGCCTGAAAACCGAAAGAGTTATTCTAAGGAATTTTTAGATAGCATCTCAATGGCACAGTCAACTTGGTCACAGAAACATTCATTTGCTAAGCAACTTACTGGAGAATTTCCCATAGCTTACGGATGTAGCGTGACCCAAACAGTCTTTAATTGTAAGCTATGTTGTTATCATGCTCTGTTTCCCTTATTTGTGATATGCTTGAGTGCTTTTAGTTTCTTTATGTCTATGCTTGAAAATAGTTGAGAACCTCTTGTCAAATGATCTAGAGGGAAATTTGCACGGTGTTGTCTAGTTACCTGTGCCAAATCATCTCTACTTGCTTCCTGGAAAAGCAATCTGACAATTCTTATAGTTTTTGTTGTTGGAATTTAAGAAATTGACAATTATTATCTGGATATGCCCTATGGTTTCAAAAGTTTTAACTTCATGATTTTTATTTTGTGATAGCAATAAATGTAATGGTTGGAGTTGGGCTTCTATCAACACCTCATACAATAGCACAAGGAGGCTGGGCAAGCCTGTTGGTCCTAATCTTTTTTGCAGTTGTATGTTGTTATACAGCTATACTCATGAAATACTGCTTTGAAAGCAGAGAAGGAATTGTATCTTACCCTGATATGGGTGAAGCTGCCTTTGGACGATTTGGACGCCTTTTTGTATCTGTGAGTTATTCTTAGCTTCTTGCTTTTAAGTATAATGAATATTTTGTCATGCAAGGATGGCTTTACTGACAATAGTTGGATGCTTTCCTAACTGTTTGTATCTGATACACATTGTTTATCCTCACAAGTCTGATTTGTAGTGGCAGTTTCAATTTGTCTTGCCTCTCTTCATTTCTAGAATATAAGTATTAAATTTTATTTCAATAATAATTTTTGCTGCATCTAACTATCAATAGTTATGTATATTATAATTTTGAAGTTGACTGAAAAATTAAAATTCAATTGCTAATACAGATTATTTTCATTTTCGTTTGGTTATAGCAAAATTCTCTAACACTGTATTTGTTGTGTTAATGCAGATTGTTCTCTATACAGAATTATATGTAAGCTCGTTTCTCTCATTTACTTGTTGAATTGTATGCTCCAACTTCTCTATCTAATTAACAAAAGTTTCATTTTTCCTGTACAGTCATATTGTGTGGAATTTATTATCATGGAAGGTGATAATCTTACAAGGCTATTTCCTGGAGTTTCTTTGGACTGGCCTTTTTTACATCTGGATTCAATGCATCTCTTTGCAATTGTAACTGCCTTGGTTGTTCTACCCACTGTCTGGTTAAAAGATATCCGTCTGATTTCATATCTTTCAGGTGCTGCAAAGTCGTTTCAAAGACGCTTGATGTAGTCAAGCATTTAAAAGATTGAAAATACTTATGATCTTACACCAGATTTCCCATTACTTATTTTGCAGCTGGTGGGGTTGTTGCAACATTGGTGATAGCTCTGTGTCTGCTATACCTTGGTGCAGCAGGTGGTGTTGGCTTCCATCATACTGGTAAAGCTGTTAATTGGAGTGGCATTCCTGTTGTAATTGGTGTATATGGATTTTGTCATTCGGGACACTCTGTGTTTCCTAATATCTATCAATCAATGGCTGATAAATCACAATTTAAGAAAGCAATGCAAATATGGTAAGGAAATCTGTTGTGGCTTGGAAGGATGTTTCATGTGCTTCTTTTATTCTGATTTCTGTTTCATATTTTTCTGCAGTTTTTTTCTGTGTATAGTATTGTATGGGGGTGTTGCAGCCATGGGTTACCTCGAGTTTGGTCAAAGCACATTGTCTCAAATAACTTTGAATATGCCACCACAAGCTTTTGTTTCTAAAATTGCATTGTGGACGACAGTAAGTATGAGGCTCTTCATTTCAATGGTCTTTTCAGAGAGAGATAGGTTTGTTGTTGTTTCTAAGTTGCCTTTATTGTTGTGTTGCAGGTTATCAACCCACTCACAAAATATCCTTTTGGTTGTATATATTAGAATTTGGAAAATAAATGAATGTTTCATATGTTCTGAATTTCTTTTCAATATACCAATATTTTTCCTTGACATTAAACAAATATGCATTGTTGTTGATCCCCTTGGCGAGGAGCATAGAGGAACTGCTACCAGCTCATGTTGTAGATAGTTTATGGTGTTTCTTTCTTCTTAGAGCGCTACTTGTCTTTTCTACCGTCAGTGTTGCATTTGTCATGCCTTTCTTTGGTAAGTTTTGGAATTTGCTTTCTCTCAACGCTCTAGATTTAGTTATGTTTCATACTTCATGATGCAGTTTATCATAGAAGCTATTAGGCAAACTTAAACTCTTTTATATTCTAGGATCAATATTTGTATTCCATATCTTCATTTTTTTCTTTATTGTTCGCCAAAAGTATTTACGAAGCTTAAATATGTGAAAAACTTTTTTACTTAATACAGTGCATGTAATCATTAGTGTTTTGTTCTTTTAAATCTTGCTAAGTATTTACGAGCAACCAGAATATGCTTGAGTAAGGAGTTGAACTGGCCAAGCCTAAGTTAGGCAAGCCAGCAATTGTCTGGACAGTTGATCAGATTTGGCTTCTCTGGACTGTACTGTGTTTTGCTGGACTAGTCCTTCCTAGGTGGATCCGTACTGAGTGGAGCCAGGTCCTGTCTTGGCAAGCCAAATCTATGGTTTAGTAGCTCCAATCTGGTTCTGTGGTCAACTCTTCTAGCTGGCTTAATGATCTTGTATGGTCATGATACCAGCTTGATTATTTGTGGAGTAAAAGAGGAATCATCTGCAAAGATCTTTTAATAGGCTAGGAACAGTAGTCGGTGGCATGAGCTTGTACAATAGGACAAACCTGCAAGGACCTTTCACTAGGCTAGGAACACTCACACAAGAAAGCTGTAGTCCTTGTTTCAAAAATATTGAATCATTCTTATGCAGTCAAACATTTTAGCATGCTTAACTAGTTACTTCTGTCAGCTCTTCTGTTGTAGTACAAAGAATAACTATCTATTGAAATCTTCTTGTCAAGTACCACCTCTACAAGCAATCTAATGAGTGGAACTCGATTAATTTGGTAGGGTTAAGTATGATGCTAAAATTTAAGCACCAAATTAACTTTCAAAATACATTTTAGTAATAACATTGTCACAATTTTTGCCAACAAATTTGGGAGTATGATTGTACAATGATTTGTAACAGATATATCTATGTAATTTTTGGTAGCTTCAGCTAAGTTCTTAATAATTTATTATTTTCATACATTTCATTAAATTTATTACAAGAATTCTATGATTTATATGCAACATTGATCTCAGGTCTTCTGATGGCTTTAATTGGTTCTGTTCTAAGCTTCATGGTGGTAAGTACTGTGTTCTGTTTATTCAAATATTAGAATGGAAAAACCATTTATGGAAAGCTTCATTGAAGGTAGTGAAACAGAAAATGAACTTATCTTTTGTAAGGACAACCTAATTTTCTATATTTTCAGGCTATAATAATGCCAGCACTATGTTTCATAAAGATTGTCGGAAGAAAAGCTTCAAGGACAGATGTAAGCAGAATCAACTTGTTACATGCATTTATGCTTGTTTTCTTTTTCTTTTTTCAAAAGTAGAACACTTGTTACTTAGCATGGTTGATGCTAGCAATGTTGGCAGCAGAGCACGAATATAATGACCTCATGTACATACATCTACACAAAAAATGAAACATACGCATACACATACAGATGTACATCTAAATGTGAGTGCATCTCTTATCGCGTCAGCTGATAGCTGATCGGCTGAAGTAGATTTTAGGTTTGAGGTTTTATATTAACTGAGGTTTTCTGGAATAAGGTGAGCTGTTGGTTCCATTAATTCCAAGTTGTAACAGTTCAGTGAATGCAATGTTAATACTGACTTCTAAAATTTGATACTAAAGCATATAGTGTTCTTTTCTGTTGTTCGTCTCTTATATGAGAGCCCTTGTTGAGAAATTACATTGTGTTTAGTATGAAGTCAAGCTGTACCATGCTTAGTGATCTTTTTGGGTTGCTTAGTCTTCATTTTGATTAGCTTTATATGCACATATACCTATATACTTGCTTATTTTGCTGTCATTAAACAAAGCTTTTTAACATGTAAACAGATTGTTTTGAGTGCAACAGCAGCTGTAATCGCCATCATCTGTGCTATTTTTGGGACATATTCTGCATTGCAAGGGATTGTGAACAATTACTAACACCTAGAGCATAGCTTCCTGCTGGTTTCCCATATGTAGATTGTCATCATGGGGTTGCTCATTCTTCCTGCATCGACTTTCTGCTGGGAAAATGGATTTTTCAGTCCCTAGCTGCCTGGATAAATTTAGTTCCAGATACATTATCATAATGCATTACAGAATATTAGGATTAAGACATGCTCTTGCGCATGTTACAGTGGTGATTGCTTTGATGTTCCCCTCTCATTCCGTCATATTTTATTTTAGTTTTAAGGCCTTAGAGTTCCTGAATGGTCCTGAAAAACAAAAAAGGAAAGTGTCCAACTGTTGACTTTCATATTCTCTCCCTTTTTGTATGCCAAACCCAGCTTTTGGATCTGATCATTATATAAAAACATCATATTTCAGTTTTATCAGTCAATGATACAAATATGTCAATTTTATTTTAGTTCGGGTTTTTGCATTTTGTTTTTGCTAAATGTTAAATGTTATGTGAGTTTTCGTGTTAAATGTTATTTAGTGTTTGGAAAGTAAATTTATAATTAAATTTGAGTGTATTTATTTGTAATTATACGGGTGTGGTATGTTTGGGTAATAATATTGAATTGCGTATAAATGAAACAAGGTTTAGTGATAAATTTAGACACTAACGTTTGCATATTTTATAAAAAAGGTTTTAATTGTATTTTTAATTTTATTTTGTTATCCATCTTTGTTTTTTTTTCAATTTATTTTTTTCTAACAGATTTAATGATTAATTTAAGGTTTCAATCTATCTTTTATTTCCAAAAATTTTAATTTTTCATAAGTTTATTTATTGAGGAATTTTTTTACCGAGTTAATCTTTTTAGATAATCAGTTTATTTTTTTAAATTAAGGAGTTTTTTTTATTTAATGTATTATTTTTTATTTTTCCCATATAATTATTTTATTGGGTTGCTTAAATAATAAATTACATCTCATTAAAAATATTTCACATATGAAATATCACATCATTCTCGTTAACTTTTTTAATGGTACTTTCATTAAATTTGTTAGAAAAAAACATATTGAAAAAAGAACAAAGATTAATGGCCAAAAAAGGTTCAAAAATATAATTAGGATTATTTTGACAAACCATGCAAATGTTAGTTGTTAGTATTTTTATTAAGTCATGAAACAACTCAACTATACTTTCCAATTCTTTGAGTATTGAAATACTTACGTGGGTAATTACACTTAAATTCAATTAGCCAATGACTTTTCGAATACTTATATATGATTTAACTTTAAATGAGTATCTTTTATACAAGTTATGAAAAATATATTATAAGCATAAACATGTATGAGTACTTCGGATGATTATGACAAAAAATCTAAAAGAAATATTTATAAAAATAATTTATGTATATTTTATAAAATTATAAAAAAATTAATTTTATTTAAATCTTAAAAGATTTTTAAAGTTATGGCTAAAAAGAATATTCTAAAAAACAATGTGTGTGATAAAAGTGTTACAAGAAGTGTTATTATATACTTATCTATAAAAAAATTATAGCAAAAAAAGTTATCGGTAATAACTTATTCATGGATAAAACTTAAATCGTATTGCAGGGTACAATACCATTTGAGAGAATGGAATCAAATATATGAAAAAGAGACGGCTAGCAAACTATTTAATTTGAGACATATAAAGAAAACTATAGATGTGCCTTCGAGTACCAAGTCACCTATGTCTCAAGTATCTGTAAAGAAAACTGTATGGAAATGAGCTAGTCTCTAAAGTACATACATCCTATTACATTATCACCACATCATAACATGTACAATAACCACAAAGCATGATACAACCACAAGCATAATGTAATGCACCTATACTCCAGCACACCAACACAGTGAAGAGGTTCTCCAAAACCCCTTCCTAACCAATCGTCACCAATCACAGTGTGGTTTTATTATTAGTCGTTTGAAGGGGTGATAACCACGTCTTCCATCGTACAACCCAACCTATGAGTACACAATGGTATGATCACATATATATCTTAGTCCCAATCTCAATCTCAATCTCAATCTCATGATATTATTTATATATCAAAGTTCACAGTATTTTATAACATTATATTAAGTTAATCACATTCCAATAGGCATGCATGACAATATCAACATGCTTTAACATAGCTCAAAACACAACCATACCATTTTCACAACATAATATAAATCAACACATTGATATCATATCTCAATATCATCATAAAATATCACAACACAAAACATCACATGCGATGGGATATGTCGCAGTTAGAAATACACCTCTAGAAAACTGAAACTCTAATGACTTGGAGGTCGTCTACCACGCACTGATCTAGCTCCGGATCTAACAGGATTAGAACCTACGAACACAAATTCTACGTTAGAACTATTCTTAAGCCACCAACTAAAAATAACACTAAACCAAAATACTCATGTGTAGCTCTCGAAATTGGTGCAGGAGCAGGTAGCACAGGTGGAGGAGGAGGTAAGTCGTCGGCCTCGGAGTTGTAATCACCTAAAAACAAATATCTCACATTAGTTTCCTCATATAAAACTTCTAAATAACTCTAAGTACAAAATTAAGAGTAAAGCAGCTAAAATGAAGCTTTTGGGTTTCAATTCGACGAAATGGATAGCGGAAACGGACTCAGGATGTCGACAAATGGCAAGGTAGGGTTTCTCAAAAAAGTCAATGGTCAACCCAAAAAGTCAACTATCGACGGTCCGGTCAAAGTCAATGGTTTAGGTCGGGTTGGTCAACGGGTCGGGTTATTGGGTCGGACCGATTGGATGTTAAGGTTGGTTTGGGTCAAATGGGTTTAAAGGTTTGGTTTAGGGTTTGGGCTTAGGTAATTAAGAGCCCATTTTCCTCAACTTGCAACAAAGGAAACTAGGGTTTGAAGACTCTAACAGCGCCACCACATCCCACCGTCGAACGATACAAGCTCGTCGAACTATCACGAAAATGTAACCAACACAGAAATCATAACACGATTTTAATGGCTCACCCACAAAATGATGACAGAATGAACGACAGAGGAACGATGGCCCAAAATTGAATGTTTTTCCCTCCGTTTCTCACAAACGGCAACGGTAAAGGGCGGTTGGTGCGAGGGGTTTTAATCGCAAGGTAATGAGGAAGATTTTGATGGGAGCAATAATGAGTACGGACGACGGCAAGGGCATGATCGGAGCTTCATCGAAAAGAGGTGAGAAGGGAGAGCAAAGGGAAAAAATCAGCAGAGAGAGAAAGCACAAGGGAGAAGAAAAGGCACCCAAAGAGAAAAAGGGGTTTTATACCCAACAAAGTGGGGTATTTACTCAGAGTTCCCTAGACAGTTCTAGGGTTTTTGATTTGACCCAGAAGCTTTACACGCATCACAATTAGGTCCCAAAATTCCTAAATTGACCATAAAGTTTTATCTAAAGTTCGAGTAAGTCCGAAATTTTACTGAATTTACGTAATAGACCCCTAAATTCTCAAAATTTACTAATTTAGTCCTTATAATAAAATTAGGGTGTTACATAAGTAGTATTTGAAAAGTCACCAAGTAATTGGATTTGGGTGTAATTGCTTGTAACTGCTCAAGGGTGTCATATTTGAGTAACCATTGTACTTGATCAGTCCCACCAAATTGGGTGTACTTGAAGCACCCCAATTACACTTTCCAACTCTTAGGGAGGGTGAGAATTGGAGTAATTGGACAGATAATTACACCCAAATCCAATTTCAAAAAAATATTTTTATACAAGTTACAAAAATTTATATTATAAGCATGAACATGTTTTAGTGTTTGAGATGGTTATGAAATGGATTTTCTTATATTATAAATCCTAAAAACTTTCTATTGTTTTGACAAAATGTTATAACTGTTATAAAAGTGTTTTGATATATATATATATGGTTAAGTATGGACATGACTTGTTTACGTGTTAATGCTATATATTATAAAAATAATATACTTATTCGTTAAAAAATATTATAGTTTTTTTTATCATAACTTATTTATAAAAAGTAACTTTCTAAAGTTACGAAAAAAAATTATATTATTTATAAAAAAAATATTAGGGAAGTTTTGGACAATTTATAAAACTCTTTTTATATAGCATAAAATTTATGTTACTTTTATTTAATTTACATATTATAAAAAGATATGTGACCTTATAAGTCTTTTTACAAATTAAGTTTATATAAGTTTTTATAATTAAAGTTATAAATTATTTGGACAGTGAACCCAAATATTAGAAGGTTAATGCTAATTATGAAAAAAAATTTGCACCATATCGTTGTGCATGATACCATTTGAGAGAATAGTGACAGACACAAGTACTATAAATAGCTCAAAAACTCTTTAGTTTGAGACATTCAAGACTTCGCAATGTGGTTGAGAAGACATTTTTTGTTCTAAAAAATATTTTCCATATTAACATCATCTTAGTATAACATAAAAAAAGGTTAGATTATATTAGCATATTGCAAATTTCATAACTTCAATCATAGGTTGAATTGAGATGATCCATACTTCTAGAGTACATAGAAGAAGGAAATCTTGACAATCTTAATTATGCAAATTCAAATTCGAATGATAATAACCTCAATCAAGGACAAATAAATAATGATAAGAAACATATGTTAAATATTAAAAAAGAAATAATCAAACAAATATGTTATAAAATAATTAGATAAAATTGCATATGATATTTTTTTTTGCTATTTTTTTAGTAATAATGTTTACAACTATTTTTTTATACTAACATAATATATATGATGGTTTGATTTAAATTTTGTTACTTTCTTAGAATTTTTTATCTTACTAATAATTTTTATAGTAATTAATATTTTTAAAAATATAAGTTATGTAGTTATGTAATTACAATTTGTACTATTAAACATGACATAAAAAATTACAATGTAATTACACTATATCAACCAAACACGTCTAGAGAATTATATTTCTTTGTAATTACAAGAGAATGTAATTATTGCCCTAATAATTACACTTTCATTCAATTACATTATGCTATCTAAATAAACTCTAAAATTGTTGGAAATATAATTTGCTGCAAAACAAGTTTGTTAGCACTGGTTGGAAAAGATTAATAATTAAATATAAAATCAGAAATTCCTGTGCCGTGGTAAATCTACTGCCTTAGAAACGAATTCGCCCTGATCGGTGTAATCGCGTAGTGGACGTAGTCTCCCAAGGTTAACACAGTCCTTCAATATTTGTACACCCAAATATGGAAGATGGAACTCAATTGGTGCTGCTCTTCTCGAGAAATCACAGTAGGAACAATTCCCAGGAAAGCTTGGAGGGGTCACAATCGGTCCCGCTTAAAACCCAAACTCCTAGACAGAATTTTTCTCTAAAGTGATTAAGGAATAAAAACCGACTAATTTATAAAGAAAACACAGAGAGTGGGGAAGAGGAATTTCTTAGAGAGAATTGCTTTCTATTTTTTGGTGTGAAAAAATGAGGAAACTAGTCCTCTATTTATACTAGTAACTGGAGGGCAAAATGGTAAAAAAGCATGGATACTTTTGTAAAAAACTCACAACTACCCCTTCACAAAATCCTCAAAATCCCTCTAAATCTTCAAATAATTTGCATTATCAACAATCCCCCACTAATGGAAAGTAGTTTGAATTTTTTATTTATTTTGTAAACACGAGAAATTTAGTTAAAAAGTGAGAAGAGCAACGATGAAATTAATTGCTTAAGCACTAGTATCTTGTGGATTTGAACTAGTACATAGTGAAATAAGTGATTATTCTCTTTAACAAGTGAACGAATCTCGAACTTGTTAAGATACGAGTTAACTCATGACACACAACTAAACTCGGATCCAATTTGAAGTTCCGTGATAAATCAATAATTTTTAGCTAATGTACCTCGAGATGCTAGTAAGTGCTCTAGAAAAATAGCCCAAAAATGATTTCCATAGAAGGTGGCTACTCCTTCACACTTACGTAGGTGATTTCATCAAGTACATCTCAATATAAACCATCCGTATCAGGATTATGAAATCATTAAGAACTTTTATTAAGCTCATCCTCTCAAATTTAAGTTCGGTGAATTCATCAAGTCCGTCTCAATAGGACCACCCAAAATCTGGGATATGAACTCATTAAGAATAATAAATTCAACCTCTCAAGTCGGTGAATTCATTAAGTCCGTCTCAATAAGACCACCCAAAATTTGGGCTATGAATTCATTAAGAGTAAAAAACTCATCCTTATTCATGTACATCATTCACCATAAGGATAGGTAAAATGTACACTATGAGTCTTTCCATTGTTTCATTTGACCACATTGAACTTAGATACTAAGTTGGGTATCCACCGTGAGTTCCTCAACCATTGAGCTTAAGACCCATCCCTCTCGACGAATCAAGAACCATTTTCCTACTTAACTCTTTGGTTAGTGGATCAGCTAGGTTCCTTTCAAACCTCACGTACTCCAAGGCAAGAACTCTATTTTTTATTAAATGCCTCACAGATTCATGTCTTATCCGAATATGTCTCTTCTTACCATTGTAACCTTGTCTCTTAGCAACACAAATTGCGGCTTGCGAGTCACATAATAAAGATACGAGAGGTATTGGTTTTTCCCATAAAGGAATCTCTGCAAGTAGATTCCTAAGCCACTCGGCCTCTTTCCCAGCTAAGTTAAGGGCTATAAATTCTGATTCCATCATGGAGCGAGCAATACAAGTCTGTTTAGTAGACTTTCACGAAATGGCTGCTCCACCCAAAGTAAAGACATAACCACTTGTAGAACTTACCTCATCATTATCAGTTACCAAGTTTGCATCACAAAAGCCTTCAAGGACAGCAAGGTAACCGACAAATTCTAATTCCCAAGATGAAGTACCTTTAAGGTATTTAAGCAAATGCTTTAGAGCATTCTAATGTTCATTGCTCGATTATGGGTATACCTACTTAGTCTACTAACTGCATAAGCAATGTCTGGTCGAGTGTAGTTCATCAAGAACATAAGACTTCCAATAATCTTTGCATACTCTAATTGAGAAATACTGTTCTCTCTATTTTTTAACAGTTGTATGCTAGAATCATAAGGAGTTCTCGCAGGGATTACATCAAACCTATTAAATCTTTTTAACACTTTTCTATATAGTGAGATTGATTTAATGAATAACCCTTTTCTGATTTTGTAACTTTAACTCCTAAGATTATATCTACCTCTCCCAAATCTGTCATTTCAAATCTAGTAGATAAGAAATTCTTGGTTTTATTAATGACTTTTATATTAGGACTGAAAATTAACATGTCATCTACATATAAGCTTATGATAACACGAATGGTAGAGACTTTAGTCACAGGAGAGTATGTATCAAAATAACCTACTCCAAATTTCTAAGTAAATCCTTTAACCACTAGCCTTATCTTATACTTTTGTATTGACCCATCAGGTCTAAGTTTCTTTCGAAAGACCCATTTATTACTAATAGGTTTAAAACCTTTAGGCAAATCTACTAAATCTCAAGTGTGATTAGACTTAATAGATTCAAGCTCATTATTAATAGCATCTCTCCAAAAATTAGCATCTATTGAATTTATGGCTTCATCGTAAGTTTTTGGATCCTCATCTATAAAAAAAGTATGAGCAATAGAATCATTTATTAAATTTAAATCATTAACTTCAGTTATGAAAGAAGTAAGAAAATCAGGTCCGAAGCTAGTGACATTCCTTTGTCTTTTACTTCTTCTAGGTTCCACATCATCATTAAGAATATCTCTATTGTGTGTATTACAAGAAGAAATATGCTCATCTAATTGTGTCTTATTATTTGCAACTGATTTCTTTAGAGGAAAAATATTTTCAAAGAAAACAGCATCTCTAGATTCACATATGGAATAATCATGCAAAGACATAAATCTATATGCAGCACTGTTCAAAGCGTAACTAACAAAAACAGCATTAACAGTTTTAGACCCAATAGAGTTCTGTTTAAAAATAGGTATGTCTACTTTTGCTAGGCACCCCCACACTTTCAAGTATTTTAGATTAGGGATATAACCTTTCCACAATTCGTATGGGGAACAAACTAATTTTTTATGAGGCACTCTATTAAGGATGTGATTCGCAGAAAGTACAGCCTTCCTCCACATATAATTAGGTAAACCAGAGCTAAGTAGTAAAGCATTAATCATTTCTTTTAGAGTTCTATTTTTCCTTTTAGCTATACCATTTTGTTGTGGAAAATAGGGGGTGAAAAATTCATGTATGATTTCGTCTTTCTCACAAACCTTTTTAAGGAAGTTAGTGCCATATTCGCCCCTCTATCGGATCTAAGACGTTTTATTTTTCTATCAAGTTGGTTTTCTACTTTCGCTTTATAACAGAGAAATGTTTGTTCAGCATCATCTTTTGTTCTTAAAAGATAGATTTTTGTATACCTAGAGTAGTCATCTACAAAGGTAATATAGTAGCTTTTTCCATTTTTACTTTCTATGTTTCTAAAGTCTGCTAGATCAGTATGAACTAATTCCAAAAGTTCAGTTTTCCTATTAGTGATAGGATTTAAAGAAGGTCTAGCATGCTTGGCTTCAACACATATTTCGCATTTATTGAGGCTACTACTATCTAGATTAGGCAACAAATTCATTTTTACAAGCTTCTTCAGAGAATGTATATTTACATGCCCTAATCTAGAATGCCACGTATCAAACGATTCAACAATATAAGCGGAAGAGATGACTTTATTATTATTATTAAACATAGTCTTAATCACAAATAAACTCCCACATAAATAACCTTTCCCTACATAATCCCCATTTCGGGAAAGTACAAGTTTATTGGATTCAAATATTAGTTTAATACTTGCCTTATTTAATAGACCACCACTAATCAAATTTCTACGAAGGGCAGGTACATACAGAATATTATTTAATGCCAAAGTTTTACCAAAGGTGAGTTTGAGTAAGATTTTTCCTTTACTGAGTACTTTCGAAGTGCTTGAATTGCCCATGTTGACCTGTTCACCTTTAGTTACATTTTCAAATTCGGTGAACATTTCTCTATTGGCACAGAAATGTTTTGAGGCGCTTGTGTCTACAATCCACTCGGTGTTATTTTCGACCAAGTTTACTTCGGAAACCACAACAGCTATAACGTCATCTGGATTTTCAACCACATGAGCTTGTGGTTTATTTTCATTCTGGCAATCAGAGCATTGGTAACATTGATAAGTTTTGTGTCCGTCTATGCCACACACGTAGCACTTCACGTGGTTGTTGGGTTTATTGGTTTTCCCAGATTTCTTGAAGGTGATAGCCTTCTTATTCTAGAATTTTATTGCCTTCTTAAACCTCCCAACATCTTTATTCCTGTTGAATTTAGAACTAGAAACAGATTCGACAAAGTTAGCTTTTAAAGGAAATTGACTTGAGGTAACTAGAGCCTTATCTTTGAGACGATTGACTTCCTTAATCTTCATATGGCTGATTAGTTCTTCCAAAGGGATGTCTCATTTTTTGTGCTTTAAAAGATTTTGGTAATCAGACCACGATTTCGATAGCTTCTCAATCAAGACATTTGCTTAAAGAATCTCACACATCTTCATACCTTCTTCCAGGATATCCGAAACCAACTTCTTGTAGATATGGACTTGATCCATAATCGGCTTATCATCGGTCATCTGGAATTTAAGCCATTCACCAACAACATATTTCTTAACCCAGCATCATCCATATTTCTTCTCCAAAGTATCCCAGATGGATTTGGCAAATTTATTTTTGACAAACAAGTCAAAGAGGTTGTTAGCCATATGACTTAACATGTGACCTCTTACCATTTTGTTATTTTTTTCTAACTTAGATTTTGAAGCAGCTGCATTTGGTTCTTCTAAGGCAGTGGTAGCATCTCCAGGTTTCTCAGTGACAGGTGGATCGAAAAGGACATAGTCAACTTCAAGTTGTTCGAAGAAGATGACCATCCTTTGAGACCAACAACGATAATTAATCCCATCGAGAGGTTCGAGCTTGGATAGATCAGGGATAAATTTGTTTATCAATGTAGACATGTTTAAGCAGGAATTCGTTTCTAAATTGTTGGAAATATAATCTGCTGCAAAGCAAGTCTGTTAGCACTGACTAGGAAAGATCAATAATTAAATATAAAATCAGAAATTCTTGTGCCGTGGTAAATCTATTGTCTTAGAAATGAATTCGCCCTGATCGGTGTAATCGCGTAGTGGACATCATCCCTCAAGGTTAACACAGTCCTTCAATATTCGTACACCCGAATATGGAAGATAGAACTCAATTGGTGCTGCTCTTCTCCAAAAATCACAATAGCAACAATTCCCAAGAAAGCTTAGAGGGGTCACAATCGATCCCGCTTAAAACCCAAACTCCTAGACAGAAATTTCTCTAAAGTGATTAAGGAACAAAAACCGACTAATTTATAAAGAAAACACAGAGAGTGGGGAAGAGGAATTTTTCAGAGAGAATTATTTTCTGTTTTTTGGTGTGAAAAAATGAGGAAACTAGTCCTCTATTTATACTAGTAACAAGAAGGCAAAATGGT
This sequence comes from Gossypioides kirkii, assembly GCA_005610355.1. Lineage (NCBI taxonomy): Eukaryota > Viridiplantae > Streptophyta > Magnoliopsida > Malvales > Malvaceae > Gossypioides > Gossypioides kirkii. The sequence goes on from CP032245.1 coordinate 27,155,934, forward strand.
AAAAAACCATGGGTAATTTTGTAAAAAACCCACAACCACCCTCCACAAAATCCTCAAAATCCCTCTAAATCTTCAAAAATTACAGTAATTTAATTAGCTTTTTTATTTAAAATAAAGTAATTTAACTAAAATTTAAAATTTTAATATTAAAGTGATAAAAATATATTCAAATGAATAAAATAAATAAACGTTAGACACTAAATTCATTTACATGTTCTTTTAAATTGAAAATTTTTATTCGGAGAAATTGCTTGTGAAAGAACGAATTTTAAAAAGTTTGGTTTGAAAAAATATGCCTTCAATAGTTGTGAAAAAAATGTGGTTTAATTTATATTAAACATAAATTTGGAAAGTATAATGAATTTCATGTGATGGTATAATGGTCAATGATATTTATTATTTTAGACGTGATTTAAGTTCGAGTTATGTTTGTTGTTTGGGTTTTGCCCTATTATTATAATTCACCAAAAAAATTGAAAAGTATAATATAAGATAGTTTTAAAATTTTTTACAATTTTAATTTGAAAAAGGTTGAAAAAGCTATTGTCTTGAAAATTTTTTCTAAGGTAATAGTGGGTTTAAAATTGTTTTTAACAATAAAAAATAAGACTAAAAATTAGTAAGAAAAAATAAAAAAAATATTGTAATATATAATTTTCTTATTTGATTTTGGTGTCACAGTGGCTCAATAATAACATTGCAATGAGGCTATTGAGCACACCAAAATACAAATCATTTAAAATCATTAAGACCACATATTATGAAGTGGCTTTAAACAATTGAATTACTCAAAATATAGACACCAAGTTATTAATTTTATGTACACTCAGCTTCGCAAGTTTGCTTCAATATTTGATTGTCTCCTGGTAAAAGCTAGAAGCAATTCGAGGGAGCTCAAACTTGCCGAGTGAATTTCTTTGATCAAATCTTTCAATACTCATGATTTTTCCTTCTACTTTTTTCTCAAATTGATGTGTTTTGCAAAATGACAAAGTACATGAAAATATAAGTGTTAAAATTGAACGTCGACAATGAAAAAATATTTCAAAGAAAACGAAAAAAAAATAAAACACACAGATTTTACGTGAAAAGTTTTTTGGAAAAAATCACGGGTAGATGAGAAAAAATTCACTAATGTCAAAAATCGAATGATTACAAGAGGAGACGAATACGCCTATTTATAGGTTGAAAAACCTTATTTTAATCAATAACTAATAGAAGTAACGTAGTAAGGTTGAAACATATTACTCTAATCAAAATAAAAGAAGTATAGCTCTATATGAATTTTACTTTTATTTTATTTTACCGTTGTATTTTATTTTAACAAGAATTCTAGTCACTCAATTTTAACAATATCCATCTTGACACGAATTCTCAACAAACAAGTTCTTCACCACGAAGTCTCAACGAACAAGTTATCCACCTCTTCCACGAAACCCCTTAAGGGGTAATATTCAACAATGAACACCAACTAAGCCCAAGCGATGCTCAAACATGGTTATAGAAAGTGACTTAGCCATCATACCTGCAGGATTTTCATGAGTACTAACTTTGCTCACAACAACATCTCCACGAGTAATAACATAACGTACAAAATGATACCGAACATCAATATACTTTGTTCTCTCATGAAACATTTGATCATTCGTAAAGAAGATGACACTCTGACTGTCACAAAATATTGTACTGATATGAAGGTCTTTATTGAGTTCACCAAAGAGTCTTTTTAACCAAATAGTTTCTTTACAAGCCTCAGTAATCGCCATGTACTCAACTTCAGTGGTAGACAAAGCAACTGTAGTTTGCAAAGTGGCTTTCCAATTGATTGCGCAACCTTAATTGTAAAGATTGTGAGAGATATTTTTTTTATCAAGGCCTCTAGCAAAATCAACATCAACATACCCAATGACTCCATCTCTAGTTCTTCCAAACTGTAAGAAAACATTAGTAGTATCTCGTAAGTATCTCAAAATCCACTGAGCTACTTTCTAGTGTTCTTTACCAGGATCCGCCATGTATCTACTAACTGTATTGACTGCATATGATAAATCTGGACGTGAGCAAACCATAGCATACATGAGAAATCCCACTGCACTAGAATATGGAACACGTGACATGTAATCAATCTCATTATCTGATTGCGGAGACAAAGCCAATGAAAGTCTGAAGTGGGCTGCAAATGGAGTACTAACAAGCTTGGCACTTTGCATATTGAACTTGCAAAGAACTTTCTCAATGTACCGTATCTAACTTAGGTACAATTTACATGATTTTCTATCTCTAAGAATCTCCATTCCAAGAATCTTTTTTGCTGCTCCCAAATCTTTCATCTCAAATTCTTCACTAAGTTGGGGTTTAACCTTTCTTATCTGTCTTTTATCTTTGGTTGCTATCAACATATCATCAACATAAAAGAGTAGATATACAAATGAACCATAATTATTCTTCTTAAAATAAACACAATTGTCGAAGCTGCTTCTTTTGAAATCATGGGTAGTCATAAAAGAATCAAACCTCTTGTATCACTACCTTGGTGACTGTTTCAAACCATAAAGGGCCTTTTTCAATAAGCAAACATAGTCCTCCTTTTTTAAGACTATAAAACCCTCTGGTTATTGCATGTAAATATCTTCCTCAAGTTCTCCATACAAGAATGTTGTTTTTACATCTAACTGATTAATCTCCAAATCATACATGGCCACAATACCAATTAAGGCTCGAATTGAACTATGTTTCACAACTAGAGAAAACATGTCTGTGAAGTTTACATCGGGAACCTGATTGTAACCGTTTGCAACAAGCCTTGCTTTATATCTGTGTTCTTCAATTCCTAAAATCCCTTCTTTCCTTTTGAACACACATTTACAATGAACAGCCTTTTTTCCCTTCGGAAGCTTTACTAAGTCTCATATTTTATTCTTATGGAGTGATTCCATCTCTTCTTGCATAAAAACCATCCACTTTTTTAAGTCTTCACAGTTAAATGCCTCGGAATAAGTAGATGACTTTTGATTTGCATCAATATCTTCAGCCACGTTTAAAGCATAAGCCAATAGATCAATCTCGACGTACCTCTTCGGAGGTTTAATTTCTCTTCTAAGTCTATTTTTGGCAATAGAATATTATGGCGAAGGAGTGGCTCTATTCTGAATTTCTGTACTAACTTGAGGAGTGGACTCTATTGTAGATACTGGATCAATTTGAAGCTCTATCTGCTTTTGTTGTTCTTTATTGGAAGAGTCTTTAAGATATAAGTTATGTAGCATAGCAGTTTCATAAAAAACAACATCTCTGCTAATCACAAGTTTTCTATTTTCAGGACACCATAACTTATACCCTTTTACACCACCTTATAACCAAGAAAAACACATTTAATGGATCTTGATTTCAATTTTCCATTATCAACTTGAGCATATATGTAGGACATCCAAACATCTTTAAATCTGAATAATCAGCAGGCGTACCAGACCATACCTCTTATGGAGTCTTTTTCTTAATGGCAACGGATAGAAATCGGTTGATCAAAAAAATGCAGTAGAGGCTACTTCAGCCTAAAATGACTTCGGTAAATTAGCATTCGATAGCATACACGAACCTTCTCCATGATCCTTTTGTTCATTTATTCTGCAACGCCATTTTGTTGTGGAGTATGACAAACTATCAAATGTCTCATGATCCCTGCTTATTTGCACAATTCGTTAAACTCATCAGAACAAAACTTTAAGTTATTATCTGTACGGAGGTGTTTTATATGTTTTCCTATCTGTTTCTCAACCATAGTTTTCCAAGAATTGAATGTAGAAAACACATCGCTCTTCTGCTTCAGGAAGAACACCCAAACTTTTCTAGAAAAATCATTAATAAGAGTTAGCATATAATTAGCTCCACCTCTCGAAGGCACTTGGGATGGTCCCCAAAGATCAGAATGAATATAATCCAACATTCCCTTCGTGTTATGGGTTCCTCTGGTGAATTGAACTCTCTTTTGCTTCCCAAAAACGCAGTGCTCACAAAACTTCAATTTGCTAATGCCTTGCCCATCAAGAAGTCTTTTTTTTCTCAATTGTGTCATGTTGTTTTCACTCATATGCCCTAGACGCATATGCCAAAGTTTAGTAACATCATCATCTGGCAAGGAAGAGGAAGCGACTGCTATATAACCAGTAATAGTTGAACCTTGCAAGACATATAACTTGGCAGTCTTTCTCTACCCTTTCATCACAATGAGGGAACCCTTACTAATCTTTATAACCCCACTTTCAACTATGTACCTGTATCCTTTAGAATCAAGGGTACTTAACGAAATCAAATTCCTCTTCAATTCTAGTACATGTCGAATGCCACTAAGTGTTCTGACAACTCCATCGAACATCTTAATTTTAATTGTGACAAAACTTGCGATTTTACATATGGAAGGTGCAACAAGAATTGAGGATTCACTCCTTGGTCACTTTAAAATTATCGACAGAAGCAACTAGGAGTTCACCATCACTGTAGCCTTCTACTACATCAGCTTCACCAGATTGTTCTGGTTTTTTCCCTTTTGATTCTTTGCCTCCCTTTTGATTTTATTTTGCAACTTGTAACACTCTTTCTTAATGTGCCCTTTCTTCTTGTAGAACTTACAATTTTTACTTCTGTTTGAAGATTTCTATCTACCTTTAGATTTACTGTAGGGATTTGATTCCTATGTCCTCTCATGATTATCATCAATATTTCGTTCTTATCTCCCACGAATAGTGAAACCCTCTCCCTGATAGTTAGATCCAGCCACAAGATGCCTTATCTTGTCATACGAGGCTAAGGAAGCATAGTCTTCATCCATTGTTAGAGATTCGCGACCATACAAGATTGTATCTCTAAAGGTTAAATAAGATGGTGGCAACAAACAAAGGAGAATTAACCTTAAGAACCTCCATGACCTCCAAATTTGAGATAATTTCTTTAAACACATTCAAGTGTTCGTGTACAAAAGCACCTTCCTCCAAATGATGAGAATAAAGGCGCTGCTTCATATGTAATTTGTTGGTTAGGGTTTTTAACATACATAGCTGCTTCATTCCTATATTCTCTCATGATTATCATCAGTATTTCGTTCTTGTCTCCCACGAATAGTGAGACCTTCTCCTTGAGAGTTAGATCTAGCCACAAGGTGCCTAATCTTGTCATATGAGGCTAAGGAAGCATAGACTTCATCCATTGTCAGAGATTCATGACTATACAAGATTGTATATCTAAAGGTTAAATAAGACGGTGACAATGAACAAAGGAGAATTAACCCTAAGAACCTCCATGGCCTTCAAATTTGAGACAATTATTTAAACACATTCAAGTGTTCGTGTATAGAAGCACCTTCCTCTAAACGATGAGAATAAAGATGCTGCTTCATATGTAATTTGCTGATTAGGGTTTTTGACATACATAGCTGCTACAGTTTTGCCCATAATGCAGCAGTAGTTTCTCCTTTAACACATCCTGTAGAATTTCATTCGTCAGATGCAACTGTAATTTCATTAAAGCCTTTTGATCTTTACCCTTCTTCTCTTCGTCTGTTAAAGTTGAAAGCATCTTATCTAACCCTAGTAGGGAATCCTCCAAATCCATCTAAGCAAGAACTGCTTGCACCTTTACCTACTACAATGCGAATCTGGTGTTGTGATCCAACAGCGAAATATCATACTTCATTATCGCCATTATCGTGATTGAGACAAGCAACCCAAAAAGCTTCTGATACCAGTTTGTTAAAATTGAACATCGACAATGAAGAAATATTTCAAAGAAAATGAAAGAAAAATAAAACACACAGATTTTACATGGAAACCCTTTCGGGAAATAACCACGGGCAAAAGAGAAGAAAATTCACTAATGTCGAAAATCGAATGATTACAAGAGGATATGACTACGTCTATTTATAGGATGAAAACCCTTATTCTAATCAATAACTAATAGAAGTAACATAGTAAGGTTAAAACACCTTATTCTAATCAAAATGAAAGAAATGTAGTTCTATACTGATTTTACTTTTATTTTATTTTACCACTGTACTTTATTTTAACAATAAGTTTAGAAATGCAAAAGAATTATGGCAACCCAATGATCTCATTTGATGATTATTTATAAATTTAGTTAATTAGACAACTGTTAGGTGTCATACGATATGGTGTAATGGACACTAGCGAACTACCAGGGTACAACTCGATGGCGAACTCCACCTCGCAATATGATTGTAATCCATGTAGTTTGTCAGGAAAAAATCAGGAATGTCTTGCACGATCTACATCTCGCGATCCCCTTTCACCTTTTCCTACGAACCCATCACAAAAGCGAGATAGGCTTTGCAGCCCTTTCCCAACATCTTTTCTGCCTTCAATGCTGTGACTATGTTTGACATAATCTGAGCTCGCTCACCAACCACAACCACTTCCTTGCCTTCACTACTTCGTACAGTCACTCTCTTTAGCTCAAAATTGATCTTGGCTTCATGTTTAGTCAGCCAATCCATTCCCAAAATCACGTTGAACCCATAGAATGACAATTCCATCAAGTTCGCATAGAATGCTTGACCTTGAACCTCTAGTGGACACCGATGATACACTATATTGACCAACACACTGTTCCCAAATGAACTAGTGACAGTCACACCTTTATTTATGGTCTCTACTACTATTCTCAACTTACTAGCTAGTTCACTTAAAACATACGAGTGTGTGGAACCAAAGTCAATCAAGGAAAGCAAGGGAATAGTTCACAGAGTGAAGGTACCTGTAATGACTTCAGTAGCACCTTTCTCATGAGGTTCCCTTACAGCATAAACTAGTGCAAGGCCTCCTGACTCTTCCTCTTGGGTCGCAACAGTATTGGCTAGAGTTCGCTACCCAACTAGCCTTGTCTTGCCACCTCTATCTCTTCCTCAACCACAAGCATTAGCTCGTACTTGAGTAGAGGTTGCAGTTTGAGCTTTGAACCCTCCCAACGTTCTAGACAATCTTTAGTCATGTGGTCCTTAGAACCAGACTTGAAACAACCTCTAGTCAACTTACAACACTCCCCAAGATGCTTCCTTTCATAGTGTTCACAGAATGGCCAACTCACAGACTTGTCTGAACCCTACTTTTCATCCTGATTGTTGTTCCTCTGACGCGAATGATCTTACTTGAAGCTTCGCTTAACGTTTCTGTTGGAGTTTCGTAAGTCGCGGTCCCTCTTGGACACTCGCCCAGAGACACTTGCTTTGCAACTTCAGCTTCAATTCGCGAAGCCTTATAGAATGACAGAAATGTGCAAGTGTACACAATCGTTTTAAGTAATAAAGTGACAAGTAAATGTCGAGTTATCGTACCCACAGGGACTGTGCAAAGAAATATTTATGAAATGCATATTTAAAACAATTTGGTGACGAAAATATTGATGTTTTGAAAGGGATTTAATAAAACTAAAAATTAAACTAATTAAAAGAAAAAGAAAAATTCCAATGCAAGATTTCAAGTTTTAATCAATATGACATAAATGTACTAGATCAATTCCATTCTTTAACTTAGCATTATTAGAACCATGTTCATGTTGTTACAAATCAAATTCACAGCAACTCGATAATTTGCTAACTAATGCACATACTTAGTTACTAAAACTCATTTATCTCTTGACTATATCTCTATGTCAATTCAAACGATTAAACAAATTTTAATAAGCAAATGTGTTAACTAATGCACATACATACTTATGAAATTAAAATAATCTCTTGAACATATTTCTATGTCAATTAAAATAATTAATCAATTTTCATAAGAAAAGATTAAGTGAGGTAACAACATATCTCTATATTGAAACAATTTAATCAAAATATCCTGCAAGTTATGCAAGACTATGTAATGTTTAATACCGTCGCTAATTTAACCTTCAACTTCCTTGGAAGATTAAATATTCACCAATTAAATATTGTGTCCATTAATTACGATTTCAATTTGTTTAAATAATTAATTCAATTGTTACCTTACAATTTAAATGCAAGTATAACATAAACATGATTTTATTTAATTGAACAAATCAACAAGACCTATAACAACACGAACATGATTTTAATAATTAAAGTGACAGAATGCAATCAATCTAACACAAATTAAATTTAAGCTATTTCAATTAAATTAAGAGTAACAAAAGAATGAGTATTCATCATAACAGAAACAAGAAAATAAAAGAGTAGGGAACTAGAAACAAATCCAATGTCTCTCTAAAGCCACTAGCGCGCTCCTCTTCTTCTCTGCTTATTTTGTCAATCCGAGGCCTCCACGAACACTCAAGTGCTTTTAATCCAAGGTGGAAGAAGGCTCTTTCTCAAGAGGGGAAATCATCAAAGGAAGGGAAAAGAAATAAAATGGAAAGCAAAGGGAAATGAAGGGAGAATGTGAGTGAAGAGAGAATGTGTTGTGGATGAATTGAGTGATGAAATGAGTAGCAAAGGGGGATATTTATAGGAGGGAGTGGCTGCTAAATTTGGTAAAGAAAATATCAGCCACTAACCCTTATGGCCGGCCACCTATGGTGCAAGTGTTGAAGTTTTCAACTTTGCTATATTTGGCCAGGGGCAAATCTTCAAAAGCACAACAAGTGGAGGGGTTTGAATGCGATTTTAAGGAAACTTCGAGGGCTGATTTGTAAGTCATAAAATCAGCTAATTTAAGCTGATTGGGTCATCTTATTGGACGGATTTGGGCTGCCCAATTGCTCGTTGGATCAGTCCTTTTTTTTATCAACACAACTGGGCCTCATTTCATATTATAATTAATAATAATTATTTTAACCCAACATAAATTAAATTAAAATTAAAATTAATTATAATATGTATTAATATACATGATTGGACAATCTTAGGCTAAAAAATTAATTCATGTCGATGATTCACTTGATGCAGAAATTGCCTCAACGGTTCGAGCCTCTAGTAATGTCTATCGAGCCGATTTTCACCCTTTGTGCAAAACTGTCAAAAATAAATAAAATTCATGAAAATTTATTATAAAAATGATAAAAAATTTAATATGTTGATAATTTAAGTAAAAATTAATTATTTTATAATTAAATTATATTTTTCAACAAGGGCCTGGAAAAGTCTATATATTTTTCTGTATTCACCTATCTTCAATGGATTTGGCTTTATCCACAAGATCATCGAAGTTTGAAGTATCATGAGTCACCAAGTAGAGTTGGATATCACGATGCTGTCCGAAGTGAAACATCTGACAACGATTCTTCTCTTGCAAGACCATCTCAGTAGCAAACTGGCTCAGTCGCACACACTTTGCTTCATACTCTGCTACAGACAGTTCGCCTTGCCTCAAATTAATGAACTCACGCATGCGAGCCTCAAAATATTGTTCGCCCATGAACTTTTTGAAAATACCTAAGAAGAACTCCCATGTCAGTTTGTCCACAGCAGTTCCTTGCTTCACGGTGTTCCACCAACAATTAGCCTTACCAGTGAGTAAGGACACAATTCATCCCAACTTTTCTTGGTTAGAACATGCCATTTGCTCATGGATTTTCTCCACTCCCTCAAGCCAATATTTAGCTGATAAGTGCTAAAAGTAACATGTTTTAATCCCGTTCTTAATGCATTTTTGGATGATTATTCGATGTATGTTTCTATACTTAGGAGAGCATTTGGGAGCGAAAGGAGCAAAAACGAGCGAATATCGAAAAATGGAACAGATTTTAGGAGCCACATGAGCTGGGAACACGACCATGTGAGCACGTGGGCTAAGCATGCGGCCATGTAAGCCATATGGGCTAGGCACATGGCCATGTGAGCCACACAGGATGCCACACGGCCATGTGTCAGGTCATGTGGATTTCGTGAACTACACTCCCAAACACACAGAAAACACAATTTTTAGGTTTTTCGGGCATTCTATGACCCATATATACTAAATATGATAAGAGGGGAGTGAACCGTCATAGAATATTCAAGAAAACAACTCGGAATAAGCAAGCAATCTTTCTTCTCCTTTTTTGTAAAGTATTCCCAAATCAGTTGTTCCCTTCAAGTATTTTATTGTTTGTTGATGCAAAATAGTGGGCTCCTCCATGAAACGAGCTATCAAACCCACAACATACATAAGATCAGCCTTGTAACAGTCAGGTACATAAGACTTCCCACCATTTGTTTATAAACAGTGGAATTAACTTTTGTCCCTCCTTCATCTTTAGTAAGTCTACTCCCAAGAACAATGGGATTTTTTTACAGATGTACATTGATTCATCCTAAATCTCTCTAGCAACTCATTGGCACACTGGAATGGCGAAAATGTGCAAGTGTACACAATCGCAACAAGTAATAAAGTGACAAGTAAATGTAAAGTTATCATACCCACAGAGGCTATGTTAGAAAATATTCGTGAAATAAATAATTTAACAAGTTGGTGGTAAAAATTTGATGATTTGAAAAAGGGGTTTTAAACTAAAATTAAGCTAAGTAATTAAAATAAATTCCAATGCACAATTTCAAGTTCTTAATCAATATGACATAAATGTGCTAGATCAATTGCATTCTTTAACTCAATATTATTAGAATCATATTCATGTTGTTACGAATTAAATTCACAACAACTCGACAATTTGCTAACTTATGAACATACTTACTTACCAAAATCCATTTATCTCTGACTATATCTCTATGTCAATTCAACCGATTAAACCAATTTTTAATAAGTAAATGTATTAATGCACATGCATACTCATGAAATTAAAATAATCTCTTGAACATATCTCTATGCCAATTCAAACAATTACTTAATATTCATAAGCAAGTAAAAGATCAAGTGACGTAACAACATATCTCTATATTGAAATAGTTCAATCATAAAAATCCGACAAGTTATGCAAGGCTAATGTATTGTTTAATATCGTTGCAAATTTAACCTTTAGCTCCCTTAGAAGATTAACCATGCACCAATTAAATATTGTGTCCATTAATTACAATTTCAATCCGCTTAAATAATTAATTCAATTGTTACCTTACAATTAAAATGCAAGCATAACATAAGCATGATTATATTTAATTGAACAAATCAGGAAGGCCTATAACAACACAAACATTATTTTTAATAAATTAAGCAATCGAACGCAATCAATGTAACATGAATTAAATTAAGTCATTTTAATTAAACAAAAGTAACAAAACAATGAGTATTCATCATAAAAAATAAGAAATTAAAAGAGAAGGGAATTAGAAACAAATCCAGTGTCTTTCTGAAGCCACTAGCGCGCTCCTCTTCTTCTCTACTCGTCTACGAACACTCTAGTGCTGCTACTCCAAGGCTGAAGAAAGCTCTTTCTCAAGAGGGGAAATCGACAAAGGAAAAGAAAGGAAAGAAAATGGAAAGCAATGGGAGAAAAGTGATTGAAGAGAGAAGATGTTGTGGATGAATTGAGTGATGAATGAGGTAGCAAAGGGGGTATTTATAGGTGGGATTGGCTGCTAATTTTAGCAAAGGAGTATCAGCCATTAAACCTCCCATGGCCGGCCACCACTCATGCAAAGTTGAAGCTTTCCACTTTGCTAAATTTTTCTAGGGGCAAATACACAAAATCATGATAAGTGGACAGGTTTGAATGCAATTTCAAGGAGACTTCAAGGGCTGATTTTGAAGTCAAAGAATCAGCTGATTTGAGTTGATTGGGTCAGTATTTTGGACGGGTTTGGGCAGCCCAATTGCTTGTTTGGGTTAGTCCTTCGTATTAGCACAATTGGGCCTCCTTCCATAATATAATCAATAATAATTATTTAACCCAAAATAAATTGGATTAAAATTAAAATTAATTATATCATGTATTTATATTAATAATTGGACCGTCTTAGGCTGAAAATTTAATTCGCCTCAATGCTTCAAAAATTGCTTCAACGGTTTGAGCTTCTAGTAGTGTCTGTCGAGTCAATTTTCATAATTTGTGCAAAATTATCAGAAATAAATCAAATTAATGAATAATTATTATAAAAATAATTAAAATTTAATGTGTTGGTAATTTAATTACATATTAATTATTTTATAATTAAATTATAGTTTTCGACAATAATTACTACGAAATTGCATGAATTTGAGCTAGAAAAGGCATGAAAAACTCTATACATTTTTGTGTTTCCACACCCTAAACTTAATTCATTGCTCGTCCCGAGTAATGCACAAATCACAGAAGAAGTTTATTTGAAATCATCATTTCTTCCCATAATTATGAGTTTAATGTAATTAAACACAAGAACAAGAATTTTGAGATTATGCAACTCAAGTATACATATTATTCAAATTATTCTCAACTATCATCATGCTAACAGAATGTAGACTAAATATTTTCTTAATAAAGACATGTCAAAATCTTACAAATTGATTTTTATTCCCTTATTTAAGATCAAACTGCAATCACTAAGTTTAACTTATGCCTTGATATGTTGAACATAGCAATTTCTCTCCACTAATGTAGGTAGCATAGAAATCTAAATCAAATAGGTCTTTTATATAGGTTGTAGTGGGGCTAGGCTAGCGGTAGGTAAAAGATAGATATATTTAATCTAAAAAACCCTAGACTCAATTTGCATGGGACCTTCGGGATAATTACCTTCAAACTCACCAACTTTTATCGAACTTGAGTAAACATGCTCTTTGTACATCTATTTCTTTTGAGTACATCTGCTCTATTCTTTCTCTTTTTCTTTTTCATTTTTTCCTTTTTCTTTTTAAAGCATCATACTGTATGTACTACAATTTGTTAAGCGTTTTGGTACTTCTTCTCAACTCCCCCAAACTTATTTTCAGAAAATATTCTTGATTGACTGAGTCTGGTGTTTGGGACAATTTGGACATAAGTACGAGAGGTAGGATGGCTTATCATTGTAAGGTTCAAAGAAAATCAGGCTATATAGTATCAAAGTTGGCTTCAAGGGATAACATTCATTATGGTTAGCTTGAAAGGCTCAAATAGTCCAAACAAATATTGCTTAAATAATTTTCAAAATTTTCATGCTTCCTTAGATTTCGCCTCAAGAAATTACTAAGTCAATTTTAGAGACTTAAACTTTCACACATGTTTAGTTTTTATAAGGAATTAAAATTTTTTTGGTTCAATTTACATGTTTTATTAAGATTAACATTTATGTCATGGTTCAACTAACATCACAACCATTGAGATAATTGAACTTTATTTATACTAAATCTTAGCATATTTAATAGAAATTCAAATTTTTGAGCAAAATGATAAGTAAATTCATAAAATAAGAAGAAATAATACTAAAAAGAAGTTTTCAATTTTAGGCCCCCTACTTAAGATGAACAATGTCCCTATTGTTAAAAACAATAGAGATAATGCAAGGATAGAAGTGAATAAATACTGTACACTAGGTAGGATCAAGGAAGAGGAAGTGACCAAATTTGACTGCTTAAATACCAAGCTCTTCCAAGATCCAATTCTAGACATGTACATATCTATTACCACACTTCTTATTTTGCTAATTGTTCAATTTTATTATTGACTTTAACCTCTTGATTTATTATGTAAAAATTGGAAATAACCTATAAACTTAAAACCTAATCTTAAATTCATCTAATAACTAAAAAATTTTGAAATATCCTAAGAAAATAAATAAAGAAATACAAGTCCCCCCTTTTTATTTATGTACGGACCCCTCAGACTTCGACTCATCTTTTGCTTCATTGCTCTTGTTATTGCTTGAGTCACCTTGCTCTTTCTTCGATATTGGAGTCCATGGTTCAAATATAAAATCTGGAAATTTAGGCACAAAAACAAACGACTCATGAAATATTTTCTTGAGTGCATATTTAAATGAGTCATCCCATATTTCATAATATCTCTAATAAGCTTGTTGCTGCCACTACATATGTTGCATGAAGTCCGTAATCTTTGACAACTCATCTTGAAGTTCTAAGTGAGGTGACTAAGGTCTAAGTATTGGAACAGATATGTCAGGTTCAGACATTTGTTTAGTTGATTCTGCCTCATCAGGAATTTCTGTTGGCTGCGCCTGTTCTGTCTCTGCAGGACTTTCCTCTTCTTCGGGTTCTTCACTTGAATCAGCTTATTGTTGAAGGATGAAATTTCCTGCTATTCGAACAAGGTCCCAATAAGTGATTACGGCCTGGCTATACCTCTTTTTCTGCACGTTCCCAAGGATTTTAGCTTTTAAGCACTGAACTGTTATCGTGAATGGGAAATAAGCTTGGCAGAACATCTTGTGGCACAGTTTCAAATTTCTCTAAGGATAATTTTCCCACATCTATGGTCTTTGCTGTCAGGGTTGAGTATAGCAAGACCATTAGTTCCACTGAAATTGTAGTCCCATGTGTCAAGTATTCTCTGCAACAAGTATTCTCTGCGAAAGTATGAATTCTACTCTTTGACACCGTTCATTCAGAACTGGGAACTGTAAGTTCTTGAAGGATTTCTTGCAATTTCGTGACCTCAATATTCTTCATTAAGATAGAATATTCATCTTCTTTGAAATCAGGTAGGTCAAAATATTCATTGATGGTGCTCAACTTTAACGACACCTTGATTCCTCAGATGGGAACTTCTGTTAGTTCACTTAAGGTCAAATTTGCATAAAACTCTCGAACTAATTCCTCGTCTACATTAGGTCGCTTTTCACAGAACACTCCTCAATTTAAAGCTTTAGCAACTTGGCGAATGCTTGCTATGAAATTAGTATAATTACTTTCTTTCAAAGTAAATCCTTTCTTTGGTAGCATTTGTTGATTCTTGAATACAATATCGTATCTTGCTTTGGCTTATTCACTGTGAAATTTGTTTTGTGCTTCCTCAATTTGGACCACGACACGAGTTCTCTTGCGAGGTATGATTTAAACTTGAACATCACGTAAGATGGAGACAAATAATATTTTCTCAAAATTTAATTAGTATAAAATATTAACAATTCAAAATAAATTGAAAAGTTAAATAATTAAAACAAATTAAAATTTAGGAGAATAATTTTTTTACCACTTTTGAATGAAAATAAAGAAAATAAATAGAGTATGAAGCAATTAGTGTCGGGTTAGGGTTGGTTTGAGGGTGATTGGTTATGGTGATATGGTATGTGTAGAGCTAGCATGCGCACGGGCAAAGGTAGAAGGCAACAGTGGTGCGTAAAGGCTGATGCATGGACAGTAGTGGTGTGCGTAGAGTAGCGAGCAGCAACACGCAAGGAGCATGAGCGAACAATGGTGGTTGTTGGGTGTGTGCGGCTGTTGGGCTAGTAGATTGGGTTGTGGCACTAGATAGCTTGGTATTAAGATGATGGTAAAGGGGATGGTGTATGGTAGGGTATTTATGGTGAATGGAGAAAAGACTTCAACTTAAATTCCTAGACTAATTTAATAATAAAATAATCTAAGTCCTAATGCTACCATAAGTTGATAACAATTAACATACAATAAAATATATTATTTTTTATTACTTTATTTAAATAAAAACTCTATTAATAATCCTAATTATATATAAATTTGATAATAATTAATATATATTATAATGAATATAATTACATATTAATTATTATCATTTTATTAAAAATAAAAAAATTTATTTTAGTTGTTTAAATTATTTACAACAAAAGACAGCTAATTTCAATATTTACAAAACGAACAATCAAATTTTGCAAATAATTTAATTAAGTCCTTAACTTCAAAATAATTTGAAATTTTGGTTGCAATTAAAACTTGGATCAAAATTTGACCCTTTTTTTATTCGAAAAATTATAAATTAAAAATTTATTTTCTCACTTAGGAAATAATTTTGGGGAAGATTATGTTAAAATTAATTCTCAGGAAAGATTGGAAGGGTCACATATGGTCCCGTTTAAGTTCCAATCTCCTCGACAGAATTCATTTCAACATACTAATCCAGAAAGTATAGCCTAAGTCCTTTATTAAAATGAGAACAAGAAAAATTAAATATCTTATAAAATGAGCGATAATTTATCCCGCTCAATTTTATCCCCTAATAGTGTTTCAAACGTTGAGCATTGACTCAAAAATTACCTCTTATCGTGGAGTTCAACAACTTCGTATGGAAAAACCAGATGGACGGTAAATGGGCCGGACCAACGTGATTTCAACTTACCTGGAAAGAACTTTAATCTAGAATTAAATAGTAAAACTAGCTGACCTGCTTCAAACTCTCGGACCCGAATGTGCTTGTCATGCCATCTTTTTAATCTTTCTTTTCATAGTTTAAAATTTTCATATGAGAACATTCGAAATTTTTCTAACTCGTTAATTTGAAGCATTCATTTCTATTTAGCAAGCTTGAGATCTAAGTTGAGTTGCTGAAGAGCCCAATAAGCTTTATGTTCTAACTCCAAGGGAAAATGGCAGGCTTTTCCAAATACCAACCTCTAGTGTGACATCCCTAAAGGTGTCTTGTATGTTGTCCTGTACGCCCATAAAGCATCATCCAATCTTCTGGACCAATCTCATCGGTTTGGACAAACTACCTGCTTAAGTATACCCTTTATTTCTTTATTCTCCAGTTTAGCTTGCCCATTTGTATGTGGATGGTAAGCTGTGGCAACCTTGTGCTTTACTCCATGTATGTCGAGAAACCATTTCAACCATTTGTTTAGAAAATGGGACCCCTCATCACTGATGATAGCTGTAGGAGTTCCAAACCTCGTGAACACATGCTTCTACAAAAACTTCATCACTACCTTGACATCGTTCATCGGATATGCCTCGGCCTCAACCCACTTAGATACGTAGTCTACTGCTACCAAAATGTACTTGTTACCAAAGGACAGAGAGAACAGACCAAAGAAGTCAATACCTAAAATGTTGAAAAGTTCTACTTCAATAATGTTTGTTCGGGGCATCTCATTTTTGTTAGTAACATTTCCAGCCCTCTAGCATCGATCACAACATTTTACATAGGCATACACATCTTTGAATAAAGTTGGCCAAAAGAACCCGGCTTGTAATACTTTGGTAGCAGTACATGAACCTCCGAAGTGTCCCCCACTTAGGGCTATGTGACACTAATATAATATTTCATGTACCTCATCTTTTTCCACTCATCTCTTGACCATCTAATCTGCACATTTCTTGAACAAGTATGGTTCTTCCTAGAAATAATACTTAGCATCGTGAAGGAACTTTTTCCTTTGTTGATATGTCTTATCAAAGGGCATCAAATAACAAGCTAAGTAGTTAGCAAAATTAGCAAACCAAGTGGTATTATGGACATGACTTACGTTAAGTATGTGTTTGTCTGGGAATGTCTCTTATATGGGTACAATAGTAGAAGTCCCCTCTTGTGGCTTCAATTTGGACAACTGATATGCTACTGGGTTTTCTACATCTCTTCGATCTTGAATTTCTAAATAGAACTCTTAGAGCAGTAATACCCATCGAATCAATCTTGGCTTGGCATCTTTCTTGGTAAGTAAGTATTTGATCATCGAATGATCCGTAAAGACAACCACTTTAGTACCTACAAGATAAGATCAAAAGTTGTCAAAAGCAAACACAATCGCAAGTAGTTCTTTTTCGGTTACTGTAATAGCCTGATTTTTAGTGGCATCAGAATAGTGGTTTCAGGACCACAACTTTGACAAGTCGAGTCGTAAGAATTAGTTAATGAATATTTGTGATGTAATGAGTGTCATATTAAATTTTTATTAAGAAAATTTATTGTTTAGATAGTTAATGGAGTAAAAATGACTACATCGTAGAGGTGTAAAAGTTGAATTCAAGTAGTTAAAAAGCATTA
This sequence comes from Gossypioides kirkii, assembly GCA_005610355.1. Classification (NCBI taxonomy): domain Eukaryota; kingdom Viridiplantae; phylum Streptophyta; class Magnoliopsida; order Malvales; family Malvaceae; genus Gossypioides; species Gossypioides kirkii. The sequence goes on from CP032245.1 coordinate 27,173,694, forward strand.
AATGTTAATTGTTGGAAAGGGAGAGGCACTTGGTTTGTAAATTGCACTTGTTATGAGTAAGTGGACGGTTAAGGGTAAGAAAATGTTGAAATTTGTTTGTTTAATATAAGGGTAAAATAGTACATGGCTTATAATGATAATTAAGGTAAAAATCAAATAAGAAATAAGCCATATACATCTTCTTCCTCAAGCTAAAACACTAAAGAACCCTAAACGAATGGAGAAATATTCGGCCAAGCTAGGTATCTTGATTAATCAAGTGTGAGTTGTGGATCGCGAAAAAGGTAAAATAGCGGAATAGTCCCTAGAGTTTGCCATAACTACAATCTAGTCCGATAAGTTCATGTAATTATATTCCTATTTGATTATGTTAACTTAGCAGCTTTGTTTATATTCTTGATGTTGAAGCGAGATGGGAGATTTAGAAGTAATGTAATACTGGCTCATTTGAGCATACTGGCTCGTTTGAGCATACTGACTCGTTGGAGCATACTGGCTCGTAAGAGCGTTACTGGCTCGTGAGGGCAATATACTATACTGGCCCGATGGGGTATATTTACTAGCTGAATTCGCATGAACTACATCTACTGGAAACTTGAAGGGGAATTAGATACTTATATGGAAGAATGAAGATGATTATTCACACTCTTTCTACATTAAATAGTTTGTTACGCAAGTTAAATGTTCAACGAACTTACTAAGCTCTACAAGATTATTCGTGTTTGTTTACTGTTTTATAGATTTATTTTGCTGTTAAAGATCAGATTCCTCAGAAGAATCACACTATCTTGGGAGCTCGTTTCGTAGTGTTTCGAATCACTTGGCTTACATGGCATGTAGTAGGATAGTGAAGTTAATATGGTTGATATGTAATGTCATTTGAAATGAGGATATCTTAATACTTGTTTTCAAATGTATTTTGTGTTTTGTAATAACTAAAATATCATCATGTTGTTGTTCAAATAGGCATGATTTGAGTGTCCAATTCGTAGTGGAAATATACTTGATGTGTTTTAAATGGTTGAATATAAACTTAAGAGAATTATGTGCATCTTGAAAAATCTGCTTACTTGAGTACCGGTAGAAATATAAGGTAGGAGAGAGGTTAGGTTCTGACTTGCATTGTATCTGTAGTAAGTTTGAGGTATCGGTAGTTCTAAACATAGGAGTATCGATAGAACGTTTGCTTGTATCGGCAGAAGTTGCAGGGTAAAACTTTCTAGCTCTCTAGAGTTTTTAGTATCGGTAAAAACATGACGAGTATCGGTAAAAGTTATACATGTTTCAGTAGAACCATTACAAGTATCGATAGAAGTATCCTACTATTTTGAAACTGTTTACTGACTTGACTACTATCGATACTTGTCTAATAGGTACCGTTAGAAGTCTCCCAAAATTATGGAAATAACATTTTTGCCATTTTTTATTTGTATTGACCTCTCATTCGTGATTTATGACTTGTTTAATGAAATGTTTTATTAAAATATGAATAAAGGAAGTAATATTGGAAGTTAATCTAAGATTGATGAACGAAAGGACCCCGACATCTTAATAAACGAAGGTAACGGGTTTTAGGTGTTACATTTAGTGGTGTCAGAGCTTACGATTTAGCCGATTCTTGAATTGAATTCATGAATTAAAGAGTTTAGAGACTACTGCCATATAAACCTATGATAGTGTAATTATGATAGATCCGATCTAACCTTGAATTTTTATAGATAAGTAAAATGTTTGACTCGAAACTGAAAATAAAGTTAAAAATATGTTCTTCAGGATGGACCAATGGTTCTCTGAATTTGTGAGGGGTAATCAGACAGTTCCACAGCCTCCACCTCCACCTGTACAACCTGTTGTATGACCTGCGATACCATCGGTTGTGCCTCCATCTCCTCCTATAGTAGTATAGCGACGCCGCGTACCGACAGACAAGGTCAAAAAATATGGGGCAGAAGAATTCAGGGGTAGTATCAAGGATGATTCGTCCAAAGCTGAGTATTGGATGAAAAATACCTTGAGGGTTTTGAATGAAATGGCCTATCCTCCCAAAAATTATTTGAGATGAGTCGCATCACTACTAAAGGATAAAGCTTACAGTTGGTAGACGACAATGCTAACTGTGGTTCCTAAGAATGAGATTACCTGAGAATTTTTCTAGACTGAATTCAAAAAGAAATATATCAGCAAATGGTACTTGGACCGGAAGAAGAAAGAGTTTTTGGAACTAAAGCAAGGAAATAAGTCAGTTGCTGAATACGAGTGGGAATTCGTATATCTCAGCAAGTATGCCCGGGAGATTGTAGATAAAGCTATGTTTATCCATTTTGAAGACGGGTTAAGTGATGAAATCAAGATGATGGTTGGTGTTTCAGAGTTGTGATCATTTGTGGTTTTGACAGAGCAAACTCAAAAAATGGAAGAAATTTATAAACATAAACAATAAAAAGCAAAGAGATTTCAGCAAGAAAGCTCATTCTAAAACTTTCTCCATGTCGCCACCAAAGAAGTTTAGAGAGAATGAAAATCAAGCAGTGGCATCATCCGATTTCCATGGCAGTAGTAGACTGAGACAACCAGGATCAAGATTTCAGAACCAACCCGTAAATAGTGTGGCTAGTGTTCGCAATGCACCGAACTCTACGTGCGACCACTGTGGAAGATTCCACTATGGTGAGCGTCGTGTTAAAAAGCGGTCTTGTTTTAGGTGTGGTACGATTGATCTTCAGGTTCGTACTGCCCAATGACACTTGAGGAGAAGGAAGATCGGAGTGTAAAACCTCTAATCACACCCCAAAAGGGGAGACGTCCAGGACAGAGTAATAATGTAGGCGATAATCGGGGAGATACTAAAGATAGCTCGAATAAATCTGAGGTTCGAGCACCTACCAGAACCTATGCCATCTGAGCTAGAGAAGAGACTACTGTACCCGATGTTATTACCAGTATATTCTATCTTTTTGATGTAACTATGTGTACTTTGATCGACCCAAGGTCAACTCATTCTTATATCTGTACTACTTTAGCAACTGATAAAAATTTGTTTATTGAGTCATAGTGTTATAGTAAATCTAGTGTACCGTAAGTGTCCACTGAAAGTTCAAGGCTGTGAAGTTCCTGATAATCTTATGTTGCTACTCTTTTATAAGTTCGATGTGATTCTGGGTATGGATTGGTTAACTAAACATGATGCAGCGGTTAACTGCAAGTAGAGACGGATTGGTTTGAAATGCTCATTTGGTGAGATAATAACAGTTGAGTCCGAAAATTGAACTATGATGCTAGAGTGATTTCAACTATTTCTGCATAGAAATTGGTTCGTAAAGGCTGCGAGGCATTTTTAGCTTACATACTTGATACCTAAAGGTTAGGAATAGAATTAGATCAGGTACCGGTTGTTAATGAATTTACAAATGTGTTCCCTAAAGAATTACCGGGTTTGTTACCGATCAAAGAGGTGGAATTTGGGATTGATTTGATACCAGGTAACACTCCGATATTGATTCTACCGTATAGAATAGTACCGACTGAGTTGAAAGAACTCAAGGCGCAGTTGCAAGAGTTATTGGATAGGAGTTTTATCCATCCGAGTGTATCACCTTGGGGTGCACCTGTCCTATTTGTAAAGAAAAAAGATGGTTCGATGAGGATGTGCATAGACTATCTGCAGTTGAACAAGGTTACAGTAAAGAACAATTATATTTTGCCACGTATTAATGAATTGTTTGATCAACTGAAGGGTGTAACTCTATTCTTAAAGATAGATCTCAGATCGGGTTATTATCAGATGCGAGTAAAAGATTGTGATATATCGAAGACTACTTTCAGAATGCGGTGTGGGCATTATGAGTTTCTCGTAATGCCATTCGGGTTGACTAATGCACCGGCAGCGTTTATGGATCTAATGAATAGAGTTTTTCAATCTCAGTTGGATAGATTCGTGGTGGTATTTATCGAGGATATACTAACCTACTCTAAGACAGAGGATGATCATACACAATATTTGAAAGAAGTACACCGATTTTGCGAGAGAAACAGTTATATGTAAAATTCAGTAAGTGTGAGTTTTGGCTTAGAGAAATTGGATATCTGGGGCATATTATATCTTCGAAAGGAATTCGAGTAGATCTGAGTAAGGTTTTTACTATTCTCGACTAGAAGGTTTCGAAGAATGTTTCCGAGGTATGGAGTCTTCTATGATTGGTAGGCTATTACCGTCGATTTGTTAAGGAATTTTCTATCATAGCCTTGCCGATGACGAAATTACTCCAAAAGAATATTCAGTTTGTCTGGTCTGAAAAATGTCAGCAGAATTTTGATCAGTTAAAGAAAATGTTAACAAAAGTTCCAGTTCTAACACAACCAGAGATAGGAAAAGAATTTGTCGTTTATAGTGATGTGTTATTGAACGAGTTGGGATGTGTACTGATGCAAGATGGGAATGTGATAGCATATGCCTCCCGACAGTTGAAGTTGCATAAGAGAAATTATCCAACTCACTATTTGGAGCTAGCTGCCATTGTCTTTGTATTGAAGATTTGGCGACACTATCTGTATGGTGAGAGATGTCATATATTCACAGATCATAAAAGCCTGAAGTATCTGATGTCTCAAAAAGAATTGAACTTGAGCCAACGTCGATTGTTGGAACTAGTGAAAGATTATGATTTAGTGATTGGTTATCATCCGGGAAAAGCTAATGTTGTTGTTGATGCCTTAAGCCGGAAATCATAGTTTGCTTTGAAAGCTATGAATGCACATTTTTTACTGGAAGGTGACGGATTAGTGGTAGCTGAACTTAGGATAAGACTGGTATTTCTACAACAAATTCGAGAGTTACAAAAAGATGATTCGAAGCTCACAACTAAGAAAAAGCAAATTCAGAATGATTCCACTGCAGAATTTATTATTGATGTTGAGGGTATGATGTACTTCAGAGGCAGAGTATGTGTTCCTATTGACCCGAATTTGAGACGGGACATTTTGGCAAAAGCTCATAGTAGTACGTACTCTATTCATCTAGGGAGTGTGAAAATGTATAATGACTTGAAGAAAATGTATTGGTGGCCAGGTATGAAGCTAGAGATCTCAGAATTTGTAACTAAATGCCTGGTGTGTCAACAGGTTAAAGCCAAGCATCGGGTACCGTCTAGATTACATCAGCCTATTTCCATTCCTGAGTGGAAATGAGAGTGGGTTACTATGGATTTTGTTACAGGATTACCGGTAACACCAAAGAAGAAAGATTCAATCTGGGTTATAATAGACAGATTGACGAAATCAGCTCACTTCATTTCTATCCATGTGGATTTTTCACTTGAGAGGTTAGTTGAGTTATATGTATCGGAGATTACACGATTGTACAGAGTAACAGTGTCCATCATCTCTGACCGAGATCCACATTTTACCTCAAGATTTTGGGGTAAACTACATGAAGCTTTGGGTACTAGATTGAATTTTAGCACTGCATATAATCCGCAGACAGACGGTTAGTTTGAGCGAGTAATACAGATCTTAGAGGACATGTTACGATGTTGTATTCTTGAGAGAGATATCTACTGCTGGTAGAGTTTGCTTATAATAACAGTTACCAGTCAAGCATAGAGATGGCACCGTTAGAAGCTCTGTATGGTAGGAAATGTAGAACACCACTGTATTGGTCAAAACTGAGCGAATCTAAGTTAGTTGTGACTAATTTGATCAAGGAGACAGAACAAGGTTTGGATAGTTCGAGACTGCTTAAAAGCTGCATCTGATCGACAAAAATCTTATGTAGACCTCAAAAGAAAGGACATAAAATTTATTGTCGGAGATCGAGTTTTTCTGAGAGTTTCACCTTGAAGAAGGTGTTACGTTTTGGCAGGAAAGGAAGGTTGAGCCAACGATTTATTGGGCCGTATGAGATCATCGCAGTTTATTGAGCCCGCAGTTTATTGAGCTTGAAAAGATTCATAATGTATTTCATGTTTTGATGCTAAGACGGTACAAGTCAGATCTTTCTCATGTGATTACACCTACTGAGGTCAAGATATAGTCGAATTTGTCATATTTAGCGGAACCGATTATAATTCTGGCTCGTGAGGTAAAGGAGTTACGAAACAAAAGGGTACCATTGGTAAAAGTTTTATGGAATCGTCACGGGTTAGAAGAAGCTACATGGGAGACAGAGACTTCAATGAGAGCATAGTACCCTAATATGTCACTGGTAAGAAATTTCGGGACGAAATTTCCCTAATGGGGGAGAGTTGTAACAGGCCAATTTTTAATGGAGTCAGAACAATGGTTTTGGGACCACAACTTCGTCAATTTGAGTCATAAAAATTACTTAATTAATATTTGTGATGTCATGAGTGTCATATTAAATTTTGATTAAGAAACTTTATCATTTAGATAGTTAATGGAGTAAAAAGGACTAAATCGCAGAAGGTGTAAATTTTGAATTTAAGTAGTTAAAAAGCATTAACTATTAATTGTTGGAAAGGGGGAGGCACTTGGGTTGTAAATTGCCCTTGTTATGAGTAAGTGGACGATTAAGGGTAAGAAAATGTTGAAATTTGTTTGTTTAATAGAAGGGTAAAATAGTACATGGCTTATAATGATAATTAACGTAAAAATTAAAGAAGAATTAAGCCATATCCATCTTCTTCCTCAAGCTAAAACACTAAAGAACCCTAAAGGAAAGGAGAAATATTCGGCCAAGCTAGGTATCTTGATTGATCACGTGTGAGCTGTGGATCGTGAAAAAGGAAAAATAGCAGAATAGTCCCTAGAGTTTAGCCATAACTATAATCTAGTCCTGTAAGTTCGTGTAATTATATTCCTATTTGATTATGTTAACAACTTTGGTTATATTCTTGATGTTAAAGTGAGATGGGAGATTCAGAAGTAATGTAATACTAGCTCGTTTGAGCATATTGGCTCGTAAGAGCATTACTGGCTCATTTGAGCATACTGGCTCATTTGAGCATACTAGCTCATTTGAGCATACTAGCTCGTAAGAGAGTTACTAGCTCGTGAGGGCAATATACTGTGCTAGCCCGATGAGGTAAATTTTCTGGCTGAATTCGCATGAACTGCTTCTATTGGAAGACTTGAAGGGGAATTGGATACTTATATGGAAGAATGAAGATGATTTTTCACACTCTTTCTAAATTAAATAGTTTGTTACGCAAGTTAAATGTTCAACAAACTTACTAAGCTCTGTAAGCTTATTCGTGTTTATTTACTATTTTGTAGATTTGTTTTGCTGTTGAAGATCGGATTCCTCAAAAGAATCACACTATCTTGGGAGCTCGTTTGGTAGTGTTTCGAATAACTTGGCTTATATGGCATGTAGTAGGATAGTGAACTTAATATGGTTGATGTGTAATGTCATTTGAAATGAGGATGTCTTAATACTTGTTTTCAAATGTATTTTGTGTTTTGTAATAACTAAAATATCATCATGTTATTGTTCAAATAGGCATGATTTGAGTGTCCAATGCGTAGTGGGAATGTACTTGATGTGTTTAAGATGGTTGAACATAAACTTAAGAGAATTATGTGCATCCTGAAAAATCTGCTTACTTGTTTTGGTAGTTCTCATGCATGTATCGGTAGAAGTACAGGGTAAGAGAGAGGTTAGGTTCTGACTTGTGTTATATCGGTAGTAAGTTTGAGGTATCGATAGTTCTAAACGTAAGAGTATCGGTAAAACGTTTGCTTGTATCGGTAGAAGTTGCATGGTAAAACTTCCTAACTCTCTAGAGTTTTTTAATGTCGGTAGAAACATGACGGGTATCGGTAAAAGTTATACATGTTTCAGTAGAACCATTACAAGTATCAATAGAAGTCTCCAACTATTTTGAAACTATTTACTGACTTGACTACTACTAATACTTGTCCAACAAGTACCGGTAGAAGTGTCCCAAAACTGTGAAAATGACATTTCTACCCTTTTTGAATTGTATTGACTTCTCATTCAAGATTTATGACTTGTTTAATGAAATGCTTTATTAAAATATGAATAAAGGAAGTCATATTGGAAGTTAATCTAAATTGATGAACGAAAGGACCCCGGGACCTTAACCGACGACAGTAACAGGTTTTGGGTGTTACAGTTACTGTATAATTCAGTTGAGCCCCTGTTAAAGTCTTACTTGTGTAATAGATGGGATGAAAGACATTGTTCCTTCACTGGCCCATCACAGCTCCTACCGCGAAGTCACTTGTGTCACACATTAATTCAAATGGTAATTCCCAATCCGGTGTGACAATAATTGGTACCGAAACTAACTAATTCTTCAGCTCCTTAAAAGCTTTCAAACATTCATCATCGAAATTGAATGTTGTCTCTTTCTCCAATAATTTGCTTAAAGGTTTGGCAATCTTTGAAAAGTCCTTGATGATCCTTTGATAGAATTTAGCATGTCCCAAAAAGCTCCTAACACCCTTTACAGACGTTGGAGGTGGAAGTCTCTCGATGACATCTACTTTGGCTTTTCTACCTCTATCCCTTGTCTCGTTATTCAATGCCCCAAAACAATACCTTCTCGTACCATTGAATAACATTTTTCCCAATTGAGTACAAGGTTTGTCTCTTCACACCGTTTTAGTACCTTCGCTAGATTGGCTAAGAAATCATCGTGAGTGTCTCCGAACACAAAAAATTCATCCATAAAAACTTCCAAATGCTTCTCAACCATGTTAGTGAAAATAGCCATCATACATCTGTGAAACATAGCTGGTGCATTACATAAACCAAAAGGCATGCGTCTAAATGCTAACGTACCGTACGAGCATGTGAATGTCGTTTTGTGTTTATCCTCTGATGCGACTGTCATCTGATTGTACCATGAGTACCCCTCTAGAAAACAGTAATAGTCTCGTCCTACAAGTCTATCTAACATCTGGTCTAAGAACGGCAAAGGAAAGTGATCTTTTCTAGTTGCCTTGTTCAATTTTCGGTAATTTATGCAAATTTGTCATCCTGTAACCGTTCTAGTCGGTATCAATTCATTATTTTCATTCTCTACGATCTTAATACCTCTTTTCTTTAGCACGCACTAGACCAAACTTACCCATGAGCTGTCTGATATGGGATAAATTATACCCACATCTAATCACTTGATGATTTCTTTCTTTACTACATCATTCATAATGGGGTTCAATCTTCATTATCCATCAATAGTCCCTTCCTTGTCATTTTTTAGGATGATTTTGTGCATGCATACTGTAACACCTAAAACCTGATATTATCACTGGTTAGGGTCTTGGGGTCCTTCCGACCATCTATCGCAGATTAATTCTCAATATTATTGCATTTTATTATAATTTAAATAAAGTGATACATCATGCACGACTTAAATCACGAATTTAATATCACCTACAACTCAATACATGCAAAAAGGAGTCATTTCCACAAGTCTGAGAGACTTCTACCGATACCTATTGGACAAGTATCGGTAGTAGTCAAGTAAGTAAACAATTCAGAAATAGTTACGGACTTTTACCGATAGTTGTGTTGGTTCTACCGATATAAGTGTAACTTCTACCGGAACAAGTCATGCTTCTACCGATACTAAAAACTCCAGAGAGATAGGAAGTCTTATCCTACAGTATCTACCGAAATAAGTGCTCATACTACCGATACTTGTATGAACAGAACTACCGATACTTCTTAAGATTCTACTGATACAAAGCAAGTCAGGAACCAACCTCTCTCCTACGCTGTACTTCTACCGATACATGCCTTAGATTCACCGAAACAAGTATGCAGGATCTAAATATTCATACAAGTCCTCAAATTTTAACAAGTAACTTCATAACCAAGTACATAATACATTCACAACACATCAAATTTTCATAGATTTTCATGACATAACATTTCATTTCATAATAGCCTACTCATAGCATTAACCAAGCATATAAATTTAGTTCAACAAGGAATCCAAAAATCAAGTGATTCAAAGGGTAACATCATCCTAGTACATGCCATATAACCAAGTGATGTAAATACTACCGAACGGGTGCCCGAGATAGTGTGATTCTTCAAGGTGATTCGATCTTCACGCAGCAAAATGTATCTACAAAACAACAATAGATACACCGGTAAGCTTATTAAGCTTAGTAAGTTCGTAAAGTCATCAACTTACAGAATAACCAAATCGGTTATAAAGATAACAATTAGTATGTATTCATAATCCTATGAAACAGTATCGGATTTGATCTCTTCAGGTCTTCCAGAGTTTAGCTTATACGAGCCCAGACAGAATTAGCTCTTACAAGCCTAGATGGTTAGTTCTTACAGGTCCAGAAATGTTAACCAGTATACGATGTTGCTCACAAAAGCTAATGAGAATTCGTAACATATGTAGAAACACAGCCATCGATACGGTCCAGAATTTCCCACTCACGATGTTGCTCACACAAGCTGATGAGAATCCGCAACATATGTAGAGACTCAGCCATCGTAAGGGTCCACATATTCAGTATTCATTCAGAATCTATCGACTTACGATACTGCTCTCACAAGTTGTCAGGATACTGCAACATATGTAGAATCCTAGCCATCGTGCCAAGTCAAATAACCGGCCCTAGGCCTGACATTTCGTTTCTTCTTTCGTCTTTTCCAACATCACGAACATTTAGCTTTCCCTAAGTTGTTGTAACAATATTAAATGCACAAAGAACATACAATGTATTTAAACTAACACTACGAACTTACCAGACGAATTTACAGTTTGAGTGAAATTCCAAGGACTATTTTAAAATTTTCTCTTTTCCATGATCGGTGGCTCGACCTTGATTTAACACAATAAATCAATCAATTCTATCATTGAATCATTAATTTGATCAATGTATACATATACGTCCTTTTTGGGAAATTTGCGAAATTACCCTTAACCTTTACATTTTTATTCAATTTAGTACTTAAGTATAAAACATTCAAAATAACCATTTTCACTCCAATTTGTGGCAGTCAAATATCTATAGGTATTTTCTCAACACCTACATGAAATTATTTCACAACAAGGACGTGTATTTTCACCATTTCATAATCCAGTCCTCAAACCCTAAATCCATCAAAAATCACTTTACCAAATCAATAAATCTAGTCATCAAGCATACAAATCCATCAAAAGCTTTCAAGAACAATTACATTCAATAATGGTAAGATTTATAACATTTGAAATATTCATAAATTAGTTCTTCGGTTAGCTAGATCAAGCTAATACGGGATCAAAAACATAAAAATGACTAAAAACGGACGAAAATCACTCACTTGATTGAAGACCCAAGCTAGCCGAATATGTGTGCTCTTCTTTAGGGTTTTTAGGTTAACCAAAGGAAGGAAATGAAGAAAATCACTTAAGGTTTTCTTTTTATTTAACTTAATTTCATTTAAATTAAAATTACCATTTTACCCTTGTTAAAACAAAACAAATTTGATAATTTTTCATGCCATTACCATCCACTTTACTTTAAATGGTCCGAGTACCATTTAAATTCTCTTACAATCTACCAATTATCCTATAACACCTTTAATCAATGGAACTCACTTTTGCTCTCTTTTACGATTCAGTCCTTTTTGCTTAATTAGTTATCCAAACGATAAAATTTTATAACCAAAATTTAATATGTGTCAATGACATCATAAATATCTACAAAAATGAATTTACGACTCGACTTATCGGAATTGTGATCTTGAAATCACTGTTTTCGACACCATTAAAAATCGGGCTGTTACACATACAGATGGACTAATACCACGAATGTCGGATATGGTTCATCTGATAGCCTTCTTGAATTATTTTAGCACTTGAATAAGTTTCTCTTCCTGTTCTTTAGTTAACTGAGCTGAAATAATCATAGTCAAAGTAGAGATTTCACCTAAATAAACATATTTTAAATGCAAGGGAAGTACCTTGAGTTCTAATTTATGTGGCTCTTTGATTAATGCCTTTGGTTGGATATAATCTCTGCTCTCTAATTCCAAATATTAGAAACGAGATTGTAGATTAAATCCCCTCGGATTAGCTTCTAGCAAAGCTAAGTGATCCTCTACCTCTTCATCACTTGGAGGGTTTAACAACAAGATTTTTTCTAAAGGATCCTCAACGGAGTTGAGTTCTTCTTCCACGACTAACTCTTCTAACTAGGATACTGTAGAATGATCATCAACTACATCAAGAAATCGCATGGATTTAAAAACATTAAATGTTACCTAGTCATCTTGAACACACATAGTAAGCTCGCCCTTTTGTACATTAATAAGGGTCCTTCTAGTTGCTAGCAACAGCCTTCTTAGGATGACTAACACTTCTTTATCTACTGGACAGTCAAAGATAACAAAGTAGATAGGAAAAATAAATTTATCTGCACGTACCAATACATTATCGATTTTTCCTTCAAGATGTGCTAAGGATCGATCTGCTAATTAAAGTGTAACTGTAGTTGGTCTAACTTCACCTATCACCAACTTTCTGAATATAAACATGGGCATCAAGTTGATGCTCGCACCCAAATCGTATAATGCTTTACCATAATACGTTGCTCCAATGTTGCAAGGTATGGTAAAACATTCAGGGTTCTTCATCTTTGGGGGTAGTTTATCTTGAAGATATGCACTACATTCCTTCGTCAGGGCTACCATCTCAAATTCTCGAAGTCTTCGCTTCTTGGATAGGATATCCTTTATAAATTTGGCGTAATTTGACATATGCTCAAGTGCTTATCCAATGGGATGTTGATATGAAGTTGCTTGAATACATCAAGGAACTTCTTTAATTAAAACTTCTTGCTTCTTCTTTTGAAGTCTTTGAGGGTAGGGTGGTGGAGGATTCTTTACTTGTACTAGCTGGTTCGTCTTCTGTGGCACTTTTGCATCTAACAAAGTTGTTAGTTTATCAAAATTGATTGGTTTTGAAGTTACCTTTTCAGCGTTCATAGGTTCTACTTCTGGTGAAACTGGAGCTTCAATACTTGGTTGAACTTCCACTGCATCTTGAGCATCAGCTGGCTCCTCTTCAACTTCGACAGTGTTGGGCTCTAACGTGTTTCCGCTCCTCAATGTCAACACTTTACAGTGCTCATGATTTGCTCAATTTCCTTGATTTTGATTCTCTAAATTCATCTCTTCGACTCTTATTTAAGATGCTTGTCTTCTTCTTTCTCGAAAGGTTCGTTCAATTTCAGGGTCTATAGGGAGTAAGTTGATTCGGTCAATACTCATAAACACCTGAAATGATCACAAAAAATTGATTAAGTTAAAATTAAATATAAAATAAACCAAAATGTAAAATAAACAATTTCATAAATAATTTTAAACAGTCCCTTGGAACGACAGAAATGTGCACATGTACACAATCGCAACAAGTAATAAAGTGAAAGTAAATGTCGAGTTATCATACCCACAAGGACTGTTTCATAAAATATTCGTGAAATAAATAATTTAACAAGTTGGTGGTAAAAATTTGATGATTTGAAAAAGGGGTTTAATTAAACTAAAATTAAGCTAAGTAATTAAAATAAATTTCAATGCACGATTTCAAGTTCTTAATCAATTACATTCTTTAACTTAATATTATTAGAATTGTGTTCATGTTGGTACGAATTAAATTCACGGCAACTCGACAATTCACTTACCAAAATCCATTTATCTCTTAACTATATCTCTTTGTCAATAAAACCGATTAAACCAATTTTTAATAAGTAAATGTTTTAATGCACATACATACTCATGAAATTAAAATAATCTCTTGAACATATCTCTATGTCAATTCAAACAATTAATTAATATTCATAAGCAAGTAAAAGATCAAGTGAAGTAACAACATATCTCTATATTGAAATAGTTTAATCACAAAAAACTTGCAAGTTGTTGAAGGTTAATGTATTGTTTAATATCGTTGCTAATTTAACCTTCAACTACCTTAGAAGATTAAACATGCATAATTTAAAAATTGTGTCCATTAATTACAATTTCAATCCGCTTAAATAATTAATTCAATTGTTACCTTACAATTAAAATGCAAGCATAATATAAGCATGATTATATTTAATTGAACAAATCAGCAATGCCTATAACAACACAAACATGATTTTTTAATAAATTAAGCAATCGAACGTAATCAATCTAACACAAATTAAATTAAGCCATTTTAATTAAATCAAGAGTAACAAAACAATGAGTATTCATCATAACAGAAACAAGAAATTAAAAGAGAAGGGAATTAGAAACAAATCTAGTCTCTACGAGCACTCGAGTGCTGCTACTCCAAGGCGGAAGAAAGCTCTTTCTCAAAAGGTAAAATCGACAAAGGAAAAGAAAGGAAAGAAAATGGAAAGCAAAGGGAGAAAATGAGTGAAAAGAGAAGATGTTGTGGATGAATTGAGTGATGAATGAGGTAGAAAAGGGGGTATTTGTAGGTGGTATTAGCTGCTAATTTTATCAAAGGAATATCAACCATTAAACCCCCGTGGCTGGCCACTACTCATGCAAAGTTGAAGCTTTCAACTTTGCTAAATTTGGCTAGGGGCAAATCTATAAAAGCAAGATAAGTGAAGGGGTTTGAATGCAATTTCAATGAGACTTCAAGGGTTGATTTGCAATTCAAATAATCAGCTGATTCGAGTTGATTGGGTCAGCATTTTGGATGGGTTTGGGTAACCCAATTGCTTGTTTGGGTTAGTCCTTCATATTAGCACAACTGGGCCTCCTTCCATAATATAATCAATAATAATTATTTAACCCAAAATAAATTGGATTAAAATTAAAATTAATTATATTATATATTAATATTAATAATTGGACTGTCTTAGGCTGAAATTTTTAATTCACCTCGATGCTCCAAAAATTACTTCAACGGATTGAGCTTCTAATAGTGTCTGTCGAGCCGATTTTCATCATTTGTGAAAAATTATCAGAAATAAATCAAATTCATGAATAATTATTATAAAAATAATTAAAATTTAAAATGTTGGTAATTTAAGTATATATTAATTATTTTATAATTAAATTATATTTTTTCGACAATAATTACTATGAAATTGCATGAACTTGAGCTAGAAAGGCATGAAAAAGTCTATATATTTTTGTGTTTCCACATACTTCCTTTAACTTAAGAAAATCTCCACTGATCTTTACACCACTTCCATTCCAAGAAAATACTTCATGCAACCAAGATTAGACATGTCAAACTCTTTTTTCATTGAACTTTTGAACTTTTCAAACATCTGCTCATTGTTTCTTATAAAAATAAGATCATCGAAATATAAACTTACTATGAGAATACCTCCATCTTCATTCTTCTTTGTAAACAACGTGTAATCACTTAAGCATCTTTCAAACCCCTCATTGATAAAGTATGACTCAATCTTGCTGAACCAAGCTCTTAGGGCTTATTTAAGTCTATAGAGTGCTTTCCTCAACCTGTATACTTTGCTTTCTTCACCTTTCACTTAACCTTGCGGCTATTCCACAAATACTTCCTCGCCAATCTCACCATGCAAAAATGCACTTTTGAGATCAAGTTGGTATACTCTCCAATCTCGATTAGTTACAAGTGAAAGTATCAGCCAAACGATATCCTAACGAGCTACATGAGCATATATCTTATTATAATCAATGCCAACTTGTTGCGTGTATCCCTTTCCTACGATTCGGGCTTAGCATTTATCTACTTCTCCCTTCTCATTCAACTTTGTCTTGAAAACCCATTTAACACCCACCTTTTTTGCTCCTATCGGCAAGTTAGTTAGTTTCCATGTTCCATTCTTCTCAATAGCTTCAATTTCTCGTCATAGCTTCTCTCTAGGTTGAACTTTTCGCAGCCTCCTCAAAAGTTGTTGGATCATTTGCAACAAACATGGAGAATTATTGTATCTCCATAGTAAGTTTTTGTACATCATCTTCTTCCTCGAACAGTCCTTCACCACTTACATAATCCTTCATCCATACCGGCTCGATCCTTTTCCTCTCTGAAGTTGGACTTGAGACATTGACTGATGTAGGTTAGTTAGAGTACTCACTTTCATTTTCTTCTCTCTCTCTTTATTTTCTTCCAACTCTGGTTCTCCCCTTTTTCCTTCATCTTCCCATTTAAGATCAGTGCAGTGAGTTTCCTTACCATTCCTTTTCCAGCTCCATTTTCCTTCTTTTTCAAAAATTACATCTCGACTTATGAAAATCTTCTTGGAGACCGGATCATACAATAAAAAAGCTTTGGATTCTTCATTGACCCTTGGGAATATGCACATGAAACTCTTATCATCAAGTTTCTTTCTTTTTTCTTCAGTTACGTGCACATGCCCTATGCACCCAAACACTTTGAAGTAATCCACTGAAAGTTTGACTCTTTTCCATGTTTCTTCTGGAGTTTTATTTTTCACTCCTAAGGTTAGACACCTATTGAGAACACGCATTGCCCAATTTACAACTTCTGGCCAAAACTCCTTAGGGACTTCTTTGTTAATAGCATGCACCGCACCATGTTCATAACAGTTCGATTCTTTCTCTCCGCAACTCCATTTTTGTTGTGGGAAAAAGCTGCAGTGAGTTGTCTCTTGATTCCATTTGCATGGCAATAAGAGTTGAATTCTATTGAAGTGAATTCTCCCCCTTGATCAGTGCGTAAGCAACATATATTATTCCCTATTTCTTTTTCTACCATGTTTTTAAAATTCTTAAACATAGTAAGTGCCTCTGACTTCGCATGCAAAAAATAAGTCTATATCTTACAACTATAATCATCAATAAAAGTGATTATATACCTCTTGTGACCATTCAGTTCAAGAGTAATTGGCCCACAAATGTCTGAATGTACAAGCTACAATGGTCGAGAGGTTCTCCACAAACTTTTCTTTGGAAACAATTCACAATGCTACTTGCCAACAATACAATCAGTGCAAAGCTTGGGAGAAGCTTTTAGAATTGGCAAACCCTTCACCATCTTTTTGTATGCCAATGTTGTTAGTCCTTTCATGTTCAAGTGTCCAAATCTTCTATGCCACAAATGTGCTTATGTGTCTTTAGATGTTGTTTGAAAACATAATTTCCCTTGAGTGTGAGTAGGTATAGAAGCAGGCAATATACACATTCTATTTTTTGTCATGTCAGTTTGCATAAATAACCCTCTTATTGGATGACAAACCTTGCATACACCATATTGAATAGTAATAGCCAGATCCTTTTCTTGAAGCTGCCCAATACTAATTAAATTATTTTTGAGTTTAGGGATGTAATATACCTCTATGATCACTTGAGTTGTTTCATGAATCTGAATTCTGATATTACCCTTTCTTTTGACATTCATTTTGGAGTTGTTTCCTAGCTTTACCATTTCTTTGAAGGACTCGTTAAGCTTAATAAACCACTTCTTATCACCAACCATATGATTGCTGTATCCGGAGTTTAAAAACCACTTCTCGTCTCTTTTGGAATCATCTTTATCAACACAGGACATGAGCAATATTTCTTTATCCACCTCAGCTTAGTTGGCATTCTTGTCCTAGTAAGGACACTCATATTGAAAGTGTCCTAGCTTGTGACACTTAAAGCATTCAATGGTGTCTTTGTTAAAAGATTGTCTCCCTCGTCCTCTTCCTCTATCTCTATGACTTCCACGACCTCTCCCTCCAAGCACTTCTTCACTTGTGACCTTCAAAGCTTGTTCATCATTATTTTTTTTAAACTTCTGCTCATGAACTAGCAAGGAGCTCTGCTACTCATCAATAGAGAGATGATCAATATCTTTCGACTCCTCTAAGGAACAAACAATGTAATTGAACTTCTCTATGAGAGTATGTAATATTTCTCGACGATTTTCATGTCTGACATGCTTTCTCCCACATTTCACATGTCATTGGCCACCAACATTATGTTGAGAAATACTTAGTAATCGAATCACCCATCTTTATCTCCAGAATCTCAAATTTCATACGAAGTGTCTGAAGTTGAGCACGTTGAACTCTAGCACTTCCTTGATATTTTCTCTTCATAGAGTCCTATATTTGTTTGGTGGTGTTCTTTAGGATAATAGTTTTCAGAATTAATTTGTCAATTGCTTGAAACAGGTAATTCTTTGCCTTCAAATCTTTCAAATTTCGTTCCTCTAAAGCTTTCTTTTTTGTTGCTGTCACCGTTTTTTCAAGATCTGATTCAGTATAACTAGTTTCAATGAGACTCTAGTATTCTTTTGATCTCAAAAGGTTCTCCGTCAGCATACTCCAATGATCGTAGTCACCATCGAACTTGAGAATACTCTGTTGAGCAAAATTGCTATTTCTAGCTACCATCTCACACTCACTCTTCTCTCAAATATAGGCCTTTTAATATCTCTGATGCCACTTTTGAAAGCTAAAAACAATATTCAGACTATTAAGAGCTCAAAAAGCACAATTATTTAAAGACATAACAAAGGCTTTTATAAGCCATTACAAAACAGAAATAACAAAGTGCATCCATAACTTACTCTTCAAGTATCATGGCTAAAATCAAGGAATAGAATAAGAGATAACAAATTTTTAAATTAACAAGCAAGACTAAGTTAGTTTGACCAAGTTCCTAACAATTATCTCCACTTTTCACCTTTGGCTAGCAATTGGGTTTGCTTAACAACAGATTGTTCTGTTAAGCTTCACGAAGGTTTTGCAATAGTTGGAGGTTATATATGTGATCATAATGGTGGGTGGATCATTAGGTTCTGCCAATATTTGGGTAATTGCACAGTGACGGAGGCTGAGCTTTGGGGGATCTTGGATGGGTTAAACCTTCTTTTGGAAAGACGATTTGATAGGGTCTCAATCCAAACTGACAGTATTAAGGCTGTTAACATTATTCAAGAGGGCTCTTTCGGAAACTCTAATTCTACCTAGTCAGGAGAATACTTAAAGTCTTGAATAGCTTTAAGTAGTGGAAGATTCAACATTTGCCTAGAGAAGAGAACTCAATTACAAATAGTTTGGCTAAGCCAATTCGCACTAAAAGCCTTGATTTAAGATTGTTTGAGAATCCTCCTTTGATGATCTAGTTTAATTACTTTGTAATTTTAATTTTCACTAAAAAATATATTAATTAAAATAATAATTTTTTTAGTAAATGATGTAACTACTTTTTAATACTTTGATTAAATCAACATATTAAAACCAATAATAAAATTTTCTAATATTATTGATAAATGAATACCCTTTATTTATTTTTCACTTTTTTTATTTTAAATAAAATAAAATTTTAAAATTAATATTAATAATAGAAAATAACTTAATAAATACCTTACGTTTTCTCTCTAAGTGATTTTTTTTTATAAATTTTATTTAAAAAATTCATATTTAATTATGAATTAGTATTTGTTATACTAACAATGTACTTTTTTTTTATTCTGTAAGCAATTTAAAAAAATTATAATGAGTTTTTTTTTAAATATTTATTCTTTTTAATATTTGCCAGGCCTTTGACTTTGCTTGTAAAATCTTCTAGTGACAATATATTAAATATTTTCTCTTTAATTATAGAGTTATTATCAAATACACAACTTGAGAAAAAAAACAAGAATAAGATAATAACATGTGTTTATTTATTTATTTAAAAAAAATTAAATATAATTTAACAAACTCTTATCATAAACTAACCCTTAACTTGTGAAATTTCTTATTTTTATTGACCATAACTAAATAATAATCCTTATTTTCTCTCAACTGTGTTAAAAATATGAGTTAAGTCATAATGGATATCAAAGCAACGACTATAATTTTGGCTATCGAGTGACCTTTGATGGAATGTAAGTTTATTTATTCACTGATAGCGCAGTGGCTAGAATCACGGGAAATACGTCTATTGGTGATGTGTTACGTGATAAGATTGGAAATTAGATCTTGAGGTTTAATTGATATCTGGATAGATGTACATCTTTTAAGACTGAACTTTGGGATATTCTAGATGGACTATTCGTTCTGCTTAGCAACAGATATAAACGGCCGCAATTCAGACAAATAATCCAGATGTAGTTCAAGCCTTGATTGATAATGGGTTGGAGGATTCAAGTATCACTCTGCTTAAGAGGTTCAAAAAGTTATGAGATATAAAAGACAGTGATGAATTAAATATATATTCAAAAAAAATAACATAATTACAAATTGATTGGGTAAATTAAACTTAGAGCGTGAAAGTCAAATATACAAGTATTCAATGACGCTCCTAATAAAATTTTAGGGATCTTACAACAAGATAAAATGAGTGATGCTTTTGAGCAATTTAATTTGATGATATTTGCTTCTTTTATTTTTCACCAAAAAAGGTAATCCTAATTATATTATAGTACTTTAACAACACGGGATACGAAACTTTTGTTGCATATTTTGGAGGAGCAATAAAATGCAAAAGCTTATTTTTGGCGGTTTAACTGCTATCCTGCGCTTCTTGCCTGCTTAACCTATCCCACAGCTCCCTTCCTCTGAAATTGGGTTCCATAGATGAACCAAGCATTGCAACTAGGTTTTAGAACTTTCATAAATCTTTCAAGGTTTTTTTTCTTTAATTAATTTTCCCTATTTTGTTTTTTTTTGTTTCTGTTTTATTTTTTTTTTCAAACTGACAGAACGAGGTGTAGCTTTCCGGTGGACCCTAGGAAATTGGGTATTGGAAGATTGGCTCCCTTAAGAGGCAAAGTAATGGGGTCTAAGAGAAGAAGCTTTTCGAATTCATCCTCTATTGCTGATCAAAACATTGATAAAAAGCTCAGAGAAGCAATAGACAACGACAACAACACCATTTCTGATAACCCTCTTCTCAAGGTTTCTTCTTTTAATTTTATATAAAAAATTCTCAGTGTTCTATGTGGGTTTTAAGGGGTTAGAAAACTAAATTAGTACGCATAATGAAGATAAACTAGTCAAAAGGATAAATGGGTGCTGTAATGGATTAATAGGATGTCATATTTTGAGTTAAAAGGTACTAATTTTATGTTTTTTTACGGTAATTAAAGAAGATAGATATAAATTTGGTTGAGTTGCAGGATATCAAGGATGATCCAAGCAAAATCGAGGCAATGACGATTCAACAACTCAGAACGGCGTTGAGGTGAAGAACAAATTTCAAGGGTGTAACATATAAATCCATATTTGGTTTTATTGAAACTTGTTGTAACTACTTCTAATTGATAGGACTGTTGGGATCCCTCCCAAAGGTTTGAAACGTGAGCTTGTATCTGCTTTACAGTCTTATTTGGCCAAGGAAATAGATGGTATGCAATTTTCTATGGAAATTAAAATTTGATATTTATTTCAATTTTCAATTCTTCAGATGGAAGGTGCCAATATCATGCATTAAAAAATCAATATTTTTTAATGTTAAAATAATTCGCCGCTTTTTCAAGCTTTCTTTCCTTATCTTAGAAATTCTTTACAAGTGCATATGAACGTTCTCTTTTATTAGATAAACAAGATCCCTCCAATTCTGATAAAAGAATATCTATGATGATGGAGACAAAATCAGTAGAGGACCAAGTTCAGGATGCTGACAGTTCATTTAAGGTTTCCAAGGTTCAACAGAGCAGGAGAACTGTAAAACAGTTGCAAATTAAGGGCAAAAGTGTTGATGTTAATGCTAAAATTGTGGCCACTGAGCAGAAGAGATCTGCTTGTGCTTCAGGTAGTACAGAAAATTTAGACATATGTAGCAGTAGTGCTTAATACTGTTGTTGTGATTTATGGAACTATTCCTTCTTTCTCTCTTTAATTTGTTTTAGTTGTTTATTTAATTTGACTGGAAGGATGGGTTATTGTGTTTGAACCTTGATTTGGTTAGGTAGGATGACTTCTGTGACAAAGAAGAAAGCATCTTCAGATGTTGATAGCAAATATGTTAGTGCCAAAAATAGAGTTACTCTTCCTGTGAATCAAAGTGAACCGTGGACTATTTTGGCCCATAAGAAGCCTCAAAAAGGGTGGATGGCTTATAATCCTAGAACCATGAGATGTTCACTTCCTATAGGGAATACAAAGTTTGTTAAGATTCTTTCTTGGAATGTCAATGGGCTTAGAGCATTGCTGAAACTAGAGGGATTCTCTGCTATGGAACTAGCAAAACGGGAAAACTTTGATGTATTGTGTTTGCAAGAAACTAAGCTTCAGGTAAGTATATAAATTTATCACCTGTAGCTAAGAAAATTTCAATATAATATCAGTAGTTTTGTTAGAAAGTCTCTTACCATGATCTTTGTATATTTTATAATTGGATATTTTACTGTATTACTTGATTCACCACTTACATCTTTATTGCTATATTCAAACATAGTTACAGCAATAGTGGCTAAATTATAAAGCGGTTGCTAAGATATTCTTCCTTTGATAGACGTTATCCATTTATGGTTGTCATGTTTGATATCATATTTTTTTCCTTCACTTAAGCCGTGGCCTGTGGGCATTTTCTTGCCTGTTGATTCTATTTGACACCTAGGACTCATTTTCCTACTCATTGGAGTCTAGTTGCAATGTGACTCCTAGTTTTAATTGGTTAAAAAGCATTAGAAACTTCAAATGAGTAATCTTCCTTCTCAACCAAATATTCAAGTTATTCTTTTCTCTCTAATTTTTACATTACCCCAATCTAGGTAATACTACTTTCTTCTGAGCGTTCCTGATTACGAGTTGAGAAAGATTGATTTGGTCTTGGATGCACTAGCTTCCAAGATAAGCGGGAGAACATTTTATTTCTTTTATTTCTTTCCGAGAGAAAATTCTGCCCATTATTGCTTGATTGACTATGACATTGTGTATCCTCGTGAGATTATTTATTTTACTTTTTACATAGAAATTTGAGCAAAAGACTTGTTAAATTTCTTGGTATGCTTAGTGCATGTTTTAATCTTGGAACAGGAGAAAGATGTTGAGTCAATCAAACAGTCTCTTATAGAAGGATACGAGAATAGCTTTTGGACTTGCAGCAATACAAGACTTGGTTATTCTGGCACAGCAATAATATCTCGGGTATTCTGATTTAGAGTGGTTTATCTTAGATGTGGTCCTTAGAATATTTTTCATATATGGATAGAAATTATGTCACCTTTTTACATACCTATCTTGTTTTACATTAGGACCAGTGGTGCTTTGCTAACTAGCATTCACTGTTTTTTTGTCAATGAGGTTTGTTCTTACCTTAGCTTCATTTGGATGTCACCTTATATCTGTTAAAGTAATACTCTTATTTGCTAGTTTCTTTGTTTTGTAATATATCCCTTAAGTTTGAAAATGATTATCTTGTATGTTAAAATTTTGAAATATTGTGAATGGAATTAGCAGATTACTTTTTTAAAGAACACAATATCAAAATTTTTGTTTATAGCTACCCTTCAAATTCTAATGACGAAATGGGACTTTGAAACATGATACAGAAAACTATGTTATAAGTGAAGAGCGATCATACTTGATTTTTATCCATTTAGCAAGTCTTAATCAATGGGATTCATTTCAATCTTATGCTTTCACTGGTTGCTGGGATTGTTGTCTGTTTTCTTGATTCCATGTCTACTGTACAGTTGTTGGGAAATTGAACTTTCGAAATTCAAGTATCAACTATTGAGTTTGATGTTTTCATTTCCTTGTTGTTTATTAATTTGCTGTTAAAAATTAGCAGTTTTCTGACAGATAAAGCCACTTTCAGTCAGATATGGCCTAGGCATACCAGATCATGATAGTGAAGGACGGGTTGTGACAGCAGAGTTCGATTCTTTTTATTTGTTAAGTGTCTATGTTCCTAATTCTGGTGACGGCTTGAGAAGGCTGGTAAAGGGCTTAAACCTTTCTTATGTTACTTGCCAACATTCTTGAAGTTTTCATTTCTTTCATTTTACTTTTTTCAACTTTTTTACTAAAGGATTTTATTGCTATTCCAGACATATAGGATTACAGAATGGGATCCATCTCTTAGTAATTACATAAAAGTAAGAGTGCTTACATTTCCTTATTTCATTTACCCCCCCCCCTTGTTTTTCTTTGACTCGTTTACTTAATTTTTGGCAAGTTTAATGAATCCCTTGGTCTTGGTTTCTTCTCTATACCCTTTGACTTGTTATTCAGATTGGGCACAAATTGTCTTCTGAATTCCTAGGATACATTTGATATTCATGTTTTGATTCAAGGAAATTGAGCACCTGAGCATTTGGCTCTGAACTTAACGTATGCATGTATCTCTTTGCTCAAGGTGTTGGGGTCATGTCCCCTTCTCCCATTTTGATAGTGATGGTGTTATGGTCTTGAGTCTAGAATTGAGTCATTGAATGAGTAGCAAAAAAATAGATTCAAAGAAAGGGTCTTTGCTCTTATTTCAATTCATATATTTTTCCTGTGGTTGTGGAAGTTGCCTACATTAAAACTGTAAGGGAGTTGTTGCAGACGCATTTGTTGGAAAAACTTATGTGCGTCTTAGGATTCGCGAAAGACAGCAACAAATGATGCTTGATGGTGTCGGTAAATTTATGTTGTTAGGAATCAATTTTATCATTATTTTATTAGTAAAGTATTAATCATTTTAATTATAAGTATTTCTTGCTTTTTTTAAGTAGTCTTTCCTTAGTAAGTCTTTCTATTAAACTATGTAATCTCTATTTAAGAGGTTGTTAACAGATACAAAGAGAAGAATGAAAACAAGAGAAGAATAGACTGATGAAAAGTTACATATATTTCATCTCTAGAGTTAGCCTATGCGAGTTTATATAGTGTAAATAAGGGAAGCGAATAAAATAAGATACTAATCTTAGCCCTATTCCTTAAGAATTTGTAACACCCCCTCAAGCTGGAGTATAGATATTGATCATGCCCAGCTTTTTACATAAATAGTCAATCTGATTCTCATTTACTGCCTTCGTAAACAAATCAGTAAGTTCTCTTGTCTTCACATAACTCATGGAGATTGAATTGTCCAAAATTTTCTCCCCCATAAAGTGAAAATCAACATTGATGTGTTTGGTTCTTTCATTATAAGCTGGATTTGAGGTGATATGAAGAGCTGTTTGATATCGCACAAGAGCTTTACTGGTGACGAAGACACCAACCTAATTTTAGTTAATAGATGTCGTATCCACATCATTTTACCCGTGGATTGTGCTAGTCCTATATTCTAATTTTGCACTAGACCATGATACAACATTTTGTTTCTTGCTCCTCCATTATACTAAGTTTCCACCAACAAAAACACAGTATCCAGTACTAGACCTTTTATCTATCTTAGATCCGTCCTAATCAGCATTTGCAAAACACTCAATACGGGTATGCCCATTAGTGATGTATCTTAGATCCAACGACGAGGAGCTCCTTTCAAGTAACATAAGATCTGCTCCAAGGTTGCCCAATGTTTGATTGTAGGTGCGGACATAAATTGACTAACAATACTCACAGCAAATGCGATATTCGAACGAGTTAAGTGAGATAATTTAATTTCCCAACTATCCTCCTATACCTCTTAGGGTCATCAAAGAAATCACCATTATCCTTTGTAAGATGCGCATTAGGATCCATTGGAGTACTACAAGGTTTAGTTGTCAACTTTCTAGTTTTTGCCTATAGATTAAAAACATACTTTCTCTGAGACAAAAAATTCATTTCTTACTTCTCAACACTTCTATCCCCAAAAAATACTTTAATTGACCTAAGTCTTTCGTGTGGAACCTGGTATGCAAGAAAGACTTTAGAGAAGAGATCCCTTCATTATCTCTTGTAATAACAATATCATCAACATATATTACAAGAAAAAGTAACTCCAGCCTCAGATCATTTATAAAATATTGAATGATCACAACTGCTTTTCTTTAGCCCAAATACTGAACTTTCCAAACCAGGCTCGAGGACTTTATTTCAATCCATAACGGGACTTCTTAAGATGATAGACCTTTCTATACTCCCTTTAAGCAATAAACCCATGTGGTTGTTCCATATATACTTCTTCTTGGAGTTCCTCATGAAGAAAAGCTTCTTGATATCTAATTGGTGTAAAGGCCAATTATGAGAAGCGATAGGTGAGATAAATAGACGAAAAAAGGTGAGTTTTTCCATTGGAGAGGAAGGATCTGAATAATTCACCCCATAAATCTGAGCATATCCTTTTCGCAACTAATCTAGCTTTAAGTTTAGGCACTGAGCCATATGGATTTACCTTAATGGTGATTACCCATTTGCATCCAGTAGCTTGTTTACCAACAGGTAATTCACTAGGTTCCAAATACCATTTTCATCCAATGCATATTTTCTCCAACATTGCATCATGCCAATCAAGATGATTCAAAGCCTCTCGAACTATCTTAGGAATAGAAACAAAATCTAGGGATGCAAATCAAGAGCAAGGAGATAAATAAACTTGAGCAATCGATGGCCTTGTCGGAGCAGGAGTCGGAGAAGTAGTGAAAGTGTAAATTAACCAGTTATCTTCCTCCCCCTGTTTCAAAAGATTTGAATACGCCTCTTTTGAAAAGAATGATACTTTTTCTGAGAATGCAACATTGATAAACACCAAATATTTGTTAAGGTTTGGAGTGTAACATCTATATCCCTTTTGAAGGTGAGAATACCCCAAAAATACACATTTTAAGTATTTTGGATCCAACTTAGTGACATGAGGCAGACATCTCGAACAAAAAAGGTGCACCTAAAAATTCTTTGTTCTACCGGGAATAATGGTTTGTATGAGTTATTACCATAAAGTACAGAGGAAGTTGTGATTGATCAGAAAGCAGGCCTTTGAAATAAAATTAACCCAAAATAGTTTAGGAACTTTTGTTTGAAATAAAAGAGCTATGGCTATCTCAAGGAGATATCTGTTCTTCAGTTCAACTACATGTTGAGATGGCATGTCAACAAAAGAGGATTGTTGAAAAATCTCATTTTGGGTCATAAAGGCTTCGTAAGAGTTGGAAAAGTATTATTTTGCATTATTGCTGTGCAGAATTTGGACAGGCACACCAAATTGAATTTTAATCTCGATACAAAAAGCACAAAAATGAGAACACTTTTGACCGATTTTTCATAAAATATATCCATTCCATTCGAGAATAATCATCTACAAACGTAACAAAATATTGAAATTCAGGTTTGGTTACTACATGTATCACTTCTCTCTCATTGATCTCCCCCTGAAGAGGTAATTGAGTTGTATTATAATAGTGTTCAATTTCTTTGAATGTAACATCCATACTAATGAAAGTTCGTTGTGAAGGAGGATGATAACACTTGTATCCTTTCTATGTTGGAGAATATCCAATGAACTCACATTTAAGGGTTCGTGTATCTAATTTGTCGACTTTCTGATCATTGACATAACAGACACATCCAAATACCCTTGGAGGAACAATATAAGTATTGTATCCTTTAAAGTTTCTAAGAGACTCTTGAAATTAAGGGTTTTGAGTGACATTCTATTAGCAAGGTAGGTTGCTACAAGAATTGCATCCCCTCAGAAAGGTTTAGGAAGGTTCATGGTAAACAGAAGAGATCTAGTGACTTTTAGAAAATGCTTGTTTTTCCTTTTAGTGACCCCATTCTGTGCACTAGTACCAAGACAAGTTGTTTGATTAATTATCCCATAAGACTCCAAATAGGTATCAAAATTGTACTTTGTACCATTGTTAGTTCTAAAAATTTGTATCTTAGTATCAAATTGAGTACACATTATTTTATGAAAAGATTAAAAGCATGTAGACACATAATTTTTTTAGCAAATACACCCAAGTCATTATAGTGCAACAATCAATAAAAGTAATAAACCATCGATTACCAGATAAAGAGATATGTCGAGTTGGTCCCCAAACATTCGAATGAATAGTCATAAAAGGAGTATTACTAATATTATTTCTCAAAAGATAAGAATTTTTAGTGTGTTTAGCAAACTCACAAGCTTCACAAAATAATGAATCAAACCGAGTCTTTGAAAATAAACTAGGATATAACTTTTCCATAATAAAAAATGTTGGGTCTTCTAACCGCCTATGCCATTGCATTATTTCTTGATTAATAACCTTATTACTTCCAAAAAAAAAGCTTGAACAGAACCACTACTACCCTCCAACATATATAAGCCATCATGCAATCTACTACTTTCAATCTTCCTCCTTGTTTGAAGGTTTTGGAGTACACAATGATCAGGGAAAAACTCAATTTTGCAATTTAATGTATTTGTGATGGCACTAATAGATAAAAGGTAATCGAAAAACTAGGAACATGTAGTATAGAGGATAGTTTAATATTGTGTGTACAGTTGATAGAATCTAATCCGGTTACAAGAGTAAAAGACCCATTGGCTATCTTGACACTTATCTTTTGTTTAACTTGGGGAGTAGTTTAAAAACTTTTAAAGGAACCTGTCATGTGTCTATTCGCACCAGAATCAATAATCCATGAGTTAGTATTATTGTGAGCATTAAAGCCATTACCTGACTTGTCAAAATTGGATGTTGGATTTGAGGAAGACTTAAGTTGGGACAGTAGACGTATGAGATGTTGAATTTCATCTGAAGAAAATGTTCCATTGGATGCAGTTTATGTAGATGATTTTGTGGCCTCAAACAAGTTTGCTCAACCTTGATTTGACTTATTTTGTTTTCCTTCGCGGCCTCTGGTTGGTCGACCATGTAATTTCCAGCACGTGTCCCTAGTGTGTCGTGGCTTCCCACAACAATCACACTACAGATTATCTTTATCAAGGTTACCATCTTTCTATTTTTTGAGAGCCAGTAGTGATCAACCTAGTCTTCTTTGTTGGTGTTGTATAAAGCATAACACCTCTTCTGCTTTCTTCTTGCTAGACATTGGAATATGCTTCCTTAAGAGAGCAAAATGAATTTTTCCGAGAACTTGAACCCGAATTTGACCATACTTGGTGTTTAACCCAACCAAAAAGTCGTAAACCTTCTCTTTTTCCACAAGCTTCTGAAACTTTACTGCATCTCTAGTATAGTCGGCTTGGAAGTCTGGGCAATAATCTAGTTTCTACCATAAACCGCTTAGTTTAAAAAAATACTGAGAAATTGACATCTTACCTTGCTTAGTGTTAAGAACTTTATTGCGGATTTCAAAAATTTGAGCATCATTCCCAACTTGTGAGTAGGTGAGACCAGTTGTATGCCATATTTTTTTTTTGTAGAGTCAAGTAACATGTATGTTCTGGAAATCTGGGGTTGCATAGAGTTGATAAGTCAATACGTAACAAGAGAGTTATCAGAGTCTCATTGATATTAAGTGGAATCATTGACATCAGGTTTTTTCGAATCACCAACAATATACCCCTGTAGCCCTCTAGCTTTGATAAACAATAAGCACGATCGTGACCATTCGAGATAATTATGCCCATCAAGTTTTAGGGGGGTTATCATAAATAATTGTTGACCCTTTTTTTCTCTTAAAAAAACACCACTAGAGCCAATAATAGCAAGGGATATTGGAGAAAAACCAACAAAACCAACAGTTGTGGCCGAAGAATCAAAGTCGATGGAGGTGGGTTGCACTTACCAGCGTGGGGGCAAGGATGCCAAAGGTATGGGTGGTGTGTGAGGGCCACGTGCAGGGAGTTTGGGCACCGGATTTTGAGGTTTCGTCGGAGGTTAGATTGTGACTCTGTTGAAGGGGGTGATGAAAAAAATTGACCGGACGAAGAGTACAAAATTGAAATTTCTAGGGTTTGGGAATTTCAAAAAAAAAAAAAGCTCCTAAATATTGATTCTCAAGCTCTTGATACCTTGTTTAAAATAGAAATTTTTTTCCTTGCCCATTAACTTAAGTATTTACATGGATATATATACACAGCCATGTTGAACTTCTTAAAGGAAATACGATCTTCACAATAAATAGAATAAATAAAATCCCAATACTTTAGCTTTAAGAAATCATATCAGCCTTGATTAACAAGTTTGTCAATAGTCAATGGTCAACAAATTCCCATTCAAAGAGTTCCACTTGTTCAGCATATGTCATTCATTAGTTGGGGTCGTAACATGGCTTCAGAGCTAGAAACAATAGGTGAATCCATTACTTGAGAAGAGTTGGAGTCATTTAAAGCAAGAAGAGAGTCAAAAATCGATAAGTCCATGCTACAAATGAGGGAACTGTTGACTTTCAATTAGAACTTTGATAAGGGAAAAAGGGTTGACAGCAATAACATCAATATTGACAAAAGAAAGAGTAAGCTAAAGAAACAGGAAAACAACAACAGGATCTGGTCTGGCACTACGATAGATGAAGTTGGACTTCTTGACTTTCGATGGGACAGAAGGCCCCTTAATTTGATTGCACCAATGTGAGAAGTTGTTTTTGAATTAGAAGATAGCCAAATCAAACAAATTGGGGCTTGCTACTTTTAACCTGATAGGAAGGACAATTATGATATTGTCAAATGGAGCAGAAAAAGCTTAATCTTCCATGAGAGGCATTCAAATAATATTGTACCCTGGATTGGACCACCGCTGTGAGAACCCTTTGGGGGAATTAGTGAAATTTAATCAAACAGGAGCAATGGAAGATTATCTTTGTCAATTTCAAGAACTGTTAGCCTGTGCAGATTCTATGAGGCCGGATCAACAAATTAGTTTGTTTACTGCAGGGTTAACAGATTCAATTTAAGTATATGTGAAGATGCAAAAACTTGATTCGGTCTATGAATCTGGTGTGAACTTTTGAGACAATAATGCGAACTATCCCAAGCTACAGGCCTATGAAGGACTCCTTGGCAGAATTTGAGACCTAATTCGATAATAGTATCGACCACAACTGCTACTAAGATCAACTCTGAGGGAAGTGTAGTGTCTGGCAAAGGAATCAAATACCAACAAAATCATAATCAAATCTAAATTTGAGTCAAAATCCCAATAGATGGTAAAAGTACTTCACTTTGTTCTTTTGTTGTTATCCTATCACCCTTTTTGAGCTTGATCTTTAGCTAAATCCTAATTCATTTTTGTAGCTTTTAAGTATGCATATTCAGGGAAGGATGATGTTTTGGAGCATAAATGGGTCCAATTTATTTAATTGTATTAATTCTCTAGGTATTTTAGGACATTATATTAAACAAGTTTGCCTTTTTAGTGTGGTGGTTAACTGCCTACGCTAATATCAGATTAACTGCTGAGACTTAATTCCAAATCTTTCTCACTATTATTCCTCTTTCAGTTTACCTCTATTTCCCTGTGATTTCTCTCGAAACTCACTCCATTCTCTCTTCGCCTTATCTTTCTCCTTGCCAATTCAGTCCCTCTTGTTTGTTCTATATAAAACAGACTATGTAATACGACAGCTCCTTATTACCGTATTGTAGCTATTGTAATTTGTAATATCTTTTAAGAGCTTCTGTCAATTCTTTCTTAATTGAACCAACTTTGTTTTTGCAACAATTTTTTTTATGTTTTCCTTGTTTGGAGGTTTGATACTTCGGTTGCTTCCCTTATTTGATGTAGGAACTGGAAAAGTCAAAGCCAGTCATTTTGACAGGGGATTTGAATTGTGCGCATGAAGAGATAGACATTTATAATCCGGCTGTAAGTCAATCAAGATTTTGATGTTTTCATGATATCCGTATTTTATTTGTCTAGTAGCTTTAACCAATGTAAGCAGAAATATTTTAAGCAACCACATAGCAATTTTTGATTAATTAGCATTACAAGTTCCTTCTGTCTTATGACTACAGAGCGATTGTTGGTTAATAAGGTTGATTTGATGCCCCTTATCCAGGGACAATGGACTTGTCTCTTTTCCTTGATTTTACATTTAATTCAGAGTTATCCTAACCTAGAAATATCAAGGGTGGGACAAGCCACATCTCTTACCCATTAAATTTGTAAGACTTTCATTTCTGAGAGGCAAAACAAACGCAGTATAACAGAGTTCAGTCTATAAACTGTGATATTGGTGATCACAACAGTATAAGAAGGCTAAACATCATCAGGATTCAGGAGTTTCTGAAATATGCTGAATTTAGCTACATCTATAACCTGTATCATGATACTTGCTATGCCTATTCAAATTAGAGCTGCATTTTTTTCAATGAAATGTCGTAATAGTTTAAAATTTTAAACATAGGGAAACAGAAGAAGTGCTGGGTTTACAATTGAAGAAAGGCAGTCTTTTAGCACAAATTTCTTATCCAGGGGCTTTGTTGACACCTTTAGAAAGCAGAATCCAGATGTTGTTGGGTATACTTATTGGGGTTATCGGCATGGTGCACGCAAAGGTAACAAAGGTGAGACATCCTATATTACCCTCATATTCTTTTATCCTCCATTTGTATGATCATTTTTATGTCACTTTTTTCAAGTATTATTGGCTTGAATATGTGTCTTGTACCTCAAAATGGTCATCCAGTATTTATTTAGTTTGTGAGGGTGAATTTTGTTTTGAAGTTGCAGCTAGATATTACAAATATCTTTTAGGGGGATAAATGGAACTGTCACTGGTGATCAGCTTCCATCATTCCTGCTCGGTTAAAATTTTTGTTTCTTGGAACAGGATGGAGGCTTGACTACTTCCTTGTCTCAGAAGCCATAGCTGATGATGTTCATGATTCATTCATTCTTCCTGATGTCATTGGTAGTGATCACTGCCCTATTGGACTTGTACTCAAGCTCTAGCCTGTCTGACCCACCAACAGTGGGGATCAATTGGCCAGCCGGTATGTTGATAAGACAAGCGCAACATTTTCTCTTCCAAAACCTAACTTGCTAGAAAGTTCGATGCAAAAATGGCTGCTGAGCTACCAACTCTGCCGAAATTGATCATATCTTAAGCTGATGTGTTTGCTTTGTTTGTTTTTTATTGAAGGGTGATCTTTGCAGAGGTTGGTGCCCAAAATCTTGGGCGAGGGTGGAAACTCAAAAGCCATTAGAACTTGTTGAATGTTTGGCAACCATGCAGCAAAACAAAATGAGCCAACTGCACCAGCAAGGGTTAAGGCAGTATCAGCAGTAGTTGGCAAAGTCAGCAACTTTTTGAAGTATTTAGTTTTCACTGTAACTATGTTAATTTAGTTTGTAACTTGTTAACTTATTTGGTTATGATGTAATTTTGTTGTTTTTAAGAAAAGATCAGTTATGACAGCTGAATTTGTAAGACTAAGGATGTGATATGGTTGACTTAAGAGCTTAGAAGCTTGTACAAGTTATACCAATTTTAGTTGTTTGTAGATTACTACTTTTGTTTCATTTGTATTTTTTCAACAGATTTCAATAATGAGAATGATGACTTTCTTCTCAAATTTTTTGATTTCTTTTGTTCTGTTTTTCTTTCTTTACAAGAGTGTGAGTGTTCAACCTTGAGAGCTGATAAAAAACCAACAAATGGTATCGAGAGCTTGATTTTTTGAGGGACCTGTTTTGTTGAAAGTTATCTGCTATCATTGTGTGTCTTGAAAGAAAAGAAACAGAAGCTTGTGATTAGTTTGTTGGTTTTAGTTTGTTGCTAAAACCATGAGCTTTTCACCTCCAACATCACCTATTGCTAGGGAGAATTACAACATCTGGTCAGTGAAGATGAGGACTTACTTGCAAGCATATAACCTATGGAGTGTGGTTCAATCAGATATAGAGCCACCACCCTTGAGAACTAATCCAACCATAGCTCAAATTAGGCAGCACAATGAGGATTGTGCCAAGAAGTATAAGGCCATATCCTGCTTGCAGAATGGAGTCTCAGAGGCAAACTTCACAAGGATTATGGCCTGCAACTCTCCAAAGCAGGCTTGGGACAAGCTGAAGGAAGAGTTTCAAGGGTCAGACAAGACCAGGCAGCAGCAACTGATAAACCTGAGGAGAGATTTCGAGAACCTGAAGATGAAGGAGTCTGAGTCCATCAAAGTATATGCTTACAGGATCATGTCTACTGTCAACAACATCAGGCTGATGGGAGATGAGTTTAATGATAGGAGAGTGGTTGAAAAAGTCATCACAACACTCCCTGAGAAGTATGAATCCAAGATCTCCTCACTAGAGGATTCAAGGGATTTGTCAACCATCTCTTTGACAGAGATGATAAATGCTCTTTATGCACAAGAGCAAAGGAGGGAAAATAGGATGGAGGAGTATTCAGATTCTGCATTTCAAGTCAGAACCAAGGAGAGTTCGAGCACTAGTTCAGGTTACAAGGGCAAAAAGCCCTGGTCAGAGAAGAAAGAAAAGACCAAAAAGGATGGGAGCAGGAAGAAATTCTGACAATGCTCACACTACAAGAAGTCCACTCATTTGGAGAGGTATTGCTGGTTTAGGCCAGACATACAATGTAGAAGCTGAAAGCAGCTTGGTCACATGGAGAAAGTCTGCAAGAACAAAGGGAAGACACCTGTTCAGCAGCAAAACCAAGCTCAAGCTGCTGAAGATGTCCAAGCTCAGGAGGAGCATGTCTTCACAGCTTCATGTTTTGCTAGTTCAAGAAAGGTGAGGAAAATTTGGTTGATTGATAGTGGATGAACACACCACATGGCTTCTGAGGAAAGCTTGTTCAAAGACTTGGATACCAGCTACAAGTCCAAAGTCAGAATAGGCAATGGTGAATTCATTGAGGCCAAGGGCAAAGGCAAGGCTGTGATTTGCACTTTAACAGGTAACAAAGTAATTTCTGATGTGTTGTTTGTACTTGACTTAGATTAAAACCTTTTAAGTGTTGGTCAACTGTTAGAAAAGGGATACACACTGATGTTTGAGAAAGATGGTTGTGTGATCAAGGATCAAAATGGTCAAGAACTAGTTAAAGTGTCTATGCTTGATAGATCTTTTGTCTTGGATGTAAAAAAGTTAGATGCTAGAAGTTATGCATGCACAGTAGATGAGTCTTGTATGTGGCACAAGAGGCTAGGACATGTGAACTACAAGTTACTTAGCTTGCTACATAAGTTGAATCTAGTTGAAGATATAACTCATTTTGAAGTCAAGAAGGATGTGTGTGAAGTTTGTCAGCTTGGCAAGCAAACCAGATTGCCTTTCCCAGTGAACAAGGCTTGGAGAGCACAAGGGAAGCTTCTGCTGGTGCACACTGATATATGTGGACCTATGAAGACCTCTTTACTAAGGGGAGCAGGTATTTTGCATTATTCATTGATGATTTTTCAAGGTTTTGCTAGGTGAGTTTTTTGAAGTAGAAATCAGAAGTGGCTGAAGTTTTTGGCAAACTGAAGGCATTAGTAGAGAACCAAGCAGATTGCAAGATGAAAGCCTTCAGATCAGACAATGGCACTGAGTATGTGTCTTAAAACTTTCAGAAAATTTGTGAGGAAGCTGGAGTTCAACACCAGCTGACCACCATCTACACACCACAGCAAAATGGTATATGTGAAAGGAAGAACAGGACTGTGCTTGATATGGCCAGGTGCCTGTTGTTTGAAAGCAAACTACCCAACATTTTTTGGGTTGAGGTAGTCAACACCTCAGTGTATCTGCTCAACAGACTGCCAACAAATGCAGTTAAAGGTAGGACACCCTTTGAAGCTTGGTATGGGCACAAACCGTCAGTATCCCATCTAAAGGTTTTTGGTTGCACTTGTTATTCATTAATTCCTACTGAAAAGAGAACCAAACTTGAGAAAAGGTTCATGCCCGGAATCTTTGTTGGCTATAGCAGCACTAATAAGGGATATAGGGTGTATGATCCTTTAACCAAAAAGATTGTGGTGAGCAGGGATGTGAGCTTCAAAGAGGACAGTTTTTGGAATTGGAATGGGACAGATGCAAGCTTGGCTGAACAAGATCAGAATGATGTTGAGCTGCAACAAATTGAGGATGAATCTGAAAATGAGGAAGACTATGATGATGTACCTATTAGAGGTACAAGGTCTATCACTGATATTTATCAGAGGTGTGATATGACCATTGTGGAACCAACCACATTTGAGGAAGTTGAAAATGAAGATTGTTGGATGGAAGCAATGTAGACAGAGCTTAACATGATCCAAAAGAATGACACTTGGGAGCTGGTAGACAAGCCTGTGCATAGGAAAGTCATAGGAGTGAAGTGGGTGTTCAGAACCAAGCACAATGCTGATGGTTCACTGAACAAGCACAAGGCTAGGCTTTTCGTGAAAGGGTATAGTCAGCAATATGGCATTGATTTCCTTGAAACCTTTGTACCAGTGGTAAGGTTGGATACTATAAGGTTATTGTTTGCCTTAGCAGCTCAGAAACAATGGGAAATACACCAGTTGGATGTCAAGTCTATTTTCCTAAATGGTTTCCTTGAAGAGGAAATTTTCATTGAGCAACCAGATGGCTTCAAGGTTGCTGGTTAAGAGCACAAGGTTTATAGACTGAATAAGGCTTTGTATGGTCTTAAACAGGCTCCGAGAGCCTGGTATGGTAGGATTGACTCTTACCTGTCAAAATTGAGATTTGAAAAGAGTGTTAGTGAGCCTACTCTCTATGTCAAGAAGGTTGATATTGAGACTTTGCTAATTGTCTCACTTTATGTGGATGATTTGCTGGTGACTGGAAGCAAGAAGGAGTTGATCACTAATTTCAAGAAGCAGATGCAAGATTCGTTTGAGATGTCTGACTTAGGCAAGATGAGTTACTTCCTTGGTATGGAAGTCACTCAAACACAGGATGCAATTTTCATTGGATAGCAAGCATTTGCTTCCAAGATTTTGTCTAAGTTCTGCATGGATAAGTGCAAGCCAGTGACCACACCAGTTGCTTTAAGTGAGAAGCTCTCAAGCAAAGGTGATTTTGAGAGAGTTGATGAAAAAGGGTATAGGAGTCTTGTAGGTTGCTTGCTCTATTTAATAGCAACAAGGTCAGACCTTATGTATGCAGTCAATCTGCTATCAAGGTTCATGCATTGCTGCAATGTCACACACCTCAAGGCAGCTAAAAGAGTATTGAGATATGTCAAAGGGACATTAAACTATGGAGTGAAGTTTAGAAAGACTGAGGAGCTGAAGCTAGTTAGCTATTCATATAGTGATTGGGCTGGTTCAGTTGATGACATGAAGAGCATATCAGGTTACTTTTTCACTTTTAGTTCAGGAGTTTTTTGCTAGAGCTCAAAGAAGCAACAGACTGTAGCTCAATAAACAGCAGAAGCAGAGTATATTGTAACTGTTGCAGCTGTTAATCAAACCATTTGGCTAAGAAAGCTCCTAAGTGATTTAAATGAGGAGCAAAGTGAAGCTACTGAAGTTAGAGTTGACAATCAGTCAGCTGTTGCTATTTCCAAGAACCCTATATTTCATGGCAAGACCAAGCACTTTAAGATTAAGTATCACTTTGTTAGAGAAGCTGAGTTAGCAAAAGAGGTTAATCTGAAGCATTGCAACTCTGAAGTTCAATTTGCAGATATTTTGACTAAACCTCTTGCCTATGCAAGGATTGATTTCTTGAGAAGTAATATAGGAGTTTGCAGCATAGTAGCCAAGGAGGAGTGTTGAATGTTTGGCAACCATGCAGCAAAAGAAAATGAGCCAACTGCACCAGCAAGGGTCAAGCAGCACCAACAGTAGTTGGCAAAGTCAGCAACTTTTTGAAGTATTTAGTTTTCAATGTAACTATGTTAATTTAGTTTGTAACTTATTAACTTATTTGGTTATGATGTAATTTTGTTGTTTTTAAGAAAAGATCAGTTATGACAGCTGAATTTGTAAGACTAAGGATGCGATATGGTTGACTTAAGAGCTTAGAAGCTTGTACAAGTTATACCAATTTTAGTTGTTTGTAGATTACTACTTTTGTTTCATTTGTATTTTATCAACAGATTTCAATAATGAGAATGATGACTTTCTTCTCAAATTTTTTGAATTCTTTTGTTCTGTTATTCTTTCTTTATAAGAGTGTGAGTGTTCAACCTTGAGAGCTGATAAAAAACCAACAGAACTTATATGAGATTTTCTTGTTAAAATGTATGGCTCTGATGAGTTCGTACAATCTTGTTTATGCTAATGAAAAATTACATTTTGCTGCCACAATTCTTGTTGCAATTTTCTCACTTACGGTCCCATTTATTCATGGGTTTGCATGGAGTTGAAAGGGCATAATTGCACTTAATTTAGACAATATCTCAGTGTTCCTTGCTAGGCTTACTGCTAATGGAGAATATGGAAAAAAACCTTTTTTGCGATTTAAATAATGAAGTCATTAAATTTAATGCTTTATTTTAAATTTCAATTAAATGTTCATTCTTGAGTTTATACCTATAATTTTTATTTTATACCTAAACAAGATCTTTAACATAAATTTGATTACAAGCATATTTTTAGGGTCGTGTTTTATGGACTTGGATGTGTTATGAGATTGTGAGGTAGCGCCCTTAAAAATTATTGTATATGTGGTACTATATTGAGAATATGTGTAATAGATTTCTTGAGTAGATATAAGCGATAGTAGAGAAGGTTATTGAATATCGGAGAAAGTTGAAGCAAGTGATATATTATGATATATTAATTTGGAGTACAGATTAAATTGTATAGTGGAGAAAAAAACGAAGGGGTCAAATTGAAAAGCTCTAAAGATGTTAGATTAAACTGAAAAGGTGGAAAAGTAGAATTAGAGTTACAATTTTATTAAAAGTGAGAAATGACTCAAAAGCAAATATCAAATATAATAAAAGACATAAAGATTTTTTCTCACAGTGATGATATTTTTTGTGAAACAATAAAAAATACACCCTATTTGATTTACTTGAAAAAGTGAGAATTAATTTAGACTATTGAATTAAATATATTTAATATTAATTTTAAAATTATGAAATTTTGACAAAATTATGACCATTGGATACTGGTGGAAAAGCAAGATTAAATTTCAAGCATCAAATTAAATCATTATAATTAAATTTATTGTAAAGAATGGTGCAGGGTTTTCTTCCATTCATCCTACATCATTGGTTTAAGAAGAAGAAAGGAAGAGAACTTTCACTTTTCTTCAATTTGAGTATTTTTTATCCAATTTCATGTTCTCCACCCAAACCCTTGTCATTTTCAAGTGAATTTTTAGGTGAAATCAGGTTTTCAACATTAGAATAAGCTTAGTTTTTATGATAGAATTCATGAATTTATGGTGGAAGTGAGAGAGGTTAGAATAATAATTCAAAATATGATACAAAACTTAATAAATCATAAATCAGGATTTTATCATTGCAAATTATCAAGAACAAAACGATAACAAATCTAGATGCGGAAGCGTACTTGAATACATGAATTCCTTGAAGTTTTTCGGATCTTGGAGATTTGATCTTCCAAATTAACACACAAGAAATTCAAAGAATATTTGCTCTCTCTTTCCTAATGATGGGATATTAGAAAAGTTATCTTCTATGTAATTTGGGGACCATTATCCTAATATATATAACTTTGGCACATTATCCCTTATTTCTGATCAGCCCATTATCAATTAGAAATTAGTTACTAGAGTACCTACACATATTTGACCGATACTTTACTTAATAATTAAAGTCCAATAAACCTTAACCAAATTAGATTACTTTTAATTTGGGCTAACCTATCATGATAGTAAATAACATGTAATTACCCTTATTATATATATATGATGTCCATATTTTTCAACAATCTCCCACTTGGACCACATAAATATACTAATTTCTCTATAATTACATGTCATTATATAACCTTGTGAGCTCAAAACTTTACTATCATATCCAAAAGGTATTACGAAGAATCTCGTCCATTAATTATGTTAACATAGAACCAAAGCGACTTTTGTTACATACATTGTAACTAAATCCATCCTTGATCACGGATATTAACACAATTAAATGACATAGATCAAGTTTTGATGTGTAGCATGGAAATTACATGAAATATGATCTAAACATGTCTATTTCCAACTGGTCCTCTTTAAACTAAAGTGAGGTCAGTACCAAAATAACAAAAAAGAGTGAATAAACTGAATACTTCATTTCTGATCAGAAAATAGTCAAATACATAAATGTCTGAAAATAAACATAAAGTAAATAAAATACAAACTCCCACTAAATCATGATATCCTCAAATAATGTAACACTTATATGAGTAGTGTGCTCAAGAAAGACCTTAGGTGGTAAACCTTTTGTGAGCGGATCTGCAATCATGGAGTTTGTCCTAATGTGCTCTATGGATATTTGTCCATTTTGCACTCTTTCTTTCACAACTAGGAACTTTATGTCAATATTATTTGACTTAGATGAACTCCTGTTGTTATTGGAATACAACATTGCTGACTTATTGTCACAAAATAATTTGAGTGGTCTTTCTACATTCTCCAAAATTCGCAGCCCAATGACAAAGTTCTGCAACCATATTCCATGGTTTGATGCCTCATAGCATGCTACAAACTCTGCCGTCATAGTGGAAGAATCTACAAGTGCCCGTTTGACACTTTTTCAATATATAGCTCCTCTAGCTAACAGCTAAGTATAGCCTGATGTAGTTTCCTGCTATCTTGGCACCTAGCAAAATCAGAATCAAAATACCCTATGACCTCCAAATGATCTGCTTTTATAAATGAGCATGTAATCTTTTGTCCTCTAAAGATACCTCATAACCCTTTTGGCTGTTATTCAATGGTCCATACCAAGGCTGCTTAACTATCTGCCTAACATCCCAACAATGTACGCAATATCTGAATGCGTACATACTTGAGCATACATTAGACTTCCAACAACTTATGCATAAGGAATCTTTTGCATTTCCTAAATTTCAAGGTTACTTTTAGGGTATTAAGTAAGCCTAAATTTGTCTCCTTTAGCTATAGGAGTGTCACCTGGTTTACAACTTTGCATGCCAAACCTTTTGAGTACTTTATCGATATAGCTCTTTTGTAATAATCCAAGACTACCCTGAGATTGATCTCGATGCATCTAAATTCCTAAAATAAAATAGGGGTCCCCAAGATCTTTCATCTCAAAATGCTTAGATAAAAACCTCTTAGTTTCGTGCAATAAGCCTATATCATTAGCGGCAAGCGAAATGTCATCAACGCATAGAACAAAAAATATGTACTTACTCCCACTGAATTTATGATACACACAATCATCAACAATATTCATCTCAAAATCGAACGAAATAATTACTTGATGAAACTTGTGGTACCATTAACGGGAAGCTTATTTGAGTCCATAGATGAATTTTTTCAATTTGCAAACCATATTCTTTGGGTCTTCTGAATCAAAGTTTTCTAGTTGCACCATATAAAGTGTTTCTTCAACGTCGCCATTGAGAAACCCAGTCTTAACATAAATCTGATGTAACTCAAGATCAAAATGAGCAACAAGTGCCATGATTATCTTGAAAGAGTCTTTCGATGAAACTGGAGAGAAAGTATCTGTAAAATCAATGCTTTCTTTCTGAGTATATCCTTTAGCTATAAGACACACCTTATACCTCTCCACATTACCCTTTGTATCCCTCTTGGTTTTAAATATCCATTTACAACCAATTGGTTTTGGACCTTCAGGTAATGAGATAAGTTCCCAAACTTTATTGTCTTGCATAGACTTATACTCATCTTTTATGCCATCAATCCACTTTTGAGAGTAAGAACTTTTTATAGCCTAATGAAAGTTAATTGGATCATCTTCCATCATTCCATTATCATCCTCATGTTAACCTGAAAGCCTCATTTTAGCTATTTACGAGTTATTATACTTAGTAAATTTTTCTAAGAAAAATGAATAAGGGATTTTACTTGAGATATTTTGTGTGTAGGTGATTACGATTTTGGGAACGACGAGTTACCTCCTTCACCTGTGCAGACTGCCCCTGCACAAGCTCCGATAGTCCCACGTGAGTATTTGTTTTGATTTAGTGTTAGGTTTAATAGGTGGCATAGTGATAGATTTAATGTAGGATTTATTCTGTAGGTTATAATTCAGCTAGACCTGGTGATAGATTTGAGCGTGGGAGACGTTCTCCACGACGTTAGAGCTTCTGCCCATTTGAGGTGTGTCTCTGTTTGTGCTACATGTTGTGTGTGTTTTATCCATGTTACTTATTTGTTGTGTTCTGTTTGTATTATATGATTGTTGTGTGATGTTTATCTTGTATTGAGATATCTGTGAGATTATTACTTGATGTTGTGTGTCGCATGTTAATTTTCCTTGCATATCTGTCAGATTGTGGACACTTTAATTATCACGTGTACGAATTTTTGAACTCTGATTTAATATCATGAGATTGTTATGACATCATATCATTGTATGTACATAGGTTGGGATTGTACGGTGGAAGTTGTGGTAATCACCTCTTCAAACGGTTTATAGTAAAACCATTTTGATTGGTGACGATTGGATGGGGAAGGGTTCTAGGAACCTTTCCATTGTGTTGGTGTGCTGGAGGATTGAGTGCATTGCATTGTGCTTGTGATTGTATTGCATTTATGTTGTGATAAACTGTATGCTTGTTTTAAAATGTTTTATGAAATTACTATGATACTGTGTTTGTGATTGTTTGCACTTTAGAGACACACTGAGCTTTTTAGCTCATTCCCCCTCAGTTTTTCCCTTTTAGATTTATCAGAGTTAGGCAACTTGGTACTCATGTAACGGCCCGTTTTTAATAGTATCGAAAAACAAGAATTAGGAGATCCTA
The DNA here is from genome assembly GCA_005610355.1 of Gossypioides kirkii. Classification (NCBI taxonomy): domain Eukaryota; kingdom Viridiplantae; phylum Streptophyta; class Magnoliopsida; order Malvales; family Malvaceae; genus Gossypioides; species Gossypioides kirkii. The sequence goes on from CP032245.1 coordinate 27,216,187, forward strand.
AATTTTAAATTAAGGAATCATTATCCACTTTTTAAGAAAAAAAATTTAGTTAATTTAGTAAAGCCATGTTTAAATAGATTTGAAAAGAAAATTATTAGAAGTAGTAGAAGGAAGGATCAAATTTATAAAGAAGTTTAATGTATGTGCCTTTAGTAAAATAATCAAATATTAAATATTATGAGTTGAGGGATTTATAAAGAAATTTCACTTAAATAGAAATGTTGGACAGTTTTAGTGTTATTATGAATAGAGGTAAACAAAATTTTTAGAAGGGATAAGGAAGTAATTGAATAAATAACAATAGACTAAGCAAATTAAACAAAAAGGATTTGACCTCTTCTCTAAGCACTACCGAAGTTGGGAAGAAAAATAGAGGGGGGAAGCCATTGAAGAAGCTTGTTCGGCTAAGAAGGAAAAATCCTTGCATGGTAGGCAAAATGAGCTGCATTTTCATTGATTTTTATGTCTTTGGATTCATCTTAACTTAGTTTATCTTCTCTAAGAGGTTAATTTGCAAATGGGCAAATGGTTAGTAGATTGCCATGTGAGTAGTTGTTTTTTTCTTATGAATTTAGTTGATGAAATACTAAGCTTGTGGATGAATTAAGAGTATTTTATAATTAATTGGCATGAAATGGGAATTACAGACTTGTATACGGGGATGGGAAAAATCTCCCATTTATTGGTAGAAGAAATTGTTCATGTTAAACTGTGGTTGGAATTCGTTTTAGAAGAAATTGGACAGCATGTAGAATTTATAAATTTTTGTTTATTGGTATGTTTAGAAAATATTGAATTAATTAGGTAATTGTTGATGTTAAGAGTAAATATGAGCTATAAGATTGATAAAGTGAATTAGAGAATTTTGGATAAATGTCCCTTGATGGATTAATTGAGTTATTAATTGTAGCTCAAGAAGCGAGAGGATCAATTGATAATCGAGGAAAAAAGAAAGCTGTCGAGTGATTGTCTCATTCCGGAAGGCATTAGTAAATCGGTAAGTTCGTAGTCCTTAAAACTGGAACTTTAATTATTTAATTAGTTATATATATAAATGATTAAGGAATGTATCATAGATATTGGATATAGTTGAATAATACAAAGGATTTAATTTATTATGTGATGAAATGTGAAATAATGTATTTATGTATTTGTCGGTTTATTTGAGTTATGTTATTTGGTTTTAATTATGTTCTTATATGAGTATTTGGTTAATTCTATTGAATGGAAAATTATGGAAATATATAAATGTACATGTATGATTATGGAATAGATCAAAAATTACTCATAGTCATTTGTTGTCAAATGGTTGGACTATGAAATGAGAAATTGTAGATTATGTAATTAGGTAAGTTTGTTTTCCCGAACTTATTATTTCTATTCATTGTGTTTTAAACTTAGTCATGTTTAATTGTGATAGAACTTAGACTCATGTATAGCAAATCTTATGAATATGTGATTAAATGGTAATAGACCTGGAGATGATAGAATAGTTGAATTGAATTGTTGTGCTTGAGTATGAATGGAGTAAATTATGGGAATGAATTATGAAATGTTTGTCAGTTTAACTGACTAGAGCTGGGCTCACTTTTGCGGTTTATCTGCTAGGCACTGAGTGCCAAGATTTGACGAATTATTCGTTGGTTAATCCAACTAGAACTGGGCTCACTTCTGTAGTTTAACCGCTAGGCACTGGGTGCTAAGATCACCGGTTTATCCGACTAGCGCTGGGCGCAAACCGTTGGTTAATCCAACTAGAGCTGGGCTCACTTATCGCAGTTTATCCGCTAAGCACTGGGTGCCATGTATTGACGGACTTTGTTGGTTAATCCAACTAGAGCTGGGCTCACTTAACGCGGTTTAACCGCTAGGCACCGGGTGCCATGAATTGACGGAAATTATGAACAACACAGTGAAGGATTATCGGTGAGACTTGGCAAGATATATATATATACATGGAGTAAGATTTATAATGATTTGGGGCCTTAACTAAAATAGATTGATGGTGTATGTGCTATATTGAAATTAAGAATAGGAATTATCAAATGAAAGCATCATTGTAAGGATCATATACATTCATGTGAATGATTATGTTGATGAATGAAAGTTTACTAATGTAATTAAATCTCTTATGATTACAGGTTAATTTAGTAGTAGATTCCAACTCAGCATCAAGGCAGGAATCATGTACTCAAAGTTAGTGATGTCTTCTTTTGGTTATTTTGGAATGTACCTAGGACTAATGCTATGTTTTAGAGTCTTTAGGAGATGAATACATATGAATACTAGTCACATGATAGTTGGTTTGATAAATATATACTGAATGATGCAATTATTTTGTAAGTTTTGAGGTTATGTAAATATTTTGGCTATAATGAAACTTAATGAAATATGTATGTCTTGAATGTCAATACTAATAATTGTTTGAGTTGTAAATTTGGTTGAATGGTATGATTTTGAATTGGATAAAAGGTCATAATGTTTAGTGATAATGAATTGAAGAATAATTGTGGTATGTTTTATTTCCATGTTTTGGTAATGGAGTCTTGTGGGTTATAGTATAAGTTTTTAAGTAGTTAGACAACTAGATAGTGAATTACAAATAATTATTTAGGAAATGGCCTTATTGGTTAAGTTGGAAATGACATGTGTAGGGTTTGGTTGTTGCTTGATTGATGCTCGAAATTCTAGAAATTATACCTCTTTGTAATGCTTCTTGTGGAACAAGCTAGGTTAAGGAGTTAACTTGGTTAGAAAGCAAACTGGGTACACACGGCCGTGTGGATGCCTTTCAGGTAGGAACAAGGCCTAGAACACGATCAGGGACACGGTCCTGTGTCCCTGTTTGTGAAAAACTCTCTAGTCCCTCAATGGTTTGCAAGTTATTTGAAAGTGATTCATGAATGATTGTAATGCTTGCATATGGTATGTGTTTTATAAATTGGATTAATGTATGTGATCTAATGTATAATTTGGTATGTGAATATAGTTGCTTAGGATTAAATAAATAATTGCTTAAAGTAGATTAATGTTATAAAATGTCTTGTGACACTTTAAGACCTTAAATCGACGACGGCTATGGGTTAAGGGTGTTACAACTCGGAGGATCTCTTATTTTTAATCATTTTCATTTATTATTCATTATGAATTATTTTACGGATTTTTCAGATTTATGTGTTCTTAAATTATGTTGGGATTGTAATGTTTTCATTAAAATTGAGATTTTGGATATTTGTTTAGGGTATTTAATTAGTAATTTTTAAGATTAGAATTATCCAGAAAAGTGGGAAATTAAGTGTTTTATTACAACTTAATTTATTTACAAATTAATATATATATATATACTTTAAATGGTTTTTGAAGGCGAAATTCAAAAGTGACCCTCTAGATTCGGCAATATCTTCTAGGCTAGGTTTTAGGGGTTACAAAATTGATTTGAATGTTGAATTGTGGTGTTAATGAGGGCACATTGGTTAGACATTAAGTGTTTGAACAGGTGATATTATTGACTTCGATTGATAGGTAAATTTGGCATGGTATAAACTCTTTAAAGATTAAATTTTACTATTTAAAAATTAGGTATCGATATTTCAGTATTTGGTATCGATATCATCTATGAATTTTCAATATTGACTTTTAACTTTCATAATTTTATAATTCAAACTTTCTATATGCTTGTATTGTGTAATTAGGTCCTTATAAAGTTCTAACTTATAATATGTTTGAATATATATAAATATAGTCTAATAATAAATAATTGAATTTTTTATAAGTTAAGTATTGGTTTATTTGTTAAATTATGTTGTAGCGTCTTATTACTTGGGTCCGGTGATCGGATCGAGTAAGAGGTGTTACAAAATTTCTCCAATGAAGAAACTGAAACTAAATTCCATCTAAACGATGGTACAATAAAAGTGGCTTTTAAATCCAAATAAAAACCAGTTCCTAATAACAACCTAAAATGCCCAATTGCTTCCACTGTTACCAATTTTCCACTGCCCACGAAGATGTATCTTTCACCATCACTTGGCTTTCAGTAGCTCAGGCAACCCTGCATAGAAACACTTATGTGAGTAGTAGCACCAGAATCTATCTACCAAGTGTTTCTAGGTACTGAAGCTAAATTAACCTCAGAACTGACCAAATTAAGAGTTATACCTTTTTCTGCACACCAAACATGATATTTGCTACATTCTTTCTTCACATGTCTAGACTTGTTACAAAAGAAACAACTTTTTGTAGCTTCTTGTTGTTTCTTTTGAGTTGGACCCTTAGCAGCTTCGTTCCAATATTTTATTTTCTTGCCTTTATCTTTAGGGACATTAGCCAAATGAGCACTTTCAAACTTATCACGCTTCAACCTTTCTTCCTCTTTCACACAATGAGAAATGAGTTCATTTAGAGTCCATTTCTCCTTTTAGCAATTATAACTAATTTTAAATTGATTGAATTGTGCAGGAAGTGATACAAAAACCATAAGAACAAGCAATTCCTCCAAAAGCTTGATCTTAAGTGTCTTAAGTCTTGAAGCAACGGGGAGCATCTCCATAATGTAGTCCCTCACATTTTCTTGAACCTTATACTTCATAGACATCAAAGAAGTCAGAAGTGATGTCATCTCAACCTTATAGTTTTTAGCAAAATTTTTCTCAATTTCGTCAAGGAAACTCTTGGCTTGAGTAATCTCTTTAGATTCTATGCCTCTAAAGACTTCTGGAATGTTGTGTTTCATAATCATTATACTTATGCGATTTGAACAATCCCTTAACATCAGGGGTGCTTTCCGCAGTGAGAGGTGCAGGTTGTTCTTCCCTTAGTGCAAGGTCTATGTCCATACAGCCAAGCACTATAAGTAAGTGTCTTTTCCATTTCTTAAAATTAGTTCCATTAAGCATGGGTATAAAATTTATATAAGCAGATATTGTGGCAACAAAAGATGAACTAGCGGAATATAGAAAAAAAAAGAAAGCAAGCTCACATCAATATTCATAAGTGAACAATAAATTCAAGATAATGACTTATCACGTCTCAAGATACCAAACACTACATTAATATCAAGTCTTTGGACAGTAATATTAATAGTAAGCAATATTCTTGTTGTAGCAATCAAACATTGACAATAAATTATGTCAAACAATGAATCAATTTTTGAAATAATTTACTGCTAACATAAATTACCTTATAATTATTACATATTTATAATCATAGATGTCGTTGAAATTCGGCCAAATATTAATTTACCTTTGGGTTAATTAATAAACGCGTGAATCACAAAAACATATAATCATCTTGATATTTTAAATAAACTAATCTACGTAAAAGAGGTCACTTTGGCGACATTTTATTTCAACTAATCTATTTAAAATATTAGACATCCTTAATTAAAATCCAAAGTCAAAATCTGAATTTATTTGTTTCAAAATATTTTTCCTAATCTTATCTTTTAATCAAATTAAAAGATAATCAAATATATATATAAGTATTTATATACTTTTCCAAAACAACATGCATATTTTATATATATATGAATTAAGACATGCGTACATACTGTTAACCCCACCTTTTTATCATTAAATTAAATACCTTATATGATAAAAAAAACAACAATAATAATAATTAAATCACATTTGCGCGAACAGGCATGAACTAAAATTGAAACATAACATGCAAATATAAAACAAAAACAACAAACCATCACCGCCTGCATACATTCTTTATTTATTAGTTAAGAAACTAAATGCAAGATTGGATTGTAAAAAGAAATTTAATCGCAAGATTTGCAAATATAGATTGAAACACAGGACCGATTTATCAAGTATGAATTTCAAACTAGATTCTTGAATTTAACTTGGTCATCCGATTAAGATATTACACAAATATTTCAAATCCTAATTTTAATTTCATGAATTAATCATTCTAAAAAAGAAAAAAACTTAATCAATTCTCAATAATTCGACATAACGAGGTTCTGATACTACTTGTTAGAATCATAATTCAAAATATGATATAAAACTTAATAAACCATAAATCAAGATCTATCATGTCAAATCATCAAGAACAAAACGATAACAAATCTAGATTTGATCTTGAAGTTTCTCAAATTTTGGAGATTTGATCTTCCAAATTAGCACACAAGAAATTCAGAGAATATTTGCTCTCTCTTCCCTAAGGATGTGATGTTAGGAAAGTTATCTTGTTTGTAATTTGAGGACCATAACTCTAATATATATAACTTTGGCACATTACCCCTAATTTCTAATCAGCTCATCATCAATTACAAATTAATTGCTAGAGTATCTACACATATTTGACTCATACTTTGTTTAATAATTAAAGCCATATAAACCTTAACCAAATTAGATCATTTGTTATATATATGGATATCCATATTTTCCAACAAGAGAAATTTGAGAAAGTGTGAGAAAACAAGGTGATGAGGTAAGAATTCAAATGTTCTTTTGTGGATTCTATGTTTCATTCAAGTAGAAATAAAAGGGTGATTGCTGATATTAGTTTTGATTGTGTTTATGTTATTTCATGAAGAGAAAGAGAGGGAAGGTGATGAAAGTGTTCTAGATAAAGGATATAAGTGGCAAAAAAGTGAAAGGAAGATGAAGGAAGCAAAGGAAGTGAAATCCAACAAAAAATAATGAACAATAAAATATAATTTCGTTAATTCGTATAATATTATAAAATAATAAATTTTACATACAATAAGCATTTTAATTATTTTATATAAACGAACTCTATTAAATATATATAATTTATGCTTTTTTAAGACAAATTTAAATTATGTTGCTATTGTATAAAAGCAAAATAATCATTACATTCGAAATTAAAACATTTATAACTTATATAATTCAAAATTATTTAAGTCAATTAGAGCCGCCTGACTCAATCTGAACTCGAATTCAAAAAAGTCTAAAATCAAAAAATTTGAGTCTGAAAAAACTCGAGCCTAAAAATTTCCAAACTCGTAGCATGATAGACCGAGATTGCCCAAACCCGTCGGCTTCAACTTTAATAAATTGTTAGTAGAATTGGGGGGGATAAACCGAAGAAAACATTTGAACCAAATTTTTGGTGCATTAATCAAAATCGATATTTTTCTACATTGAATTTATTTTTATGTTTATTTACGTATTAAAATAAAATCCAAGCATGAATTAATAGCATTGCGCTAATGTCATAGGCCGTAGTTCAAAGCCCATGATAATTGCATAAAATGTGTTTTAAGGAAGTCTATCAGTTAGATTGGACTCATTTGATTCACGATAGTTGGCCCGATTCAAATAGTTGTAGGAGAAGCTTGCCCGTTTGAAGCCTGGGTGGTTTAATGATGCAGAAATGGGAAGGTAGGCTATCTTAGTAAATAGGGAAACTAATATTAGAAGATTAATGGAAATCATATCTAATAAGATTAAATTAGATTTGATTATGTAATCCTGTAAATCCCTTAAACACCTCTCATGCATAGTTTTATGTGGCATTCTATTCTAGCTAGAGTAGCTTCCGCTATATAAATTGATGCCTATGAGTAATTCTTTGTAAATCCTCAATTGTTTGGTGGTTAGGTTGAGTTTGACGTGTTTGAAACAAAAGGATCGCCTAAAACCGCACCGATTGCAAGACTAAAGTTCTAGTCTCATGACATTAACACATGAAAAAAATATACTCAAGATCATTAAATTATTAATAAATTTACATTTCAGACGGTTAATTTTTAAAAAGTTACAAAATAGTTATTGAATTATTCGAATGTTTTCATTAAGTACTATGTTGTTAAATCATTTATTTAAGTTCGACCGACGAGCTTTGAGTAATGATTCGACGATCGGTGCTATGTAACAATACTCATTAACGAGTAAAAAAATTTATCTTAGAAATTGATATGAAGGACAATGTCGAAAATCGAAAAAGAAAACTGTTCGAATTTTGGTTCGCAAATTTGTCACATTCAAAGTTCTTTTCATGGAAAAAAAACTAAACTATTATCCTTTTTGACAGGTGTCGGAGGTGAGAACCGAGAAAGCCATACAATCACAATTTTAACAAATCAAAGACTAAAAACTTTTAAATAGTTTAATAACCATTTTGTAACTTTATAAAGTTGAGTGACCAATATGTAAATATACTAATAGTTTACTGACCTAGGATGCAATTTACCCAAAAATCCAAAAGAACCGGATTCCATTTCCACTTTAAATTGATATATGCAGTGCAGATGCACTACAAACCAAGTCAAGAGCTAAAATGGCAGCAATCTATTTGACTTGGTAACATTTTCCATCACCTAAAGTGCTCTATGGTGCTTTGACCCTTTAAACATTCTTGATATACTAGTTCCCAATTCATATTATAACATGAAAATGGCAGATTAACTTCCAAGTGATTTCCAAATACATAAAATTTTAAAAACTTGAACATAACTGTTTCAACCAAGTCTGAGTAACATAGAAGATGCTTATCTAAAGAGCAGAGTATTTTCATCAACAAATATGGGGCTGGAAGAAAAGACCATGACAAAATCCAAGAAGAAAGTCATTTGGAAACAGTAGAGTTGATTTGATCATAAAGGGTCCTTTACGTAACTCCATTTTTCTTTGGATTTGCACTAAGCACCTTGTCAACCAATAAAATAAAAACAAAACAAGTTACACTTCACCTAGAGCTGCTATTCTTCTGCTTAGCTTTCTCAATAAGGGGTTTCAGTTGCTTCTTTTCAGCAAGAATTTTAAGGAAGTTGAACAAGAAGGGTATGTAGTTGTGTTTCCTTCGAATGTTTTCGGTTCTCCACTTCTTGAATTTCTCTTCCTCCATCAAAATTTTCTCAGTGGCACCCTCAATCCCTGAATTAACTTCTGAAAGTTGCTTGTTTAGTGCTTCAAAACTGGTTTTGTCTGTGGGTCTTTCGGACTGTATGGTAGCCAACTGCTGCAAGACGCGTTCCCTCTTCTTTTGGAGCTCCTTAAGTTCAGCAGTGTACAACTCTTTCCTGTTCTTGATAACTGCCATGAGGTTAAATCTTATTTCACTTTGGGAGTATCTCTCAATTCGTTCTTGGATTACTGGTTGTACCAACTTCAACCATTCCATGTCACCTGGACTAGCAGGGCATTGACCAAGGCTAATGGGTCCCTCCTTCAGTCCATCAAGTTCATAAAGTACTCCATCAACTGGTATGTAGCTTATGAAATGGTAGACATCGTCATCTTTCCCAGCAGCTTTCTGCTCCTCTGGAACAAAAGGCTCAGGCCTTGCAAAACTATTATGGGCTGTACGTATAGCTTCACTATTATTTATAGCAAGACCCTTGAGCTCAGGAGGGAAGTTTTTAGTGAATTCTTTCAACTTTGATAGTTCTGGGCCAATGTCAATGTCAGGGCAGTTCAAGAGAATAGACAATATAGCTTGTGTAGCACAAGCATTATTGATGACCTATGAAAATGTAGAGAAAATAAGTTTGGAAGATTTGCAAATATATAAGACTCGAGAAACTAATAAATTAAACTGAAACCAAACCTGACTAGCAAAGAACAGATTAGGGTTTGGGTCCTTGATTACAAGACGTTCATCCTTCTCCCCTGGGCGCCATTTGAAAAGGAAAATCAACCCATACACAGGCCTATCATGGAAAGAATAATCACGCAAGGAAGAGATTCAAATGCTGAAAGATGAAATGGCCAGTACAAGCAAGAACTGACCTAAGATTGTTTAGAGAATCGAGATCCAATGAATACAATTCCTCTACCTGATAAGACATGATCCATCATGACAGTATAAGCATATGAAAAAACAAAAGCTATAATAGTACTTATTCAGATATGAAAATTAATATCCACACCTATGCAACCACCAACACACTTGCACAAGGAAAGACTTTGATAGCTGCACACAGGGTTTAATATAGGGGCAAAGAACAAACAAAATAGTAGAGACAGTAGATAGGGATGGCACTGACTACAATTTTATACAACACCAACCTAACCAGATCCACTCAAGTAGGGTCAAACTAAACAGGTTAATACAGCAGCTTCAAGGCATGCTGGGGGTTGATCAATGCTAAATTACAAAGAAGATATCTTTTTTGGAAATCAAAAGCAAAGATCATGGCTTTTGTATTGTCAAAGAAGTCATTTGGATCCAAGTAATGCTTCGCTGAAGTACAATTTATTGGTTTAGTTATATGGGTGATTGGATCTTGTTTTGGGTTTAGTTCTATGAAGGTTTTAAATGGGGTCCTTAGCTCAAATTACTTTAATAACTCCCAAGTTTGTTGATTTTAAGAATCCTAATACATTAGGACAAGTTAATAATTTAATTGGTGCCTATTTATATTTCTCAGTTTTGCTTCATAGAGTTTATTTCTCGCAAAATGTTCAGTTACTAATTGTTCTCGGAGAACTAATTCAGTGGTTTCCTTCCCTCCGACTTTTCTTCCTCTTATCCAACAACAGTCATTGAATGAGTTTCTACCGAACCAAGAGAAACATGATGCAAATGGAGGTTTAAGGGGCTATGTTATAGGAAACATTGTGCCTTTCATACACACACATGTAACTGACCGAGTATGCATAAAACCATCAACATACCAATGCCTTGTCCACAACAACAATGACACTGTTCAAATAGCACAGTACAGAAGATACACAAGATAATTAACATAGAAACTGATATTCATTTTTATTAAAAGAACTTCAACAGTATTGGTATGCATGCATCTAAATAATAGAGGAAATTATAAGCAAAGCTACAAGGAAAACATAAGGAACCAATTATGACATAAAAAAGCATTACTTGTACGCCTTTAACTTGCATCTGCTGTATAAGTTCTGTAAAAACACCTGAAAAGACATGGCAGAAAACGATCTTGTCAAGCATAAATCTCAGTACATATCATCCAGAAAGCATGATGATCTAAAGTAAGCAATAAGACCACTAAAAGAAGGTTAATCATTTGATGCAGCAAGATGTTAACATGTTCAATCTCAACTAATAGATCCAAGATATTCATAACAAATCATATGGAAGAACATAGTACAACACAACTGGATGCTGAAATCATTACACTCAGAAGAAAAAAGGAGGGGGGAGAAAAAAGCAACTGCAAAAAAGCCCAATCTGAACCATGTTGCCTTTGTTAGGCCTCCAAAAAAGGTTAAACAGTGTTGTCAAGGGCACTAAGACAGTAAGACCTCTATGTCGCCTAAGATGCAAGGTGTAAAAAGAGGCTCATCCAAGTAAAATAAGGCACATACTTATAAACAAAGATACATATGTAATATTTATATTAAAAAATTATGTAGTGTGTAAATAGTAAATAATAAGTAAATTTTAACATACTTCATTTTATAAATTCAAGTTATTGCTCAAGGCTGATAATTCATTCACTAATTTATTACAAAATAAAACAAGATATGTAATTAAAAATTGACACTAGCTCTAAATTTCCTTCACTTCCATATATGATCTTTTGAATCATTATCCTTGCAATAAAATTAAGGACAAGTTCCATAGTATTTGCTTGGCTTGGTTTTCTTCTATTTATTACTTCATTTGCAAACCATGACAGGTCCAAGCATCCAACAAATTTCCACTTCTACCTTCTTCAAGTGTCGAATTACAGTTTTCAAACACACAAGGTGGCTGACACAAACTTCCATGAAAAAGGAGGAGGCAGATTACAAATGTGATTAAACAATAAAGAAAAAATTACAACAAAAAGTTTAAAGCAGAGAAAGAGTGGACGTTGGTCTGTTTTTTGAAAACTAAAACAGAGCAACTTCTCTGTTTTTTAACAACAAAAATATGCTTTAGAAGAGGAAGAAAAGAATTACAAGGGAAAAAAAGGGAGACATTTGATTGTATGCTTCAACCTAATCAAGTCGGTGACTGGGTTTGTAATAATGAAAAAGAAAGAGTATGTGTGGTATTTTAACTTAAAAAAAAAAAAAAACAAAACTAACGTTCAAAAAGAATAAGGGAAATTGCAAAGTTAACTAAAGCTAGCCTTTCAAATTCCTTGGACTGGAACAGAAGACACAACAAAGCACAAAAGACACTTCACTGTTTGAAGTCGCCTCACCTAGAAGGCTCTGAAGCTTTTTTTTTCTTTTCTCCACACCTAAGCGCCTAGGCACACAACTTGACATCACAGGGCTATATGGCCAATGAAGGGGCAAAAGATTTCCTCAGGATTAAAGATAAACTGTAGGAAAATGTAAGCTCTATCTCCAATTATTGGCAACAATTAAGGCTTCAATCTATCTTATTATAGCATCTTTAAAAAGCAGAGATTGGTTCTAGCACTATCATGAACAAAACATCAATATTCTTTTTATTATTATTTTAAATTCCACCAGATATAACATGCATACACTATGCTGTACTTTCAAGATCATAAGCCAAGGAATTGAACACAGTGATTCAATCATCTAACATGTGAGAAATAATCAGATAACAATGAGCTTATGATTGTTCTCTGCAAGCATAATGCATCGGGATTGTTAACAAAATATTTACCCAAACCACCCTCCAATGGCACTATAAAAAAAGCACATTCACACAAAGAGATTGAATTACAATGAAACCCCTAACATCCTTATGTTTTGAAAAAAAAAATTAAATTAATATCTCAACTACATTAATTCATCCCCCCCCCCCCCCAATTCAGAGAATATGAAACTGTAACCAGAGACAAAATAAGAAAAACTTGAAGAAAGCTTTCCTCTAAGATAAGTACCCACTTTTCTTAAGAAGAAAAGAAACTCATCAACAAATTAAATGAATAAGAAAGTTGTTCACCTTATAATTAAGAGTAATTCTAAACAAATAAACAAACTTAATGTTCGAAAATATGAGAGAGAGAGAGAGAGAGGCAAAACCTGGATCGGATTCAATTGTGCACCAAGACATGATGAGAATTTAGCAGCTGCCACAAACAAAAAGGTAAATTGTTTAAAAATGGAGAAACAGCCTAACATAAATTATAAGAAATATCCAAAACTCACCAAGTCTGTCAGAAAAGAAAGAGGGGTTGGTTCCTGGCTGGGGTCTTTCTTCTTCCTCAACCCTAATGGCTAAAAGGCTTCGTAGGGGTACTTCAGCTGTGAGCTTTTAACTACTGCGCTTCTAATCTATCAAATGAATCTCAACCGTTGGTCCCAACTTCAAGTACTAGGCACTCCATCCATCTCAAACTTAAACGTAAGACTGCTCATGGGTCGGGTTTTCTGTCCGAACCTGCCCAATTTTTTTTTCCCAGTTTTATTCTGTTTAAAAAGAGAAAAAGGTTCGAATTATATCGCCTTATTTAAATTTTTTTATCAAATCAAATACTTAAATTATAATTTAGATAAATTATAGAAATAATTATTTTTATTTGCTTTAGATTACATTTTAGTTATTTATGTTTGAAATATTACGTTTTAGCCACTTACATTATTATTTTGTTACGAAGTAGTCACTCTGCCGTTAAGTTCCGTTACCTCCCTAATAGCAATCTTACGTAACAGTCCAAATGGATTTTACATGCCAACTTGGATGTCTAGTTGAGATGAGAATAAATTTTTAATTAAATAAATTTAATTAATTGAAATTTTAAATTAATTACAACTGAAAAAGAAAAACCTAGTTGGACATTTAAGTTGACATTTAAAATTCATTTGATCTACCATGTAGGATTTTTCATTAAAGAGGTAACGGAACTTAACGGAAGAGTAATTACTTCGTAACAAAATGATAACGTAAGTGACTAAAATATAACATTTCAAACATAAATTATTAAAATGTACTATGAGGCAAACAAAAGTGACTACTTTTATAGTTTACCCTTGTAATTTTGTAACTATTATAATCCCTATTGTTATTTCTATTAAAAAAACCCTTCAATTAATAACAGTTGACAAATGACATTTTAATAACATAAAAATTTTAAATTTAATATTAAATTAAATTATACATGAACTATGATTTAATGTGTAATTATATACATGAACTTTGATTTTGTACAATTTTATACATGAATTTTTGATTTGATCCAATTCTTGTAAGTTATTAACACAATTATTAATATAACATCCTTTTATGTTTATATATTGTAATAATAAATAATTATATTTATCTAATATAAAAATAAATTGATATATTTATTTCTTTAAATGTGTATGATTAAATTAAAATTAAGTTTGAAGTATAAATTTGAATCACAACTAGAGTTTCACGTGTATAATTACACCAAATTAAAATTCATGTATACAATTACACATTAAATCAAAATTCATGTATAATTTTAATATTTATCCCTATTCTCTATCATCTTACTTTTCTCTTTCTTTTATTCACAGCAGGAAAAATTAAAAAATGAGGAGTTTTATTTATGAATATAAAAGTGTAAAAATAAAATATTAATATAAAAATTGCGGGGAAGAAAAACGTGAAAAACCCCCAAATTTAATGGGAAAAAACGAGAATGATTTTTTTTTGTTTGGGGGGGGGGGGGGGGGGAGTAGGAAAGAAAAAGAAACAATGAAAAAAGTGCTTGAAAGAAAGGAAAGAAAAAACATGAGTTGTTTGAAAGACAAAGAAGATCGGTTTTGTGTTAGAAAATGAAAATATATATATATATATTTAATTTCACGTGAATAATTATACATAAGGATGAGCGTTCGATTGAATCGGGTCGAATTGAATCGAGTGAAAAATTTTAAGTTAATCGAGTTCAAAAGTCCTATTTTGTCATCCTAATTCAATTTAAAATTTTTTCGAATCAAGTCGAGTGAAATGAAATTCGAGTCAAGTCGAATCAAGTAAAATTAAAATAATTAAACATGTCAAATATTTTTTTAATTTTTTTAAAATATAAAATTTGAAATTTTTATAAATATTTTGAATTTTAAAAGTTGTTTTAAATTTTTTTGTAATTTTTGTTGAGAGGGAGACCAATTTGCTTATTTTCAAAGTTGATAGAGACCAAAAGAGTATTTAAACAAATTTGTTATTTGAATTATTCAAGTTATTCGAATTGTGAAATTAAACTTGACATGAACTCGAAACTCGAATCGAGTTATTCAAGAAATTAAAATTTGAAAACTTAAATTGAAACTTAAATTTATTTTATTTTGAAAACTTAAATTTTTGAAAAATAATTTGAAAACTTAAATTCTGGAATATAGCAAATTTTGGAGAAACAAATTTTTTATATCTGTATTGGTTGTTTGAAGTCGTGCCTTTATTATAAAACTTGGAGCCTTTTCTAGAGAGCTCATGCCTCTTTACAATATTTTTATCCGGAGAATTTGATCCCTTACATAATAACCAAAATTACATAATTGCTACTTTTTAGACATTTCAAAAAATACATTCTCGGGTTACAAATTACAAGAGAATATTCACTGTTCATTGCAGAAAATATTCACTGTTCATCCCAAAGAATCTTCATTGTTCATTCATTTTTTTTTTGCAAAGAATCTCTTCTGTTCATCTTTTGTTTTTGCCTTCATTCATCTCTTGTCTTTGCAAAATTATGATCATTTTTCTTGGTTCTAGTGATAGTTATTGAGGTGGTATCATCTGCAAGATTAACTGTTTTGATTGAAGACGTTGAGGATTTCTCGTCTTCTAATCTAGAAATTCATTGAGTTGAGCATTTCAACTATGAGTTTTTTATATTCCTTCTTGATCTAGGCTTGAGCTAACATTTCACTAGCAGTCGATTTTGTTTGAAGAAATTTTGCTGTAATTTGATCCGGGGTCACGGACTTACATAATCTTGAATTTTTATTAAAGAAATTATCTAATTACTTGGAATCATATTTTTCAATGTCAAATTTATCCCACCATTTCATTCTTAAATTTCAAACTAATAGTGAAATTACAACACATGGATCCTGTTCATAAGAATAATTCTAGGAAATGCATAATTTTGAGAAAATATGAATTGTTTGGTATATGTGTTTTTGGTTTGGTTCAGGTTGGAATTTTTCAAAGAATTTGGGCGGGCCATAATTTTGATTTTTTTGGTAAGATTTCAATAGATGATGGTCCATACCAATTTCACCATTCTTGAAATCAATTTGGGAATTTGAATTGGGTACCATATTTGAAATATATGAGCCAGGAATGTCTCATATGTTGATTGTTCATTAAGAAGGCATTGTACTAGGGCATTTGGTAATCCCAATATGTGAAAATATGGGTGGTGGTCTATTTTGGTGGTGAATTTGGCTGGAAATTTCTTTGGAGAATTTGGGTTTTCACCCGAATCTCTTGATCGAAGAATTTTAAGTATCTGGACTGTTAAATGGGTGATAAAATTTAGATCTTTTGGGTCTATGTATTGTTTGAACAATAATGGTCCAGTTTTAACTAGTATGTTTTCATAATACTGCTGTGTTTTTTGATAATCTAATGGCCTAAAATGTCATCCATTGAAAAGTTCTTTTACAAGTATATGTGACAGTTTTTTTTAAATTCTTCCTCCATAATCAATTTTTTTTTCAAAACACTTGTTTGGAAAATATTGTGAGGATTTTTGTATAGTGGTCTGCGAAGACATTGTTACTTCTTTTGGGAAAACATCTTGGAGATATGTTTCTTTCAAACTATTTTTAAGAGATTTTGGTTTGTGTAAAACAATCTCTTTATTTTTTGAAATCTTTGCTGCTTCACCAGCAATTTGTTTGAGAGGAGTTTTCTCTTCTAATTAAGAAAAGGCTAATGCAATTTCTGGAGATTGAGAAAGGGACTCAATCCATTTTTTGATTTGTGAACCTATTTCATTTGGATCCTGTACATCCTGAAGGGATGCGTTTTTGGATGATTTTGATGAGGATGACAATCTCTCATTTTCTTCTTCAAGGCAAATTTCATACCATGACTTAATTGGTTTTGAGGAAATTTGGGTTTTGGATGGTTCCCTATTTTTCCTTCTCCTTTGCTCGGAGTTTGGGTGGCATTTTTGAAGATACTCTCTAGTGAGAAAATCAAGCAAAGAATTAGTTTCTCCTTTAATATATTCAATATCAAAATCAACTATGCTCAAAATTGCCTGCCATCTTGTAAAAATCTGTTTTGAGGCAATATTTTGAACATCTTTTTGTAAAACTTCTTTTGCTTATTTGCAATCAATTCATATTTTTTTATCTAATAAATCACTTTGGAATTTTGTAATGCATAAAACAATTAATAAAATTTCTTTTTTAATATTACTATATTTTTGCTGAGTTAGATTCCAATGTCTAAAGGTAAACTAGACTATTTGCACTTTTCCTACCTTAACTTGTTTTAGGATCCTGCTGTACCCTATTTCAATAGCATCTGTTTCTATTATCTTTGGGGCATTTGGATAAGCTAAATGTAAACAAGAAAATTTAGTAATTTATTTTTTTATTTGAGTAATAATATTGGTGTGATCATTTGTCCAAGGTTGTGGATTCTTTTTGAGCCTATCATATAAGGGCTTACACAATTTGCTAAGACTTAGATAAAAGTGTATGACATAATTGAGGTTTCTTAAAAATCTTTGTAATTGGACTTTATCAAGGATTTGATTTGGAAATTTACTGTCAAATTCTATGGACCTTTTTATTGGGGTAATGGTTCCTTAGGTAATGTAATGACCTAGAAACCTTACTTTTGTTTGAAACAAACTTATCTTGGATTTAGAAACTACTAAACAATTATTTTTTATGACTTTTACAAATATGGATAAATGTTTGAAGTGTTTTTCTAAATTTTTGGAAAATACTAATACATCATCAATGTATATTATTGGAAATTGAGAATATTGGTAAAAAATATCATTCATTATTCTTTGAAATTCGGATGAAGCAATTTTTAATCCAAAAGACATCACATTCCATTCATATTGTCCAAATGGTATAATAAATGTCATTATGTATCTTTCTTCTTCTTTTATTTGGATTTGCCAAAATCTTGATTTCATGTCAAATTTTGAGAAAATATTTGCATTGCAAAATCTCTATAATAAATCTTTTTTTATTTGGAATTGGGTACCTAATCAATTTCAAAGCTTGATTGAGAGGTTTATAATTAATTACTAATCTTAACGTTTCTCTTTTGAGTTCTGTATTTTTCATTACATAAAATACCGAACAACTCTAAGGTGAATTGCTTTTCCTAATTAGTTTTCTATTAAGAAGATCTTGTATTTATTTTATACAAATTTCTTCCATTTCTTTGTTCATTTGTATTGACTTTACTTTTGTTGGTATTTTTCTTTCATCAAAATTATTTTCATATGGCAATGTTACTTCATGTTTTTTCTATTCCAAAATGCATTAGGAATGTCAGAACAAATTGTTAAATATATTTCTTCTTTGATTTGATTTATTCTTCTTTGAACTTCTCTTTTTTCTAATTGTTCAGACAATTTATTAAAACATATTTCTTCTTTTAAAAAAGAGATTTGTTTCTATTTATGATTAATTAAATTATTTATTTGCCCATTATGGATGGATAAAGATTTTAATAAGTTGATATTTCTTATTTTAGGTTTTTCTACAAAAGGAAATTCTACTTTAGTGTTTAAAACTTTGGTAGAGATTGAATTATTTGTTACTTTATATGTCTTGAGTAAGAATATGAATGGTGTTCCTAATATGACATCTTGGTTAATATCTTTTACTATTAGAAAACATGTTTGATATTTAATACTTTTGTTGCAGATTTCTGCATTGGGGATTTTGTAAGTAATTTTGAGTTTTTTACCGTTTGCAGCTTTGAGAGATTCTGATATTTTGTCATAATATTTTATTGGAATTATCCCTTCTCTAATGCAGTTTTGATCTACTCTTTTATCAAAAAGGGCAATTGTTTCTAATTGAAATTCATTATTTATAATAAGATTTATTTTTATTAAATATCTTTAGATAGATATTTCAGTAAGAACCATCATATATTTCTATGTATTTTCTTCAAGCTTAGGTTCAATTTCTGAAGAATTTTTTTTGGGATTTCATGTTTTAAAGTTTGCATTTGTTTTTCATTTCTTGTTCAATTTTAAGCTGAGAAAACTCCATTTTAATTTGTTTTATTTCCAGTTGTAATTCAAAATTTGCAATTTGTGCTTGGTTTTCTTTTTTCATATTTATTAAATATTATATATTGTATATTGTACATTTGTGATTGACTAGAGGTAATTTTTTTTCTTGTTTATCTTTTAATGTGGATTTTAATTTTAAAAGATATTCTCTTTTCTTGAATTTTGAAAATAACTTCAATCATGAACTCTTGGTCTTTGGTTAACATATTAATTGAAGGTTCATTTTCATTAGAAGGTTGAGATGTATGTAATTCGCCTATTTGTAATTCATCCGATTCAGTAGATGTATTATTTTCAGAGGAAGTTGCTTCTAAAAGAAATTCATTAATTTTTTGTTCTACTTTTTTCATCTAGATTTAAATTATTAATATTTCTTTTAATCTTGCAATATTTTGAGATGTGTCTTGATTTTCCACATTTTATAGTTTATCTATTTTATTTTTTGTTTTTTGTTGTTTCTTTTCTTTTCTATATTTTCTATACTTGGGCTTTTTATAATATTCTAAAATATTTTTCTTCTATTCTTTGGTTTTATAGGGCAACATGTTTTTGAAGAAGAAGGTTCATTTCTAATGTCAAATTGGTGGCAAAATGATTTTCATTCCTTTACACATTGATATCTTTTTTTTAACTTGTTTTTGTAATTTTAAATCTTGACAAATTTTTAATCCTTCTTTTTGGGTGAAACTAATTAGTTCACCATATGTAAGTTTTTCATATGGAATAATACCTCTATAATTTTCCCTAATTTGATTTCTAACCTTTTCTCCTAATAAGTAGGAAGTCTTGCTAGAAACTTTTCTTTCCAAAATGGTTGTTGGTTATCAGATCTTTGCACAATTCTAATCATAAAGACATCTTTATAGCATTTAAAATCAATTATTTTTTTTTCATTTTAAA
Organism: Gossypioides kirkii; assembly: GCA_005610355.1. Lineage (NCBI taxonomy): Eukaryota > Viridiplantae > Streptophyta > Magnoliopsida > Malvales > Malvaceae > Gossypioides > Gossypioides kirkii. The sequence continues at coordinate 27,236,150 of CP032245.1, forward strand.
TTTGATAATAATTCTGAATTTCTATCTTTAAGATAAAAGGATCTCCCCTATAAAGTATTTAGAGATTGAGAAAATCAAAGTTGCTACTGCATCTTAGATATCTCTTCCTTGTTCATCTAAAATAATTCTTCCTTGATCATCTTTTTTTATTGCTTTCAAGATTTTCTCTTGTTGGATTTTAGTGAGTGCATGGTCAGTAAATCCAACAACTAAAAGATTGGCTATAGCATTTTCACTAATTAATCCATTTTGGTTTTGAGTTTTATAAACATTTGAAACCATTGTCATTTGCTGTAATAAATTAAGAATATTATATTTAGACATTCCGTCTATATTCCATTCATAAATTGTATTAACATTGTATTGATTTTGGAAAACGAGTTTTTCTTTTATATTAAGATCAAGTGTAGTGATTTTTGGATAATAAAATCTTTTTGATTCTTTCCAAGCCATTTTGTTAATTTGCTGTTCATCTAACTAGTCAGTGTCAGATTGGAAAGATTGGTGTAATGTATTTACTGAGTGTTGGGCTTGCATTGGGGTATCAGGTGCAATTAATTCAAACTTATAACTTTCTAAAGCGTCAACTCTATTTTGGATTTCTGTCAAGAAATCATTTTGGGATTTTTGGAAAGGTTTTGAAATTTCATAAGGTGTAAATATTGGTTCTTTAAAACTTTTTTCAGTTTCCTCTTTTACTGATTCTTTCTTTATTGGTTTACTTTTTACCAAATTTTCTATATAATCTAATTGTTTTCCTATTGTATGAAGATTGATATTGGAATAGTTGTTTTGTTCTATTATCATTTTAATATCTCTTGATGAGATTTGTTCTCGTGCATCAGGAGCTCTCATTCTTAAAGCACTAGCTTTTATTCTAGTATTTTTGTGAAGATACTGAACCTCCATTAAAGGGGGATGTTGGGATTCAACTTCTCCTTTATTGGTTTGCCATCTAGTATTATTATTTTTATTGTATTAATAGATTCTGAATAATATTCTTCAAACCATTCAAAGAATTTTATATGAATTTTATGGGTATTCATGAATTCATAATATTCCTAAAGAATACTTTCTTTTTTATTATTATAATTTTTAAAATAATCTTCTCTTTTTTTGCTTATTTTTGTTAGAATAGAAATGTTTTCTACACCATTCTTTATTGATCTCAAAAGACTTTTCTAGAACAAAGATTTCTAAATTTTCTCATTGTCTTGCATTATTAGTCATTGATGGGTATGTTGGTGACATATTAGGTGACTTTTGAGGGCTTTCTTCCTGTACAGCATAAATAGGTTGAGCTATATTTGAGGAATTATCTATTCCTTGTAAATTAGTCCTAAATATTGTTGGGATAGAAGAGACAGAGGCTCTAGCTGTCTTAAAATTTGCCATTTGTGTTTCTAGATTTGATTCTTCTTCTAAATTTAACCTCCTAAAAGTTGTGCTAGTACTTCCTATTTCAAAGGAATCTTTTGGAGGCATTCTTTATGGCCTGTTGAATATCAATTCAACCGTGCCATATTGGTGTTGGGAAAATTCACTTAGTGAAGTGTTTCTAATTGGAGTTGGTGCAACAGGGTCTATAGCACCTTCAAGTTTTCACTTATCAGGAAGGTTGATTTCCTACCATTGTATTGTTCTTGGGATTGTGGATGAGATCTTGAGGTATCTATTTCTATTAAAAAAGTTTCTCCTTTTGAGCTTTGAAGTAAAGCCTTGGTATTGACTACAGAATACATAGCTTTGAATTGGAGTCAATAAACTAAAGTTAGTACTTCAGATCCAAGAAGCATTTTGTAATTATGAGTATGAATTTGTGTTGGAAATATATAGATTGCAAATTAAAAGTAATGATTTAATTGAAAAATGATGACTTATCATCCAATGGACATGGGACAAGTCTCTTCCAAATGGTGTCCATCCAATATGAAAAGAGTTGTGACTTTTCAAAAGGTGTTCATCCAATATGAAAGGGTTGTGACTCTTCAAAAGGTGTCCATTGAGTGCATATAAATAGATGGACTATGATGCTCACAAATTTCAATTTTTCTTTTGCAATCAATTCCAATTTTCAGAAATTAAGAGTAAGAGTTAGGGAATTTCGTGATTTTGCTAATCAAAGGAAATTCAAAACTTCGTTGTATCCTAGGAGGACCTTTGTCTTAACCCTCTAGTAACTTTGAGTGGGGGCAAATAGTTCTCTTTGGAAAGCATCACCCGTGCCTTGAAGTTTACTATTTAATTCAATATTGTCTTTGGATCTATCTTCTCTCAAAATCTCCAACAATCAAAGAGAACTATTTGAAGATGGCGATAGAGGGTACGACCGCATTCAAAGTGATGAACCAAGAGTTGTGAAACTTGACCTATTTGACGACTCAAACTTTAATCGTTGGAAGGATAAGATGTTGTTCCTTCTTACCGTTTTGAATGTGGCGTACATTCTGGATCCAAACTTACAACCCGTAGAGGATCCTGCCCCTAATGCAAATCCCAAGGAAATTGTGAAAGTGGTCGAACTCAAGAAGAAGCGTGAGGAAGGCTATTTAACATGTCGTGGACACATTCTCAACACCTTGTCTGATCGATTGTATGATCTTTACATGTCGATGCAATCCCCGGTGGAAATATGGAAAGCTCTTGAAGAGAAATAGAACACCGAGTGACAAGGTATCAATAAATTTTTTAATGATGAAATATTTTCAATTCAAAATGCTTGACAGTATCCTAATCATGGATCAAGTCCATGAATTACAAGTCCTTGTAAGTAGTCTTCGTGATTTGAAAGTTGTTATTCCGGAAATATTACAAGTCGGGGCTATCATCTCAAAATTGCCCTCGTCTTGGAACAATTATTGGAAGAAACTTCTGCATATGGCAGAGGACTTCACCGTGGAGAAAATACTTAGGCATTTGCGCATTGAAAAGGAAACTCGAAAGCATGATGTAGTGTATCTTCCCCAAAGTTCTAAAGTGAACCATGTGAGCGAGTCCAAGAACTCTCGAAATGGTAAAAGAAAGGTCACATTCGAGATCAATGACATGCAAAACAAGAAGAAAAAAACTTGCAATTGCTATAATTGCAATAAGAAAGGACACTACATTAAAGATTGTAAACTTCTCGAAAAGAAGCAAGATACCACAACTTCCAAAGCCAATATGGTGGAGGATATGAACTTAGTGGCCATGATTACAGAAGGGGTTGAGAATTTGGAGATTGGTATGATTACCGAACTCAACATAGCCATGACTGATAAGTCTCATAATTGGTGGCTTGACTCTAGTGCTACTGTCCATGTGTGTGATGACTGACAACAATTCAAGAATTATGAATTAGTGGTAAACCGTGAAGTGCTTATGGGAAACTATCAATCGTTTAAGGTGCTCGGTTACGGAACGGTGGAACCCAACTTCACATCTGGGAAGAAATTGACTTTGACCAATGTGTTGCACGTTCCTGATGTGAGAAAGAATTTAGTGTCTGTAAGTCTTTTATGTAATAAGGGGTTCAAGGTTATCTTAGAATCCGATAAGTTTGTCTTGCTTAAGGGTGATATATATGTAGGAAAAGGATATTGTAATGAGGGTATGTTCAAGTTGAGCATTGATATAAATAAAATCAATTCTTCTGCTTATATTGTTGAGTCTTATTCTTTGTGGCATGCACTTTTAGCACATTTTAATTTTAAAACTTTACAATATATGCAAAATAATGGTTATATCAATCTAAGTAATAATGAATTTATGGATAAATGTGAAATTGTATACAATCAAAAATTACCAAGAAGCCATTTCCTAATAAGTGTGAAAGGAATTCACAAGTGTTAGATTTAATTCATTCGGATGTTTGTGAATTAAATGGAACTCTAACAACAGGTGGAAAATGATATTTTATCACTTTTGTAGATGACTTTTCTAGATTTACTTGTGTATGTCATGAAAAGTAAAGACGAGGCTTTTGATATGTTTAAACATTTTAAAAACGAGGTTGATAATTTGTTTAGTAAGAAAATAAAAGTGCTTCGTAGTGATAGAGGTGGTGAATATTTTTCAAATGAATTTAATGTATTTTGTGAGGAACAAGGTGTGGTACATGAGTGTTCTGCGCCTTATACTCCGCAACAAAATGGTTTGGTGGAAAGAAAGAACCGTACTTTAATGGATATGGTTAACTCGCTGTTGTTAAATGCTAAACTTCCATATAATTTATGGGGTGAAGCATTATTGACTGCGTGTTATATCCTTAACAGAATACCATTGAGAAATTTCAAAGTATCTCCATATGAGTTATGGAAGGGTCGGATGCCAAACTTAAATTATTTCAAAGTGTGGGGGTGTTTGGTTTACTATAGAGTTCCCGACCAACGGAGAACAAAGTTAGGCCCAAGAGTAGTCAAAGGTGCATTGGTTGGATATGCCCAACATTCTAAGGTATATCATGTTCTTGACTTAGTGTCAAATACGATAATTAAAACAAGAGACATTGTATTCATTGAAAATAAGTTTTTTGATGATTCAACGGATTCAGAAAAAGAATATCAACCAATGATCTCAAGTGATCAAACCAAACGAAGTCCTTGTGACAATAAGGATGTGGAATTGAGGAAATGTCAAAGAGTAAGAAAAGTAAAGGATTTTGGTCCCGATTTCATTTCCTCACAATCTCTAGCATTCCTTGTTGAGGGAAATAGAGAATTCGTAATTAAGAAGATCCCCATAATGTTTACTGTGGATAGTGATCCACTATCCTATAGTGAAGCCATGACTTCTAGGGATGCGACATTTTGGAAAGAGGCAATCAATGATGAAATGGATTCATTATTGTCTAATAATACTTGGATTCTAGTTGATCTTCCTCAAGGATCAAAGCCTATCGGGTGTAAATGGGTGTTTAAGAGGAAGAACACTCCAACAGGGGGTTCTCCAACCTTTAAGGCTAGGTTGGTGGCTAAAGGATTTAGGCAAAAAGAAGGCCTAGATTATTTTGACACCTATGCACCAGTAGCTAGGATGACCTCCAATCGGATTCTTATAGCACTTGCATCCATCCATAAGTTACATGTACATCAAATGGATGTTAAGACGACTTCTTTGAATGGTGATCTCGAAGCAGAAGTTTACATGGAGCAACCAAAAGGCTTTGTGCTTCTTGGGAATGAACACAAGGTGTGTAAGTTGATCAAATCATTATATGGTTTAAAACAAGCCCCTAAATAGTGGCATGAGAAATTTGACTCTGTTATTTTGTCAAATGGTTTTTTACATAATGACGCGGATAAATGTATTTACACTAAATTCACTGATAGATACGGTGTAATTATTTGCCTCTATGTAGATGATTTGTTGATTTTTGGGACGAACATGGAAGGTGTTTGTGAGACCAAAGAGTATTTAGCCACGAATTTTAAGATGAAAGATCTTAACGAGGTAGATACAATTCTTGGTATAAAGGGGAAAAAGCATGAAAGGGGCTTTGCATTAAGCCAAGCTCACTACATCGAGAAAGTATTGGAAAAGTTCAAAAACTTGAATATCAAGGATTCGAACACTCCATATGATTCGAACTTCAAGTTAAGTGAGAATAAAGGCAGGGCTATAGCGCAGCTTGAGTATGCCAGGGCAATTGAAAGTCTAATGTATGCAATGCATTACACTACACCCGATATCGCATTTGCTGTATGCAAATTGGCGAGATTTACAAATTGTCCTAGTACCGATTATTGGAAAGGAATTTGTAGGATTTTTGGTTATCTTAAGAAAAAAAATTTTGGATTATTCTATAGTGATTATCCTGCGGTACTAGAAGGTTACTCGGATGTAAGTTGGATTACAAGTTTAAGTGACAATAAGTCCACATCTGGATGGATTTTTACGATCGGAGGTGGAGCCATTAGTTGGGCTTCCAAGAAACAAACTTGCATCTCACATTCAACTATGGAGGCTGAATTTATAGCCTTAGCGGCTACGGGCAAGGAAGTGGAATGGCTAAGAAATCTGTTGCTAGATATAAAGTTGTGGCCACAACATAGGTTCACCATTTTCGTATATTGTGATAGTGAATCAACCATGTCTCGAGCGTACAATAAGGTGTACAATGGAAAGTCTAAACATATAAGTTTGAGACATGAGTACGTGTGACAATTGATTAGGGACGGTGTGATAACTGTTACCTATGTTAAGTCAATTACAATTTAGCGGATCTACTGACAAAAGGTTTGTCAAGGGATTTAGTTAAAAGTACCACCACTAAGATAGAATTAAAACCATTCTAATTGAGTCATTGATAATGGAAACCCTACCTTTTTCTAGCCAAAAGTTAGTTTCAAGGTTCAAAGGGTAATAACAAGTTATCGAATGACAATGTGCACAAAAAACTATTATTTAGTGATTATATTTTAGGAGGATGAGTTTTACTCTTAATGGATAGACATTAATTTTCATGAAATCCACCTATATGGACATGAAGTGGTGCCGCTTCAACGAGATTTTATTTATGGTTTTATCTCGTACATGTTCATGAAACGGGATGAGCACATGACCATAACGGTGCTAAAACAAATTAAACTCTTACTCTATTACTTTACGATTATGTGTGAAATTTTTCAAGTATTGATTTTAAGAGTGATGGTTCAAGCGACTAGCCACCATTCACTTTTTTGATACTTTGAGAAGTTTGCACTAAAGAAAGGTTCAATCTACGGACACCCTTCTTTATGCTTAATCGTTGTGTACTTATTTTTTGGAATTAGTAATCTAGTGGGAGATTGTTGGAAATATATAGATTGCAAATTAAAAGTGATGATTTAATTGAAAAATGATGACTTATCATCCAATGGACATGGGACAAGTCTCTTTTCAAAAGGTGTCCATCCAATATGAAAGGGTTGTGACTCTTCAAAAGGTTTCCATTGAGGGCATATAAATAGATGGACTATGATGCTCACAAATTTCAATTTTTCTTTTGCAATCAATTCCAATTTCAGAAATTAAGAGTAAGAGTTAGGGAATTTCGTGATTTTGCTAATCAAAGGAAATTCAAAACTTCGTTGTATCCCGGGAGGACCTTTGTCTTAATCCTTTAGCAACTTTGTATTGAGGTAAATAGTTCTCTTTGGAAAGCGTCACTCGTGCCTTGAAGTTTACTATTTAATTCAATATCGTCTCCGAATCTATCTTCTCTCAAAATCTCCAACAATTTGAAGGGTCAAATATTGTAAAATATTTTTATTGGTTAAGAAAACCATAAAATTTGGGTAACAATTAAAATGTACTGGGCCAATACATAGGCTTGTTTCTATAGTTCCTGGTAATGATTCATTAAACATAATGTGTCTTTGGTCTCTTAAGACAATTAAAATTAAGGTATTTTTAGTGGCTTCAACACTAAGAGGCTTGACACCAACTTGGATTAATCCAAAATGAACATATTTGTATTTTTGTTCTTTGAGTTTATTAATGACGACTTTATCTAACAATTGGATTGTTTCATATTCTTTTTGAATAGGAAAACTTTTTTCTTTCGGTTTTATAACGTAACTAAAAAAACGTTTAAATTTTCAAAAGTTGTTTTCTTATAAACTTGGTTTGCTGCAACTCTCGGGAGAGTCCAATTATCAAATCTTTGGGGAATATTTTCATAACGTTCTTCTTATTCATTAATAGTGTTATTTGAGGTTTGGTCCGACTCTTGGGATTGGTTGGAAGCAAAGCTTGACGAAGAATTGGTTCTTCTAAGGAAGGGAAACATTCTTTGTTTTCTTATTTCCTATAAGAGGGTTCTATAATAAGGATTTCTAGATTACTATAGTTATCTACAGGGATACTTTGTCCTTAACATGCCTAACTAGGGGTGAGCAAAACTCGATTCGAATCGAAAAATTAGAAAAAATTTTCGAATTTCGAATTATTCGAATCGAGTTATTCGAGTTAAACGAATCGAGTTGAATTTTTTTTTTCGAATTTCGAGTTCGAATCGAGTTGAATTTTTGAATTCGAATTATTCGAATAATTCGAATAAACCGAATAAAATTATATTATTTTTAATTTTAATTTTCCCCAAACCCAATACCCAGGCCCAATTTACTATGCCCATTTTCCCTCAAAACCCAAACCATTTATCTTACCCAAAATTTCCCCCAATTTTTCCCCTAATATTTAAAACCCATCAACAAACTAAACCCAAATATTTTTAAACCCAAATACAATTTCATTCTTCAAAAATACTCATAAACTAGACCCAAATATTTTTAAACCCAAATATAATTTTATTCCTAAATAACACTCATAAACAACTCCTTTTCGTGTCTAAATTTATTGTTCCTTTTTGTTTATTATTATTATGGTTAGGTGTACTTATTTAGTTTTTATTTGGAAAAGAAATTGAATATATTAACTTTGTAAACCCAAAATCTATTTTTTCTTCCTAAAAAACCCCTAAATTAAAACCCTCAAAAGAGTAAGCTTAAGCTATTCTACAATGGTTTTGTGTTATTACTGTTCGTTTATTTGACTTTTGTTGTGTTGTTTTTATTTTTATTTTGTTGTTTGGAATGTTGTTGTCGTGTAGGTTTTACTGTATTTTGGACTTTTGCTTATGTTTTTTTATAATCTTGTTGTGTTATTGTTGTTACTTGGATTTATGTTGTTTACTTGAACTTTTGCTTTTTTTTTATTATAATCTTGTTGTGTTGTCATTGTTTACTTAGATTTTTTCACTTATTTATTTCAATTTTTCGTTGTATAGTCATGTTTAAAAACTTTAAATAAAAATATTTTTTTTAAAAATTACATAAAATTAAAAACACCAAATTAATTTTCTTAATTTAACTCGAACAAATATATTCAATTCGATTCGAATCGAATTCTATCTCACTCGACTCGATTCGTAAAAATTTCAAATCGAGTTAGGATGATGAAATAGGACTCGAAAACTCGATTAACTCAAAAAAATTTTATTCGATTCGATCGAATGCTCACCCCTACGCATAACCCATGGCTGACTGGACTGTGTATCAATACTTAGCAAATTAGTAATACATTAATAAATACAGTTAAATGAGAACTCAAAAATATTGAAAACAAATTGAATATTTACAAAAACTAGAAATTCATGCTCCTTCTTGGCACTGATACCTGATAGTCCCGAATAACTCGATTCGATTAACTTGAAATTCAATTTTTTGAATCGAATCGAGTTTTGCTCACCCTAATTATATATATAAGTGACACATGATAGTCTTTTATCTATTGAAGTGAATTTTCTTTTTAACAAATATAATGATAGGGCTTATAATGGTTATGTATTATAGTTTATGTATCTAATTTCACTAACTAAAAACAATATAATTTGATAGTTGCTTATTCATTTAAACCTAAAAATGGGTTCAATTTAGATTAATCTAAATAGTTAAATTTTGTTATCAGTCCATATATTTTACGAAAGTTACGAATTTAATCTATTATTTTAAATTGGTTATTTTTAGTATCGATATCATTCACATTTTATGATTTTAATCCTCACCAAATGATAATTACGAAATTCATTAAGTTTTGCCACTTCCAAAATCTGGTATGACAAATATATTATTATATGTGTAATGCAATGTCAGTTTGCTATTTTCACATATTATTCACTAAAAATCTAGTTAATTGATTAATGATTGTTATTTGTGTTAAGATTGAAATTTTAAAATTCGAAAAGTATAGAGACTTAGAATATTTAGTTGGAGAATATGGACTAAATCTACAATTGTATACATAGCACAATACTAGTAATTGAATTTAACCAAACAATTTTAACTGTTATTGTTTCGGTCATGACTAAAATTTAAAAATAAAAAGTACATAGACTAAAATTGATCAAATTAAAGTTTAAAGATTAGATCCATAACTTTTGCAAAAAACAGTTACTAATAGCATAATTTAACCAATTTAAAATGTAACATCTCGCCTGGTGGAGTCTTTGTATTTGAGTACTGTTCTAGAAACGAGAAGGATATGATAAGTATAGAAGTGTATAGTGTTAAAGCTAGTCTAAGAATAAGAACTATTTGAGTGTCCCTATGACGCCTTGATATTAGTGAATGCCGAGTTAGCACATATTGATCAAGAAGTATGTCTAGTAAAGGAGGATTCACCCCAAAAGCCTTTATTGGCATAATACATAGGGAGGACAGATTCCATTATGCGTAATAAGAAAATGAACCTTGAAACATGAAGCCTATGATAACAACAAAGAGCACCCTTTAATGTTGACCTTAAGCCAGTTAAGTTATAAGGAGAAGAAAGTTAGGGAAAACGTGAACCAAGATAGTTGAGAATCAAAGGGGAACACTTGATTAGTTTTCTTGGAATTTGTAGATTTGGATAAGACCATCCAATGTCTGATGTGACATTTATCAAGTTTCAATAAGGTATTGGGTTAAGTCAAAGAGTTTAAGATAGGTTAAAAAGAAAATATCTCCTCTCTCTTCCTCTCATCGGGGAGAGTAGGGCTAAAGAAGATAGAAAAATTCCTCTGAGGTAAGAATAAGGCCCGATGAGTAGACGAGATCGAGGTAAGGTAATATTTGGCATATGGGTGAGCTTTGAAGTTTATAAGTCAATAAAACGTTATCTGCCCCACTAATGCTATTGGCGTGTACGTGGGCGCGTAATCAATATAAAATAAGATGCGAAATTCCCTTAGAAAGAAATGAATTAATAAGAAAGAAAACGTTGTTGGATGTTGAGGAGACTTAGGTAATAGGGTCATCGCCAAGAAGGCATGATGTGCCAAGTGCGACTAGTTAAACTATTAACTAATGCTCTAACGAATGATGGTTTAAGACCCTAAGGGTATGTTATGTATACGTATTTATTTTATACACATTCCTTTACAGCTAGTGTGCATCTACCTGGTGGGTCACAAGGATTAAGATGCGTTTCAAACATATAAAGGGACAAGGAAAAATATCTAGGTGACCTGGGTAAGTGAAGGGAACTATTCCCTTACTTCCTCAAGAAGTAGTCTCTATTTATATAAGCATGAACCGAGAGAAAAATCCTCTCATCCTTTAAGTAGAGGCTGGGAAATGAATCTAAGTTAGAGATGCCCCTTGTTAAGTTAAGATTCATGATCTTACATGCTATGCTGCCAACAAGCATGTTTGTTTGGCTTGGTAAAGCAAGAATGTTAAAGTTTTGCAACAAGATTCTGGTATTCAATTGAAAGGAAGAGTGAGTTAAATGGACAGATCTTAATAAAGTTTCTGTGATTTATCGTTTAGGGGCTATCGATCTTCTCGATGAAAGCTTGGATCTGATGTTTGAAGGGCTATCGATCTACTCGATGGAAGCCTGGATCTGACGTCTGATGTTAATCAATTAATTGTAAAAATTATATTAAACAACTTGGTAAATAAAAACACAATATATTGGAGGGTCGATGATTAAATTTAAATACAATTAATCTAAATGCAATTGATCCCTAATGCAAATTAACCTAGGTATGCAAACTATATGAATGATTTGATTTTAGCACAGATTAAACACAATTCACAACAATTATAACATAAATAAACTAGGATAACTACTTTAATTAAATTAATTCATCATTAACATGCTTAATAAAATTCGAAAAATATTCCATGGTAACTCAATCTTTCATGAGTTTAGAAACCAAGTTAGGTCCTTTCGGAATCTTTTGCTTAGCAAATACGCATTTTACTGATCATTGTTTACTAAGGGTTTCTTAGCATTCATGTGAGGTAATAGGGACGTGTCAGGTTTGAAACAGTTTAATCACACAAATCTATAAACTATGCAAATAACAGAGCTTGGTTAGAGTTGTTATGAATCCTGCAATTTAATTGGGTTAGGATCTAAATTGAGGATGCAAATTTCAATTATGTGTCCACTAGCTATCATCTGGTTAGGATCGCTTAGCTAATTCTAGTGCACTCTAATCACGTATGAACAAAATACAAACTTGATATTAATTGAAAACATGATTGATTGAGGTACAAACATCATGAGCATGAATCAAACAAATATTATTTAATTAAAGTAATTATCCTAGCTTAAATAAAATTAAGCTAACTGATCGGTGTTTTTACGACACACGATTGTGCAAGCGTACACATGTTGATGCAAGTATAGTTGATATATAGAGCTATCAAATATCGATCCCATGAGGAAATGGTTTTCGATGTCTTAATGTTAAAGCAATTAATAGAAGAAAAATCAATATAATGCGAATAAGGTTGTCAGCACAGTTATGTCAGTTATGCACATTAAATTAATCATTACTATCATTGTATTAAAGTCAAATCTTAGAAGTTAGATGTCAATGTACTGAAACTAAATCCAAAAGTGTTGAGTGTGAGTAATGGAAATTTAAATGCAGGAAATATAAAAGTGATCAAGTGTAAAGGGTGGAAATGGTTCACTAATTCTACAGGTTGCAATGCTAGATGCGTCAACAAGGTAAAATGTAGACGAATTGTCGCAGCAATGAAGTCCTTTCGAGTTCTTACTCGCAAAAACTCCCTACTTAATCCTGACTCAGATACACTACTCCACCTCTCGATGTGAGCAATGATGTGTATCCAAGAACAAGTAACTGGAGTCTGTCCCAGTCTCGAGCAGCTCTCGTCTAACCCACTTGTTAATCTAATCTGTCATCGCATCTCTCGATGTTGATGTACTGCAATTTTACTTTTGTGTTTATAGCGGTTAAATCCAAGACTAAGCGGACAAGTAATGTAAAATAAGAATCAAAATGATATAATATTAAAAGATACTCTTGTATTCATTTAACATCAATAGAATCCATCATCGTTTTAGAAGAAATAAAGAGTACAACGAAGCTCACTATCTCTAGACTACTAGGCCTACTCTTTACTTGTTCCTCTTGCTCGGCATCAAGCACCTCTCGTCAGAAACAGTTGCAGACGTGGTTCATCAGCTCCCCGATTCCAGCTCAAATCTTTAATTCACGAAGAATTTTTAGAATTTAATCCCCTTGTTCTTGATGATGTTTTTCCTCATTTTTTCGTCTATTATAACCCCTAAATATTTGCAGATTTCGTCCTTCATTCTCAGATTTAGATTTGGATTTTTGCAGCTGTCAAAGTTAGTTAGAGTACAGCTGTACACTCACGCAGATTACATGTTTTCTTTAAAGATCTGTAGATTGTCGCTGTACTATTAGACGCATTCTGATGTTGTAATTACAGTGACATCTGTGATATTCCTGTGCTGGTGCTTCTAGTGTAAACTCAGCTTAACTCTACTCATTTGAGGTTCAACTTTGATGCAGCGACATCTCTGGTCGCAATTCCATGCTAGTTTTGTGGCTACATTCTGTCAATGTTGATCTTTTAAACTGAGTTCCTTTGCTAGCAATCTTAATATGCAATATACCAACTACTTGCATCGACATTAGTACAAAATATATAGAAATAACGAGAGTTTAAACTAACTAGCAATGTATTAGAAAATATAAAAAACTAATTATAAAATGCTTATGCTGCATGCTAAATGAGATACAAAAGAGACAATAAAAGCACTAAATTAGGGAGAAAATATATGTCATTTGTTATAAAATTAAGCTAACATTGTTGTTAACAAGAACAAAGAACACTTATCAAATATTATAAAATCAAATTAAATAAAAGAAAGAATAAACCCTATCAGAATGGCTGTCACTCAAAACTCTAATCGAAGAAAACTCCTTTGTTCCTTTGCTTCGCTACTTTGTTGATAGCTCTCCGAAGGACTCTTTAAGAGGCTTAATTAGCTAAAATCTCAATGAAGAGATGATGCTAGGCATGAGAATGGAAAAATCAGAGAAAGGATGAGAGTGTTCAGAGAATGAGAGATGATTGATGATTGATGATTGAAGGGATAAATTGAAATGGTGAGAAATGGCTCCTATTTATAGGTGAAGGGTGAGAGGTCTTTTACTAAAAATAGGGAATTGAATCCCTCAATTCTCTCAAGTGCATGGTCGGCCACACTTCAAGGAGTTTGAATGACTTTGTTGCTTCATTTTGAAGCATTCCACATGCCACATCAACAAGGGATCAAGACTCGATCAACAACAAATCCCTGGGCCAAATTTTGATTTCTCTAAAGTGCAAGGACTCCTTGAAATTAAACCAAAAATGGTTTATTAGACAACCATGGTGTTGCCAAAATGGGCTACATCCTTCTTGGGTTTGATGGTTTTTATGATCCAGCAAAATTAACAGAACTGTCCGAAACAATTTATATGATAATGGGTCAAATTAATTAAATTAACCCAATTAATTAACATTTTAATTAACCCAAATCTATTAATGAAATAATTCATATTAAATTATTAAATATAATTTTATGTTTTAATATTTAATTAATTTATGCATGACCCACTTTATACCTTAAAAATACATTATATTAAAATAAACTATAAAATAAGCCATTTTGTTCATAAAAACTATATAATAAAGCATAAAATCACATTTTAATAATTTCAATATCGTAAATTAATATTTTCATATATTTCATATATTTATTAAACATTTACTTGGTTTTAACATTGATTTTAAATAAAAAGGTGATGAATTACATAGGAAAAAACCTATATATTTTGGAGTTTAAACACCCCCAAACTTAAATCATTGCTCGTCCCGAGTAATGTTCATGCACAACAAGGGTTTTGCTAAGGCAATATTGCTAAATGTGTATGTAGCATCAATCTTTGTCTCATAATCATGCATCAACAAATTCATGTTCATAGATTCTCTTTATTGATAAGTGGCTCACATGCAAACATTATTCAGAATTTTTATACTAAGTATCAAAATTTGTCAACATAAGTTATAGTTTGCATGAATTTCAAAGTCATAGATAACATTCTCCATTCAACATAATTTTCTATCAATCTAAACAAAACAATCATAAGGTTTATTTTCGGTCTTCATATGTCGAACTTAGTAATTCATCTCCAGTAATGTAGGTGACATAATTATCAAATCAATAGGTGTTTTGTAAGTTTGTAATAAGGCTAGGCTAAAGGTAGGGATTAAAGATATGTGTAATTTCGGCTTCAAAAATCTTAACCTTTAACTTTGTCTTGGATATTTTTGTAACACAACCTTCTTCGTGAAGGGATCTTTGGAACACCTCCAAACTTATTTTGAACTCATGATCATACATTTTTCTTTCAGAGATTGAGCAAACTTTTCTTTGCTCTTTCTTTCTCTCTCTCTTTTTTTTTGCATGAGCATGTACATCTTTTCAAAATTTTCCTCAAATAAGATAACTTAAAAAGATGGTAATATGACTTATGATATAAGTAATTTGCAATAAACAAGCCATTTAAGCTCAAAATTAAAGTTTCAAGGGTCTAATATCATAAGATGGGCTAGAAAGGCTTAGACGATCCAAAGAAATGGTGCCTATATCATTTTTAGACTTTTAATTTGCAATAAACAAGCCATTTAAGCTCAAAATTAAAGTTTCAAAGGTCAAATATCATAAGATGGGCTTGAAAGGCTTAGACGATCCAAAGAAATGGTGCCTATATCATTTTTAGACTTTTATGTCTCCTAAGATTTTGCCTCAAGAATGTTACTAAGACAATTCTAAAGATATAAACCTTCATGCATGTCTAATCTCAAGGGAAACTAAGTTTTCATGACAAACATTACCTAAGAGTAAGATCATACAAGCATTCCATCATTCATGATAACATACATTCAACTCAGATAGAATCATCATTCATGCTTGCATTCAAACTAACTTATTAACAAAAAATTTCTCTAAACATTCTTTTATTAAATCATACTTATGAAAAAAAGATTGAAACATACTTGAAAAATTAAAAATTTCAGCAATTATTTGCCTTACCCCTTTTAAAATAAAGCAATGTCCTCATTGCAAAAACAAAGTGATGAATGAAAACTGAACACCAAGTAGGGTTGTAAGAAAAGAGAGGTGAGTCATTAAGACTGCTTAAATACCAATTATTTCTTAACAATCCAATCCTAGACATGTTCATTCCCATTACCACATCACTTAGCCTTTTCTTAATAAAGAGGTGTTAAGCTTATTCATGTTTGCTATGTTTTATTATGCAGAAATAAAAATCCTAACTATAAAAGACAAGACAACTCATTCCCCTTGTCTTCTTTTTTTTCAGCTCCATCCTCGCTTTCATAGTTGTTATCTTCCTTCCATGTCTCAAAAATAGAAATTGGGAAATCAAGAATAAAAGTGTTAGAGATATTCTTAAAAGTATTTCTAATGGAGTCATCTCTAATCTTCACATATTTTTAGTAAGTTTGTTGTTGATTGTGCATGAACTTTCACATATCCATTATGATTGACAACTTTGATTTCTTTGAAGTGCTTATAGAAGTCGACATTAGAGTTGTAAATTTAGGTTCAACACTTGGCTCGTCTGGTTCGTCTTCTGGCTTAACTTTTGGTTCAAAGTTTATAGGTACCTCAATTGGTTTACAACTGTTTGGCTCTTCCTTAGATTCAACTGCTTCAGTGTCAGCAACTGGATCAGCTTCAGTTTCAGTTTTATTCAATGACTCATCGGTTTCTAGCTCATTTGGCTCATCTTGTTCACCTTGGCTCAATTCATGAACCCTCTCTACTAACATTTCAAGGTCATAAGTTATGATACACCCTTGAACATATTGCCCCTTCAAATTTGTTTTTGTTTTAACATGGGCCCTTAAGCAAAGTGAAGAATCAACAATGAGAAATAAGCACTTCCTGTCTTCTTTTTGGCATAGCCATAGAACTCCTTGAGAATGATTTTCCCAACATTGATGGACTTTTCTATCAATATTGCATACAAAAAGAGCATTCGTTCCATTGAGATGGTGGAACTTTGTAAGATAAGCATGAAGCTATAGTGAACAAAGTAAAACCATACATTTGCTACTAGTTTTAGGTATTCCCTTCGCCAAGAATGACTCTCATACTTTCTTGTAATCCATTGGGATCCCGAATTTGTAACAACATTAAGAACTTGTTGAAGAAAATCCAATTTATATTGTTCATCATAGGATAGTACTCATCTTCTTCAACATTAGTTAAGTTAAACAAATCATTAATGGACTTAGAGGTAAGAGATACCTTTTTCTTTCGAACAATGACCTTAGTAGCTTATTCTAGAGTCAAACTGGCATAAAACTCTCGAACTAGTTCATCATCAGGAAGTAAACGAGCATAAAAAAATTGTTCCCACTTGAGAGCATTGATTTTCTTTCTAATCGGCATAGGTACAACCATCAAATCATAGCTCTTCAAGTTAAAACCTTTTTCCGGCATCATAGATTGATGTTTGAAGATTGAATCAAATCTCTCTTTCACCTCTTCATCTATCACAATCGGGTTTTCAGGAGTAGTCTTTGAAGATCGAGTTCTTTTGCGAGACATGATATTTTTCCAGAAAATTCGGTAAGGTTTTGGCAAAAGATGGGAAAAGAAATCGGCAGGATGGTGGAAGGGACTTGTGGCAGTGATAACCTTGTGACGACAAGGGCGATGCGACGGCAACTGTGATGATGGTGCTCCGACAACCTCCTTGCGAAGGTGATAGGTGGTTTAGGCGACAAGGGAAAAAAAACTAAGGTTTTCTTCAAGGTTTGAGGCTAATCGGCATAAGGGAAAATTAGGGGTGATTAGGGTTTAAGCTAATTGCTCTGAGGGATGTGAAAAATAGTGTAATGGGGAGGGGTTTATATAGGAAAAAATTAGGGCAACATGTAGCAAAAATTTAGCTACATTAGGGTTACTTGGACGACAAGCAATGAGAGTGGTGACAATGCTTCGGAAATTTCCCTTCTTTTTGTTGTCTTGGGCCTCAGACTCAAATTGTATTTATAGACTCAACTTAACAACAAATTGATTTGCACTTGGGCCAATTTGACCCCCTTCATTAAACATAAGGAATAAAATTAAAATTAAAATTAAAATTAACAATAAAAATGAAAAATAAAAGTTTCAAAACTTAATTAGAAAATTTATTCTCAATAAATTACTTTAAATTAATTCCTAGGAAAGGTTGGAGGGGTCACAATGGTCCCACTTAAGTTCCTATCTCCTTAAACAGAATTAATTAAATGCAATAAGTTAAGAAAAATTAAGAGTTTGTTAGTTTGAACAAGGATTAAACTCGCTCAACTTCACCATCCCAATAATGTTTGAGACATTGACCATTAACCTTAAACGCACCTCCATAATTGTCATATAATTCAACGGCTCCTTATGGATAAACTCTGTAGATGGTGTAAGGTCCTTTCCACCTAGATTTGAGGTTCCCAGGGAATAACTTCAGCCTTGATTTAAACAACAATACCTTCTATCATTCTTTAAACTCACGAGGTTGTATACAACTATCATGCCATCGCTTGAATCTTTCTGTACACATTTTGGCTTTCTCGTATGAAAATAACCTCTCCTCTAACTCATCTAGTTGTAACATCCTTCTCCCACCGACTTGCTTGAGATACATATTCAACTGTTTCAAAGCCCAGTGAGCTTTATTCTCCAACTCTAATGGCAAATGACATGCCTTTCCAAAGACTAATCGATAAGAAGTCATTTCTAATGGTGTTTTAAATGTTGTTCGATAGGCCCATAGTGCATCGTCGAGCCTTCGAGACCAATCTTTTCTATTAGGGCGTATTACCCTTGTAACACCTCAATTTTGAATAAAGGACTTATTGAAATTTTTGTGAAATTTTCGGGTTAATTCGTAAATTTAGTAAAGCTAGGGACTAAATTGAGCTTAAAATAAAATTCTAGGGCTAAATTGGGAATTTTTAGCTAATTTGTGAAGCAAGTAAGAGTTGAGTTTTTTTTGAAAACCCTAATGTTTTCTAAGGGCCTCCGTGTAGATGACCCATTTTTATGGGTATTTAAACCCCTTTTCTAAATTTCAAAACCCTTTTAGCCTCCCATTTAATTTTTTCTTTCTTTTTCCTTCAAACCAAATCCTCCCAACAACCCCCATCCCTCTCACTTTTCGACGAGGCTCCGATGACCCTCCTATCATCGTCCGTGTGCAGCACTACCATCACCAAAGTGATCCTTGTCACCTTGTGAACCAACCACGACCTTCAAACTCTCCCTCACCATTCCCTTTTGTGAGAAAATGGTGGTGAACTGTTTGGCCTTCGTTCTACCGTTTTTTGCTCCGCCGTGTGTCCCACCATGTGTTTTTGGCATTGGTAAGCCATGAGTCTTGTGTTGAGGCCATTTTAAGGTTGTTCTTGTGCTATTCCGGTGAGCTTACGCGCCGTCATCCGACGAGGTTGTGATCAACACCGTCAAGGGTCTTTTAAACCCTAGTTTTCCATTGTTACTAAAGTTGTGTGGGGTTTGGGCCATCAGAACCAAGCTCAATGTTAAGACCCCAAACCCATCGCTAAAACCAGTAACCCAAACCATAGCTCATGTTTAAAACCCAATTCTCTTTGGTTTTGACCCAATCTATAACCAAACCTAAACTAGACTTCACACCAATTACTCAAGTATGTGTGCAAGCCCAAAACCACCCAATATCCAATCCTAAGCCAAACCAAAAACCCTTAAATCAAATTACCTAAACTCTAGAACCAATTCCGTTAACCTGACCCATTGACTTGACCCATTGACTTTGACCCGTTGACCTATTGACTTTGCCAGTTGACTTTGACTTTGATAGTTGACTTTGACTTTAACCGTTGACTTTTCTTTGACCAACCCTATCTTGTCATTTTTTGACGTCCTGATTCCGAATACGTTGTCCGTTTTGTCAAATTCGAACCCAAAAGCCTCATTTTAGATATTTACAAGTTACTATACTTAGTAAAATTTTCTAAGAAAATGAATAAGAGATTTGACTTGGGATATTTTGTGCGTAGGTGATTATAATTTTGAGAACGACGAGTTACCTTCTCCACCTGTGCGGACTGTCCCTGCACAAGTTCTAATAGTGACACGTGAGTTTTGGTTTCGATTTTGTGTTGTGTTTAGTTTGATTCTTATTTCATTGTTAGATTTACTTTGATTCTTATTTAATTCTTTGCATCTGTTTATTCTTGGATCTAATTGCATCAAACACGAGAGTGCATTTGCAGTTTACCGACATCAAGAGATGCAGTGACAAGTTAGGTTAACAAGCAAGACAGCGAGAGTTGCTTGGGATTAGAAGAGATTCTGATCACTTATTCTTGAGTACATAATGTTGCTCACACCGAGAGGTGGGGTAATTGAGGGTGCTTGAGTGTTGAATAAACGGAGAATTGATATTGGTAAGATTTCATTGGAACTCGATTGCTGCGACAGTTCATCTATTCAAACCCTTGTCGACACATCCTGCATTGCGACTTAGTGAAAACAGTGATCCACTCCAAACCTTTGCACTTGATCACACTTTTACTTTTCTGCATTTAAATTCTCAACCTTCAAACAACAATTTGATTTACTTTCAGTTGCACTGACAAATAACCTTATTACATTGACAATTTTAACTATTTTAGTGTGAAGATCTATTTGAATTACGCTGACATCTTTACTCACATTATCTTTAATCTTTGTTTTAATTGCTTCGACATATAGACATCAAGAACCCATTCCTTGTGGGATTGATATTTGATAGAATTGTTCTATCAACTATACTTACTTCGACATGTGTTTGCTTGCACAACTATTGTGATGTTACAGATCGGATCAAGTTTTGGCACCGTTATCGGGGAATGGCGTTTGTTTGATGTTTACTATTGTAGTAGCAATTATTTCTTACTTAACCTTTTTATTTTTACTAATCTATTTAACTTTCTTTTGTTGATTTTCTTTTATTTTTTTAGAAGTTGCATGTCCACAAGGAGAAATTCGAAGGATATTGTAATCTTTGACCCAGAACTCGAGAGAACACTTAGAAGGAGGAAGCAAGAACAAAAGAAAATGGCTGGTAACAACAACAACAACAATAATTTACCACCATTGCTGCCACAAGATGGAGTTCCTCCAATACAGCCACAAATAATCCATAATATACCACCGCCACCACTATAAGAAGAACAAGTGCAAAATAGGATAATTAGGGACTTTGTTGTTCCTATCCTTGATGATTTACAACCAGGAGTGGTAAGACCAGCTATACAAGCTGGAAATTTTGAGCTGAAACCGATTATGTTTCAGATGCTCAATTTAAACGGGCAATATGCTGGCCTACCTCATGAAGACGCACGAGAACATTTAAAGTCATTTTTGCTTATTTGCGCATCTTTTAGCCAACATGGTGTCCTTGATGATGCTTTGAAAATGCAATTATTTTCTTATTCATTGTAGGTAAGAGTGAGGACATGGTTCTTGGGATTGTCAGCTAGATCCATTACATCCTGGAATGCGTTAGCAACGCAGTTTGTTTTGCGTTTCAATCCGCCGACAATGAATGTAAGGTTGCGAAATAACATTACAGCGTATCATCAGTTGGATGATGAGAACTTACATACAACATGAGAGCATTATAAGACTCTACTTAGACATTGCCCAATGCATGGAATTCAGCAAGAGACCCAGATAGAGATCTTTTATAATGGATTGAATGATCAGACAAAGAATCTTGTCGACGCATCTACTAACGGTCCTTTGCTGGATTGCACCTACAATGAAGCTGTAAGAATTCTAGAGAGAATTGTACAGAATGATTATTAGTATCCAATCTCTCGTTCTGCTTAGGTAAAAACTAAACCTGGTGTTCTTGAATTAGATGCTATTTTTGCTTTGAGTGCACAGGTATCCTCTTTGGCCAATATTATAAAGAATATGAAGGGCACAAGTGATGTTGCCCCTATCCAAGTAGCCCAACAGATGGATGCGCTGACATTTTCCTGTAAGATTTGCAACGACAACCATTGTTACGATGCCCACAACATACTGAAAATGCATTTTACGTTAATAACATTAGAGGAAATTCTTATGGTAATAGAGCTCAACAACCTTGGAAATACCTCAAATCAAGGGAGTTATAGACAAGGGAGTTACCACAACAATCAATAGCATAATTTTAATCAGAATTCGTAGGTACATTCGCATCCTAATCAATTGTAGGCACAAAGTCAGATGCAACCACAATCTTGATTACAGGCACAACAGAATGCAATGCCACATATGCAAGGATAGCATCAACAACAGCAGAAGTTTTCTCAACAAAGGCCAGACCCTATGGTTGCTCTTGTGGTACTGATGCGAGAGCATATTACACGAACTGAAGTAATAGTACAAGGTAATTCTTCTTCTATCCGAGTGTTGGAAGCCTAGCTAGGACAGTTGGCTTCTAATCTGAGTACAAGGTCACTAGGTGCTCTACCTAGTAATATTGAAAACCCAACGCAAAGAGGGAAAGAGCATTGTAAGGTTATTACGCTGCAAAGTGGAAAGCAAACGGCTAAACCAAGTAGACATTTCGACCAAGAACATGACGATGCATCCGAATCAACGCAACAAGGAGAAGTTATAGCTGGAGGAAAAGAAGCAAAAATAAATGAGGAAGAGCTAGCTGTAGTAACATCTATGCCTACTATTCACACAGCAAAAATGTCGACGCAACTGCCTGTGTCGATGGAATCGATTACTCCTTAACAACCCACCGACAATATACCTTTGCCATTTCTGCAAAGATTTAAAGAGAAAGACCATGATAAGGACTATCAAAAGTTTGTTTCTACTTTGAAATAATTACATTTTAACATACCTCTTGTAGACGCTCTTGTGCAGATACCCAATTATGGGAAATTTATGAAAGAACTGTTGTCAAAGAAGAAGAAATTGTCTGAAATTGAGATGATTGCACTCATAGAGGGGTGCAGCGCTGTGCTAACTAACAAGTTGCCACAAAAAATGAAAGACCCTGGCAGCTGCACAATCCCATGCTCCATTGGAAATCATTATCTAGGTAGAGCTTTATGTGATTTGGGAGCTAGTATTAATCTCAGGCCTTTGTCCACATTCATGAAATTAGGAATAGGATCAATGAAGCCCACTGCGGTGACATTGCAGCTTGCGGACAGATCTCTAGCGCAACCTGAAGACTAGATAAAAGATGTCCTTGTACATGTAGATAATCTAACATCCGCGTTTTTGAACCGGAGTTGGAACACGATAGGGAAGAAGTCAGGAATTAGAATATGTAGCTAAAATAAGAAGATTAGGAAAATTTAAGGATTACTTAGTAATTGTGAGAAATAAGGAAGGACTAAATAGTAATTTATCCAAATTGAATTATGAGTCATCATGGGAATTAGATTGATTAAGGAGGGTCAAAAGAGTAATTTGGTGGAAGATATTTTTGGAGGCAAAGTTTTGGGCCAAAGTGTAAAGTTGGAAGGCCTAGGGACTAAAAGAGCAATTTTACCATTTTTAGTAAGTGAGATATTTTAAGAGAAAATTCTAGAGAAATTGAGAAAAGAAAAAGGAAATAAAAGATGAAAATATCATCTTCTCTTTAAAAAGTCCAACTGTCCATGTCATTCTTCTCCATCCAAACTTTTGCTTTTATTCCAATTTAGTCCCTTCACCATTCTTAAGCCCTCCAAGCTTCAAAATCCTCCATTTTCGTTGAAATTTCCTTAAGAAAGGCATAGAGGGAAGTTAGTAGACACCTTAATTTATTTATGGAGTCCACTTTGAAGTGTTAAAGTGGATAGGGATTGAATTAGAATTTTGGAAATTCAAGAACAAAGGTAAGAGATGATTCAATTTTCATGACATACATGTATATTTACATAATCTAGCATGAAAAAGTATTGAATTCTAGTCTTAAGCTTATATGTGTTTGTATGAAATTGAAGAAAGAGGGAAGAAGGAGAAGGACCAAATTGAAGAAAAAGGAAAGGAGAAAGCTAAGGTGTGAGAAGAAATTATCTACAAGTGAGGTAAGTACTACAAGTATTAAAAGGTTTAGAATTAATTAAGTTAAAGTGTTTATAAATTTAACATATATGGTTAATTATGATAAAAATGATATGTTTAATTATAAGTGTTAATTATGTATGATTGAATGAAATTTAGTATAAAGAAACATGAGAAAAGAATTATTCTCATTAAAACAGATTGGACAGAATCAGAGGACTAACTTTGAAAATTTACCAAAAATTGTATAAAAAGATTTAAGAGTTGAATTAAATATGTAATTAAAGATTATTGAGTTTAGTTTTATATGGAAGAAACAGTGAAAGAAAAGGAATTGTATATTTCGAGATATACTAGTTTTTGTGGAACAAGGTTAGAGTAGGTTCGGGTTCCCCTGTTCTAACTTTCAAAAATCATAGAAAAATGTAGAAACATTATTAGAGACTGAAATTTATATGGTTGAATCCTTAATGAGTCTATGTTCAAAAGAAATAGACAAGAACATTAATGGATGTCTGTACTAAAAGATAAATAATTTTTAGTAAAGAAAGGTCGAAACTGTTAGGCAGTAGAGAAGGGGAAATTGAAAGAATTTACTGTGCAAATTGGCCAAATTAAAAATTCTGAAATTTTTATGGTAAAAAGATATTTGAGCCTAATTTCAGAATCATCAAGAGGATTATAATTTCAAATTCTGTAGCTCAAGATATAAATAAATTAGTGACTATGACTCAAATGTACAACTTTGAAAATTAATGTAAAAAATTGAATAGAAATGAAAAATTGATGCATATAAAGTGATATGTGATGAAATTGAGAAATGTGAATGAGATGGATAAATCAAAGGTTTCCAAAGTTATTAGTATCTAATTGTTTATGATATTTGGTTGTTATTTGCTTAAATTGATTTGTTATTGATTTGTATTGCTATAATTTGAATTATTCATTATTTAATGTTTATTTCGATATTTATATTTAATAAGTGAATATGAGGTAAGCGTTAATATTGAGATGAATGAAAGTTGATATTGAATTAATAGTATAATTGAATTGAGTTTAAATGATTAGTGATCAAAATTGAAAGTGAAAGTGAAATTGGAATTGGAATTGAAAGTGATATGAATTGTAAATTGAAAATCCCTATTAACTAGTCGGGCTGAGTCGGATATAGTTGGCATGCCATAGGATTGAAAGAGTTCAGGGATACTTTGACCTTGAGTCGATGAGACACTAGGTGTCATTATTTTACTTCGGATAGATTCGATGAGGCACTGGGTACCACTTTACTTCGGCTAGGCCGATGAGGCACTTGGTGTCACTTTATTGCTTCGAACTATTTGATGAGGCATTGAGTGCCATTCTGGAGTGTTTGGTTGGATTCGTGTATCCGCTAAGGTCCGAGTCTTGTTAATAGGGTAAACAATGTGAAAAAGAAAGAATGTGCAAATTGTGACATTGAGGTAAGTGAAATGATAATCACATGAAAGGTGAGTACAATATATGTATAAGAAATCAAAGAATGATAAAACTAAGTAAGCTAAGAGATTGGAATGGCTAAAATGTGAAATCAGGAAGAATATGTGAATTCATAACACTACTGTAAGTTAAATATTATACACATAAAAGGTATGTATTTTACATGAATAAATAATTATATGAATGAGTTTGAAATGTGTGATTAAAAGATGAATGATTAATGACTCTTGTAGTACTTACTAAGCCTTCACCAGCTTAACACGTTTATTTCAATGCGTAGGTATAAGACCTCCTAGAAGTTAAGATTGGATTAGGTGCCTCTCATCAAATCACATCAACATCGAAAGATTGCAAGACAAGGTATATTTATTTTGTGTGAAATGACATGTACAGATGGTATACCTATGTGTCTCTAGTGAATGGGTTACTAATATTATTTTAAAAATTTACATGAATTGAAAGAAAAATTTTATTATACTCGTTTTTAATTCTTTAACATTGTATGTAATACTCTTATATCGGGTTTATATGTGTGAACCGGGCATAGGGGTGTTACATTTGTTGGTATCAGAGCAAAGGTTTTCTGATGTCTGAGATCGGGAATGAATCCACATATACATGTCATTTTACATGTTGATGTGATGAGAGGATGTTTAATTATTTAATTGTTAAAATTGTGAATATTGTAGAAAGAAGAATGTCAAATAGGGCTCGTGATGAGTTTGGAGATGAAGTAGAAAGTAGGGCTTTTAACCTTATTAGAGAATCAGTATACTCGGATGATCATAGGGAGCATATGTTATAAGAAAGAACTCAACCCCTAATGAGTTGATATTATCTCGAGAAGTAATCTCGATTGTGATTCTATTGCAAACAATGAATCAATTGTTACAACAAGTTGTGAGGACTAATAATGTCTCAAATATTCCCTTACTTGGTGCTCCTCAACCATACCTGACTACTATTAGCTATCGATTTTCTCTGAAAAAAATTGAGAAAAATATGGTGCCGAAAAGTTTAAAGGTGAAAAGGATGATGATCCAACTGAGGCTGAGGAATGATTAGAAAATAGTTAAAGGGTGATAGAAGAGCTACAGTGTACTGAGAGGAAAAATTGAAATATGTGGTATCGTTGTTGAAAGGTGAAGCATATCAATGGTGGATTACAATGTTGAATATCCACCCCGTTGAGAAGATTCCATTGGAGATAATGTCAGTTGAATAGTAGAGCTTGTTTTAAATGTGAGTCAAAGATCATTTGATCTGAAACTGCCTACGAAGAGGTAAATTACATGGAAACACTGGTGATTCTGGTGCGAGATTGGCAAGAGAGGTAGTCGATGAAGTCCGTAGACCTCGAACTTTTGTTATTAGAACAAAGAGAAGAAGAGGACGTTCTTGATGAGAATACCGGTAAATCTTCTTTTTGTGTTTTTTCTATAAATTGTGTTAATTGACACATTTGTATATATATGCATGTCAGAAGTGAAAGAGAGAGGGAATTAGCTGTAGAACCTACTAAGTACGAGATAGTTATTACTAATCCTTTAGGAAAAAGTGAAAGAATTAATAAAGTATGCAAGAGGTGCACCTTAAAGATTCAAGGTTATGAGTTTCTAATAGATCTTATGACCTTTATATTTTACGAGTTAAATGTGACAGTGGGAATAGATTAGCTGTAAAAAACGTGGGGTCATGGTTGAGTGTAGAAGAAAAAGAATTTCTTTAAGAATTTCGGATAGCAAAGAAATGATTATAATTGATGAAGATAAGTGAATAATATATTGATAAAAAGTTAAGTTTTAAAATGAAATGTGAATAAGTTTAAATTCATAGAATAACTAAAGCGAAGTTTAAAATACTAGAGTTGTGACTAATTAGTTCGTTCAATGAAAGAATAGAAAAATCTAGGGTCGTGAATATTTGAAGGAAGATGAACTCTGATCGCTAATAGTTACCTCGAGATTTTATTGACGCTGCAGAGTCAATAAAACTAGAGGGAAGGACCAGGAGACGTCACTCCTGTCCAAACTATACAGGGATCCGAGGATTCTTCTAGAACATTCATTGATCCTATCATTTTTCCTAAATGGTATAAATGAAAATAGTGATGAAAGTAGTCTAATAAGTAAAAGGGGAGTGTCCTTTAAGAATGAAAGGTTATGGGATAATGATAAGGTTTATGATACAAGTGAGAAAAAAAATTTATGTTTGTAATTAATCTAGTATAGAGATTCGAGAGATAATTAGCCACTTTCGAGTTATGAAAGAAATAATAGAAGAAGGATAGAATTTGAATCCATGAAAGGATATGAGAATGAAAATAGAGTCATATTTGTGTTATATAAGAGTGAAAGAAAATACAAGTAGTTCTTTAAGTATTGATATAGGAAAATGAAAAACAATTGTATAATTTTAATGGTAATCAAGAGTTATGATGTTATATGTTTGAAATTTATGAAATAAAATAGTAAGTTATATGTTAGTGAAGTGATGTGAAATAAAGTAAGTGTATATTTAGATTAAATAATGAAAGGTTAAGATTTAAGCTATAAGTGAGGGAAGTGTGAAATTTTATGATCAGTTAACTAAGTTTACTCACTTTCATCCTGTCAGAATCGATTTCTCCTTGTATAAGTATGCTCAGTTGTTTATAGATGAAAGAGTAGGACTTCATCATATGCCTATATTCATTATTTCTAATCAAAATCCAGAATTTACGTCAAAGTTTTGGAGAAAATGTAGGATACCGGTATGTTGGATGGAGTTAAGTAAGGATAAGTTAGTGAGTCCTGACTTGATTCAGGAAAATAGAAGAGAAAGTGAAGTTGAAAAAAGATCGTTTAAAGGTTGCTTTAGAGAGACAAAGGTCATAGGCTAATTTAAAAAGAAAAGATATTGAGCTTAATATGGGCGAGAAAGTATTTTTGAAGGTATCTCCATGGAGAAAGATTCTTTGATTTAGGAAAAAGGGGAAGTTGAATCCAAGATTCATTGGATCATATGAGATATTGAAAAGGATTGGTCCAATTGCATATCGATTAGCACTCCCTTCAAAATTGGACAAGATTCATAGTGTCTTCTATTTATCTATGTTACGAAGATATTAGTTCGATTTATCTCATGTGATTATTTCGAAAGTTATTGAAATACAATCGGATTTGATTCATGAAGAAGAACCGATTAAGATACTTGCATGAGAGGCAAAAGAATTGAGAAACAAAAGTGTCCCCTTTGATAAAGGTTTTATGAAAGCATCATAATTCAGAAGAAGCAACATGGGAAAGAGAAGAAAATATGATACAACAATATTCGCAATTATTCGTTACAGGTAAATTTCGAGGACGAAATTTTTTTTAGGGGGGAAGAATTGTAACATTCGCGTTTTTGAACTGGAGTTGGAACAGTATAGGGAAGGAGTCAAGAATTAGAATATGTAGCTAAAATAAGAATATTAGGAAAATTTAAGGATTAATTAGTAATTGTGAGAAAGGAGGAAGGACTAAATAGCAATTTATCCAAATTGAATTATGAGTCATCATGAGAATTAGATTGATTAAGGAAGGACAAAAGAGTAATTTGGTGGAAGATATTTTTGGAGGCAAAGTGTAAAGTTGGAAGGCCTAGGAACTAAAAGAGCAATTTTACCATTTTCAGTAAGTGAGATATTTTAAGAGAAAATTCTACAGAAATTGAGAAAAGAAAAAGGAAATAAAAGATGAAAATATCATCTTCTCTTTAAAAAGTCCAACCGTCCATGTCATTCTTCTCCATCCAAACTTTTGCTTTTATTCCAATTTAGTTCCTTCACCATTGTTAAGCCCTCCAAGCTTCAAAATCCTCCATTTTCGTTGAAATTTCCTTAAGAAAGGCATAGAGGGAAGTTAGTAGACACCTTAATTTCTTTATAGAGTCCACTTTGAAGTGTTAAAGTGGATAGAGATTGAATTAGAATTTTGGAAATTCAAGAACAAAGGTAAGAGATGATTCAATTTTCATGACATACATGTATATTTACATAATCTAGCATGAAAAAGTATTGAATTCTAGTCTTAAGCTTATATGTGTTTGTATGAAATTGAAGAAAGAGGGAAGAAGGAGAAGGACCAAATTGAAGAAAAAGGAAAGGAGAAAGCTAAGGTGTGAGAAGAAATTATCTACAAGTGAGGTAAGTACTACAAGTATTAAAAGGTTTAGAATTAATTAAGTTAAAGTGTTTATAAATTTAACATATATGGTTAATTATGATAAAAATGATATGTTTAATTATAAGTGTTAATTATGTATGATTGAATGAAATTTAGTATAAAGAAACATGAGAAAGGAATTATTCTCATTAAAACAGATTGGACAGAATCAGAGGACTAACTTTGAAAATTCACCAAAAATTGTATAAAAAGAGTTAAGAGTTGAATTAAATATGTAATTAAATATTATTGAGTCTAGTTTTATATGGAAGAAACAGTGAAAGAAAAGGAATTCTATATTTCGAGAAATATTAGTTTTTGTGGAACAAAGTTAGAGTAGGTTCGGGTTCCCCTGTTCTAACTTTCAAAAATCATAGAAAAATGTAGAAACATTATTAGAGACTGAAATTTATATGGTTGAATCCTTAATGAGTCTATGTTCAAAAGAAATAGACAAGAACATTATTGGATGTCTGTACTAAAAGATAAATAATTTTTAGTAAAGAAAGGTTGAAACTGTTAGGCAGTAGAGAGGGGGTAAATTGAAAGAATTTACTGTACAAATTGGCTAAATTAAAAATTCTAAAATTTTTATGGTAAAAAGATATTTGAGCCTAATTTCAGAATCATCAAGAGGATTATAATTTCAAATTCTGTAGCTCAAGATATAAATAAATTAGTGACTATGACTCAAATGTACAGCTTTGAAAATTAATGTAAAAAAAATTGAATAGAAATGAAAAATTGATACATATAAAGTGATATGTGATGAAATTGAGAAATGAAAATGAAATGCATAAATCAAAGGTTTCCAAAGTTATTAGTACCTAATTGTTTATGATATTTGGTTGTTATTTGGTTAAATTGATTTGTTATTGATTTGTATTACTATAATTTGAATTATTCATTTTTTAATGTTTATTTCGATATTTATATTTAATAAGTGAATATGAGGTAAGCGTTAATATTGAGATGAATGAAAGTTGATATTGAATTAATAGTATAATTGAATTGAATTTGAATGATTTGTGATCAAAATTGAAAGTGAAAGTGAAATTGGAATTGAAAGTGATATGAATTGTAAATTGAAAATCCCTATTAACTAGTCGGGCTGAGTCGGATATAGTTGGCATGTCATAGGATTGGAAGAGTTCAGGGATACCTAGACCTGGAGTCGATGAGACACTGGGTGTCATTATTTTACTTCGGATAGATTCGATGAGGTACAAGGTACCACTTTACTTCGGCTAGGCCGATGAGACACTGGGTGTCACTTTATTGCTTCGAACTATCCGATGAGGCACTGAGTGCCATTCTGGAGTGTTTGGTTGGATCCGTGTATCCACCAAGATCCGAGTCTTGTTAATAGGGTAAACAATGTGAAAAAGAAAGAATGTGCAAATTGTGACATTGAGGTAAGTGAAATG
The DNA here is from genome assembly GCA_005610355.1 of Gossypioides kirkii. NCBI lineage: Eukaryota > Viridiplantae > Streptophyta > Magnoliopsida > Malvales > Malvaceae > Gossypioides > Gossypioides kirkii. The sequence continues at coordinate 27,267,126 of CP032245.1, forward strand.
ATAATCACATGAAAGGTAAGTACAATATATGTATAAGAAATCAAAGAATGATAAAACTAAGTAAGCTAAGAGATTGGAATGGCTAAAATGTGAAATCACGAAGAATATGTGAATTCATAACACTACTGTAAGTTAAATATTATACAAATAAAAGGTATGAATTTTACATGAATAAATAATTATATGAATGAGTTTGAAATGTGTGATTAAAAGATGAATGATTAATGACTCTTGTAGTACTTTGTAAGCCTTCACCGGCTTAACGCATTTATTTCAATGCGTAGGTATAAGACCTTCGAGAAGTTAAGATTGGATTAGGTGCCTCTCATCAAATCACATCAACATCGGAAGATTGCAAGACAAGGTATATTTATTTTGTGTGAAATGGCATGTACAAATGGTATACCTATGTGTCTCTAATGAATGGGTTACTAATATTGTTTTAAAAATTTACATGAATTGAAAGAAAAATTTTATTATACTCGTTTTTAATTCTCTGACATTATATGTAATACTCTTATACCGGGTTTATACGTGTGAACCGGGTATAGGGGTGTTACAGATAAGCTAGACGCAGGCATATCTACCCTATTTCTGATAGCAATTGGGTGAGCCCTGTCCAATGTGTGCCCAAGAAGAGTGGTTTCACAGTTATAAGCAATGACAAGAATGAGTTGATCCTTACTCATATTGCGACTGGCTTGAGAGTATGCATGGATTATCGTTGATTGAATGCGGCCACAAAGAAGGACCACTTTTCACTATCATTCATTGACCAGATGCTAGATAGGCTAGCTGGTAAAGCCTATTATTGCTTCTTAGATGGCTACTCTAGATACAACCAAATTTCCATTACACCGAAAGATAAAGCAAAGACACATTTCATGTCCATTTGGAACCTTTTCTTTTCAACGTATGCCATTTGGATTGTGTAACGCACCAGCCACATTCCAGAGGTGTATGATGGCTATCTTCTCGAACATGATCGAGGATTCTTTAGAGGTATTCATGGATGATTTTTTGGTCTATGGGCAAACTTTTGACTAATGCGCTAACAACCTGGCGAAAGTTTTGAAGAGATGCGAGGAGACAAAACTAGTTCTGAATTGGGAGAAATGCCACTTCATGGCAACTGATGGCTTTGTCCTCGACCATCGCATATCATGTCAGGGCATTGAGGTAGGTAAAGCAAAGGTCAAAATCATGAAGAAATTGCCACCACAAACAAATGTTAAAGGAATAAGAAGATTTCTTTGACATGCTGGCTTCTATAAGAGATTTATCCGTGATTTTTCCATTATGCTCATTGCTAGAGCAGAATAAAAATTTTGTGTTTGATGACACCTGTCTAGATGCATTCATTACAATTAAGAAGCAGTTGGTACAAGCTCCAATTATCGTCGCACCGGACTAGACACAACCGTTTGAATTAATGTGCGACACAAGTGACTTTGCTGTTGGAGCTGTGCTAGGTCAATGCAAAGAAAAGGTATTTCATTCTATTTATTATGCTAGCAAAACTTTGACTGAAGCATAGATCAATTATACAACTACTGAGAAGGAATTGCTAGCAGTAGTTTTTGCATTTGACAAGTTTTGCTCGTACCTTGTCAGTGCAAAAATTACAGTGTACACAGATCATTCTACATTGAGGTACCTTTTTACAAAGAAAGATGCCAAACCAAGATTGATTAGATGGATCTTGTTGTTACAAGAGTTTGATGTTGAAATCAAGCATAGAAAAGGATCTGAAAATCAAGTAGCTGACCAGTTATCTCGATTGGAAGTTGGAAGTGAAGATGGGAGTAAAGCCCAGATTGTTGACGCATTTTCAGACGAGCAGCTGTTCTTTGTCGATACATCGCCCTGGTATGCTGATGTGGTTAATTACCTTGTGTGTGAGAAGCTACCTTTGAGTGCTGTTGATCACAAGAAAGTCAGATTTTTGCACGACGCTGCGAAATACCATTGGAACGAGCCATACCTATTTAAGGTATGCACCGATAACATTATCCATCGCTGTGTTCCTGAAGAAGAAATGACTTCCATTCTTAGACATTATCATGATGCTCCTTATGGAGGCCATTTTGGTGGAATGAGGACTGCTGCAAAGGTCTTACAATCTGGATTCTATTAGCCCACATTGTTTCCAGATGCCCACAACTTTGCACAACAATGTGATCGATGTCAACGTACTGGCTTAATATCTCGACGCAACGAGATGCTCCAACAGCCTATTATGGAGGTGGAGTTATTCGATGTCTGGGGTATAGACTTTATAAGGCCATTCCCTAACTCTTTTGGGAATGTGTACATTTTAGGTACTGTTGACAATGTCTCGAAGTGGACTGAAGCAACCACGGTGCCAAAAGATGATGCTCGAATGGTGTTGAAGTTTTTCCACACTTACATCCTCACGAGATTTGGAACACCTAGAACATTAATAAGTGATCAAGGTACTCATTTTCACAATAATCAAGTTACGACAAGATTGAAAAGATATTGTGTGAAGCATCGTATGGCCACAACATACCATCCACAAACAAATGGCCAAGCGGAGGTATCCAATCGGCAAATTAAAAGTATCCTTGAAAAGGTGGTTAATCCATCTAGGAGGGATTGGTCTTCGCGGCTACATGACACGTTGTGGGCGCTTCGTACCGCGTATAAAACTTCATTGGGGATGTCGCCATATCAACTAGTGTTTGGTAAGTCATGTCACTTTCCAGTTGAGCTTGAGCATAGAGCCATGTGGGTAATCAAATAGGTGAATTTAGACTATGATGCTGCTGGAAGGAAAAGATTATTGGATATTACTGAACAAGAAGAAATACGCCGTAATGCCTATGAGAATGCCGCAATATACAAAGAAAAGACTAAGAGATGGCACTATAATATCATCTTGCGTCGATAATTTAGCCTTGGTCAGTTAGTACTTTTGTTTAACTCACGTTTAAAACTACACCCAAGTAAATTGCATCCAAGATGGTCGAGCCCTTTCAAGGTTGTCGACGCATTCCAGAATGGTGCGGTGACAATTACGAATCTGAAAGATGGGCAACAGTTCAAGGTGAATGGCCAATGTCTTAAGCATTATCTGAGTCGAAAAGTCAAAGAACCAAATAATGTCAACACATTTTTACATTTTTTTTATTTGTTTCACTTTTACTTGTTTCATTTTAAATTCTATGCAGGAATAAAAATCATCTTTTGTCGAAGCATCCCAAAGTACAACTTGTCGACACATTCTATGATGAGTCAGCAAAGTGTTTTTAGCAAGAATCGCACCGATTAATTTCTTTCTTTCCCAGCCGTTCGATCAAAAGAAAAGGTACGATCTGTAGCCTGGCATTTATTGACTGCAGATAAAACGTTTCCCCAAGTTCTTGCAATAATCGCGATGCTGCCATTGAATGTTTATAAAACCCTTCTTTGCAGACCTCTTTTTCCACTCACAATCGCCATTGTTGCTACAACTTATCTCTTTCATTGCTCTTATTTTCACTTTTACTCTCACAAGTCATTCTTTTCTTTGCAAGTTCTTCTTAATCTCTCTATTTAGTGACTATGGCCAAGATGAGAGGTGCCAAGACCCCTTCTAAAACCACACTTGTCACTTCTACCATCATGGTTTAAACCATAATCCAACCTTCGCCAAGAGAGCCGGTCTTATTTTTGTCAAAAGTTGGCAAAGACCGATATCAGAACGTGATGCTGAAAAGAAACTGCCATCCGGAGCAAGGGTTGCAGTTGTCTCTATAACAACCATTAGGGAAGCAAATTGCCAGAACCATCAGTCGTTTGGGATGGGAGTTCTACTATGAACACCCTGCAGGTTACTCCCCTACAATGGTAAGAGAATTCTACGCCAATCTTGTTGACGTTGAACAAGAATTTGTCTTTGTGAGGGAAGGTTTAATTCCATGGAGTGTCACGAATATTAACATTCTGTTTCGAATTCTTGAGAAGGTATATGACCACACTCATTTGTACTTAGATTGGACGATGAAGGAACTGACCAGGTCGTGAAGGACCTTTGCGTTGAGGGTGAGGTTTGGACAGGTAACGGTCCACATAACTACACCATGCACTGTCGATATCTGATGACCTTCAGCAAGGTCTAGTTCTATTTCATGAATAGCCACATCCTACCTTCTACGCATAGCACTACTGTAACATTGGATCGTATGTGCATTCTGTACTCAATATTAAAGGGCCATCACATTGACATCGGCGAGATCCTCCACGACCAAATTGTTGAAGTGGCCTCAAAGCAAACAGGTATACTACCTTTCCCGTCCCTAATAATGTTTCTATGTAAACAGAGGGAGATTATGCCCTAGGATGAAGAGGAAGTGTTGGAAAATAATAGCCCTATCAATGATATATCAGTTGAAAGAATGACTCGAGGCTAAGAGATACCAGTGGTAAGGAAAGCATTAAAGAAGAAGGACAAGGGCAAAGGGAAGAAGAAGGAAAAATAGGCTGATACGCCCACAGATCCTCTATTAGGAAAGAGGTTGGTTGTTATGGAAGCCAATATGGACTGCATTGACATACGCACTATTCGTACTGTCGACGTATTAGAGGATATGGACTACAGACAACATATCTTCTATGCATATACAAAAGCATGGAATGTCGCCGCATTGTGCAGCATAAACCCAAATTCGCTACCTGATTTCCCAGTCTTCCCCTCTATTTTTTGCCCAATGGCATCATCCTTCGATCAGCTTACTCTTGATGGTAGGCCTCCGAATGTTCCATCCCCAACAAGAATTCATATCTCCGATGACGAGGAGAATGATGGACATTCTAATGCCATGGAAGATTACTACAGAATAATTGCCAGCCTATTTGAGGAGGAATTTTAACCCTGGAGCGACCATGACAGATAGGGGGTTGTCATTGAGGAGCTGTATACCCTCGTGGGTATGGACTTAAAGGATGGTGCTGATATGGCCACAACTGAATAAGAGAAGCTTGGGTATGAAGGTGTAGAACAAGAAGAAGGTCAAGAGAATGAGAAGGAAAATGAAGAAAAAGAAGAAGAGCATGAGAAGAAGGACCCTGCTGAAGAGAAAGAACAAAAGAAGAAAGATGCCTCGATAATTATCACTGAGGATATTGTCGGCACACTCGTGAGTGTGAGAGCATCCAGTAATGACGAGGCTCCACCTAATGCGAGCTTGGGTGAGGTAGTCACCAGCAATGCGGAGGAATTCAATCCGTTAGCTATCGTGCCTTATATGGCCCCGCTTGCTAAAGTCCATCCATCGGATGTGACTATCGATGAGGCCGCCACCTAGTCGGATGAAGAGGAGCAATCTGTTGATCCGGTTGGTTCGAAGGACAAGAAAAAGCGGCGTAAGGATAAGAAAAGAAAACACAAAGAGGAAGGTGAGCACCTAAGGAAAAAGAAAAAGAAATCCAAAGCAGCCTCTACATCGGCTGCGCAAGAATGAGTTAGTTTACTTTTTGTAGGTATATTGCATACATTTTTATTGTCATCGCATTTTATTTTGTCATTGCATTTCTTTTGTTAATTTAGTTGCATTGTAGTTGCATTTCCATTCTTATCTGTATATTATTGTCAGTGCATTGGGGACAATTCAGACATTAAGTTTGGGGGGATATTGTGTGAATGGAAATGTGATTGCACCCATATGTTTGAATTTTATTTGTTTCTTTAGTTAATGAAAGGATGCAGAATTTCAGGAAAAAAATGTGACCACAATTTTTTATTTGATGCGTAAATCTTGAATTGATTGGGATGCTGACATATGAATTGGATGAATGTGAATGAATATTGAGCTCTTCTATTTTTGAATGAATAATTGAATTGCTTCAGTAATGAATAGTTAGTAGAAATCTTTGAATCTTGAACTAACTTGCTGATTGCAGCAACATTGTATTAATAAGAACACTCTAATGTGGGTGCATTGTGACTTATAAAGGGAGAACACTCCGTTGCATGTGTTAGAAAATTATCCAGCCAAAGGATGTCATTGTAAGAGTGTGTGTCGGTGCAATTACAGACCTCTTGGGGGGTTCGTTGCACCCCATCGTTACTGCCCAAGAACCAAGATAGAGTAATGTAATGACATCTCTCAGTCACTTATAAAAATTGTGATTAAGGAAAAGAAAAGAAATAGACAAAAGAAAAAGAAATATTGCTATAAATGCTGTATTGGTTTAAGAAAGGATAAGATTTAAAGCATGTTGCTAACATGAGTGAAGTTGCAGTTTAATTGTTCATGTCTCTAAATTTTTGGTGCATTATTCTATCATATGAATGCAATTTGTACATTAGGATCCTAGAAAATTTAAGTTGTGAGAATAATATTTGCGGTGACATATTTGATTGTGATTTAGCTAATTTTGGTTTACTTGAGGACAAGTAAAAACTCAAGTTTGGGGGTGTGATAGCATTAGAAATGACACCTATTTTCTCCCTAAATTTGTGTATTAATTGTCTCTTTGGTGCCATATTTAGTATGCATATTAGGCATTTCATACTTAGTTTTTATGTTTTCTAACTCATTGTTGTTTGGTTTAAATTTTTGCTATTCTATCTCTTTTTGTGCACTAATGTCGCCACATGCAGCATATATATATTGCATTTTAAAATTGTCAGCGTAAGGACACATCTTAGTAGATCAAGGCTAGAAAAATCTAGAATACAACCACAAATTCAGCTTCAAATTACGACTAGTGAGGTCACTGCATAGGAATCTTTACTTTGGAATGAATGAATTCAAGCTGCAATTACACCTGGAAGAACCAACATAGGAATTTCACATGTTGTCGCCGCAATTAAAGATTTCAAATCGCGACCAGAAATACGGTGACAATCTGCAGATCCATGAAATTCACACCAGATCTGCGTGAGTGCACAACTGGACTGTAACAAACTTTTACAGCTGCAATTGGATCTGGATTTGAGGAGAGAAAAGGTTTACCATTCTTGAAGCCTATAAATTGAGGAGAAAAGATGAATAAAAATATCAAGAGAAAAGGAATTAAATTCTGTAATTACTTTGTGTTTTTGGAGATTTTACGTTGGAGAACGGTGAGCTGACTGAGCCGATGAGCAACAATCCTGACAAGGAGTGCTTGATGCTGTGCAAGTGGAGCAGTTAGGGGATAATTCGAGTAGCCTAGAGATAGTATGCTCCGATGTATTTGTTAACTCCTCTCTTATTAGGATGATGAACTATTATTGATATTTGAATGAATACGAGAGTATCTTTCATTGTTAGATTTACTTTGATTCTTATTTATTTCTTTTCATATGTTTGTTCTTGGATCTAATTGCATCAAACATGAGAGTGCATTTGCAGTCTATCAACATCGAGAGATGCGGTGATAAGTTAGGTTAACAAGCAAGACAGCGAGAGTTGCTTGGGATTAGAAGAGATTCTGATCACTTGTTCTTGAGTACACAATGCTGCTCACATCGAGAGGTGGGGTAATTGAGGGTGCTTGAGTCTTGACTAAACAGAGAATTGATATTGGTAAGATTTCATTGGAACTCGATTGCTGCGACAGTTCATCTATTCAAACCCTTGTCGACACATCCTGCGTTGTGATTTAGTGAAATCAGTGATCCACTCCAGACCTTTGCACTTGATCACACTTTTACTTTTCCGCATTTAAATTCTCAACTTTCAAACAACAATTTGATTTACTTTTAGTTGCATTGGCAAATAACCTTATTACATTGACAATTTTAACTATTTTAGTGTGCAGATCCATTTGAATTGCGCTGACATCTTTACTCACATTATCTTTAATCTTAGTTTTAATTACTTCGACATATAGACATCAAGAACCCATTTCCTGTGGGATCAATATCTGATAGAATTGTTCTATCAACTATACTTGCTTCATCATGTGTCCGCTTGCACAACTGTTGTGACGTTACAGATCAGATCATTCAGCTAGACCTTATGATAGATCTGAGCGTGGGAGACATTCTCCTTGTCGTTAGAGCTTTTACTGCTTGAGGTGTGTTTCTATCTGTGTTACATCTCTTTGTGTGATATTGTTTGTGTTGATTTCATTGGGTGATATTAATCTGTGATGTATAATGACATGATCTTTTGATGTATTATGGGATCGCATGATGATATTGCATGCATACTTATCAGTTTGTGGAATACTTAAATACTGTGAATAAAAAATATTGTGTACTCTGGGATACATATATTGTATCATGAGCCTGAGATTGAGATTGTGATAAATGTGATATCAAGCCATTGTGTGTTAATGGGTTGAGATTGTATGGTGGAAGACGTGGTAATCACCCTTTCAAACGACTGATATAAAACCACACTGCAATTGGTGATGATTGGTTGGCGAGGGGTTCTAGGGAACCTCTCCACTGTGTTGGTGTGCTGGAGAATGGGTGTATTACATTATGCTTAAGTTTTCATTGCATTTATCTATTAAATGTTGTGTGGTTACTTTTAATGCTATGAATGACTGTGATATTGTGACTATGGATGTATACACTTTAGAGACACACTGGGCTCTTTAGCTTACTCCCCAATAGTTTCTCTTTCAGATACAGTGGTGATCGCACTATAAACGTCACCGCAATTATGTGCAAGCGGACACTATCGATGCAAGTATAATAGATAGATGTGAGTCTGTCGTATATCAATCCCACGAGGATGGTGTTCTTGTTACTTAAAATTGTCGAAGCAAATGGAATTAAAATAAGGAAAATTGTTAGAAATAATGTCAATGCAATTAAGTCAAAACTGCACAGAGATTAGAATTAAATCTGTCAACGCAAACACTATAAACTGTAACATAAAATGTCAAGGCAATTTAATAGAAAAATTAATTCAAAATTTGAAGATGTTTTATGAATGTAAATTCAGAAAATTAAAAGAAGTAGATCAAGTGTAAAGAAGTGGGGGGATCCCTGACTTGGCAAGTTGGCAGACACTAAATGTGACTACAAGGTAACTGGTAGATAAATTGTCACCGCAATTAAGTTCTAATGAAATCTTACTGCTATCAACTTCTCTGTTTAGCAAAGACCCACGCACTCACAATTACCACACCTTCCAGTGCTGGTAACGCTTTGCACTTGAGAACAAGTGGCTAGAATTCCTTCTTGCCTTAAGCAACTTCCGTTGTCTTGCTTGTTAATCTAACTTTGTCACTGCACCTTCCAGTGACTGTGACTGCAATCGCACTTCCGTGGTCAAAACAGTTAAATCCAAAGATAAATAAATAAGAAGAATTTAGTAAAAATCAAAATAGAACTAACATTAATAGGTATTTCCATACACAATTAAAGTCAACAGAATTCATCAACATTCAAGAGGAATTAAAGAAGAAATTGAAGCATGCTATTCCTAGTCTACTAGAATCCTTCCATAATTGCTCCCCTTGCGTTGCACTTAGGCATTCCTCGTCAGAAGTAGTCGCCTCCTTGTCGTGTCAGATCACCCTCATGGGAAGTTAAGCTTCCATGGCAGCTCACTTTAAAAGAGAATCAGAAAATGTGGAAATAATTTCTTCACGAGCTTCCCCATGATATTCTCTCTCTCCCCTCTATTTATAATCACTAAAAGGTACAGGTCTCTTCCCCTTCTAAAATCTAACTCCCTTTAGCAGCTGTACAAGTTGGTTATTTCCAACTGTACACTCACGCAGATCTGGTTTGTGCAATAGGTAGTTGCAGGTTGTCGCGACATTGCTGGACGCAAATTAAGATTTTTATTTGCTGCGACAACTTGACATTCTCTTGCGTTGGTGCTTCTGGATATGTTAGCAGCATAAATTCGTTGGTGTAATGTAGAAATATTTATATGGTGACATATTTGGCTGCAATTCTATACCAAACTTGTGGCGACAACTCTAAATGCTTTCCTGCTTCGATCTTCTAAAGGTGAATTCCTGCGCTGACAACATTAAACGCAAAACTGATGCTGAATGCAGTGACATTAGTAGCACAAATGAGATAAAATGAAAGAAAGGAAGACCATACAACACTGATTTAGAAAATGCAAATACTAAGTATAAAATGTTGAAAATGAATGCTAAATGTAATACAAAGGAAACAAAGTATACACTAATCAGAGAGATTTTAATGGTCATTTCTAATGCCATCTCACTCCCAAACTTGAGTTTTTATTTGTCCTCAAGTAAAGAAAAGCTAGCGAAGTCATATTAAAATTCCTGTCACCGCAATAATTATTCTAGCAACTTAAATTTTCTGAGATCCTAATGTATAAATTATATTCATATGATATAACATTGTGCCGACAATTTATAGGCATGAATAATCAAAACTACAACTTCACTAATGCTAGCATCATGCTTTAAATCTTAAATCTTCTTAACCAATGCAACATTTATTGTCATTTACATATATATTTTTTTTTCTATTTATCAACTTTTCTTTTTTTTATGCGACTGAGAGATGTCATTGCATTACTATACTCTTGTTCCTAGGCAGTAACAATAGGGTGCAACAAACCCCTAAGGAGCATGTAATTGAACTAACACACACTCTTGAAGTGACAGCCTTTGGCTAGATAATTTTTCTAACACTTATAGTGGAGTGTTCCCCCTTGTTAAGTCACAATGCACCCACATTGGAGTGTCTTTTATTAGTAGATATAATTATATACATAGCTGCAAGATGGTAAGTTAAGTCAAGATTCAAAGAATGATGCTACTCATTTATTACTAATGCAATTTCAACCATTCATCCAAAAATAAACGGATACAATATTCAATCATATTCATCATGTAGAAGGCCCAATTTGTCCGGACCAAATCCAAATGAACCAAAATAAAAAAATAAAAATTCTATTTAACTTAAAATGTCCATAAAAAACCCCAATACCATCAAACCCAATTACATGACCCAATTATCCACCTAGACCTACCCAAAACCCATACAAGCCCAACAAGCCTAATGAACTAATAAAAATCTGAAACCCTAACTATGCTAAGGTCTTCAGCGTCGCAGCCCCTCTCCACGTCAGCAGCATGCCCTTCGTCTACCACCACGCCTCTAACACGAGCATTGCCAATAGATGCCCGTCTGCCATCACCGGCGGACCTGCACCATGAAAAGGAAGACAGAGACAAAAGCAAAGAAACAAGCAGAAAAGAACAAGGAACAATCATTGTAAAAATGCTATAAAGCCATAGATCATGATCTGTAACTTGACATGCTCTCACAGAGACATTTACGAGAAATAGAAATAAAAAACAACATTCAAAAAAGAGTTCAAGAATCATTTTGTGTTCTTAAGGTACACCACTTTTAATATATATTTATATTTACCTTATTTTATCTGTAACACCCTTTACCCGATCCAGTAGCCGGACTCAAGCCAGAAGATGTTACAACTATTTAGAAAGCCCTAAGAATTAAATTTAAAGCCTAAACTCATTTTAGTTCCATTATTGAATTATAAATTTTTACCTACTTAATTAAGATCGACCCTTTTAAAAAAAACCATTTAAAAATCAAATAATCTTTTATTTATTGATTTTTACTGAAGTCAAGGCATTTCTACCGATACTTGTATGAATAGGTACCGGTAGAGAAAAAGGCAGTGAAGACTCAGGAAAACCTACAGAATTCTACCGGTAGATATTAGTATTCTATCGATACAAGTCTCCTTCTCTACCGATACATTATAACTAACTACCGAAACTACAAGTTCCAGAGAGCAAAGTAATTTAAGCCTGGAACTTCTATCGATACTTGAAAATAGACTACCGAACCCATAATACAACTACCGATACTAATGAGACTTCTACCGACACCAAACAAGTCAGTAACTAAACTTCTACCGATACTCTGATGGGTTCTACCGAAACCTGAATTAACCATCAGAGTTCTACCAGTACAAGAGTGAGAGTACCGAAACAAGTTACAAATCTTGTGACATACACATAACAACCTGAACTAACATCACTAGAATATTATACAACAGTTTGCCAAAATAATATTAGGGATGTCCACAACATTACAACCAATAAATTTAGGGCATCCTCAAACACGACTCATCCTAGGTACATGCCAATTCAAAATGAAACAAAACTCACTAACGCAGGAGTGACAGATTGTCTTTGAATGCTGAGTCGCGAATCTACAAAAGTACCCATCTTGTGCATGGTAAACAATCGCACGCATGAGATTTACCCAGTGGTATTTCTATACTAAACATTAAACACTACATATATATATGCATTTTATATAGGTTATAATCTAATATTAATCCATATTAAGTTAAATACCATATTTTGTCACTTACATATGAACCATTATATCATCCACATATTACATATATATATATATGTCATTGATCATATTCAACTCTTAATTCTCATTTCACTGTGCATTTTATTTTAATACATATACAAAAATCATTTCTTTGAGCATCAATGCACAATTCATTTTATAATCCCAATTCCTATCCAATTATACATGCTATCATCATGCATATCTATATACCATTCCTTAATTTTCCCAATCTTAGTTTTCCCAATACATTTTCCATGTCCATTATGCATAATATCATCATGCATAACTGATTCCCATTTTCCTTTGATTTCCCATACAACATTCATAGTGTTCTCATTTTATGTGATCATAATTATTAGCATTTATAGTTCCCTATTAACACGACTCTGACTCTGACGGATACATGGATCCAACCAACACGTCGGTTTGGCGTCCAGTGCCTCATCGGGTAAATCCGAAGTAATAAATCGTGCCCAATGCTATAATAAAATGACACCCAGTGTCTCATCGGTTAAACCGAAGTAACTTGGCACCCAGTGCCTCATCGACTCATGGTCTCCCCGAACTCTTCCTATCCTATGGCATGCCATCTATATCCGACTTAGCCCGAATAGTTAATAGGGTAAACATATCAAATTAAATACCAATAAATATTTCTTTATTTGATTTCTAATCTCAGCATAAATACATTTAAAATTTAAGGTAATAATGATATTATTCACAAATGTATATTTTCATGTCACAAATCACTTCACATATTCACACTTAAAATTAACAATCACAAAATCCCCATACCATTACTTAATTCCAACAAATTTAATGAGGTAGAGTAATCATACCTCAACTTTTTACCTTGAACATTTTATTAAAATATGACAATTTATAATTTAGTTTAAGTTATAGAAATACCAACCGTAAGTTCCGAACTATTCGTCGACAACCTTGTCTTTGCCCTTCTTCTTTGAAGAGTTCGGGTCAACATTAGCTACGAAAATAAACATATACATTCACTCATTAATTCATAATTAATTTAACTCTAATTAAAAACTAACTCTCTATTCCTCATTCTTACACTAATTTCATAAATTTCTCAATTTAATCCACACCACTTGAAATAATGACTAATTTCATCCTTTAACCTCTTCTCTCTTCTAACCCGTGTCATTCATGTCCTAATAAAAAACTCCATTCACTCAACAATGGTAGCTTTCAATACACTTGATCCTTTTGAGAAATATGACATGAGTTTGATAGCTTAAGATACTATGATTCTAAAAACATAAAAATATTGAGAAAAGAACTTAATTTGACTTACCAATTTGAGACTTAAATCAAGAAAAATTTCAAGCTTCTTATTTCTCTTCTTCTACCGAATTTCATAGCTCAAGGAAGGAGAAGATATTTTTTTCTCTTTCCTTTCCAACCCATACCTATATCATCATTATATCTTATTTTCATCTCTTATTTTATTTCTTTTAATGAAACATAATTTAAATCAAATTTTTGGAGCCACAAATGGCTATCTAACAGCACTAAAGTTCCAAGGGAGAAATTTTGCCCCTTTGGTCCTTCAAATTTCATTTCATTAGTAATCTTTTTATAAATTACACTTTTACCTCTTTTGCGATTTAATCCTCATACTCCATTAAAACACTATACACTTAAATTTACTGACTCAAGGTCACTTATTCTGCAATTCATTTTCGTAAATATTTTTATTTAATATTTACGGGTCCGATTTACAAACTCAGAGTTCGAAAATAAACTATTCTAACAACCATAGATCCGAGTCGTTACATTATCTATTGTTTTTACTTCTTCTTTTGAAATATATCCAAAAAATATAAATCGAAAAATATAAAAAAGGGAAAGTTTAGGATTCGTACCTGTATACGGACCTCCGCTGCCATCACGACCACGGACGGAGTCCCTCCGAGTTCGCTCATACTCGCAAAGGACTCCAACGCTCGTGGATCTAAAAGCTTTTGTTAAACAAAATGGAATAAAAAAAGCAGATTTCAAAAAAAAAATACAATTTTTTTTAGATCTGGCAAGATCTATTACAGATCTAGTTTTTAAAAATGTATAACAAGAACATATGAAAAAAATACAACAGATTAAAAAAATCAAAGAAAATAAATTAGTTTCGATCTAAAAATTAAAAAAAAAATAAAGCCTTTAGTGTTATTTCAAAGATTTGGAGTTAGATCGGGTTGATTTAAACCCCGATCTATATTTTTCTAATAAAAGAATAAAAAAAAGGAAGTTTGCACTTACCTGACCGCTGGGGAACGACGGAGCACGGCGGAAGACAACGAGGCCACGACAGACTGAAGAGCGGCTTGCGGATGGACGGAAAGAGGTTGAGAGAGAAAAAAGGAGAATAAGATTTTTTTTAAAGAAGAATGAAAGAAAAGAAATTTTAGAAAAAAAATGTGATTTAAATACTCAATGTAAACGGCGTCGTTTTGGTGTGAGGATGCAGTGACCAAAACAGCGTCATTTCGACGCTCCGACCCGCAACCCGTCCCGGATCCGCTACAAGATCCACATGTTTTCAATTGAGGGAAAAATTATTTCCGTGGTCCCTCCTTGTTTAATGAAGTTTCAATTCAATCTTGCCCATTTTAATTCCTCTTTTGCGACATCGTTTCAAGCCAAATCTAAATGGCTCAGAAACGTCGCCGTTTTGGCAACAGATTTTGAAAGAATAAATGAAAAAATTCCAGTGAGGTCCCTACACGTTTGTGTTTCTTTAAAATTCACCTTTTTGCCTTAAAATTGTTTTTTTTTAAATCAAACCATTCGATTTTTATTTTTTTAAATTAATCCTCACCTCACTGTTTTTAAAACTATTTTGTAAAATAGGGAAATTACTCATTTGGCCCCCTTATTTTAAAATTCATTTTAATTTGATTCTTTCAAATTCTTTTTTTAATCACATTTTTTTAAAATAGAGTTACTATTTTGACTGTATTTTAATTCAACCTTTTTTTAAATTTGTTTCAACATGTATTTTTTTTAAACTTTTAAATAATTTTTTATTACTGTTTTCAATTTTTTTTAAACCCTTTATGCTTATTTATTTATTAACATTATTTTATTTGTCTTATATATTAAATATGCATATCTATATAATTGTTTATTTTATGTATTATCTTTCTTTATGTGCTTTGGTATTATTTTATTTAGTTGGTGTTTTCAATTTGTTTCAATTTAATTTGTTTTATCTCATTATACATTTATTTGTTATTTTCAGTACCATTTTGGCTTGCCATTTTAAATTATTAATTTGTTCATTCATATTTATTCATCTTTTCAAAAGATATATTTGGGTTTTAATAAATTAAATGATTTTAAAATAAAAAATATGTTCGTTATTTCGTGACTTGAAAAGTCGAGCCTTAACTTACAAGGCGCGATTTTTTTTTTCGAATCGAAATATTCGAATACTTTTCTCTCTAAAAAATGATAAAACCTGAAATTTTAAAATATGGAATGCTTATTGTTTCGAAGATTTGAGGTGTCGTGTCCTAACTCACTGGACACAACTTCTTTTCCCGATTTTCAAAATAACCAACCTTCCTTGCAAAGCTCGACTTTAGAAAATAATATTAAATTTGTTAATCATGCATTTAGAGATCGCATTTTAATTTCCACTCGAGTTTTCAAATTTTCAACAATTAAGACCCCTTAAAAATAGACTTGGTACAAATTTTGGGCGTGTGAGGGTGCTAATCCTTCCTCATACGTAACCGACTCCCGAACTCATTTTCTGAATTTCGAAGACCTATTTGTTGTTTAGAAATTAAAAATTATTTTAAGGTGCTCCAATCACACCGAGTTAAAAAGATTGGTGGCGACTCCATTTTCGATTTAAAATTTAAAGTTGAGACGCGTTTCAAAATGTTTCGACAACTTGGTGACTTCGTTGGGGACAAATAAGAGAGTCGAGCCAAAGTCGATTATTTTCGGGTCCTTTTTGTTAAAAATTTCAAAAACTCGGTTTAAATTGATATATGATCCTTTGCATTTTCTATGAAACACCATGATAATATTATTGCTAGTATAAGTTCGCATTCATTTGCATCTATTACTATACCTTTTAAGAGAAAGTGAGAAACTACTCCTTCGTGAGGTTTTCACCTCCGTGTAGGATAGTGAATCGCTTTCGGGATTACATCCGCACCTATGTTTTCGTGAAGTTTTCACTTCCGTGCAAACACATGGGAAATGTGTCCCTCTAAACCGAACTCGTCCGTATGAGCCTGTAATGGGTGAGGATCGAGGAATCTGCTGGTTTAGATACACCTACGCTAGAACTTAAATCACATATAATGAGCCCTAGGTGCCTTCCTTAGGATAGAACTACACCAAACTTTTAGCAGTTTCCCAAGCCTAGGCTCCTTGTTATATCTGTATTTTGTTATCATATTGACTTGTGTTCTCTTTCGCTTTTTAATTGTTGCTTGCATTACATTCTCATACAAGGAAAGGTGTGGATTTAAGCTTAATTACTAAATAGAAAACTGGTCATAAGAAAATGAGTTTCTTGATAAGGTAGTTGCACGTATATGGTCAAAAGAAAGACGAAAAATTAATGATTTGTCAGACGAAGACCGCACAATGAACCAAACTTTGAACCAACTAAGAGAAGTGACTAATCACTTAACCATTCAAGCTGACATGATAAGCCAAGGCAAAAGATTAAGGCTTTTGAACACTAAGAATGAACATATGTGTATCTGCCTTATGTAAAGAAATTTGTTTTCTAGTAAAGTTGTTCTAATAGAATTGAGCTATTAGTCAATACTTTTCTTATGCATACATGCACTCATAAGCTACACATTTTATTAACTGGATTTAATTTCGTGAGAGCCTACCTTAAATGGAACCATGCCAAAACCTTAGTGGTTATCAAGGTAAGAAATACGGTTATATTCTTTCTTCTTCGCTTTTAATTGCAAGTTATTTTCAAGCTTTATTCCTAAATCTATTTGCATTGCATTTTCACCTAAAAAGGTGTTGATTCATGTTCTATTGCTAAATAAAGAACTAGTCATGAGAAAACGGATTCCTTGATAAGGTAGAAGTTAACGTGGTCGTGCGTATGTGGTCAAAGAAAAATAATAACGAAAAGATGATGGCCTGTCAAAGGGGCACATATCAGAGTTTTGGGATTACACCCAAATAAAGGAAATCCATAACAGTTTGCATGAGCTGAAAGAAGTATGGAAGACCAAATGAGGCAGATGTTCTAATTCAAATATGTTGATTTGCCTTACCTACTCAAGCTTAGTTGCGTTACTTTCAGAAACATAAGGTAGAAGAATACGCTACGTCACCCAAGGATTCAGAATAATAAGGCCTATTCTGGATGAGCGAGCTTTGGGTTGCAGCGTTGATCAAGGAAAAAGGGGATAACAAGTACATTACTTTAAAAAACTTACAAGACATAGTGCACTCAAATGCAAGAAAGAATGTTGACATCTTCGTCTCAAACACGTATGAGTTAGTCATGTTCCCTAAAGATTGGGGCACATAGAGGACACGGTTGTAGATTTGTTTGACCGACTTGACAAAAGAATCACTCATGTTCTAGCAATCTTAGCCATTAAACACCTGTCGAAGAAAGGGTAAAAGAAGGTGTATTGCTATACAACTTTTGCTAGTTTGGTTTCCATAGCCATTTTTGGAAAGTTGAAAAGGTCTCTTATCGAGTATTACTTCCCATCGAAAGAATTTATGGCTATCCAAAGACAAGAAGATATCATCAAAGAAAATTGGAAAAAAACGAGGAAGGACTCCAACGCTCTTAGGGGCAAGTCTGAGATAGGGACCATGTCGCAAGCAAGGATTCAACCAAGTGCGAGAAATGTCTAACCACTTGTAGACTTTAGCAATTCAAGATCGACACTTTAAACTTGAAATCAGTGTCAAACCGGAGCAAAAATTAGCTTGGAAGATTAGGACTTAGAGCATTAAGACACGACCATACATGTATCTACAGAAATTTGTTTTCTAGTAAAGTTGTTCTAATGGAATTGAACCAAGAATCAACACCTTTTTGCATGCACTTACCATTCATTTGCATTGCACTTCATGCATTCAATTTTAAAATCCCACATATCTGAAACCTTCATGTGTGATAGAGTCACCAACCCTAAATGAAAACTGAGAGGGAACATGATAAATCAAGATAATTTGGTATTTGAGCAAAAGTCATATTGAGAGTGGAACCCATCGAGAGTTCGTCCCTACACCCTTGGAAGTGTTTTGGACAACTAGACTGTAGAGGAGTTTACTGTAGTTTTCCAGAAAAATATTCAGAACACACTTATCACTTTAAGCTCGAGAGTAATAAGTTTCCTTTTATAAAGGGTACATGATCACTATCTGCTATTTCAATAAAAATGAGGCATTGCTTTTGTCCCCATTTGGCAAACACCTTACCATTCGTTCATACCATAATTAACCATTCTTTGATTCGATTATTCTTTGGATCCCATTTTGTTTCTATGTTGTCTCCCTTAATATCAGACATATGAGCGACATTGCTGTTGACGTGAAAGCCCTTTTTTCAGAACGATGTGTGTCCAGAAAAACTTCAAGACTTTGAAAATGATCAAGAATGTAACTTGTCTCCTGATCTGTTACGGATGGTTGAGCAAGACATGAAACGAATATCACCTCGAAGAGTTATGATTTTAAGTAAGATTTGAGGCATGTGTCTTTTTAGAAACAAGGTGAGCTACTTCAAGAATCCAAAGGTCTTTGCATGGTCCTATCAAAGCATGCCGAGTTTAAAGAATTGAGGTTGTGACACACAGACTCCTATAAAGGAAGAATGTAATCCAATTCAATAGAAACTTCAAAAATTGAGGCTCGACGTGTTATCAAAAGAAGATCAAAAAGAAAAAAGAAAGAAAAGTCAAGATGAAAACCCACAAAGGGCATCTTGAAAATTTATTATTCGCCTTCATCTTTTCACGTCGTGGCCTTTTTCTATGTGAAGCATGGACGTCATCGGGCTAACTTTGCAAAAGAGTTTTTAATGAGCATCAATTCTTCCTCATGATCATTGATTACTACTCCCTATACCAATCGGTGTTTAAGCAGATTCTTGAAAAAGAGAGATTATATGTCGATATGGAATGCCAAAAAGGATCATATCCAACGATGACTTGAATTTGAGCAATAGCACGATAGCAAAAGCCTACAGCCAATTCAAGAACAAGTATCACGACTCAGCATCACATCAACAAAAGTGAATGGGGCATTGGAGGTGACCAATAAGAACATCAAAGCATGCATCGTAAAATAGTAGACACCTACAAAGATTGGCATGAGGAGTTATCATTTGCTCTCTACGCTTATTGAACATCAATCGAGGCTTTATTGAGACAACACCTTTCCCGATGATTTGCAGAATAGAAGCATTCTCGGCCATTAGAATGCACCAACAACAAAGAAGGATCCGCTCTAGAGAATTTCATAGGGAAACGGTGGTTTTGAAAAAGAGCTTGCTTACAAGAAGACTTCCAAGAAAAATGGATGCCGAATTTGGAAGGGCCTCATGAGGTGAAAAAAAACCTTTTTGGGAGAAGCTTTGATTTTGTCCGAGATTAATGGAAAAGACCTGCCCAACCTCTTGAACTCAGACTACGTGAGAAAAGATTTCACCCAAAAAGAAGAAAAAAAAGAAAAAAGAGACAAAAAAGAAAAAAAAGAGAGGTCGAGGTGAAAACCCATAAAGGGCATTTCAAAACTTAAGGAGATTTGAGTTGAAAACCTGAAAAGGTGGCTCAAATTTGAATAAAAGAAAGGGGCATGAACTGGTCTTCTTTCTCAAAAGTAGCAAGGTGGAGAAACTTTACACCTTGAGGCATCAACGAAGTACTCCAAGTTTCATGGACACATGTCAAGCTCAGAATGGTCCTCATCAAGTTTGCTCAACGAAGCTCATACTTTGATATCTGGGGCACCTAACTCTATTCTTTGTTCGCCTTATGTTTGGCAACTTTGACCAGCATGGGTTATTTTTAATCTTTTTTCATTCATGTGAGCTTTGCCTCAAAAAATTTGTTTTATTCGCATGACGACCATGTTCAAGCATTTCTACACCAATAACGATTCATGAACCAATGATCTTTTCATTCATGCAAGCTTTGCCTTCAATCAAATTCAGTTTCATCCACTTTACAACCTTGATTCAAGTATTTTTGCATTTGAAATAACCGTTAGTGGTTTAACGATATAAGGAATAAAAGGATTTTTACATATCATTTTGGAAAATTTCTAAATAGTACAGGGACCTGAAACAGGACCAGTAGTTGGAAATAACACAAACCCGAGGGTTAGAAGGGTCTTGAAACAAATAGTTTGAATTACGACTACCTCTTTAGGTTTCATGACAAAGATACACATGCATAAAACATGATGACACATCAGTGATAGGACTTAGACAAACAACGAACAATGTCGGCTAAGGACTAAAAACAAAATCATTTCTCAAAGATGGCAGTTTTTGCATTCATCATTCATACTCACCTATTTAGGAGCATTTGATTCATTTTGATCATGGAATCCTAAAAATCTGGTCTACATAGAGGCCCATTAAAGCATATCCTACAAGTTTCATTACCATAAAATAGTAAAATGAACCAAGAAAACATGAAGACATGAAGGGAAAGGTTAAGGCCGCAACGACAAACCCGGTACCTTAGAAGATGTGAAGGGAAAGGATAAGGCCGTAACAATGAATCTTATACCCTAAAGCCAAAGAAAAGAAAGATTGAAGCCTCAACGGTAAATCTTTTAACTCAAAATTACAGGATCTCAATATCCCTAAAGTTGCAGTGGAATGGAGTGAAGTTACATCATCATCCAATCTCTTACCCTGATCATGGGACAGATTGCAGCCACCCTATCTTTTACCCCAATCATGGGGCAGATTGCAGCCACCCAATCATTTACCCCGATCATGGGGTAGATTGCATCCATCCAATCTCTTACCCCGATCATGAGGCAGATTACAGTCATCTGAAGCAATAAAGTGGTCATCTTCTTGACGAGATGCAGAGAAGTGAACCAAATCCATCTTCCTGATGAGATACAGAGAAATGGATTAAATCAATGAGGTAATCATCTTCTTGATGAGATACAGAGAAGTAGACCAAATCATTGAAGCGCAGCTCAATGTAAGTGAAAATTCAAACCCCATCTTCCTGATGAGATATAGAGAAGTGGGTCGAACCAATAAGTGGTCATCTTTCTGACGAGATGCAGAGAAGTGAACCAAATTTATCTTTCTGCTGAGATACAGAGAAGTGGATTGAAACAATGAGGTGGTCATCTTCTTGATGAGATGCAGAGAAGTAGACCAAATCAATAAAGCGAAGCTCAATACGAATGAGACTTCAAACCCCATCTTCCTGATGAGATACAAAGAAGTGGGTCAAAGCAATAAAGCGGTCATCTTCCTGATGAAATATAGAGAAGTGGACCAAATCGGTCTTCTTAATGAGATACAGAGAAGTGGATTGAAACAATGAGGCGGTCATCTTCCTGATGAGATACAGAGAAGAAGACCAAATCAATGAAGCGAACCTCAATACGAATGAGACTTCAAACCCCATCTTCCTGATGAGATACAGAGAAGTGGGTTAAAACAATGAAACGGTCATCTTCCTGATGAGATACAGTGAAGTGGACCAAGAGATGCCACGACACCAAATACCTGAAGAGTTAGAAGGTTGAATCAAAAACTACAATGACAAATCTCAATCTCCCTGAAGTTGCAAGTGGAATTGAGTGAAGCTACAAAAGTAAATTTTATCTTTTTGAAGTTTCCATGGGGCAAGATAAAATCACGACACTAAATCCTATCTTCCTAAAGATGTAGAGAAGCGGGTACAGTGAAGTTGGACGACCAATGAAGCAAGAGCGTGTGTTACTTGAAAAACAATCGTCAAGGAAGCCAAATTCAGTGGGATCAGACGAAATTGGTCCTCCTTTTAGTCTTTTCTCCGTTCCTGTGACACGACAATGAGCAAAGAGGGGCAGCTGTAGAAGGCCCAATTTGTCTGGGCCCAAACCAAATCCAGATAAACCAAAATAAAAAGAATAAAATTTTAAATTAAAATTCTATTTAATTTAAAATGTCTATAAAAAAAACCCAATACCAGCAAACCCAATTACCCACCTAGACCTACCCAAAACCTATACAAGCCCAACAGGCCCAATGCACTAAGAAAAATCTGATACCCTAATTATGCTAAGGTCTTCAGCCCCGCAGCCCCTCTCCACGTCAGCAGCATGCCGTTCATCTACCACCATGCCTCTGACACGAGCATCGCTAATAGACGCCCGTCTGCCACCACTATCAGACCTGCACCATAGAAAGGAAGACGGAGACAAAAGCAAAGAAACAAGCAGAAAAGAACAAGGAACAATCATTGTAAAAATGCCTATAAAGCCATAGATCATGATCTGTAACTTGACATGCTCTCACAGAGACATTTACGAGAAATAGAAATAAAAAACAACATTCAAAAAAGAGTTCAAGAATCATTTTGTGTTCTTAAGGTACACCACTTTTAATATATATTTATATTTACCTTATTTTATATACTGTTTTTACTTTCTTATTTTGAAATATATCCAAAAAATATAAATCAAAAAATATAAAAAAGGGAAAGTTTAGGATTCGTACCTATATACGGACCTCTGCCGTCGTCACGACCACGAATGGAGTCTCTTTGAGTTCTCTCATACTCGCGAAGGACTCTAATGCTTGTGGATCTAAAACCTTTTGTTGAACAAAATGGAATAAAAAAAAGCAGCTTTCAAAAAAAAATACAATTTTTTTTAGATCTGGCAAGATCTATTATAGATCTAGTTTTTAAAAATGTATAACAAGAACATATGAAAAAAAATACAATAGATTAAAAAAAATCAAAGAAATAAATCAGTTTCGATCTAAAAATTTTAAAAAAATAAAACCTTTAGTGTTATTTCAAAGATTTGGAGTTAGATCAGGTTATTTTAAACTCCGATCTATATTTTTTTGGAAAAAGAATAAAAAAAAGGAAGTTTGCACTTACCTGACTGCCGGGGAACGATGGAGCACGACAGAAGACAACGAGACCACGACGGACTGAAGAGCGACTTACGGACAAACGGAGAGAAGGTTGAGAGAGAAAAAAGGAGAATAAGATTTTTTTTAAAGAAGAATGAAAGAAATGAAATTTTAGAAAAAAAAATGTGATTTAAATACTCAATGTAAACGGCGTCGTTTTAGTGTGAGGAAGCAGTGACCAAAACGGCGTAGTTTTGACGCTCCGACCCGCAACCTGCGTCGGATTCGCTACAGGATCTACATGTTTTCAGTGGAGGAAAATTTTTTTCCGTGGTCCCCCCTTGTTAAATGAAGTTTTAATTCGGTCCTTCCCATTTAAATTCCTCTTTTGCAACGTCGTTTCAAGCCAAATCTAAATGGCTTTGAAACGTCGCCGTTTTGGCAACAGATTTCGAAAGAATAAATGAAAAAATTCAAGTGAGGTCCATACATGTTTGTGTTTCTTTAAAATTTACCTTTTTGCCTTAAAATTTTTTTTTTACATCAAACCATTCGATTTTTTTTTTAAATTAATCCTCACGTCACTATTTTTAAAACTGTTTTGTTAAATAGGAAAATTACCTATTTAGCCCCCTTGTTTTAAAATTCATTGTAATTTGATTCTTTTAGATTATTTTTTTAATCTCATTTTTTTAAAATAGAGTTACTATTTTGGCTGTAATTTAATTCAACTTTTTTTTAAATTTGTTTCAACATGTATTTTTTTTTAAAACTTTTAAATAATTTTTTATTATTGTTTTCAAATTTTTTAAACCCTTTATGCTTATTTATTTATTAACATTATTTTATTTGTCGTATATATTAAATATGCATATCTATATAATTGTTTATTTTATGTATTACCTTTCTTTATGTGTTTTGGTATTATTTTATTTAGTTGGTGTTTTCAATTTGTTTCAATTTAATTTGTTTTTATCTCATTATACTTTTATTTGTCAATTTCAATACCATGTTGCCCCACCATTTTAAATTATTAATTTGTTCATTCATATTTATTCATCTTTTCAAAAGATATATTTGGGTTTTAATAAATTAAATGATTTTAAAATAAAAACTATGTTCGTTATTTCGTGACTTGAAAAGTCGAGCCTTAACTTACTAGGCGCTGTTTTTTTTTTCGAATCGAAATATTCGAATGCTTTTCTCTCTAAAAAATAATAAGACTTGAAATTTTAAAATATGGAATGCTTGTTGTTTCGAAGATTTGAGGTGTCGTGCCCTAACTCACTGGACACGACTTCCTTTCTCGATTTTCAAAATAACCAACCTTCCTTGCAAAGCTCGACTTCAAAAAATAATATTAAATTTGTTAATCATGCATTTATGGATCGCATTTTAATTTCCACTCGAGTTTTCAACTTTTCAACAATTAAGACCCCTTAAAAATCGACTTGGTGCCAATTTTGGGCGTGTGAGGGTGCTAATTCTTCCTCATACATAACCGACTCCCGAACTCATTTTCTGGATTTTAAAGACCTATTTGTTTTTTAGAAATTAAAAAATATTTTAAAGTGCTCCAATCACACCGAGTTTAAAAGATTGGTGGCGACTCCATTTTCGATTTAAAATTTAAAGTCGAGACGCGTTTCAAAAACGTTTCGACACATCCAATTCATACATTATCATCTCACATCATTCAAGATTTATGCATCAAATAAAAAAATCATGGTCACACATTTTTCATAATTTTGTATACTTTCATTTAACTCAAAAGACAAATAAAATCTTAAACTTCTGGGTGCAGTTGCATTTCCATTCCATATATTTTTCCCCTCAAACTTAGTGTCTACATTGTCCCCAATGCACTGACAATACTATACGAAATATATGGAAATGCAACTACAATGAAAAATGCATTAACAAATAAAATGCAGAGACAAGTAAAATGCAATGACAACTATATGAAATGCATGCAACTAAACTAAGTAATGAATAAGAAAAACTAACTCAGTGTATCGCAACCGAGGATGTGGCTGCTTTGGACTTCTTCTTCTTTTTGGGTCACTCCTCTTTGCACTTCTTCTTTTCCTTACGTTTGCACTTTTTCTCCTTTGGGTCAACCGGTGCAGTGGATTGCTCGTCCATGGTCGGTTGGATACTGGCTTCATCAACAGTAACATCTGACGGATGAACCTCAGCAAGTAGTGCCACATATGGCACAATAGCCAGAGGATTAGAGTCCTTATTGCTAGATGTTACGGCTTCGGCCTGGCTCGCCCCAGATGGTGCCAGGTTTTTAACAGAAGCAACCACACTAGTAGGTGCAACGATAAATTCCTCTAATAAATTTGTCGGCACAAAGTCTTCTTCATTTTCTTTTTCCTTTTCTTCTATTCCTTCTTCTTCTCTTTTCTTTTTCTTCCTCTTCAACATCCACAGAGGCAATAGTCGTGTGCTCCTCTTCTATAGCAGCAAGTTTTCTTTTTGCCATATTGGCCCACAAACTATTTGAAAACTCGTCCTAAAAAAGGCTGGCGATGTTGCGGAAGCAATCTTTCATATCGCTGGAATGCACCTCTTGGTCCTCATCTTTAGAGATGTGGATTCTGTGCGGGGACTGGACAAACTGAGTCTTTCCTTCTGAAGCAACTTGCTCTGTTGATGGTGTAATCGCCCTGATGATAGGGGGAAACACGGGGAACTCGACAATGATAGCTTACTCATGCTACTTAATGCACTAACAATGGCATATTCCATGCCTTGGTATAGGCATAGAATAAGCTCTGGCACTTCTCCATGTCATCCACTACGGCGACAAGTTTAATTTGTCGCACAACCATACGATCAGTAATTTGTTCAATCTCAGTAAGCTTCCTCCAAATCTGAGGATCTATGGGTGCATAGGTTTGTTTGTCCTTCTTTTTCCCTTTTCCTTTCTCTTTTTTTGACGGAACTTCCTTCACAATAGGGGTTTCTTGCCCCCTCGTCATTCTTTCCATCGAAACATCATTTATCGGGCCTTTTTTCTCCAAAAACTCTTCCCTTTTGCGAGGCACAATGCCCCTCTATTTACGTAACAACATGATTAGAGAAAGGAAAGGTAAGATACCTGTTTGTTTGGCGGCAGATTCAGCGATTTCCTGGTGAAGGATTGCCCCGACATCAATTCGTCAGCCCTTGATAATAGAATGTATCAGGCACATTCTCTCTAGCGTAACAGTAGTGCTGTGAGTGGATGGCAGGAGACAACAGTTGATAAAGTGAAATCATACCTTGCTCTGGATGGTGAGGTAATGACGATGCATCGTATAATTGTCCGGATTATTTCCAGTCTAAACAGCACCGTCGATGCCTAAGTCATTCAACAGTAAACCAGAGGAATTTTCATATCTAAATGTAGATGTATTCTTATTCCCCCAAGGTTGTTGGGTCCTAGTCGAACTGTTATACAAGTTACCATATGAATTCCCTATTATATTATTGACATGGAATGCATTCTCAGCATGATGTGGACAATCCTCATAGCTATGGTTGTAGCCGTAAATTTCACAACAAAATGTCGGGACATCCATTTGCTGGGCTACTTAAATAGGGGCAACCTCACTCGTCCCCTTCATGTTCTTGATCATGTTCGCAAATGAAGATACTTGTGCACTTAGAGTTGAAATGGCATCTAACTCAATAACTTCAGGATTTGTTTTCACTTAAGCAGATCTAGAAATCGGGTACTGATAATCATTTTGAGCAATTCTCTCCAAGATTTGCACGGCTTCCTCATAGGTACAATCTAACAAAGGACCGTTTGCAGATGCATCGACAAGATTTCTTGTCTGCGCATTTAATCCATTGTAGAAGATTTCAATTTGTGTCTCCTATTGAATTCCGTGCATGGGACAACGTCTAAGCAGAGTTTTGTAACGCTCACACGTAGTGTGCAGGTTTTCATCATCCAATTGATGGTATGCCGTGATATCATTTCGTAGTCTAGCATTCATTATGGGTGGATTGAATCGCAGAACAAACTGAGTTGCTAGCGCATTCCATGAAGTAATAGATCCAACTGGTAAACCAAGAAACCATGTACATGCTCTTCCTTGTAAAGAATAAGCAAACAATTGCATTTTCAAGGCATCGTCAGGAACACCATATTGACTAAAAGAAGCACATATTAACAAAAAAGATTTGAGAAGCTCCCTCGCATCTTCATGAGGCAAACCAGCATATTTCCCATTCAAGTTCACAATCTGAAACATCACCAATTTTAATTCAAAATTCTCAACTTGTATTGTCGATCTAACAACCCCTAGTTGCAGATAATCAAGTATAGGAACAACAAAGTCTCTAATTGTCCTGCTTTGCAGTTGTTCCTCTTGTAGCGGTAGCATGTTATTTACATTTTGTGGTTGTATTGGAGGGATAGGATTTTGTAGTAGCAACAGTGGTACATCATTATTATTTCCAGCCATTTTTCTTTGCTCTTGTCTCCTCCTCCAAATAGTTCTTTCAACTTCTAGATTGAAACTGACAATATTGTTAGGATTTCTCCTTGTGGACATAAAACACCTAAACAAATTGAAAAGAATTAACAAAAGGACTAAAATAGATTAGTAACAAATGAAAGTCAAGCAATAAAGGAAAATTGCAACTACAAAAAAAAACATCAAACAAACGCCATCCCCGGTAACGGTACAAAAACTTGATCGTTCTATAAACATCACAGTAATTATGTGCAAGCGGGCACTGTCAATGCATGTGTAATAGACAAATGTGAGTTTTTCGGATATCAATCCCACGAGGATGGGGTTCTTGTTGCTTAAAATTATCGAAGCAAATGGAATTAAAATAAGAAAAATTGTTAGAAATAATGTCAATGCAATTAAGTCAAAACTACACAAAGATTAGAATTAAATCTGTCAACGCAAATACTATAAACTGTAACATAAAATGTCAAGGCAATTTAATAGAAAAATGAATTGAACATTTGAAGATGTTTTATGAATGTAAATTCAGAAAATTAAAAGAAGTAAATCAAGCATAAAGAAATGGGGGGATCCCTGACTTGGCAAGTTGGCAGACACTAAATGTGACTACAAGGTAACTGGTAGAAAAGTTATCGTCGCAATTAAGTTCTAATGAAATCTTACTGCTATCAACTTCTCTGTTTAGCAAAGACCCAAGCACTCATAATTACCACACCTTCCAGTGCTGGTAATGCTTTGCACTTGAGAACAAGTGGTCAAAATTCCTTCTTGCCTCAAGCAACTTTCATTGTCTTGCTTGTTAATCTAACTTTGTCACCGCACCTTCCAGTGACTGTGACTGTAGTCGCACTTCCGTGGTCAAAACAGTTAAATCCAAAGATAAACAAATGAGAAGAATTTAGTAAAAATCAAAATAGATCTAACATTAATAGGTATTTCCATACACAATTAAAGTTTACAGAATTCATCAACATTCAAGAGAAATTAAAGAAGAAATTGAAGCATGCTATTACTAGTCTACTAGAATCCTTCCGTAATTGCTCCTCTCGCGTTGTACTTAGGCACTCCTCATCAAAAGTAGTCGCCTCCTCATCACGTCAGATCACCCTCCTGGGAAGTTAAGCTTCCATGGTAGCTCACTTTAAAAGAGAATTAAAAAATGTTGAATTAATTTCTTCACGAGCTTCCCCATGATCTTCTCTCTCTCCCCTCTATTTATAATCACTATAAGGTACAGGTCTCTTCCCCTTCTCAGATCTAACTCCCTTTTGCAGCTGTACAAGTTGGTTATTTCCAACTGTACACTCACGCAGATTTGGTTTGTGCATTAGGTAGTTACAGGTTGTTGCGACATTGCTGGACATAAATTAAGATTTTTATTTACTATGATAACTTGACATTCTCCTACGCTGGTGCTTCTGGATATGTTAGTAGCATAACATCCTTGGTGTAATGTAGAAATATTCATGTGGTGACATATTTGGTTGCAATTCTACACCAAACTTGTGGCGAAAACTCTGAATACTTTCCTGCTTCAATCTTCTAAGGTGGATTCCTGCGCTGACAACTTTAGACGCAAAACTGATGCTGAATGTAGTGACATTGGTAGCACAAATGAGATAAAATAAAAGAAAGTAAGACCATACAACACTGATTCAGAAAATGCAAATACTAAGTATAAAATGCTGAAAATGAATGCTAAATGTAATACAAAGGAAACAAAGTATACACTAATCAGAGAGATTTTAATGGTCATTTCTAATACCATCAAGTGGCCTTAGGCGACTTAGTACTTGGAGGATCTCACGTTTATATATTTTTATTGCATCATTCGATTTATTATATTATTAAATTATTTTGAGATTGTAATGTTGACTTTTAATTTGGGATTTTGGATATTTGTTTAAAGCGTTTAACTAATAATTTTTAAGTTTAGAATTATTCAAAATTATGGGAAATTAATTATTTTACAATAACTTAATTAATTTACAAATTAAAGTATTTATATATGTTTTAAATGGTTTCTTGAGGGCAAAATTACAATAGTGACCCTCTAGGTCCGATCATATCTTTTAGGTCGGGTTTTAGGGGTTACAATTCTTTCAAGAATACCTTTGATTTCATGGTTCACTCTTTCAACTTGCCCATTCGATTGTGGGTGATAGGCTGTAGCAATCTTATGTTTCACATCATATTTGTCAAGCAACCACTTAAGCCATTTGTTCACAAAATGAGAACCTTCATCACTAATGATAGCTCTTAGGGTCCCAAATCGTGTAAACACATGCTTATGTATGAATCACATGACTACCTTAGCATCATTTGTAGGGTATGCTTCGGCTTCAACCCACTTGGATACATAATCCACAACAACTAAGATGTACTTGTTCCCATACGAAGAAGGAAACGAGCCTAGAAAGGCAATGCCCCATACGTCAAATAATTCAACTTCTAAGATGTTTGTCAAGGGCATCTCGTTCCTCCTTGATATGTTATCGGTCCTTTGGTATCTATCACAATTCTTTACATATGCATAAGCATCTTTAAACAGTGTAGGCCAAAAAAAACCTACTTGTAAAATCTTTGCTGCAGTACGTGAACGACCAAAGTGTCCCCCACTTGGAGATGAATGACAATGGTACAAGATCTCAACAATCTCACTTTCAGCTACGTGCTTCCGGATTATTTTATTTGCATATTGCTTAAACAAAAACAGATCCTCCCAAAAATAATACTAACTATCATGAAGGAATTTCTTCCTTTATTGGTATGTCATTTCTCGAGGAATTATTTCACATGAAAGATAATTGGCAAAATCAGCAAACCAAGGTGTTTCATGAATTCGACTTGCCTCAAATATGTGTTCATCTGGAAAATTCTCGTTGATAGGAACAAGTGGATGAGTTACCTTATTTTGCTCCAACCTCAACAAATGATCAGCTACTTGATTTTCAACACCTTTTCTTTCTTGAATCTCAAGGTCAAATTCTTGGAGTAAGAGTATCCAACGAATTAGTTTCGGTTTAGCATCTTTCTTGGTGAGTAAGTATTTAATGGCCGCGTGGTCAATAAGCACTGTAACTTTGGTACCTATAAGATATGAACGGAACTTGTCAAAAGCAAAAACTATAGCAAAGAGTTCTTTTTTAGTTACTGTATAATTGAGTTGGGCTCCGTCAAAGTTCTACTTGCATAGTAGATAGGGTGAAACAAGTTATTTCTTCTCTGACCTATCACAGCTCCAACGACAAAATCGCGTGCATCACACATCAACTCAAAAGGTGAGTTCCAAATGGGTGTAATGATTATTGGGGCTAAGATTAACCATCTCTTCAAATCTTCAAAAGCTTCCAACATGCTTTGCTGAAATCGAACACTGTGTCTTTCTCTAACAACAAACACAAAGGCTTCAAAATTTTTGAAAAATCTTTTATAAATCTTCGATAAAAACTGGCATGGCCTAAGAAACTTCTAATTCCTTTCACACTAACTAGGGGCGGTAATCTTTCAATTACGTCCACCTTTGCTTTGTCAACTTCAATTCCTCTTTTGTAAATTTTATACCCTAAGAAAATTCCTTCCTTAACCATAAAATCACATTTCTCCCAGTTAATAATAAGATTCGTCTCCTCGCATCTCTTAAGTACCTTAGCCAAATTACACAAACAAACATCATAAGTGTTACCAAAAATGGAAAAATCATCCATGAAAACCTCAACAAAAATTTTCAACCATATCAGTAAATATTGCCATCATGCATCGATGAAATGTTGCAAGTGCATTGCATAAATCAAAAGGCATTTTCCTAAAAGCAAACGTACCGTACGAACAAGTAAAGGTTGTTTCATGTTGATCTTCTAGGACTACAACTATTTGGTTATATCCCAAATAGCCATCTAAAAAAGAATAGAACTCGTTACCTGCCAGTCAATTTAACATCTTGTCCATAAAAGGTAACGAAAAATGGTCCTTCCGAGTAGCTTTATTCAGCTTTTTATAGTTAATATAGATTCTCCAACCCGTAAAAGTTCTCATCGGAATCAACTCGTTACGTTCATTCTCAACAATCGTGATTCCACCTTTCTTAGGTACACAATGCACCGGACTTACCCACGAACTATTTGAGACGGGGTAGATGATTACCACATCTAACCACTTGATCACTTCTTTTCGCATTACTTCTTTCATAATAGGATTGAGCCTTCTTTGCCCATCAATTCAAGCTTCCTCACCCTCCTCTAAGATAATCTTATGCATGTAGAAGGAAGGGCTCCTACCTCGAATGCCAGCTATGGTCTAACTGGTTGCTTTCTTAAATTTCTTTAAGACAACAATTAATTGCTCCTCTTGATCTTTCGTCAGTTCTGCTAAAATAATATTAGGCAAAGTAGAACAGTCACCTAAATCAAGTATTTCAAATGGGAAGGAAGTACCTTTAGTTCGAGTTTAGGCGGTTCCTTGATTGACTGTATCGCTCAACAAGGTTCCTTGCGATCTATTACGAAGCTCCATAGCTAACTGACCCATTTAGTTCTCCAATTTTTTTAGTGTTGATGTTTCGCTCTAGATAAAGTGTCATTCTTCGCCATGTACGCTTTCAACAAGTTCTCCAAGCTGTTTGAAGATTCAACTTGGGGTGGTTTTGGAGCTTGTTGATTAAACCCTTCGGATTGGTTAGGTCTATGCTGCAAATAGTTATTGTTCGGTCCATTTCCTTGGTTGCTCCAAGAAAAATTAGGATGATTATGCCATGAAGGATTGTAGAAGTTGGACTGGGGTCCTGTCCACTTCTATTCTGATGTTGATTTCCCACATGATAAACTGACTTGGGATTTGATAGACAATTATCGGAAGAATGACCTTCCCCACAGTACACGCAGGAAACAACTTCGAACTAACTTGGTGATTGAGCTGCAAAATTATTTACACCATTAGCAGTAAATTGTTTTAACATAGATGAAATTGGCGATACCTAAGCTGAGAGTGAAGTGAGGGCATCAACTTCATGAACTCTAGCTACACGTCTTTTTGAAGCTGCTCGATTTGTTGGCCATTGATAGTTGTTGCTAGCAATCCTCTCAATGATTTCATAAGTCTCATTATAAGACTTAGAAAAAATAGCACCATTTGTAGAAGGATCTACCATTAATCTTGTATGTGCATTGAGACCATTGTAGAACATCTCCAACTAGATACAGTAAGGAATCCCATGATGAGGACACTTACAAAGTAATTCCTTGAATCACTCCCAAGCTTCGTACAAGGACTCGTCATCCAATTTTTGGAAATATATTATCTCATTTGTCAACTTAGCATTCTTGCTAGGTGGGAAATACTTAACCAAAAATCTCTCTGCTAATTCTTTCCAAGTGGATATTGAACTTAGTGGCAACGAATTAAGCCATGCTCGTGCTCAATGTCGCAACAAGTATGGAAACAACTTCAACCTTAGTGTGTCTTCAGTCACATCGACTATCTTGAATGAATCACTCACCTCCATAAATAATCGAAGGTGTAGATGTGGATCTTCCGTGGGCATACCATTGAACTAGCTCACCGTTTGTAGCATTTGAAACATCACTGGTTTCAACCCAAATTGGGTTGCCTCAATATCTGACCATCTAATTCCCGGATTTAACTCATTGAAGAGTGGCACAACAAATTTTTTAATGCATAGATCCCTATCATTGGCAATGAGTATAGGATTTCACATATGATCAGCTCCATTACCTTGGCCATTATTATGATTTCCAAAGCCCATTTCGGCTTGTCTTTGAGCTAATTGTTCACGTCTTCTTTGTCAGAATGTTCACTCGATTTTAGGGTCTATAGGGAGTAAATCGATAATTCAATCTATGCTCTTAAACACCTGAAAAGAAAATCACAAAAATAAAAGAATAAATTAGTAATGTTAGAAATAAAATAAAAGCCAAATTGAAAATAAATAAATTCACAAAAAAATGATAATGGCAACAGTCCCGGCAACGATGCCAAAAACTTGTAATGCATAGGTTTGTGCAAGTGTACACAGTCGTAATCAAGTAATAAGTAAGAATCAAGTTATCGTCTCCACAGGGACTGTATATGTGTTAATCAATTAATTGTAAAATTATATTAAACAACTTGGAAATAAAAACACAATATATTGGAGGGTTGATGATTAAATTTAAATGCAATTGATCCCTAATGCAAATTAACCTAAGTATGCAAACTATATGAATGATTTGATTTTAGCACAGATTAAACACAATTCACAACAATTATAACATAAATAAACTAGGACAACTACTTTAATTAAATTAATTAATCATTAACAGGCTTAATAACATTTGGAAATATTCCATGGCAATTCGATCTTTCATGAGTTTGAAAACTAAGTTAGGTCCTTTCAGAATCCTTTACTTAGCAAATACGCATTTTACTGATCATTATTATTAAGGGTTTTTTTAGCATTCATGTGAGGTAACAAAGACGTGTTAGGTTTGAAACAGTTTAATCACACAAATCTAAA
Source organism: Gossypioides kirkii (assembly GCA_005610355.1). Classification (NCBI taxonomy): domain Eukaryota; kingdom Viridiplantae; phylum Streptophyta; class Magnoliopsida; order Malvales; family Malvaceae; genus Gossypioides; species Gossypioides kirkii. The sequence goes on from CP032245.1 coordinate 27,301,487, forward strand.
AACTATACCGATAACAGACTTGGTTAGAGTTGTTATGAATCCTGCAATTTAATTGGGTTAGGATCTAAATTGAGCATGCACGTTTTAATTATGTGTCCACTAGTTGTCATCTAGTTAGGATCGCTCAGCTAATTCTAGTGCATTCCAATCACGTATGAATGAAATACAAACTTGATATTAATTGAAAACATGATCCTTTGAGGCACAAACATCATAAGCATGAATCAAACAAATATTATTTAATCAAAGCAATTATCCTAGCTTAAATAAAATTAAGCTAAAATTGTTGTTAACAAGAACAAAGAACACATAGAAAACATTATAAAATCAAATTAAAGAAAAGAAAGAATAAACCCTATCAGAATGGTTGCCACTCAAAACTCTGATCAAAGAAATCTCTTTCGTTCCTTTGCTTTGCTCCTTTGTTGATGGCTCTTCGAGGTGGCCAACGAAGGGCTCTTTAAGAGGCTTAATTAGCTAAAATCTCAATGAAGAGATGATTTTATGCATGGGAATGGGAAAATGAGAGAAAGGATGAGAGAGTTGAGAGAATGAGAGATGATTGATGATTGAAGGGATGAATTGAAATGGTGAGAAATGACTCTTATTTATAGGTGAAGGGTGAAGGGTGAAAGCTCATTTACTAAAAATAGGGAATTGAATCCCTCAATTCTCTCAAGTGCATGGCTGGCCACACTTCAAGGAGTTCGAATGACTTTTTTGCTTCATTTTGAAGCATTCACGTGCCACATCAACCAGGGATCAAGACTTGGTCAACAACAAATTTTTGGGCCAAATTTTGATTTCTCCTAAAGTGCAAGGACTCCTTGAAATTAAACCAAAAATGGTTTATTGGAAAGCCATGGTGTTGCCAAAATTGGGCTACATCCTTTTTGGGTTGGACGGTTTTTATTATCCAACAAAATTAACAGACCTGTCCAAAACAATTTATGTGATAATGGGTCAAATTAATTAAATTAACCCAATTAATTAATATTTTATTTAACTCAATATATTAATGAAATAATTCACATTAAATTATTAAATATAATTTTATGTTTTAATATTTAATTACTTTATACATGGCCCACTTTATACCTTAAAAATATATTATATTAAAATAAACTATAAAATAAGCCATTTTGTGCATAAAAACTATATAATAAAGCATAAAATCACATTTTAATAATTCCCATGTCATTAATTAATATTTTCATATATTTCATTAATTTATTAAACATTTACTTGGTTTTAACATTGATTTTAGGTAAAAAGGTGATGAATTATGTAGGAAAAAAACCTATATATATTTTAGTTTACACTAATCTTTGAAACAAAAATGTAAGCTATACAAGTGTGATATGATGATTTTGTGAAAGATATATGTTTAATAAGCTTACATGTGTTGCTCATATGATGCTCTCTGATATGAAAATAAGTATATGCATGATGAATGTGTGAAGAAGCATGATGTGTGTCTGTCATGAGTAAGTCTTTACTTGAGGAGTCTGTGCTTAAAGTTCAAGTGAATGAGTTTAATTTCTTTAAATGTGAATGCATTTGGTCTGATGAAGTCTGAAAGAAGTGAGTTTGCCAAGCATGAGTCTGCTGATAGCATTATAAATAACATATATTTTCCCCTAAATTGGTGTTTTAATTGTCTCTTTTGTACCTTATTTAGCATGCATCATGAGCATTTCATACTTAGTTTTTATTTTTCTAACTCATTGTAGTTTAGTTTAAATTCTTGTTATTTTTATCTTTTTTGTACTAATGTCGCCGCAAGCAGTCGATGTATTGCACCTTAGAATTGTCAGCGCAGGAACTCAGCCCAGAAGATCAATGCTGGAAGAAGAATGCAGCCACAAGATCAACTTGGAATTACGACTAGAGATGTTGCTGCACAAAACCTATATCACGAATGAGTAAACTCAAGCTGAATTCAAACCTGGAAGCACCAGCGTAGGAAAATCACAAGTTGTCACCGCAATTAACGATCTTAGATTGCACCTAGTAATGCAGCGACAACCTGTTGATCTTTGAAGAAAACATCAAATCTGCATGAGTGCACAGCTGTACTGTAACTAACTTTGACAGCTACAAAAATTAGATATGAATCTGAGAATGGGAGGCCGAAATCTGCAACTTTTGAAGGCTATAGATAAAGGAATGAAGATGGAAGAAATCATCAAGAGGTAGAGGAATTAAATTCTGCAATTACTTTTTGTTTTTGGAGATTTAAGCTAGAACGGTGAACTGATGGAGCAAAGGAGCAGCCACTTCTGACGGGGAGTGCCCGATGCAACACAATAGGAGCGATTAAGGGTTAACAAGTAAGACAACGAGAGTTGCTTGGGACTAGAAGAGATTCTAGTCACTTGTTCTTAAGTGTACAAAGTAGCTCACACTAAGAGGTGGGTAATTGTGGGTACTTGAGTCTCGAGTAAACGGAGGACTGTTATTGGTAAGAATTCATTGAACCGTCATTGCTGCGATAATTCATCTATACAATACCTTGTCGACGCATCCAGCGTTGCAACTTAGTAAAATCAGTGATCTATTCCTATCCTTTCCACTTGGTCACATTTACATTTTCTACACTTAAATATTCAACACCCAACATTCAACACACTTTGATTTACTTTCAATTGTTCTGACATTTGACCTTTGACATTTAACTCTGATTTCATTGAAAGTATTAATAATTTTAGTGTGCAGATTTGACTTAATTGCACTGACATCTTTACTCACATTAACTTTACTTTTAGTTTTAATTGCTTCAACATCTAAACATCAAGGACCCATTCCCTGTTGGATCGATATCCGATAGAATTGTCTATCAACTATACTTGCATCGACGTGTGTTCGCTTGCACATTGCTGTGACGTTTCAGACGCGATCAAGTTTTGGTGTCGTTGTCGGGGAATGGCGTTTGTTTGATGTTTAATATTGTAGTAGCAATTATTTCTTATTTAACTTTTTTTTTACTGATCCGTTTAATTTTCTTTTGTTGACTTTCTTTTATTTCTTTAGAAGTTACATGTCCACAAGAAGAAATTCTAAGGATATTGTAAGCTTTGACCCAGAACTTGAGAGAACACATCGAAGGAAGAAACAAGATCAACAGAAAATGGCTGGTAACAACAGCAATAATAATATACCACCATTGCTGCCACAAGATGGAGTTCCTCCAATACAGCCACCATAAATAAATAATTTACCACCACCGTCTCCACAAGCTGAACAAGTGCAAAATAGGACAATAAGAGATTTTGTTGGTCCAACCTTGATGATTTACAACTAGGAGTGGTAAGACCAGCTATACAAGCTAGAAATTTCGAGTTGAAACCGGTGATGTTTCAGATGCTAAATTCAAATGGGCAATAATTCTAGTCTACCTCATGAAGATGCAAGAAAACACTTAAAATCATTTCTGCTTATTTGTGCATCCTTTAGTCAACATGGTGTCCTTGATAATGCCTTGAAAATGCAATTATTTCCTTATTCATTGCAGGGTAAAGCGAGAAGATGGTTCTTGGGATTGTCGGCTGGATCCATTACATCTTGAAATGCGCTAGCAGCACAGTTTATTTTGCGTTTCAATCCTCCGACAATGAATGTGAAATTACATAATAATATTAATGTATATCATCAGCTAGATGATGAGAACTAACATACAACCTGAGAGCGTTACAAGACATTGCTTCGACGTTGCCCAATGCATGGTATTCAGCAAGAGACCCAAATAGAGATCTTTTACAATGGTTTGAATGCTCAGACAAGGAATCTTGTCGACGCATCTGCTAATGGTCCCTTGTTGGATTGTACCTACAATGAAGCTGTGAGAATTCTAGAGAGGATTGCTCAAAATGACTATCAATATCCAATCTCTTGTTCTGCACAGGTAAAGACTATCCCTGGAGTTCTTGAGTTAGATGCCATTACTGCTTTGAGTGCACAGGTATCCTCGTTGGCTAATGTGATAAAGAATATGAAAGGGAAAAGTGAAGTTTCTCCTATTCAAGTGGCTCAATAAATGGACGTGCCGATATTTTCTTATGAAATTTGCAGCGATAACCATAATTATGTGGACTGTCCATAACAAGTGGAAAATGCTTCTATGTCAACAACATCAGAGGAAATTCGTTTGGTTACTCATACAACAACCGATCTCAACAACCTTAGGGGAATCAAAATGCTTCCACATTCAGATATGGAAATTCCTCAAATCAAGGGGGTTATAGACAAGGGAGTTACATTAACAACCAACAGCAGAATTATAATCAAAATTCTCAAGTAAATTCTCATTATGAACAGATGCAGGCACATAGCCAGATGCAACCACAATCTCGATTATAGCCACAACAGTCTGTGCTGCCACATATGCAAGGACAGCATTAACAGCAGCAGTTTTCTCAACCTAAGTCAGATCCTATGGCTGCTCTTGAGGCGTTGATGCATGAGTATATCACGAGAACTGAAGCAAAAGTGCAAGGCAACTCTTCTTCCATCTGAGCATTGAAAGCCCAGCTAGGACAGTTGGCTTCTAATCTCAGCACAAAGTCACCGGGTACTCTGCCTAGTGATACTAAAAACCCAATGAGAGGGAAGGAGCATTGAAAGGATATTACATTAAGGAGTGGAAAGCAGACGGCTGAACCAAGCAATTCTAATCAGGATTATGTCGATGCATCTGAACCATAACAATAAGAAGAGGATGCAGCTAAAGGAAGCCAAGCAGAAGTAAATGAAGAAGAACCAACTATAGTGCCATCTATGCCTACAGTTTGCCCAACAAAGTTGTCAACGCAACTACCAATGTCGACACCGTCGAGTTTTCCACAACAACCCACTATTACAATACCTTTGTCATTTCCACAAAGATTTAAAGAGAAAGTCCATGATAAAGAGTATCAAAAGTTTATTTCTACTTTGAAAAATTACATATTAACATACCTCTTGTCGATCCTCTTGTGTAGAAACCTAGCTATGGGAAATCTATGTATGAGCTATTGTTAAAGAAAAAGAAATTGTTTGAAATCGAGATGATTATGCTCATAGAGGGGTGCAGCGCTATGCTTACAAATAAGTTGTCAACCAAGATGAAAGACCCTGGAAGCTTCACAATCCCATGCTCCATTGGGAATCATTATCTAGGTAAAGCTTTATGTGATTTGGGAGCAAGTTTTAACCTTATGCCTTTATCTACTTTCAAGAAGTTAGGAATAGGATCGATGAAGCCCACTGCGGTAACATTACAACTTCCGGATAGATCCTTAGCACAACGTAAAGACCAAATTAAAGATGTCCTTGTCCAAGTTGATAAGCTCGTGTTCCTTACCGATTTTATAATCCTAGACTGTGAATCAGATAAGAAGGTCCCTATTATCTTGGGGAGAACATTTCTAGCAACAGGACGCACACTTTTCGATGTGTTCAAAAGAGAACTTATCATACGACATAACGATGAGCATGTGACCTTTAGTGCGTTTGAGGCATCCTCGTCTAGAAATAAAGAGAAATGTCATCACATTGACGTGTTGGACGAAATAATCATGGAAAAATTCAATGCAAAAGTTCAGCAGTGCCAGATGAGGATGCGACGACATCCACCAATGAAATCCTAGCAGAATGTATAGATAAAGAAGAGGTTAATAATCGTGAGCTGAGACAGAATTAGCAACTGAAATCTTTGGATTTGTCATATAAGATAATCCCGATGCTTAAACCATCTATTAAGCAAGCTCCTACCTTGGAGTTGAAGTCGTTACCGACGCATTTAAAGTATGTCTTTCTTGGTGACAATGATACATTACCAGTTATTGTCAACGCATTCCTCGACACAACGCAGGAAGATAAGCTCATCGCGATTTTGAAAGAACACAAAAGAACCATAGCCTGAAGCATTGCAGATATCAGAGGCATTAGTCCCTCTTTTTGCATGCATAAGAAAATGCTGGAAGACAAAGGGAAGCAATCAATTGAGCAACAACAAAGACTTAATGAAAAGATGAAAGAAGTAGTGAAGAAGGAAATTATCAAGTGGCTAGACGCGGGCATCATCTATCTCATTTCCAATAGTAATTGGGTGAGCCGCGTCCAATGTGTGCTAAAGAAGAGTGGTTTCACAGTCGTGACCAACGATAAGAATGAGTTGATCCCTTCTCGCATTGCGACTGGCTGGCAAGTATGTATGGATTATCGTCGACTGAATGCGGCCATAAAGAAGGATCATTTTCTACTACCTTTCATTGATCAGATGCTGGATAGGCTAGCTGGTAAAGCATATTATTACTTCCTGGATGGCTATTCTAGGTACAATCAAATTGCCATTGTGTCGAAAGATTAAGCGAAGACTACGTTCAAATGCCCTTTTGGAACCTTTGCTTTCCGATGTATGATGTTTGGATTATGCAATGCACCAACAACATTCTAGAGGTGTATGATGGGGATCTTCTCTAACATGATCAAGGACTCTTTAAAGGTATTCATGGATGATTTCTCTGTCTATGGACAGAATTTTAACCAATGCGCTGATAACCTAGCAAAAGTTTTAAAGAGATGTGAGGACACAAATCTAGTTCTGAATTGGGAGAAATGTCATTTCATGGTAACTGAAGGCATTGTCCTTGGCCGTCAGATATCTTTTCAGGACATTGAGGTTGACAAAGAAAAGGTTAAAATCATTGAGAAATTACCACCACCCACCAATGTGAAAGAAATAAGAAGCTTTCTTGGACATGATGGTTTTTACAGAAGATTCATACGTGATTTTTCCAAGATTGCTAAACCATTATGCTCACTATTAGAGTAAAATAAAAAGTTTGTGTTTGATGACGCTAGTTTGGACGCATTCATGACAATAAAGAAGCAGTTGGTACAAGCTCCGATTGTCATCGCACCGAACTGGACACAACCGTTTGAATTAATGTTCGACGCAAGTGACTTTGCTGTGGGAGCTGTACTAGGCCAACGAAAAGATAAGGTATTTCATTCTATTTATTATGCTAGTAAAACTCTAACTGAAGCGCATGTTAATTATACAACTACTGAGAAAGAGTTGCTAGCAGTAGTCTTTGCATTTGACAAGTTTCGCTCATACCTTATCGGCGCAAAGATTACAGTTTACACATACCACTTATCATTGAGATACCTTTTTGAGAAAAAAGATGCCAAACCTAGATTAATCCGTTGGATCCTACTCCTACAAGAATTCGACGTTGAAATCAGGGATAGGAAGGGATCTGAAAACCAAGTAGCTGACCACTTATCTAGATTGGAAGTTGGAAGTGAAGATGGGAGGACGTCCCAAATTATCGATGCATTTCCAGATGAGAAACTATTCTTTGTCGACGCATCGCCCTAGTATGCTGATATTATAAATTACCTTGTGTGCAGGAAGCTACATTTGAGTATTGTTGCTCACAAAAAGATCAAGTTTTTGCGCGATGCTGCAAAATACCATTCGAATGAGCTATACCTATTCAAGGTATGCGTCGACAACATTATCCATCATTGTGTACATAAAGAAGAAATGACTTTAATCCTACGACATTGCCATGATGCCCCTTATGGAGGACATTTTGGTGGTACAAGGACTACTGCAAAGGTCCTACAGTTAGGATTCTATTGGCCTACATTGTTTCGAGACACCCACAACTTCGCTCAACAATGTGATAGATGTTAGGGTCGATATCTCAAGCAACGAAATGCTCTAACAATTGATTATGAAAGTAGAACTCTTTGACGTTTGGGGTATAAATTTCATGGGACCATTTCCCAACTCTTTTAGGAATGTGTACATCTTAGTTGCTGTTGACTATGTCTCGAAGTGGATCGAAGCAATTGCAGTGCCAAAGGATGATGCTTGGACGGTGTTGAAATTCTTTCACACTTATATTCTTATAAGGTTTGAAACACCGAGAGCATTAATAAGTGACCAAGAAACTCATTTTCATAACAACTAAGTGGTGACAACATTAAAGAGATAGGGTGTGAAGCATCGTATGGCTACTACATACCACCCATAAACCAATAGCCAAGCCAAGGTATCCAATCGCCAAATCAAAAGCATCCTTGAGAAGGTGGTTAATCCATCTAGAAGGGATTGGTCTTCGCAGCTACATGACGCATTATGGGCACTTCGCACTGCTTATCAAACCCCGCTGGGAATGTCGCCATATCAGTTAGTGTTTGGTAAGTCTTGTCACCTGCCAGTTGAGCTTGAACACAAAGCCATGTGGGCAATCAAGCAGGTGAATATGGATTGTGATGCTGCCGGAAGAAAAAGATTGTTGGACATCATTGAATTGGAAGAAATATGCCAACATGCTTATGAGAATGCCGCAATATAGAAGGAAAAGACCAAGAGATGGCACGACAATATCATCTTGCGTCGATAATTTAGCCCTGTTAAGTTAGTGCTTTTATTTAATTCTCGTTTAATATTGCATCTAGGTAAATTGTGGTCTAGATGGTCAGGCCCTTTCAAGGTTGTCGAGGCATTCCAGAGCGGTACGGTGACAATTGAGAATTTAAATGATGGACAACAATTCAAGGTGAATGGCCAACGGCTGAAACACTATGTGAGCCCAAATGTCAAGGAACCAAACGAGGCCATCGATCTAGTCAAGTTTAAATAATGTTGATACATTTTTACATTTTCTTTTATTTGTTTCACATTTACTTGTTTTTTTTTACATTCTTTGCAAAAATAAAAATCATCATTTTGTAGATGCATCGAAGCACAAATTATTGATGCATTCTGCGATGAGTCAGCAAAACTTTTTCAACAAGAATTGCGCCGACTGATCTCTCTTCTATCCCACCCGTTAGATCAAATGAAAACGTATGAACTGCATCCTAGCAATTAATGGCTGCAGACGCAACGTTTCCCTATAACCTTTGCAATCATCACGATTTCACAAAGCCTAGGTTATAAAATCTCTTTCCCTGCAGATTTATTTTTCTCACAATCTCCATTGTTATTACATCTCATCTCTTCCATTGCTTTTATTTTCTTTACATTCACAAGTTAACTTGTTTCTGCAAGTTTTTCTCACTTTCTTCTTTAGTCACCATGGAGAAAATCGGAGCATCAAAGAACACTTCCAAAATTCCTTCTAAAACCACCCCCTCAACTTCAACCACTGTGGCTCCGACCACAACGCCACCATCGTCTTTAGGTCGGTCTTATTTGTGACGACTGCAGTCAAGGACCGTTATCAAAATGTCATGCTAAAGTGGAATCTCCACCCAAAGCAAGGTCTGCAACTGTCCACACATTAGACCTTGGGAAAGCACGTTGCCCGAACTATCAACTGCCTAGGATGGGAGTTCTTCTATGAACATCCCACTGGTTATGCTCTCGCACTGGTAAGGGAGTTCTACGCAAACCTCATTGATGCTGAATAAGAATTTGTGTTTGTAAGGGAGGAGCTCATCTCGTGGAGTGCCGCCCAAATCAATGTGCTGTTACGGATCCCTGATAGGGTGGACAACCATTCTCCGTTTATACACTGACTGGATGATGAAGTCACTACTCAGATTATGAAGGATCTTTGTGTTGATGGTGCCATCTGGACAGGTAATTAGTTCCACAACTACACTACGCATAAAAGGTATCTCACAACCTTTGGTAAAGTGTGGTTCCACTTCATCAACAGCCACATTCTTCCGTCCACTCACAACACTACGGCCACACTAGACCGTATGTGAATTCTCTATTCCATCCTACAATACAGACACATCAACATTAGAGAAATCATCCACGACCAAATTGTGGAAGCCGCGACCAAACAAACTGGTATACTAACATTCCCTTCTCTGATTATGTTGCTTTGCAAACAGAAGGGCATTGTGCCAATGGATGGTGAGAAGGTGTTAGAGAACAAGAGTCCTATCAACGACATCTCCATTGAAAGGATGACTCGCAGCCAGGAGATGTCAGTGGCAAAAGAAGCACCAAAGAAGAAAGATAAAGGAAAGGAGAAGAAGAAGGAAGAACAAGCTGATGCGCCCACAGATCCCCAAGTGGCAAAGAGACTGACTATTATAGAAGTCCCCATTAACCTCATTTATACACGCACAATCCGTACTCTATGCGTCTTAGAAGATTTGGACTATAGGCAACATATCTTCTGCACATATACAAAGGCATGGAATGAAGTCATTGTTGCCACACTGCACAGAATCAGTACCAGACCATTTCCAGACTTTCCAGCCTTTCTCGATAATTTTCACCCGATGCAAGCCTTCTCCTCTAACCAGCCTACTCCTGATGGTAGGCTTGGCCATGCACCAATAAGGATTCACATCTCTGATGATGAAGAATAAGAAGGGCACTCCAATGCTGAGGAGGATTGTCATCGCACCTTTTTCAGTCTATTTGAAGATGAGTTCTCCAACAGCCTCGGTGCAAATATAACTGAGCGTCCGACGATGGTGGAGGAAGTGTCTACCTAAATTATACCCATGGGTGTAGGCGTAGAGGATGAACAGCATGCGGATGAAGGTGAGGACCAAGAAGATAACCAGCAGAAGGAGAAGGAAGAAGAAGAGAAAGAAGAAAAATAAGAAAAGAATGAAATGAAGGAACCTACTGAGGTGCATGAGGAGAAGGAAGAAATGCCCCGACAACGATCACTAAGGATGTTGTCGGCACACCTGAGAGTGTGGGGGCATCAAGCACTAATGAGGCTCGACCTGATTCGAGCTGGGCTGAGATTGTTACTAGCAACATCGAGGAATTGAATCCTCTCGCAATTGTGCCCTATGTGGCACCACTCACTGAAATCCACCCATTTGAAGTAACAACCGATGAGGCCACCACCCAACCTACTGAGGAGGAGCAATCCACCAATCCGGTTGGTTCGATGGATAAAAAGAGGAAGAAGCGCAAAGATAAAAAGAAGAAGAAGCACAAGGAACAGGGCGAGCGCCCAAAGAAAAAGAAAAAGGAAACAAAGGTAGCCTCTACATCGACTGCTGAGGAATAAATTGGTACAGTTCTTTGTAGATGGCTTTTCATTCTTTTTTATTGTTACTGCATTTTCTTTTGTCATTGCATTCATTTTGCTAAACTAGTTGCATTGTCGTTGCATTTCCATTATATCTATATAATATTGTCAGTGCATTGGGGACAATACAGACATTAAGTTTAGGGGAGATAATGTGAAATGGAAATGCAATTACACCCACATATTTGAATTCTACTTGTTTCTTTTGTTAATGAGAATATGCAAAATTTCAATAGAAATGTGCCCATAATTTTTATTTTTATACGTAATTCTTGAATTGTTTGGATGCTGATGTGTAAGTTGGATGAATATGAATGAATGGTGAGTCTGCTATTTTTGAATGAATGATTAGAATTGCTTCAGTAATGAATGGATAGTGTTGATGTTTGAATCTTGATCTAACTGACCAGCTGCAGTGACATAGTATGAATAAAAGACACTCCAATGTGAGTGCACTGTGACTTTTCAAGAGAGAACACTCCGCTGCAAGGTTAGAAAATCATCTAGCCAAAGGCTGTCACCGCAAGAATGTGTGTCGGCGCAATTACATACCTCTTGGGGTTTGTTGCACCCCATCATCACTGCCTAGGAACGAAGGTAGAGTAATGCAATGACATCTCTCAGTCACTTGAAAAAGAAAAAAATGAGAAAAAGAAAGAGAAAAGAAAAGAAAAAAAATTATTGATATAAATGTTGAATTGGTTCAAGGAAGATTAAGATTCATTTCATAATACTTACATTGATGAAGTTGCAATTTTAATCATTCATGCTTATAAATTGTCAGCGCATTATTCTATCATGTGAATACAATTTGTGCATTAGGATTTCAGAAAATTCAAGTTGTAGGAAAAAGGTGATAAATTATGTAGGAGAAAACCTATATATTTTTTAGTTTACACTAATCTTTGAAACAAAAATGTAAGCTATACAAGTGTGATATGATGATTTTGTGAAAGATGTATGTTTGATAAGCTTTCATGTGTTGCTCATATGATGCTCTCTGATATGAAAAGAAGTATATGCATGATGAATGTGTGAAGTAGCATGATATGTGTCTATCATCAGTAAGTCTCTACATGAGGAGTCTGTGCTTAAAGTTCAAGTGAATGAGTTTAATTTCTTGAAATGTGAATGCATTTGGTCTGATGAAGTCTGAAAGAAGTGAGTTTGTCAAGCATGAGTCTGCTGATAACATTACAAATGACATATATTTTCTCCATAAATTGATGTTTTAATTGTCTCTTTTGTACTTTATTTAGCATGCATCATGAGCATTTCATTCTTAGTTTTTATTTTTTCTAACTCATTGTAGTTTAGTTTAAATTCTTGTTATTTTTATCTCTTTTTGTACTAATGTTGCCGCAAGCAGTCGACGTATTACACCTTAGAATTGTCAGCGTAGGAACTCAGCCCAGAAGATCAATGTTGGAAGAAGAATGCAGCCATAAGATCAGCTTGGAATTACCACTAGAGATGTCGCCGCATAAAACTTGAACCTCGAATGAGTAAACTCAAGCTGAATTCACACCTGGAAGCACCAGTGCAGGAAAATCACAAGTTATCACCGTAATTAACGATCTCAAATTGCGCCCAGTAATGCAGCGACAACCTGAAAATATTTGAAGAAAATATCAAATCTGCGTGAGTGCACAGCTGTACTATAACTAACTTTGACAGCTGTAAAAATTAGATATGAATCTGAGAATGAGAGGCCGAAATCTGCAACTTTTGAAGGCTATAAATAGAGGAATGAACATGGAAGAAATCATCAAGAGGTAGGGAATTAAATTTTGCAATTACTTTGTGTTTTCGGAGATTTAAGCAGGAACGGTGAATTGATGAAGCAATGGACCCGCCACTTCTGATGGGGAGTGCTCGATGCAACACAAGAGGAGCAATTAAAGAATAGTCCTAGTAGACTAGAGATAGTAAGCTTCGATTGTATTCGTTAATCCCTCTTTTATGCTGATGGATTCTAATGACATTTGAATGAATACGAGAGTATCTTTCATTGTTGATTACTTTGATTCTTATTTAATGTTTTTTATCTGTTTATTCTTGGATTTAACCATATCAAATAAGAGAGTAGCTTTGCAGTCTACCGACATCGAGAGATGCGGTGATAAGTTAGGTTAACAAGCAAGACAACGAGAGTTACTTAGGATTAGAAGAGATTCTAGTCACTTGTTCTTGAGTGCATAAAGTAGCTCACACCGAGAGGTGAGGTGATTATAGGTACTTGAGTCTCGAGTAAACGGAGGACTGTTATTGTTAAGAATTCATTGAAGCGTCATTACTGCGACAATTCATCTATACAATACCTTGTCGATGCATCCAGCGTTGTAACTTAGTAAAATCAGTGATCCACTCTGATCCTTTCCACTTGGTCACATTTAAATTTTCTACACTTAAATATTCAACACTCAACATTCAACACACTTTGCTTTACTTTCAGTTGTTCTAACATTTGACCTTTGACATTTAACTCTGATTGCATTGACAGTATTAACAATTTTAGTGTGCAGATTTGACTTGATTGTCCTGACATCTTTACTCACATTAATTTTACTTTTAGTTTTAATTGCTTCGACAACTAAACATCAAGGACCCATTCCTTATGGGATCGATATTCGATAAAATTATCTATCAACTATACTTGCATCGATGTGTGTTCGCTTGCACATTACTATGATGTTTCAGACGCGATCATCTGCATTATGAGTTTGTATCTGTCTCTAGAGTCGTTTAAAGGGTCTTTCAGGACTATAAACACAAATATATGATATGGAAAGTCCATGGCCATGATAATCAAAGACCATATAGTGTAAGACCTAGTCTGGTGGCTATTACATCATTCAAGGAAAATAGATCATATAGTGTAAGACTAAGTTTGGTAGGTATGGAATCATGTAGGGAAAGAAAACCACATAGTGTAAGACCTAGTCTGGTTGCTATGGCATCATGTGGAAGAAGTTGAAAAGGATGGTTGAGTAAGTATCAAACGATGAGGGCAAACCTCATGACAGTGAGTTTAGGCAAATCCCTATCATTGAAAATACCATTTACCGAAAAGTGAGCCTTGTGGCTGAATTTGTTTTTATATACTGGTGCCATTACTTGGTAGTATCTATTCATACTTTCTTAACCCTTTGACAATGCATACACAGGTGCTCGAACCCAAGTCTCCTATGATGAACATCATCCTCTTTTCCACTAGAGCCACTCGTTAGGTTATGATTGAGTTTGTTATATATGAGCCTTTGTGGTTGAATCTATTAAATGTGAGCCTTTGTACCTGATTTTATAAAGGATGCCTTTGTCACATAGTTAATGGAAAATCATTTGTGGCTATATTTGAATGGAGACCTATAACAGCCCGTTTTTCAGTGGTGTCAAAAATAATGGTTTCGGGACCACAAACTTGATGAGAACATTTTTATAATGAGAGTTTAAATTAAATAAGTCAATAAAAATTTTATATGGAATTCTGAATTGAAGAAATATAATTATTGAATTAAAAGTTAGTATAAGTGGTTTGGTTCAAAAGTCAAGTGATTTTAGAAAATAAGGTATCGGGGCCTCGTTTATGAGATTAGGGCCATAAATATTTTTATTAAATATTAATAGAGTCTTATTATATGTGAATTGAAGTTTGGTCAGGTAAATTTGATGATTAATTGTTTAATTAAGGAAAAAGGAGTAAATTGTAAAAGAGGTAAAAGTTAATTGCTATTGATTAAAAAATAGTAAAGGGACCAAAATGGTAATTAAATCATGGTCAAAAAGTCCAAGCGGTGGTGAATGATTACCATCCACTAACTTTTGAGTTATTTATTCATTTAGTCCTAATTAGTTTAAGATTAAATTGAAAACAAGTTTGTTTAGCTGGAATTTAATATAATTGAAGGACCAATTATGTAATTGAACCCTCCTTTAATGGACTAATAATAAAAATGAGGTGGAACTCTTTATATTTTTGTAAATTTCAATTAAATCCTAATTAAATGAGGATTTACTAATTAGTTTATTTTTATATGATCAGGAATGGTGGTTTCGAGGCCACAAATTCGATGTGTCAGACCATAAATATTAATTATTTAATATTTACGAATTCATTAGTATCGTATTAAATTTTCGTTAAGAAATTTAATCGTTTAGACAATTAATTAAGTAAAAAGGACTAGATCGTAAAGGTTGTAAAATATAGAAATCATTGATTAAACATGTTAATTTGTAAAGGAATGAGCTAGAGAGGTCCTTAAAGGGCAATTATACCTTTAACTGCAATTTCATCCAGTAAGTTCGTAATGTTAAATTTGCATTTAAATAGTACATTATTTGTATTCTTTATGATTGTTGCAAAACAAGTTATGGTACGTGAAATTGAAAAAGATGAAAAAGAAATGAATGAAAGAGATATCAGGCTTTAAGTCGGTGATTTGAAACCGACACGATGGCTAAGATACCGCATATGTTTCGAGTCCTCGACAGCTCGTGTGAGCAGCATCGTGAGTTGAGAAAATGAGAAATGAATCCAAGAATAGATTATAGGCCCTACGATGGCTGAGATTTATGCATAAGTGCATATTTTCGACAGCTCGTGTGAGCAGTATCATTAGGGAACAATTATATGCACAGATATCGTATAGATGGCTGAGGTACTGCAAATGTTGCTAGTCCTCGACAGCTCCTGAGAGCAGCATTGTGAGTCGAGAAAATGATAAATGAATCCAAGAATGGATTATATGCCCTACGATGGCTGAGATTTATGCATAAGTGCATATTCTCGATAGCTCGTGTGAGCAACATCGTTAGGGAACAATTATACGCACAGATACCGTATCGATGGCTAGGGTACCGCATATGTTGCGAATCCTCGACAACTCTTGTGAGAAGCATCGTGTATTGGTAATAGAGATGACATATACAAGAAGTTGAACTTTTATTTATGGCTTGTTGAAGCAAAGTCTTATTCTGGTTCGAATGAGTCAAAGACTACTGAACACATGATGTTTGGTAATTTATTAAACTCTACGAACTTACTAAGCTATGTAAGCTTACCTATGAAATTGTTGTTGTTTTGTAGATTTTATTTTGCTGCTAGAAGATCGAATCACCTCAAGAAATCATACTATCTCGGGAGCTCGCTCGGTAGTATTTACATCATTTGGTTATATGGCATGTACTGGGGTGTTGTTATCTTCAATAGTACTTGATTTGTATGAGCTATGAAATGACTTGTTAAATGTTGAACTTATGTTTTTGTAAGTTTTGTTGATGTTCAAATAGGCACATATGCATAAGATATAATGTATTGTGAATCCATGAGTATTGATATGTTATGCTTCCTTCTCATGAAAAATTGTATATTTTGTGTTGTGAATTGATGGAAGTTTTGGTATCATTCAGTTATAAACTTAGAAGATTTAGGTGCTTATTTGAAATCTACATACCTAATTCGATAGTACTCTGTCATGTTTCGGTAAAGGTACAGGGTATTTGAGACTTTGGCTACTGACTTCAATTGTATCAGTAACATTATAAAAGTATCGGTAGTACTGGTCATAATAGTATCGGTAGTCTGAATACTTGTATCGGTAGAAGCTACAAGGTAAAATTTCTTAGTTCTCTGGAGTTTGTTGTATCGGTAGATGTGTAAATTTTATCGGTAGTAGTCATACTTCTATCGGTAGAACCTTCACAACTACTGGTAGGAAACTACAATTATTTTTAATTTGTTTACTGACTTGACTTCTATCAATACTTGTCCAACATGTACTGATAAAAGTCCTTCAAAATTTGTAAAATGACAATTTTACCCTTATTGATTGATTTTGTTATTAAAGCTTATAATATGTCGTGAGCACATTTTCTTTGAAATATTGGAATAATGAGATGTGAGGATTTTCGACAATAAATAATCAAAAAGACCTCGGAACCCTAACCGATGACGGTGTCGGGTTTGGGTGTTACACATGGTGATAGTAAGATTAGTATTGATTCTTTCTTGGCTTGTTAAAAATGGAAGTTATTTGTTAAAGTCACAGAGTCATGTGAATCCTAATGAAAGATTTTTGAATGTGATCCTAAGTTCTTGCATGATTACACTTGATCTGTGATTGGTTGAAATATTGTAAATGAATGTGTAAGATTAAATAGAGCTAGTATTCTAGGTTGCTAGTTTGTACTTGTATAAATTATGATTAATTTGTTTGTATGAAAATAAATAAATAAATAAAAACTCGTAAAGATCTGTAAACCCTAAGACCCTAGATCGGAGATGGTTATGATTTTTGTATGTTACATTTAGTGGCATCAGAGCTACGATTTAATCGATTCTCGGACTAAGTATAGTGTGAATAAAATTTAGAAAGTACATGCCATATAAACTTGTGATAGTGTGATATTGATTGATCCGATCTAATTCTTTTTTTTGTAGATTTTAAAGATGATACCTGAATCTGATCGTGACGAAACTAATGAAGTTAATAGAAATATTTTGATTACTAATTCAGGCACAAGTCATAGTATATTGGATTCACAAATATTTGAAACAAGGAGGTAAGTCAAAGTTTATCAATTTTACAAATGTCTGATGGTAAAGTCAATTATCTTTTGAATTTAATGAGACAATGGTTTACAGAAATTGTGTAAGCCAATTAAGTATCTTCACAACCGCTAATCCTGAGTATAGGTAAATAAAGTGAGATCGAAGACATAATGATGGATTCATAGTTACAGTACCTGATATTATTTCTGGTATGTTTTATTCTTTTGATATTATTTATCGTGTATTCACTAATTGAGATTGAGCTAATTTATTCTTATATTGCATTGTATTAATAATGGATAAGGGCCTATTTACTAAATCAATGAGTCGATATTTAAGTCATAATCAGTTGGGATAGAGTTGGTATGTCAAAACTATCTACTGAAAAATTTGTGATTGTGATTTTTCTGACGATTTAATGTTACTATCATTTCATGAATTTGATATTAATCTAGAAATAGATTGACTAAAGTTATATGATACCGTAGTGAATTATAGACTGAAATGAATTGATTGAAATATCAGACTGATATACTGATTATGGTTGAGCCAAGTAAATCAGAGTTATTCAGTTGTCTTTGTACAGGAAATTACCTAAAATGATTGAAAAACATTTATATATATATATAATTGACAACTCAATAAAAAAATGTATTGGATTTGAGGTTAACTGTTTACCGTTCACCAATGGGTATTTTGATCTATTTCCTGAAAGATTTCTAAGATTTATGCCTAAATCTGATAATGGAAAGAATTCGAGGTATAGAAAAAAAATCTTATATCTCATACAGAGGACTTGTTCAATAAGTTAAAAGACGTAACAATGTTCCTGAAAGTTAATACAGATTCAATTATTCAATTCTAGTTAAAGATATGATATGCTGAAAAAAAAATTGAACTTGAGATAATCATTAAGAATTATGGTAATATTGTCTAGATTAACTAATGTCTCTGTTAATTTATGAATATGATGAATCAGATTGTTCAACCTTATCTAGATATTTAGATATAATCATAATTACCATTATTGAGGATATTCTGATAAACTCCAAATAGAATATGTGTATGCATAATATCTGACAAAAATGTATTATAGACTATGGGTGAGAAATAATTTACGTGAAAACTATCAACGGTGAGTTTTGGTTCAAAGAGGTGGATTTTCTTGGTTATGTAAATCTGGCATATGAATTTGTGTATGTCCGAGTAAAAAGATTTTCAATTTCTATATGGAAACTTCAAAAAAATATCCCTGGAAATTTCTGTATTGACCTATCTGAACATAAAGCCTTGTCTAAATTATTACTGCCTTTTATGATTCCTGAGTATAGAAAGCCAAGATAAATTTCATGTTATTCAAGATTATTATGAGATTGTTGTTCTTTATATTTGGATGAGCTAGTAATGATTTCTACTGTGAGGAAAACATTAGAATAAACAGGTACTGCTAGATAAAATTTCGAGGACGAAATTTCCTAAAGGGAGAGAGTTGTAATAGCCTGTTTTTCGATGGTGTCAAAAACAGTGGTTTCGGGACCACAAACTCGATGAGAAAGTTTTTATAATAAGTGTTTAAATTAAATAAGTAAATAATAATCTGATATGGAATTCTGAATTGAAGAATTTTAATTATTAATTAAAAGTTAGTATAAGTGGTTTGGTTCAAAAGTTAAGTGGTTTTAGAAAATGAGGTATCGGGACCTCGTTTATGAGATTTAGAACCGTAAATATTTTTATTAAATATTTACAGAGTTTTATTATGTGTGACTTGAAGTTTGGTTGAGTAATTTTGATGATTAATTGTTTAATTAAGGAAAAATGAGTAAATTGTAAAAAAGGTAAAAGTTAATTGCTATTGATTAAAAAATAGTAAAGGGACCAAAATGGTAATAAAATAATGGTCAAAAAGTCCAAGCGGTGGTGTCATGATTACCATCCACTAACTTTTGGTTTATTTATTCATTTAGTCCTAATTAGTTTAAGGTTAAATTGGAAGCAAGTTTGTTTAGTTGGAATTTAATATAATTGAAGAACCAATTGTGTAATTTAACCCTCCTTAAATGGACTAATAATAAAAAAGATGTGGAACGCTTTAGATTTTGGTAAATTGAAATTAAATCCTAATTAAATGAAGATTCACTAATTACTCTATTTTTTAGTATGATCAGGAATGGTGGCTTCGAGGCCACAAATTTGATGTGTAATATCTTAAATATTAATTATTTAATATTTACGAAGTCATTAGAATCGTATTAAATTTTGGTTAAGAAATTTAATCGTTTAAACAATTAATTAATTAAAAATGACTAGATCGTAAAGGTTGTAAAATATAGAAATCATTAATTAAACATGTTAATTTGTAAAGGAATGACCTAGAGAGGTCCTTAAAGGGTAATTATACCTTTAAGGAGTTTAGTGGACTGTCTTTGTAACAGCTCGATTTTCAGTGGTGTAGAAAATAGTGGTTTCGAGACCACAACTTCGACGAGTCGAGTCATAAATCTATTTATTTTAATATTTAGGATGTTATATGCATCGTATTAAATTTTGATTGAGAAATTCTAGCGTTTAGATAGTTAATTAAGTGAAAAGGATTAAATTGTAAAAGGAACGAAATTGATTTCTATTGACTAAATGTGTTAATTAGCTTAAGGAAGTTAAGTGGAAGGATTAGAAAGGCTATTAACCCTCACAATATAGTGATGGACGTTTCAAGCATGAGAAATAGCCAAATCTTGGTCATTTTAATAAGGGCAATTTGGTAATTTGATAATAAAAATTATAAAACTTAAAAGAAAAGTAAATTAGGCTAATTTCATTCATCTTCTTAATTAAGAAAACAAAAGAAACCCTAGGAGAAGAGTACAGATATTCGGCCATACTTGGTGCTTGATTTGGGAAGGTGATTTTTCGTCCGTTTCTAGTAATTTTTATGTTTTTGAGTTCTTATTAGCTTAATCTAGCTAACCCAGGGACTAATTTATGATTCTGTCAAAATTTAAATGTTTTACCATTAATGAATGAGCTTATTCTTGATAGTTTATGAAAGTTTTGGAAGCTTGGTTGTTAGATTGATTAGTTTTGCAAAGTGATTTTTGATTATTTTTGGGTTTGAGGATTAAATTACTAAAGTGGTAAAATACATGTCCTTGGTGTTAAATAAATTGTATGAATGAGTATAAATTGAATCTTAGAGCATTCGACTGGTATGGATTTAGTTTAAAATGGTTATTTTGCATGTTCTGATAGTAAGGACTAAATTGAATAGAAATGCAAAGGTTAGGGGTAATTTCATAATTTTCCTAAAAAGGATTTATAAGTGTAAGTTGATGTAAATTACATGATCTAATGGGAGAATTAATTTATTTGTTTATGATAGATCAAGATCGGGCCATAGATCGTGGGAAGGGGAAAATCATAGAATAGTTCTTGAAGTTCCACTTGAACTGCAATTTCGTCCAGTAAGTTCGCTTGGTGAACTTCCAATTTAAATTTCATATCCTTGTATTATAAACAATTGTTGTAAGTTGAATGATGATCAGAAGTGTGGAAGACGGGAACAAAGCAAAGGAAAGGCTAACGGCTTTGAACCGTAAATGAAAAAGGTTCGATGACTATGTGTCATTATGCGTATATGAATCCTTTACGGATAATGAGGTCTGATGTGTCATCATGACTATATGAATCCTTTGCAGATTATGAGGTCTGATGACTATGTGTCATCATGAGTATAAGATTCCTTTACGGATTAAGAAGTCCGATGACTATGTGTCATCATAAGTATTAAATGAAATGAATCCCATTACGGATTAATGGTCCAATGACTCTATGTCATCGTGAGTATCAAATACGCATAAAACCTATCTTCGAATGTATACAACTTACTCAATTCAGTTAATTAGATTTTACAAATCTTGAAGTTTGGTAAATCTATTTAACTTTATGAACTTACTAAGCTTTGAAATGCTTACCTGTGACATTGTTGTTGTTTTCTATATTTAATTTTGCTGATCAGAGATCGGATCATCTTGGAGCATCACACTATCCCAAAATTGTTCGGTAGTTCTTACATCACTTGGTTATATGACATGTACTAGGATGATGTTATCTTTTACTTTATGTAATTGGGATAGTGAAAACCTTGTTATGTTTGATGAAATGTTAAAGTAAAAATGCATGTTTGTACAAGTTAGATTATAGACTTAAAAGCACCATGTAATGACTTAGAAACTATGTACTTTGTGTTAGCTTGTTGCATATTGGAGTTGTGAATGATTTGAGTTGATAAATTTGTGTTTTGGTATAATTTTTGAGATTCTGCAAACTTGTTTCGGTAGAACTCATGCATGTATCGGTAGAAGTACGGGTTAGGAGAGAGGTTGCTCACTAACTTGGGTTGTATCGGTAGTTAAATCGTAAGTATCGATAGTTTTGTATTTGGAAGTATCGGTAGACTATGTACTTGTATCGGTAGAAGTTGCAGGGCTAGACTTCTTAGCTCTCTGGGGTTTTTAGTATCGGTAGAAGTAAGACATGTATCGGTAGAGGAGTCACTTGTATCGATATAACTGACACTTGTATCGGTAGATGTCTGCACTATTCATGAACTATTTATTGACTTGACACCTACTGATACTTGTCCAATAAGTACTGGTAGAAGTTTTCAAAAATCTTGGAAATGATATTTTCCCCTTTTTGAGTCATGATGTCATCCAATTGATGATTCATGTTGTGAATTCTGAATCACTCTATTAAAATATGATCAAACAGAATAGTAACGAAAGAGTTAAGGTAATTAAGTTTGGACGGACATCAGGCCTCTAACCGGCGATGGTTCTGGGTTTCAAATGTTATATTTAATGGTATCAGAGCTTTTGATTTAGCCTTTTCTTAGACTATATTGATTGTGTTTAATGATTTAGAAGTACGTGCCATATGAACATGTGATAGTGTGATAGAGATGAATCCAGTCTAACTATTATTTTTGCAGATAAATACAAGATGCCTGACTCAAAAAAAGATGAAAGTAATGAGGTAAATAGCAATCTTTCGACTAATGACTCTAAGGCTAGTCAGAGTGCATCAATACTACCAATGACAGAAAATGAAGCAAAGAATATGTTCTTCGATTTGATGGGGCAATGGTTCACGGAATTCATGAGAAAAAATCCGATGGCACCACCTCCTCCACCTCCTGTTTCACAGTCAGCTGCCCGACCAATAGCACCTTTAGTTAGGCCTCCACCCCCTCTAGTGGTAGAACCTAAGCGTTGTATCCCAACAGACAAGGTCAGAAAGTACGGGGTTGAGGACTTCCGGGGAAGCGTAGAAGACGATCCTTCCAGAGCTGAATACTAGTTGAAAAATAAGCTGAGAATTTTGAATAAGATGGCTTGTCCTCCAAAAAACTATGTGAGGTGTGCTGCGTCGCTATTGAAAGATGAGGCTTACAATTGGTAGGCTATGATCATGGCAATGATGCTTGAAAATGAAGTCACCTGGGATTTCTTTCAAATAGAATTCAAGAAGAAATATGTTAGCAAGAGATACCTGGATAGAAAGAAGAAGGAATTCCTAGAACTGAGACAGGGAAATAAAATAGTGGTAGAAAACGAACAAGAATTTGTACAGCTTAGCAAGTATGCGAGAGAGGTTGTACCGACGGATGAAGCCCTGTGTGTTCATTTTGAAGATGGGTTAAACAACGAGATCAAAATGATGGTGGGTGGTTCTGAAATCTGATCGTTGGTAGTTTTAACAGATAGAGCTCAAAAGATGGAAGAAATCTACAATAGTAAGAGATAGAGAGAAACAAGGTTTCAAGAATCTAGAAAGAAGAATATTGCCAGGACTTTCTCATTGCTGGCACCGAAGAGATTCAGAGAAGAGGTTAGTCGGGGGCCAGTTTCTTCAGGACATCTGAGTAGGAGTAAGTCAGGGCCACCGAAATCTGAATTTCAAAACAGACCCACAGACAGTGTAGCTAGCATTTGCAATACACTTACTCCGATATGCAGGTATTGTAAGAGGAGCCATGCAGGCGAGTGTCGCAAGATGAAAGGGACATGCTACTGATGTGGAAGTACAGAGTGTAAACCCCCCTACTACACCACAAAAGAATAGACTCCAAGGTAGAGTAACGGTAGAGGTGGAAATCGCGTGATAACAAGGATAATATAGCCAAATCTGAGGTTCGAGCACATGCACGGACTTATGCCATCTGAGCTCGATAGGAGGCTACCGCTCCCGATGTTGTCACTAGTATATTTTGTCTTTTTATAATATTGTGTATGCACTGATTGACCTGGGATCAACTCATTCATCAATTTGTACTGCATTAGCCACTGAAAAGAAATTATCAGTTGAGTCGACTAAGTTTGACATATAATTCACAAACCCATTGGGTCATAGTATCATTGTTAATCTGATATATCGTAAGTGTCCACTGAAAGTCTAGTACTGTAAATTCCTTACTGATTTGATGCTATTACCATTCACTAAGTTCGATGTAATTTTGGGAATGGACTGGTTAACCGAGCATGATGCATGGTTAATTGTAAACGAAGACGGATCGACTTGAAACGCCCGACAGGGAAGGTAATCACAATTAAGTCTGGGAGATTAAACAATGACACTAGGGTAATTTTAGCTTTATCTGCACAGAAGATGGTTCATAAAGGCTGCGAAGCATTTTTGGCTTATATACTTGATACTCGGGGTACAGGAACAAAGTTAGAACAGGTGTCGATTATTAAGGAATTTACAGATGTGTTTCCAGAGGAGTTACTAGATTTACTTTCGATCAAAGAAGTAGAATTTGGCATTGATTTAGTACCCGGTACTGCACCGATTTCAATTTCACCGTATAGAATGACAGCTACTAAATTAAAGAAGTTAAAGGCATAGCTGCAAGAGTTATTAGAATGAGGTTTTATCCGACCGAGCGTATCTCCTTAAGGTCCACCAGTATTGTTTGTGAAAAAGAAGGATGGTTCGATGAGAATGTGTATAGACTACAAACAGTTAAATAAGGTAATAATAAAGAATAAATATTTGTTGCCTCGTATTAATGAGTTGTTTGATCAGTTGAGAGGTGCGACAATTTTCTCTAAAATAGATGTCCGATCGAGTTATTACCAGATGCGAGTAAAGGACCATGATGTTCAGAAGATAGCATTTAGAACCCGATACGAACATTATGAGTTTTTAGTAATGTCGTTTGGGTTAACTAACGCTCTAGCAGCATTCATGGATTTGATGAACCGGGTCTTTAAAACTTTGCTGGATAGATTTGTAGTGGTATTCATTGATGATATATTGATCTATTCCAAGACGAAGACAGAGCATGTTCAACATCTGAGGGAAGTTTTGCAAATATTGCGAGAAAAGCAATTGTATACGAAGTTCAGCAAGTGCAAGTTCTGGCTACGGGAAGTAGGATTTCTTGGTCCTGTGGTATCATCGGAGGGGATTCGGGTTGATCCAAGTAAAGTTTCAGCTATCCTCGATTGGAAAGTACCCAAGAATATTTTCGAGGTACGTAGTTCCTGGGATTAACAGGTTATTATCGCCTGTTCGTGAAAAATTTTCGATCATAGCCTTGCCGATAACAAAATTGCTACAGAAGAATATCCAATTTGTATGGTTAGAAAAGTGTCAGCAGAGTTTTGATCAGTTAAAGAGATTGTTAACAGAAGCTCCGGTATTGACGCAACCTGAAACAGGTAAAGAGTTTGTCGTACATAGTGATGTGTCTCTAAATGGCTTGGGTTGTGTGTTGATGCAAGCTGGAAAGGTTATAGCTTATGCCTCTCAAAAATTAAAGTCGCATGAGCAGAATTATCCGACCCGCGACTTAAAGTTAGTTGCCATTGTATTTACTTTGAAGATTTGGCGACATTATTTATACAGTGAGCGGTTTCACATATTCACATATCATGAAAGCCTAAGGTATTTGATGACTCAGAAGGAATTGAATTTGAGGCAACGTCAGTGGTTGGAATTACTGAAAGACTATGATTTGGTAATTGAATACCATCCGGGAAAAGCTAATGTCGTTGCTAATGGTTTGAGCCAGAAATCATTGTTTGCACTGAGGGCAATGAATGCCCATTTGTCACTTGAGGGTGATGGTTCTGTTACCATTGAACTTCGAACGAGACCGTTATTTCTACAGCGAATTCGAGAGTTGTAAAAAAAAGATTCGAAGTTGGTGGCTAGAAAGGAACAGATGTAGAGCGATGGTACCGCTAGGTTCACAGTTGATATGGAAGAGATGTTGTATTTCAGAGGTAGGATATATGTTCCTAATGATTCTGATTTAAGACGGGATATTTTGACAGAAGCTCATGGCAGTACTTATTCTATTCACCCGGGAAGTGTGAAAATGTATAACAATCTAAAGAAGATGTATTGGTGGTCACGTATGAAACGAGAAATCTCTGAGTTTGTGACTAGATGTCTGGTGTGTCAGCAAGTAAAAGTTGAGCGTCGGGTACTGTCTGGATTGTTGCAACCTATTACCATTCCTAAGTGGAAATGTCAACGAGTCATAATGGATTTTGTTACAGGATTACCAGTGACACAGAAAAAGAAAGATTCAATCTAGGTTATAGTTGACAGATTGACTAAGTCAGCTCACTTCATTTCTATTCGAGTGGATTATCCATTAGAAAAGTTTACTGAGTTGTATATATCTGAGATCGTGTGACTACAAGGGGTACCGATATCTATCATCTCGGATAAGGATCCACGTTTTACTTCGAGATTTTGGGGTAAGTTACATGAGGCTTTGGGAACCCAGTTGAATTTCAACATGGCATATCATCCGCAGACAGATGGTCAGTCTGAGTGAGTAATACAGATCTTGGAAGACATGTTACGATGTTGTATTCTCGAGTTTGAGGGCAGTTGGGAGAGGTACATGCCATTAGTAGAGTTTGCTTACAATAACAGCTACCAAGCTAGTATGAAAATGGCACCGTTTGAGGCATTATATCGTATAAAATGCCGCACACCTTGGTATTGGTCTAAGTTGAGCGAGCCTAAGTTGGTTAGGATTGACTTGGTGCATGAGATAAAAGAAAAGTTCTGAGTAATCTGTGATTTTTTAAAAGCAGCATCTGATCGAAAAAAGTCCTATGAAAATATGAGGAAGGATATAGAATTTTTCGTGGAGATCGAGTTTTCTTGAGAGTTTCACCTTGGAAGAAGGTATTGCGGTTTGGTAAAAAGGGTAAATTGAGCCCGCGGTTTATTAGGTCGTACAAAATCCTCGAGAGAATTGGTCCTGTGACTTATAAACTAGCTTTGCCTCTAGAACTTGAGAAAATTCATAATGTATTTCACATTTTGATGTTGAGACGGTACAAATCGGATCCTTCATTACTCCTTGTGAACTTAAGATACAACCAGATCTATCATACTCAGAGGAACCAGTGAGAATATTAGGTCGTGAGGTAAAGGAACTGCAAAACAAAAGGGTGTCGTTGGTAAAAGTTCTATGGAATCGCCATGGTTTGGAAGATGCGACATGGGAGACAGAGGCTTTTATGAGATCACAATACCCCAATTTGTTTGCTGATAAGAAATTTCGGGACGAAATTTCCCTAAGGGGGGAGAGTTGTAACAGCCCGATTTTTAGTGGTCTCAAAAATAGTGGTTTTGGGACTACAACTTCAACGAGTCAGGTCGTAAATTTATTTATTTTAATATTTAGGATGTTATATGCATCGTATTAAATTTTGATTGAGAAATTCTAGCATTTAGATAGTTAATTAAGTGAAAAGGATTAAATCGTAAAAGGAACAAAATTGAGTTCTATTGAATAAATGTGTTAATTAGCTTAAGGAAGTTAAGTGGAAGGATTAAAAGGCTATTAATCCTCACAAGTTAGTGATGAACGATTCAAGCATGAGAAATGGCCAAATTTTGGTCATTTTAATAAGGGTAATTTGGTAATTTGATAATAAAAATTATTAAACTTAAAAGAAAAGTAAATTAGGCTAATTTTTATATTTTTGAGTTCGTATTAGCTTAATATAGCTTATTATTGATAGTTTATGAAAGTTTTGGAAGCTTGGTTGTTAGATTGATTAGTTTTACAATGTGAATTTTGATGATTTTAGGGTTTGAGGATTAAATTGCTAAACTGGTAAAATACGTGTCCTTGTGTGAAATAAATTGTATGAATGAGTAGAGATTGTATCTTAGAGTATTCGACTAGTATGGATAGAGTTTAGAATGGTTAATTTGCATGTTCTGATCGTAAGGACTAAATTGAATAGAAATGCAAAGGTTAGGGGTAATTCCATAATTTTCACAAAAAAAAAATTTATGTGTAAATTGATGTAAATTAGATGATTTAATGGGACAATTGATTTATTTGTTATGATAGATCAAGATCAGGCCATTGATTGTGGGAAGGGGAAAATCATAGAATAGTTCCTAAAGTTCCACTTGAACTACAATTTTGTCTGGTAAGTTCACATGGTTAAATTCCAATTTAAATTTCATATCCTTGTATTTAAACAATTTCTGTGAGTTAAACGATGATCAGAAGTGTGGAACACGAGAACAAAGGAAAGGAAAAGCTAACGGGCTTTGAGCCGTAAATGAAAAAGGTCCGATGACTATGTGTCATTATGAGTATATAAATCCTTTACGGATTATGAGGTCCGATGACTATGTGTCATCATGTGTCATCGTGAGTATATGAATCCTTTATGGATTATGAGGTCCAATGACTATGTGTCATCGTGAGTATATGAATCCTTTACGGATTATGAGGTCCGATGACTATGTGTCATCATGAGTATATGATTCCTTTACGGATTAAGAGGCTCGATGACCATGTGTCATCGTGAGTATTAAATGAAATGAATCCCATTACGGATTAAAGGTCCGATGACTCTGTGTCATCGTGAGTATCAAATATGCATAACACCTACCTCGGATGTATACAGCTTGCTCAATTCAGTTGAGTAGATTTTACAACTCTTGAAGCTTGGTAAATCTATTTAACTTTATGAACTTACTAAGCCGTGAAATGCTTACTTGTGAAATTGTTATTTTTTTGTAGATTCAATTTTGCTGATCGGAGATCGGATCATCTTGGAGCATCACACTATCCCAGAGTTGTTCTTTAGTTCTTACGTCACTTGGTTATATGGCATGTACTAGGATGATGTTATCTTTTACTTTATGTAATTAGGATTGTGAAAACCTTATTATGTTTGATGAAATGTTGAAGTAAAAATGCATGTTTGCACAAGTTAGATTATAGACTTAAAAGCACCATGTAATAACTTAGAAACTATGTACTTTGTGTTAGCTTGTTGCATATTGAAGTTGTGAATGATTTGAGTTGATAAATTTGTGTTTTGGTATAATTCTTGAGATTCTGCATACTTGTTTTGGTAGAACTCATGCATGTATCGGTAGAAGTACAAGGTAGGAGAGAGGTTTCTCACTGACTTGGGTTTATTGGTAGTTAAATCATAAGTATCGATAGTTTTGTATTTGGAAGTATCGATAGACTATGTACTTGTATCGGTAGAAGTTACAAGGTTAGACTTCTTAGCTTTTTGGAGTTTTTAGTATCGGTAGAAGTAAGACATGTATCGGTAGAGGAGTCACTTGTATCGGTAGATGTCTACACTATTCATGAACTGTTTACTAACCGGACAACTACCGATACTTATCCAATAAGTATCGGTAAAAGTCTCCAAAAATCTTGGAAATGACATTTTTACCTTTTCGAGTTAAGCTGTCATCCAATTGATGATTTATGTTGTGAATTCTGAATCACTCTATTAAAATATGATTAAACAGAATAGTAACAGAAGAGTTAAGACAATTAAGTTTGGACGGACATCGGGCCCCTAACTGGCGACGATTTCGAGTTTCAGGTGTTACAGTCTTAGCCTTTAAATTATTTGAAATTGAATGAACTAATTAAGTGTGAAAATGTAATTATGTTAAAAGGACTTTATATACGTAAAAGCATAACAAAAATTAAAAGAAATCATCTTCTTCCACCTATTTTAGAACCAAAACCCTAAACATCATGGGAGAGAGCTTCGGCCAACTTTAGCTCATGGGTTTGATCAAGGGAAAATCAAGGCGAGGGAAAATTACGGATTAGTCCCGGGAGTTCACTTTAACTGCAATTTCATCCTGTAGGTTCGTAACGTTAAATTTGCATTTCAATAGTACATTATTTGTATTCTTTATGATTGTTGCAAAACATGTTATGGTATGTGAAATTGAAAAATATGAAAAAGAAATGAATGAAAGAGATATCAAGCTTTAAGTCGGTGATTTGAAACCGACACGATGGCTAAGATACCGCATATGTTTCGAGTCCTCGACAGCTCGTGTGAGCAGCATCGTGAGTCGAGAAAATGAGAAATGAATCCAAGAATGGATTATAGGCCCTACGATGGCTGAGATTTATGCATAACTGCATATTCTCGATAGCTCGTGTGAACAGTATTATTAGGGAACAGTTAAATGCACTGATAGCGTATCGATGGTTGGGTTACTGCATATGCTACAAGTTCTCGACAGCTCGTGTGCGCAGCATCGTGAGTCGAGAAAATGAGTAATGAATCCAAGAATGGATTATATGCCCTACGATGGCTGAGATTTATGCATAAGTGCATATTCTCCACAGCTTGTGTGAGCAACATCGTTAAGGAATAGTTATATGCACAGATGTCGTATTGATGGCTGGGGTATCGCATATGTTACGAGGCCATGACAGCTTGTGTGAATAGCATCGTGTACTGGTAATAGAGATGATACGAACAAGAAATTAAAATTCTAGTTATGGCTTGTCGAAGCAAAGTCTTTTTTTGGTTCGAACGAGTCAAAGACTGCTCAACACATGATGTTTGGTAATTTATTAAACTCTACGAACTTACTAAGCTATGTAAGCTTACCTATGAAATTGTTGTTGTTTTGTAGATTCTATTTTACTGCTGGAAGATCAGATAACCTCAAGAATTCACACTATCTCGGGAGCTCGCTCGGTAGTATTTACATCATTTGGTTATATAGCATGTACTAGGATGTTGTTATCTTCAATAGTACTTGATTTGTATGAGCTATGAAATGACTTGTTGAATGTTGAACTTATGTTTTGTAAGTTTTGTTGATGTTCAAATAGGCACATATGCATAAGATATAATGTATTGTGAATCCATGAGTATTGATATGTTATGCTTCCTTCTCATGAGAAATTGTATATTTTGTGTTGTGAATTGATGGAAGATTTTGTATCATTCAGTTATAAAATTAGAAGATTTAGGCGCATATTTGAAATCTGCATACCTATTTTGCTAGTACTCTGTCATGTTTCGGTAAAAGTACAGGGTATTTGAGACTTTGGCTACTGACTTGCATTGTATCAGTAGCATTATAGAAGTATCGATAGTACTGGTCATAATAGTATCGGTAGTCTGAATACTTGTATCGGTAGAAGCTATAGGGTAAAACTTCTTAGTTCTCTGGAGTTTGTTGTATTGGTAGATGTGTAAATTTTATCGGTAGTAGTCAGACTTCTATCGGTAGAACCTTCACAACTACCGGTAGGAAATTGTAGCTATTTTTAATTTGTTTACTGACTTGACTTCTACCGATCTTGTCCAATAGGTACTAGTAGAAGTCCTTCAGAATTTGTAAAATGATAATTTTAGCCTTATTGATTAATTTTGTTATTAAAGCTTATAATATGTCGCGAGCACTTTTTTTTTGAAATATTGAAATAATGAGATGTGAGGATTTCTAGAGTAAATAATCGAAAAGACCTCAGAACCCTAACCGGTGACGGTGTCGGGTTTGGGTGTTACACATGGTGATAGTAAGATGAGTATTGATTCTTTCTTGGTTTGTTAGAAATGGAAGTTATTTGTTAAAGTCACAGAGTCATGTGACTCCTAATGAAAGATTTCTGAATGTGATCCTAAGTTCTTGTATGATTACACTTGCTCCGTGATTGGTTGAAATATTGTAAATGAATGTGTACGATTAAATGGAGCTAGTATTCTGGGTTGCTAGTTTGTAATTGTATAGATTATGTTTGATTTTTTTGTATGAAAAAAATAGATAAATAAAAACTCGTAAAGATCTGTAAACCCTGAAACCCTAGATTGGAGAAGGTTAGGGTTTTTGTATGTTACAACACCTTTGTGGCGATATTTGATAAAGAGCGCCTTCATGGCGAAATCTGAAGAATGACCTTCTGGCAACCTCCGAAAGAAGAGCATGCCTTCATGGCACAATCTGTAGAATTGCCTCATGCCAATGATCTGAAGATAATGCCAATCAGCCTGACTCTGAAGAAACAGCATAATTGCAATCAACAAGTTTGAAGTAATGAAAGGATAATGATGAATGTTTCATGCTAAGACGTGGACGTAAACCTCACCCAAAAGAATGAGATGAATGATCAGAAAGTATGCCACAAGTACATGACTATGAGTAAGACAAGCAAACCTGGCTAAGGTATGATCGCCTACAGAGTAAGAAGGAAGAATCAGTAAGAAGAGTGCAACCTCAAAACGAAAGAAAATTATTCTAGCTAGTACCCGCCCAAGAAGAAAAGGGAAGTGCAAAGCACTAAACTCAATTAGATACTACATTCAGATACTTGACTGCTATCTCACTAAGTTCTTGTGTACTTTTTATAGTTGTTTCTGGTTTCAAGATTTATTAGAAGAGTGTGCCGAGAGACGATGCCAAGGCTACACTAAGGGAGTGGCAGATTGTGTTGTTATGTATACAGAGAATGAGATGTGGAGAAGTTATAATCCACGCCGAGAAAAGCTATATAAGTCTAAGCCATATAGAAAGCCATATGGTGTAGTTAAAGTCTGTGCATAAGTTATCAAATAGTAATTCGTTGATGTATTTAGTAAAAGCAAGATGTAATAGATGAACTTCATAGTTTTATTATTTCAGAATGTAAACGTGAATATACACTATACACGAAGACATTCATAATAAGAACATGTGAGGTAATTCATAGTAAAACTTGAGAGATTTTATTAGTCATCGTTAGAATATTTACATAGGGAAAGTTCTGTAAGAGTCTAAGTACGTCAGTTCTTAGACGTAATACTCAACACTCGAATTCGGTCAATCGAGTCGAGTGGAGGGCATTACATAAAACCTTAGTAGTTACATAGGGAAAGTTTGATCCTACGCAAGCAATCAACAAATTCGAAGTAGGATTCACTAAGGCATATCAATAGCTTTATGATGATGAATTTAATGCTAGCATGTCAATCTTACATATAATATTTAAAATTCAAGTCTTTATAAAATGGAAATAGTTTTATATGGATGACCTAAACTTTTTACATGTATACAAACTTAAAAATTTACCATATGTCAAACAATTAATATTTTTATTATTTTAAAAACATATATTTTATATACTTCATTTGTTTATATAGTTTTAATTTTTTTTAATTACTATATGACTTGCATTCTACATATATCTTAAAATGCATATAAATCAATTAAAGCACGAGTAATTTTCACTGAGTTAAAATATAATACAGAAATTTGTTTTATAATGAAATACTCAAAAAATATTTCAAGGATCGTACCCACGTGGATTGTAACATTTCAAATCCGACTTAAATGTTATGGTTAAATTCTAAAAATTATATTCACTGATGGATTGGTATGAAAAACGTTCTTGTTTAATTCTTTCTTTGAATCATTTTGCTTCTTTAGATCAAGAACAACGCTTTTGTCTTTCTTATGTTATTTTGAGAAAAATTAATTATTTTTCAAAAATTGACTTGTTAATTTTTCTTTGAAGTTATTTTTGTATGGATTGAATACTTTAGAAAACTATGTCGTATATTTGAAGAAAATATGCAATGGAAACTTTTACTAAAATCATATTTCGATAGAAATCAATATTTCATATAATTCAACAAAACATTATTTATTTTAAATAAAATATGTTATATTTTGTTAAAATCGACTTAATATTATTGTAGTGAAAATTGTATTGAAATCACATTCTTTAGAAAAATCGGTTTTTCATGCATTTTAGATAAATCATAAATAAGCAATATAAAATTCATAAGTCATACAAGAATAATGTAAAAATCTCAAAAGTAATGTCCATGTCACAGTCCATAAAAAATAACACAGTCCCAAATTTCCATATAATAGAGATTAAATAAAACCATCCGAGTACTCCTCCAACAATCGTGTCTAAGTCCTATCTTCGAGGATTATCTAAAAAGTCAGAAAAACTAAAGAGTGAACTATTTGAGCCTAGTGTGAGTCTTAACTTAAATACATCAATAATTAAAGCACACATTTAAGAAAATAATAGAAAATAAATAATCAATCCAATCTCACAAATATCACTATGCATGATGATGTCGATGCAAGGTTTTTCAAAAAGTAGAGCAAAATTTTTAGAAAACGTTCCTACCCAACTCCGTTACACAAATAAAGAATTCCCCAGAACTCGTCCATCCAATAACACACCAAAATTGCGGACAAGCCACCAGATAGTGCAAACAAGCCGCCAGGTATAGATATTTGTGGACAAGTAATAGCATTAGAAAATGCCATGAAATTTTCCCTATTTAGACTATAATTTGTTCCCTTTTTATTATGTTTAACATGCATTTTTAGCATTTTATATTTACTAATTGCATTTTCTAAGTCAGTGATGTTTGGTTTAATTTTCTTCTATTTTATCCCACTTATGCTACTAATGTCGCTACATTTAGTGTCAGTTCTGCATCTTGAGATGTCAATTGTAGGGATCTATCTTACAAGATCAAAGCAGGAAAATGCTCAAAGTTGTCGCTACAAGTTTGATCCACAATTGCGCCCAAATTTGTCACCACATAAGTACTTCCAAATTACATTAGGAATTTTTCTGTATGAACATATTCAGAAGTACCAGCGCATGAAGATGTCAAAGTTGTCACAGCAAATTAAAGTATAAATTTGCGTCCAGAAATGTCGCAACAACCTGCAACTGCTTTCTGCATACACCAGATCTACATGAGTGTACAGCTGGATTAACTAACTTGTACAGCTGCAAGGAAGTTAGATCTGAGAAAAGAAGTACACCTATATTGGGCAGTAAAGACAAATACTGAAGAGAGAGAAAAGAGAAGGGGGATCTTGAAGCTTGTGACAAATTAATTCCATTCTGATTTTTCTTAAGCTTGCTTTCATGGCAGCTTGAAATTCCTGAAGGGTGAACTGATGCGATGAGAAGGCAACATCTACTCTTGACGAGGAGTGTTCTAAGTGCGACGCAAGAGGAGCATTTACGGAATAGTTCTAGTAGGCTAGGAATAGAATGCTTCAACTTATTCTTTAATTCCTCTTAAACGCTGATAACTTTTGATGAACTTAATTGTGTATGGAAATACCTGTTAGTTTTAGATCTACTTTGATTTCTGCTCAGTTTTTCTTATCTGTTTATATTTGGATTTAATTGCTTGATCATGGAAGTGTTATTGCAGTTGCTGACACTGAAAAATGCATTGATAAGTTAAATTAACAAGCAAGACAACGAAAGTTGCTTGAGGCACGAAATAATTCTAACCACTTGTTCTCGAATATAAAGCATTGTCAGCACTAGAAGGTGTGGTTAATGTAAGTGTTTGGGTCTTTGATAAGCAGAGAAGTCAAAAGGAGTGAGATCTCATTAAGTTTAATTACGTCGACAATTTATCAATGAATTACCTTGTAGTCACATTTAGTGGTTGCCAACTTATCAAGTCAAGGATCCCCCCATTCCTTTATCATTGTTTTACATTTTTTATTTTCTTAAATTGCATTGAGAAAATACCTTCATTACATTTTCTTATTCAATTGCTCTAACATATTATATCACAGCATTACAATATTTGCTCTGACTATTTTAATTCTTTTATTTGCAATCTTTGATTTAATTGCGCTGACATTATTCCCGACAGTTCTTCTCATTCTAACCTCTTTTACATCGACAAATTTAATCATAGACAGCCATCTCTGTGGGATCAATATCTGGTAGCTTTACACCTTTCAACTATACTTGCATCGACAAGTGTTCGCTTGCACAATTGCTGTGACGTTCATAGCGCGATCAAGTTTTGGCGCCGTTGTCGGGGATGGCGTTTGTTTGATGTTTATTTTTGTAGTTGCAATTATTCTTTATTTTCTGACCTTTATTTGTTACTAATCAACTTTATTTTTGGTTAATTCTATTCAATTCTATTTTAGGTATTGCATGACCACTAGGAGAAATCCTGACAAAATTGTTGGCTTAGATACGGAAATTGAAAGAACCATTCGAAGGAGAAAACAAGAACAAAGAAATATGGCTTTACCTGGAAATGGTGCCATACCACAATTGCCACCAAAAAATCTTGTTCCTCCAATACATCCACAAAATGTAAATAATCCACCGCTACCACAAGAAGAACAAATACAGAATAGAACAATCCGAGACTTTATTGTTCCTGTGCTAGATAACTTGCAACCAGGGGTTGTTAGACCAGCTATCCAAGCTGGGAATTTCAAGTTAAAATCGATTATGTTTTAGATGTTAAATTCGAATGGGTAATATGTTGGTTTACCTCATGAGGATGCGAGAGAGCATCTTAAATCCTCTCTGCTAATTTGTGCTTCTTTTAGTCAGCATGGTGTTCCTAATGATGGCTTGAAGATGTAATTGTTTCCTTACTCATTACAAGGAAGAGCTCGTACCTAGTTTCTTGGATTACCTGCTGGATCTATTAAATCGTGGAATGCACTTGCAACTCAATTTTTTTTGCGGTTTAATCCACTCACGATGAATGCTCAATTACGGAATGATATTACTGCTTACCATCAGCTAGATGATGAGAACCTGCACACTACATGGGAGCGTTACAAAACTTTGCTTTGACGTTATCCCATGCATGGAATTTAACAAGAAACTCAGATTGAAATCTTTTACAATGGATTAAATGTACAGACAATAAATCCTGTCAATGCATCTACAAATGGTCCTTTGTTGGATTGCAACTACGATGAAGTCGTGCCGATTTTGGAGAGAATTGCACAAAATGATTATCAATACCCGATTTCTCGAGTTGCTCAAATAAAAACGAATCCTAAAGTTATTGAGTTAGACGCCATATTAGCTTTAAGTGCACAGGTATCTTCATTGGCTAACATGTTCAAAAACATGAAAGGGACGAGTGACGTTGCCCCTATTCAAGTAGCCCAAAGATGAATGTTCGGCATTTTGTTGTGAAATTTGCAACAATCATAGCTAAGAAGATTGCCCACAGCTTGTAGAAAATATGTTCTATGTTAATAACATCAAAGGAAACTCGTATGGTAACTCTTACAACAGTTCAACTAGGACTCAACAACCTTGAGGGAATCAAAATGTGTCCACATTCTAATATGGAAATCGTTCAAGTCAAGGAAATTTTGACAAGCGAGTTACAATCAGCAGTAGTAGAATTACAACCATAATCCTTAAGTTCAGGCACATCATGATCAGATATAGTCACATACTCAGATGCAGTCACATGCTCGTATGCAGCCACAGCAGACTGCAATGCCAAATATAAACATGCAAGGATAGCATCAACAATAGCAACAACAGTATTCTCAACCAAGCTCGGATCCATTAGCTGCCCTTGAAGCTTTGATGCGTGACCATATTACAAGAACTGAAGCTATTGTGCAAGGAAATTCTTCTTCAATCCGAGAGTTGAAAGCCCAATTAGGACAGTTGGCTTCTAATATGAGCACGAGACCACCAAGTGCTTTACCCAGTGATACTGAAAATCCAAATCCAAAAGGGAAGGAGCATTGCAAGGCTATTACTCTTCGGAGTCGAAAGTAAATTGTTGAACAAAGTAGCAACTCTAATACAGCACCTGTCGACGCAAATGAAACTAAGCAGCAAGGAAAAGTTATATCTGAAGAAGAAGCAGAAGATATAAATGAGGAGGAGCAACCAGTAATTATACCCATGCTAACCATTCAACCTTCAAAAATGTCGACGCAACTACTAATGTTAATGCAGTCGATTGAATCACAATAGCCTAATGTCTCCTTAACTTTTTCGTTTCCACAACGACTCAAGGAAAAAGAACATGATAGAGAATATCAAAGTTTTTGGCCACCTTGAAACAACTACATGTGAATATACCTCTCGTTGATACTGATTAGCCTGTAAACGTCACAGCAAATATGTGCAAGCATGCACTGTCGATGCAAGTATAGTAGACAGAAGTGAATCTGTCGGATATTGATCCCACGAGGATAGGTGTCTGTTGTCTAAAATTGTCGGTGCAAAAGAAGTTAAGATAAGAAAAATTATCAAGAATAATGTCAATGCAATTAAGTTAAAATCTTCACAAATAAAGAGTTAAAACTGTCAACGCAATTTTTTGTACAATTGCAATACAAATGTCAGAATGATTTACTAGAAAATGAAATGAATGTTGAAGATATTTTGTTAATGCAATTAAGAAAATTAATGAAGTAAAACAATGATAAAGAGATGGGGGGATCCCTGACTTGATAAGTTGGCAAACACTAAATGTGACTACAAGGTAATTGATAGATAAATTATCGTCGCAATTAAGCGTAATGAGATCTCACTACTTTCGACTTCCCTGTTTATCAAAGACTCAAACACTCATATTAACCACACCTTCCAGTGTTGGCAATGCTTTGCATTCGAGATCAAGTGACTAGAATTCCTTCGTGCCTCAAGCAACTTCCGTTGTCTTGCTTGTTAATTTAACTTGTCACCGCACCTTCCACTGACTATGACTGCAATCGCACTTCCATGGTCAAAACGATTAAATCCAAAGATAAACAGTTAAGAAGATTTGAGTAGAAATCAAAATAGATCTACCATTAAGAGGTACTTCCATACACAATTAAAGTCATCAAAATTTATCAATGTTTAAAAGGAATTAAATAATAAGTTGAAGCATTCTATTCCTAGCCTACTAGAAATATTCCATAAATGCTCCTCTTGTGTCGTACTTAGAACACTCATCATCAAGAGTAGATGTTGCCTTCTCATCAACGTCAAGTTCCTCCGAATGTTCTCAAGCCTCTATAGCCGAAAAGCTCAAAAGCTAGGTTGAAGAAGATCAATTGTACAAATGGGAGACTAAAAGAAGAAGAGACCCCTTTCACTTTCCTTATGACTATTTATATTTAGCCCAAATTGTACAGGTGTCTATTATGCAAAATTGAGCTGTACAAGTTGGTTATACCAGATTGGATAGCTCATACATTTATGTTCTTATCAGACAGCTATCAGATACGGCAACAATTCTGGGCACAATTCTAGACACGTTCATTCAGTGATAATTCTATATATGTTCATGCAGCGACAATTCTGTATATGTTCATGCCGCGACATTCCTCAGTAAAATTGAAGAATACTTATGCAGTGATAGTTCTAGATGCAATTTGAAGAATATTTACGCAGTGACAATCTTGGGTGCATTTTGAAAATATTCCTACGACGACAGTTTTAGGTGCAATCTGAAAGTGCTCATGCGGTGACAGTTTTAGGCGCAAATTTGGATGTTATTTTGCAACAACAACTCTGCACACCTTCATGCATTGATCCTTCTAGACAGGTTCTTGCAGTGACATCTCAAGATGCAATACTGAACACTAAATGTGGCGACAATAGTAGAAAAAGTAAGATAAAATGAAAGAAAGTTAAACCAAACATCACTAACTTAGAAAATGCAATTACTAAATATAAAATGCTAAAAATGCATGCTAAACATGATATAATGGGAACAAATTATACAATAAATAGGGAGAAAACATATGTTCTTTTTAGTACCATTAGATGCTCTTGTGCAGATTCCTAGCTGTGGGAAATTTATGAAGGAACTCTTGTCAAAGAAAAAGAAGTTGACCGACATCGAGACAATTACGCTCACAGAAGGTTG
This sequence comes from Gossypioides kirkii, assembly GCA_005610355.1. Lineage (NCBI taxonomy): Eukaryota > Viridiplantae > Streptophyta > Magnoliopsida > Malvales > Malvaceae > Gossypioides > Gossypioides kirkii. The sequence goes on from CP032245.1 coordinate 27,341,026, forward strand.
TAGCACTATACTGACAAATAAATTGCCACCTAAGATGAAAGATCTTGACATTTTTACAATTTCATGCTCCATTGGAAATCATTATTTAGGAAAAGCTCTTTGCGACCTAGTAGCAAGCATTAACCTTATGCCCTTGTCAACATTCAAAAAATTGGGAATTGATCATATGAAGCCCACTGTGGTGACATTACAACTAATAGATAGATCTTTAGTGCAACCTGAAGGACAGATTAAAGATGTTCTCGTACAAGTAGATAAGTTTGTGTTCCCAGCAGATTTCATCATACTGGATTGTGAAGCTGATAAGGAAGTACCCATAATTTTGAGACGCCCATTTCTTGCTACGGGTCGCACACTTATAGATGTTTTTAAAGGCGAGTTAATCATGCGACATAATGATGAACACGTTACCTTTAGTGTCTTCGAAGCAACTCCCTACAAGAGTAAAGAGCAATGTCACCACATTGATATCCTGGACGAATTAGTTGAGGAAGAATTTAATGAGCATAGTTCAGTAGTGCAAGAAGAATTTGCAGTGACATTCGAAGATAATTTCCTACCTGATTGTGACCATAATTTTTAGGCAAATATTTGTGAGCTTAGACATGGTTAGCAGATGGAATCCTTGGATTTGACTAATAGGACGATCCCTGTTTTCAAGCCATCGGTTGAAGAAGCTCCAACTTTAGAGTTGAAACCATTGCCAACGCATTTAAAATATGTTTTTCTTGGTGACAATGATACCTTGTCAGTAATTGTCTCCGTAAATCTCAACACAAGCCAAGAGGAGAAATTAATCAAAATATTAAAGCAACACAAGCGTGCTATCACCTGGAGCATTACGGATATCAAAGGCATTTGTCCCTCTTTCTGCATGTACAAGATCAGGTTGAAAGATGAGGGAAAGCAGTCCATTGAACAACAACGTAAATTAAATTAGAAAATGAAGGAAGTTGTGAAAAAAGTTTTGAGTTTTGTTTTATATGATAAACGTTTGATAGATGATAAATCAATGTAAGATGGAATTATTTAACATTAAATTAATTTTTTGATAACTCTGAGAAGTGTGGTAATGAGAAGGTGCATGTCTAAGATTGGCTTTGGCTAGGAAAGGCTTGATTTTTAAGCAGTCAAATTTGACTCACCTCCCTTTCATGGGACCTTACCTGGGGTATGTTTCACATTCACTTTTTCAGTTTTTCCCTTAGAAGAAAAATTTGCACGTGAAATAAAACGTTTTAAATGAGGTAAGCATGATGTGAGACGGTGGTGTGACATCCTAGTATTCGGGTTCAGGAACCAGGTCGGGTATAGGGTGTTACATTTGGTGGTATCAGAGCCAGGTTCAATAACACTTGGACCTAAGATATTTTTGTGTGTAATGGGGTTTCAAACCCAAATGAGTAAATTATGTTGATTTGTTGCTGAAATTGTTGATGTTTGTTATTACTATGCATGTAGGGTAGAAACGGGAACACATTGCTTTAATCCTAAAGTTATTTTGTAGGAATAAGACTTGAATCATTTTCCTCCACCACTCACACCTTTTATTTGTTTATGTATGTTAGATCAGTAGGCTCTCTAACACCCAAAACCCAAAAACCATCGTCGATTAGGGTCTCGATTAGGGTCTCGATATCCTTCTATTCATCTATCGTTGTTCATCTTTTAATATCATGTCATTCAATCTTACTTTATTAAAGAAATGCACCCATCATGTCATAAATTATTAATTAATTATAACCACAACTCAATAAGGGTAAAAATGTCATTTTTATGATTTTTGGAGACTTCTACTGGTACTTGTTGGGCTAGTATCGGTAGTTGTCAAGTCAGTAAATAGTTCTGGAATAGACAGACTTCTACCAATACTTGAGGCAGTATTACTGATACAAGTGAGAGTTCTACTGAAACATGTCATACTTCTACCGATACTAAAAACTCTAGAGAGCTAAGAAGTCTTACCCTGTAACTTCTACCGATACAAGTACACAAACTACCAATACTTTTATGAGCAGAACTACGGATACCCAATATGCAACTACCGATACAACTCAAGCCAAAGAACAACCTCTCTCCCACCCTGTACTTTTATCGATACATGCATGAGTTCTACCGAAACAAGTATGCAGAATCTCAAGAATCATGTCAAAACACAAGTTTATCAATACTTACCATTCATAACTCCAAGATGCATTAGACCAGTACATATTTCATAGTTTCCAAGTCATTACATTGTACTTCTAAGTCTATATTTCATCTTAAACAAGCATACATTACTAAGTTATATACTTCATTAAAGACATAACAAGATCATCACAATCTCGAACGAGTAAAACAAAATATAACATCATCCTAGTACATGCCATATAACTAAGTGATGAAGGACTTATAAACAGGCTCTGCAATAGTGTGACTTCGTAGAGATGATCCGATCTTCAAGCAGCAAAGTAATCTACAAAACAACAATAACATCTTTGGTAAGCTTCATAGCTTAGTAAGTTCAAAGAGTTTAAGGAGTTACCAATCAAATGCATAAAGTAGTTATAGCTCAATTGAGCTAGGATGAATTATTGCTTCTCTCACCAGTTGTCGAGGACTCATAACATATGTGGAACCCCAGCAATCGGTACGATGTGTGTCTGTAAACTGTCCCTTAGCGATACTGCTCACACAAGTTGTCGAGAATATGCATTTAAGCATAAATCCCAACCATTGTAGGGCCTATAATCCATTTAGGATTAATATCTCTTTTTCTACTCACGATGCTACTCACATGAGCTGTCAAGGACTCACAACATATGTGGTACTCCAACCATCGCATCGGTTTCATTTCAACGGCTTAAAGCTTACTATCTCATTCGTTTCATTTCTTCAAATCTCTTTAAATCCAACTGCTTTCATTTGTTAAACAATGATAAGATACCTACAAGAAATATTTAGGTACAAAGTTTACATTACAAACTTATCGGACTGAATTGCAATTGTGGATAAACACTAGGGACTAATCTGTTAATTTCCCTTTTTCATGATTCGTGGCTCGATCGTAATGTAAATCAACAAATCATACAAGTTTTCATATTAAATCACATAATCAAGTCATACAATTCAATTTGATCCTTTTTGGAAAATTAGAATTTTATCCCTAATATTTTCCATTTATTCAATCTAGTCCTTTCAACACAAAACATACAAAATACCCTTTCCCTTTCAAACCAAAACCAATCGAATATATAATGGGTATATTCTCACACCTTATAAACATTTATTTCATACGAAATACATGTAATTTCATCATTTTAACATTTTAGTACTTAAACCCTAATTTCATTCAATCTCTTTACAAGAAGATTCAACCCAAATATCCAACATACAAATCCACCAAAAGCTTTCAAGAAAAATCATTTTCAACAATGGCAAATTTCATAACATTTGACAGATTCACAAATTGGTCCTTGGATTAGCTAGATTAAGTTGATACGGACTCAAAAATATAAAAATTGCTAAAAATGGCTATCATTTGCTTACCCAAATCAAAGCTCAAACTTGAAAATGGGAAACATTAATTTCTTCTCCTCTTTGTCGAATGTATGAAGAAGATGAAGTTAAAATTCTCATTTTCTCTTTTTAATTTCATTATATACCTAATGGAATTTTTGTAGATAATTGAACTTTCTTAATTAACTTAATTAATCATTTGTTTAATTTTAATTAATTCCACTTATCTTTAATATTTCACATTATAATGCACCCACTAAAATACTTTAGGTCTATTCATTCATTTGATCCCTCTAGCTTATTAACATTACTTTTGTACCTTTACGATTTAGTCCCTTCAACTAAATTCACTATCTTAACATTAAAATTTCCTATTCGAATTTTTAATGCGACGTTTATGACATAGTAAATTAAAGTAAATACATTTTTTACTCGACTTGTCGGAGTTGTGATCCCAAAATCACTGTTTCCGACACCACTAAAAATTGGGCTCTTACAGGTTCGATATGCCTCATAGATGTGTTAATGTAAGTGCGAACGTATTTGTATGTTTTGATTGATTTAGCTAGTAAGTGAAAAATCTCGGTAGAGACTGTTGAATTAGGAAAAAATGATTATGAGTTCTTTAGACGAGAGTGTCGTAATGAATAGAGGAAATTGTTAGAGAAGTTACACTAGAAGTCTTTGGTAGTGAATAAAATCATTAAGAAATGTAATAGCAAGTTAGAGAGAATAGGAATTAGAGTGCGCAGCGAAAGTGTGATGGTTACTTTAAAGGTAGAAGTAACATATTTTGTAATAAAGTAAGTGACGTGTTGGTAGGGAATTTCGAGATCAAAATTCTTTTTAGAGGGAGAGAATTGTCACACCCCAAAATTGGGCCTAGAAGCTTCACGGGTAAAATAGGAATTTTAGCCCAAATGTGTTCGAAATTTTATAAGTTTAATAATCGATAATATTTTCGACAATGGCTATTAGAAAATTAAATCAATTTTTGAAAATGAGTTTTAAATAACTTTAATTTTGAAAATAGGACTGATTTGTAAAGTGTCAAAATTAAGAGTATTTATGAAGCAATTTGACCAAATGTGCAAAATCAACTTAAAAACCCCATCCTCGATAGAATTTCACGTCAAAAATACTTCCCTATATTTTGTGTCATCCTTTGCTCTCCCAATATTTTCCAATATCTTTTAAACACCAACTCCTAATTTCCTTCAAATTTTAGTAACCCTAAAACTTTAGATACTTATAAAAACCAAGAGAAACACCCAAAAACCTTCGTCACATCAACTTCATCATCTTCTCTAAACGTGGGTTTTTTCTAGATTTGTGTTAAAACTTGTTTTTCTTCAAGAAAAGGAAACCAATCATTTCCCTATGAGTTTTAAACAATATCTAGTCCTTTAAACTAAGTTTTTAGTCATTACAACGCAAGTTTTGAATAAAAGCTGAAAATGGGGTCTTTAATGGTGAAATTCAGGTTTTTGTATAAAAGCTTGTTATTAAAGTGCTTTTCAACTTGTTTTAATATGATTAAAAGGTTTCTAAAGTTACTTTGAAGTTTCGTTAAGTATTTCTCGAGTTTTAATGAATTTTCGTCATTATAGCCATTGTATATCGAAAATATTCGATATTTTAAAACGTATAGTTTTGTATGGGTTAAAGGTTGGGAATCAGTCGTGGGTAAATATGTAGATGAAGGAAATTTGTTTCATGCGAAAAGATGAAGTGTAGACCGAGATATTAGAATTTAAAGTTTATTAGGTTTAAGGTTTTGGTTTAAGAGAACATAGCTTAGGCTATTGTTTGTGATTGTATAAGATGTGTGTATAACTGATTTTTTCTTGTATATTTGTGTGATATGTGTGTTTGAAGCATCAAAATCAGTAGGACCTTCAACAAATAAAGATAAAGGCAAAGGAAAGCTTGTTTAAGATTTTGGGCTTTTAAGAAAGCGTATATTTAGTGAGTGGTTTGGAATCGCTATTCGTAAACGATTCATTGTGTATTTGGGAATTTAGAGATAGTTTAAATCCCTACTCTAAATTTTGAATGCAAGTGTTCTTATATATATGCTTAAATATTAATATGATTTGTGCTCAAATATTAATGTGATTTATGCTTAAATATTAATGTGATTTGTGCTTAAATATTAATATGATTTATGATTAAATATTAATTTGATTTGTGCTTAAGTATTAATTTGATTTATGCTTAAATATTAATATGATTTGTGCTTAAATATTAATGTGATTTGTGCTTAAATATTAATATGATTGTGCTCAAATATTAATGTGATTTGTGCTTAAATATTAATATGATTTGTGCTCAAATATTAATATGATTTATGCTTAAATATTAACATGATTTATGATTAAATATTAATGTTATTTATGCTTAAATATTAATATGATTTATGGTTAAATGTGATTTGTTCTTAAAGAATTAAGATGTGATATTGTGAACAAACATGAGATGTTGTGACATATGCTATAAGCTTATGACAACTATTATGAAAGTGAATCTGTGGGTATGTTCTTCATACCATGTGACAAAAATATGTGGGTATGTTCTTCATGCCATGTGACAGAGAATATGTGGGTATGTTCTTAATGCCATGTAACTGATTTTTTTGTGATAATAAAGTGAATATGCAATGAATATGTGATAAAAATATGTAGTAGTAATAATAATAATGTGGATATTTTGGCTTTTTGATCTTATGAGACCTTTGGATATAGTTGGCATGCCATAGGATTGTGAGTACTCACGTTTGTGTTATATATGGGGCGTTAAGGCCCAGGGACATGTTGGAGAGATAAGGGAATGTGATCTATACTCCATTCAACAGGATATGTTTGGTGTGTTGGAGAGAGTTAGCTATATGCTTCACTTATTGGATATGTTTCGACTTTTTGAGTCCAATGTTGGTGTGTTGGAGATCCGCGTATCCAATGGGTGATGATAGAGCTCACTATATGTTTCATAGTCTCAACAGCCAAATTATAATAAATTGTGTTTGATTGTGATTATATATATATATGACTAGATATGCTTGTATGTGAATAAAATATGTTGAAAACTATTTGTAAATAAATACAAAAAGATGCTATGAATATGTTGTTTGATTGTTAGGCTAATGCATGATGATTTTTTATGTAGTGGTTATTCTAGGCACTTACTGAACTTCTTAAGCTCACCCACTCCCTTCTTAACCATTACAGATACTTAGTGTCGGTGTGAGCGGTGTGGTCTCAAGGGTGATCCAAGCCAAGTCAATCTTTTTACATTTATTAGTAGGTTTATAAGTTATTTATGTTTTGGGAACCTAAGGCAATGTGTTAGGCAATATGATGGATTCATACTGGTTTTTGTTTTGTTCCTTTAGCTATTTGCATGCCATTATAGACTTGAAAATATGATATTTGAGACATTTTGAGGTTTGTTTTATATGATAAATGTTTGATAGTTGATAAATTGATGTAAGATGGAATTATTTTAACATTAAATTGGTTTTTCGATATATGAGAAGTGTGGTAATAAGAAGGTGCGTGTCCAAGATTGACTTTGTCTAGGAAAGACTTGGTTTTTAAGCGGTCAAATTTGACTCACCTCCCTTTCCTAGGACCGTACCTAGTGCATGGTTCACATTCACTTCTTCGATTTTTCCCTTAAAAGAAAATTTTGCATGTGAAATAAAATGTTTAAAATGAGGTAAGCATGATGTAAGACGGTGGTCTAGCATCCTAGTATTCGGGCTCAACAACGGGGCTAGTTATAGGGTGTTACATATTGCCTTGGGAAACAAAGGAATTCTAGAAAGAACCATATCATCAAGAGTGTGACTAAGTAACTTTTTTAGAATGAAATTTAGAGGATGAAATTTTCTAAATGAAGGAGGAGAGTTGTAACACCCCCCCCCAAAAAAATCTATTAAACATATGGAATTGTGTTGGGATCAAATACAATAAAATTTCGAGAAAATTGGAAAAGGAGTCCAATAAAAAAATTATGAAAGGAAAATTATTGGAGATGGAAATCAATGAAAACTATCGGGGATGTGAAAATGTGGCAAAAAGGACCAAATTGCAAATTCTAAAAAGTTTGAGGATTAAAATGCAAAATTGAACAAAAAGAGATACATGAATCATCATTGATTATTTGGTAGAAGCATAATTTGGAATATGTATTGGTGTGAGGAAACCACTTTTGGACCAAACTAGAAAGAAATGAAAGTGTTTATATATGTTTTAGAGTGTTTTTAATCGAATTTTAACTCTAGGGGGTCAAACTATAGGTACATAACTCAGTTGGTTCGGAACAACTGAAACTGTGAGCGAAATGCTACAATATTGGGTAAATGTCTTAGTACTTCTCCAAAGGTACCTATACATCTCCCAAGAGGTACCTGTACGTCTCCAGAGGTACATGTACCTTTGTTTCACTCTTGGAAAACTACATTGTTTTGGCTTGTTTCAACTTTCAAGGGCTCATTTAAGTCTCGGACACCTCTAACCACTTCTAAATGATTTTAAGATGTTTTTAAAGCCTCAAAATTTTTCTAAACTTGATTTTATGATTTTATAAATTTATTTTCAAGATTTTCGTTTCGTTTGTGCTTCAATAACATCTCTCATTCGTACCGTACACCAGGATGAGTAAGGGGTGTTACATTTTTTTATGAAAGATGAAGAAACTGACATGTAAATAGGATATTAGGGATAAGAAAAGTAATTTTCTTTACTTCCTACGAAAGCTACATAGTTTTACTCTTTTTTTAAAACACATATAATAATATTACGTGGAAATTAATTTCTCCAAAAATTTAAAACAAATGTGTTAGCTTGATGGATTAAACCGAAATTGCCAAGAGGGGGTGAATTGGTCTTTTAAAATGTAGGATGAAAAGAGAGAAAATAAAAGCAATCTGACACAATGATTTTAGAGTGGTTCAGCCCCAAATGCCTAATCCACTACCTTAGCTTTCCATCACTAAGGATCAAATCCACTAGATTTGTAGAACCGTTGAGGACAAGGTTAACCTTACAATCACTTAAGATTTCTACCCAAATCTTAAGTCACAAATTCTCTCAAAAGAGATACAAATAAGTAAAAAAGAAACAATCCTAACAAGTACAAATTGTTTGCAAATGAAGCTCAAAATACAACGAAATACACTAGAGAAAAGAAATGGAAATAAGTCTCACAAGTATACGAAAGAAATATATGAAAAATTTAACTCTTGGGTTGTTTGATTGAAGATGTTTGATTGTAAGTACTTTGTTAGTTGTTGTAGGTCCTTGGAAGATGGTATCTATATCCCAAATTGATTTCTACCCATTGTGGTTATTGGTGTAATAAATATAGTTGTTGGGGATGAAAAACCAGAGCATTTTTGTCACCTGCAACTTCGAGTATCGATACCGTACAAAAGGGTATCGATATTTCTTGTCATAAATGCTAAATCAGTGATCGTTGATATATTTAAAACCGATACCAAAATAAATTATTGATACCTTTTCAAAAAGGTATCGATACCTCTTAGGGTTTGTGAAAAAAAGAATGCTCATTTGGTACATTTTTTTGAACAAAGGTATCGATGTCTTTCAGAAATTATTGATACCTATAAAATGGTATTGATATTTTTTAGGGGTTGTCAAAACAGAATGCAAGTTTGGTCTCGATTTTTCTAAGGGTATCGATATTTCAAGAATTATCGATACTTGACCAAAAAAGTATCGATACTTTTTCGCCTGGAGCTATTTTGACTTGTTTGAAAAACATTTTGAAGTGTTAAAATGATTTTGACTTGGTTGAAATCATTTTGACTTGTTTAAAATAATTTTAACTTGATTTTAAAATTATTTCAAAATTTTCTAAGAGTTGAATATAAGACTTCAAGATTTTATCTCTTAGATTTTAAATTGAGAAATTATTTTGTCAAATTGAACTTATATTCAAAAACACTTTTAATTTGTTATATCAAAATACTTTATCAAATAAAGCTTAGTTTAAGAATACCCCTTTAATAAAAGATAATTTGAATTTAAGACCAAAATAAAATTTGACATTCAAGTTTGCATTCATTTTTGTTTTAAGAAAAATTGGTCACAAAATCATGCATTTAACATTAAAGAAAATCAAGCAATAATCAAACATTTTACCTTTTCTTCTCCCCCTTTTTTTTATATAAAAAAAAATCAAATAAAGCTCAAGGAGAAAAGAAAGTTAGTTTATCACAATATATAGAGAAAATTGAATTATCAATGAACTAAAAAACTTGTATCTAAAAAATACCAACAAGACATTAAGTTCAATTGTATCTATAATGCTAATAAAACAATTAAGCTCAATAAAAAAACAAAGACAAAAATATACAAATGAAAGTGAAAATGTCATGAAATGCATGTCCTACTTGTCGTTATGAGGAGACGAAAATGGAGGCGTGGAAGGATAATGTGCAAGTAGAGTCGTCATTTGAGCTTCTAAGGAAGTGATCCTCACGTTAAGACCTCAAATCTCATCATTATTAGATTGAACTTCATCTCTAAGACCCCGAATTTCAGCATTGTTAGCCAGAACATCGTTGCTCAATGAGTGAATAGCATCAAGCAAGGTAGTGTTGACTTCTGATGATGGTTAAGCTTGAGAAGAGGAAGTCGATGGAGGAGCGTGTTAGGGTGCTGAGAAGTCGTCAAAAGCAGTGTCGATGTCATCTTCGTCATGATCCATCGGTTGGTCACTTTTAAGCCATGTACCGGTGATGGCATTGAGATGGAAACCCACATGATGGAGAGCCCCATAACTAATAGGTTGAGTTGAGGTAACGGGGGTGTTTCCACACGTACTAACACCTAACTTCCTAAAGATGTATGACAAGTAGGTGCCATGGGGAAGGGTGACATTTGTATTTAGTCCCCTCCCCAATAGCTTTCGTAATGACATTAAACAAGATAAGTGCAAGATCGAGACATCTATCTGTTCTAAAACAATCGATCTTATTGGTGTTTCGAATCTTAGCATGCAGCCTAAGGCTTTTTTGAGTTGTGCATGATATGATGTGTTAATAAGAATATTTATTTGATTTTTTTTTTTAGGATAGCCCAGCTGAATCTTTAAATTTGAATTAATTGATAATATTAGAATTTTTTTTTGAAATTTTGAGGTTTATGGGTTCAGTGATGTCATTTAGTAATAATGATTAGCCAAGTCGAATATAATTGAGAAAAATTGTAATTATAACCTTTATTAAGAGAATGGATAGACAATTATTTGGGGAAGAAAATTTTGCTAAAATGAGGTTGAAAGCTTAAGAAAATCAAGATTTTTTATAAAGATAAATCAGAGTTCTCTATTTTTTATCATAATTAACATATATTTAGTAGACAGCTTCATTTTAGTACTTTGATTCTTCCTCACGTAGAACTTCAGGTATTACTTGTCTTAATTTTCACTAATAAAAATATGGATACAAATCGCAATTTTAATAGTAAACTATTTAAAAAATAATATTTATAATAAATTCTCAAATATATATATTTATTAAATACCTATTTAATAATAAATTTGAAATTCTTACAATATTTTTTGGACTTGACACATTTGTACATTATCTTTTTTAACATATTTTAACCAATATAAATGAAATCCCAATCAAATCTATGTTCCAAAACAGAGTATTAAAAGTCTTCCTTTTACAAGAGTTGATAGATGGACGATGAAATATTAACGCTTAACGATAAATTTAACCACTAATATTTATAAATTTTGTCAAAATAACTCTAAATATATTTTTGAACTTCTTTTCACCATCAACCTTTCATTTTTTTTTCATCAAATAATGGAATAATATATTTTTAATTAAAAAAACTTTTTCTTTCAAAAAAAAAGTATATTATGGATAAATAATCAAATTAAAATAAAAAAAATTCTTTTCAACATTTTTATATAAGACCATAACATTAAACTTTTAACAAGAAAGTATACGGCCTTGACTATCTATAAATACAACATTTAATACTACTTGAAGATAAAAAATCCGACCCACCTAAATTAATCCTTTCCCTTTTACCCACAATTAAAAGATAACAACATTCATGGGATAGGTAATTAGATTGTTTATCAAAATCTTTGACACCTGGATGTCTGTATGCAGTACTACAGATCCACACTCAAATATCCAGCTTATCGAGATTGATCTTGCTTGCAGAATTCTGGATGAGTTCCTTCCTTGCATCCACCTAAAAACAAATTAAAGTTAACTTACAACTCTTAAAATATTACTATCCATGAATGTGACAGAATTATGTGAATAAAATGAAGGATGCATAGCGGGAATCCTTTCGGCCTCAACCAAATCCAGATTTCCCAACGGCGGTGCTCATGCTTTTACAAGAGAGGGGAAAGATAATGGAATTACCACCAAATTAGAAACAGTTAAAGGCGCCTATTGCACTTGATAGGCTCATGCTACGCTCTTTTGGTCAACCGAAAAAGTGGCACATCAACGTAAATAACCTATACATGAACTAGATAGGTGATCTACGTACCTGAGCACCCATAAGGGATGAAAACACTCTATTAGCTTCAGCCGCATCTTCAACCACTAATTGCTTCAGTAGTCTTTGCTCAGGATCCATTGTTGTTTCCCACAGCTGACCTGGCATCATCTCACCCAAACCTACATTACAACCATGCTCATTCCAATTAAAATATGCAACCAATGCTGAATAATGAAAACTTATAAATTCCATATTTCAGTGAATCTTATTATTGCCGGAAGAAATTTTTGTGAGAAAGGCTCAACTAAAAACTGCGTCATTATAGTTAAAAACAATAAAAAAAGAAAAGGAAATGGTGAAATGTAAGCAAATCACAGCTTTTCTATTTTTAGTAGTGATTTCTCTACCTGTTATATATCTTAGTTTCATTCTATTCTCAAAATGAATCTCATTTTCTTCATCACATCTTTTAACAAAATATTTATTGTTAGATATTATCCCACATCAATTGAGCATTGAGTTTCCTGCGGCCTTCTGTTAAAGTCAAACCCTCCACCTACAGCCAATTGGTTTTAGGTTATAAGTTTAACAAGATATAAGAGCTCAGATTCAGTTATGTTAACTCAATGTGAGTTTGATGACCCATAGTGAGGTTGTCCACAAGTAGACCTAAGAGCTACACGAGAAGGAGTGCTAAGTGGTGTTATTCAACATCTGTTTTAAGTATTTAGTTTCCTATGGTCTTGTATTAAAGTAAAACCCCTCCAACTATAAAAATTTATAAATGCTCAAAGAGGAAGGACTCCTATAAAATTTGCATGTCATTGCCCCTCTTTTCCTATAATTTGATCATCTTTTCTGATATGATATAAAGTTTCTACCTAAAGAAAAGTTCTATAATAACCAACTACTCTTTTAATACAAGGTTTAACGAATCCTAGTGAACTCTACACAAGATGCTTTCATGTTGTCATAAAGAGTTTGCCAATAAATTGTTTTCTGTTGTTAAGCTTCCATCAAATTGAAAAAATAATGAATGCCAAATTCAAATAAGTGGACAAAAGGTTTCTTCAAGCTATGACAGTCACTTCGAAATTCTGTAAAGAATCTGTCTTCCTTCAAAATGAAATTGTCCATATAACCTTTACTGCAAAAAGAGGACAAGAGAGATTTTATCCTTGCCTTTGAATCTCTGAATGTTGTATGATGCATTCTGCGGGAACGAACTCAAGACCTTTTGAAGGTCTGCATCATGATAACTATAGTGTACTTGTTTTCCCCTTTCAACCTGATCATTGTAGCAACCCAGGAGAGAAATATATAAGCAAGCTATGAAATAGATTAAGTTCCCATAATCCAGTGTAGTCACCAACAAACCTTGTAAAGAGGTGGAACACCAACATAAATGCAACCTTCATCAAATAAGGCTCTCTGCAAAGATCATAGGCATATCAATTTGTTTATCATTGTACCCACTAAATTGTGACACCTTTTACCACTGTCTACCTGATATCTGAAGAAAAATGTCAGAAGCAGAGTTCGGATATGAGCACCATCTACATCAGCATCTGTTAAGATAATGATCTTATGATACCGTAGGTTTTCTATTTTAAAATCCTCTCCCTGGGATTATAAAAGATACAATACATGATATCATCAGTAATTTTGAAAAAGAAATTAAGCAGAATAACAACAAAATAAGTACCTTCACCCCAAGACCAAGAGCAATAATCAAATTTTGAATTTCTTCATTTTTGTACATTGCAGCCTCATCCCTCCTTTCAATATTCAAAATTTTACCCCTCAGGGGAAGGATGGCCTGAAACAACACAATTTCAGGCTAAATATGCTATATATGTCACAGGTAACTCTAATAAGTAAGACAGGATTGCTATCCTGAAGAATAATCTATAGGTGCAAATATAAGAATCATTTCATCTACGTAACTATTGCAACACCACCAACATTCACAGAATAGAGGTCTGCAACCCTGTTGCATTACGGAGTGTTATCAGAAATGAAGAAAAGAACATATACGAAAATAAGAAATGAAAATACACTGATGAAAGTTACTAGTATTTCATCTCTAGGGTTAGCTTGTTTATATACAAGTTTACATAATCTAAATAAGGAAAAAAATAAAATCTAGTCCTAGAATTAAGCCTAAGAATCTGTAACACGGAGCACCATTTAATAAGTCAATTGTGTTTGGCTGACTAAAGTATAAACTCATGCTAAATGGCGACTTCCCAAACCATCTTAAAATACACCATAAGCCAACATCTTAGGTCAAAACACTTAACCATCTGGAATCACCATGTGCCACAAAGCATACCATGTATTTTGAGTAATTTGCATTGCGTAGCATAATAAGATCCAAAAAGAGACATAACTGCAGTAGCATGCTACAGAGAAGACACAATATAAAGAATGCTAAGCTAAAGTGCTTTCTACCATGTAATAAGAATATAACTTCAAGAAAAGAGGACTTGTGTGAAAATACAACATGCTTTACATGGTAACCTAAAGCTATGGGCCTCCTCACAAATTAAATGTCCCATTGGAAATGTACCTTTAAAATTTAACACAGCTAGTTAAGCAACAACGATGACACAATTGTTTGGATTTAAAAAGCATTGGTCAAGTAGAAACATTGGTAGTAGCAGTGGTACCTTCTCTCTTCCCTTGTTCTTTTGTTGTTAGACCATTCTCTCTTCTCCTTCCTTTCCTACTCATTCTCTTCCATATTATTTACTTTTTATTCCCTTCTGCTCACTTCTCTCACCTCCTTTTGCTGCACTGAAAATCATCAAGGTGTCTCGAACACATATCCCAGACCCTCATCCATTGAAACAAGGACCAATCCTAAACTTGCAAACCTGAGTAGGGATTCTAAGTACTACAAATTGACGCAAGAGCTACAACTATCATAGTATTTTATTATTTCAGTCTAATTGATTACCAGACATGGATTACTGGCTAGGATTAATAATTATCTTCAAAGTTTTAATATAGGGCTAGGATTGAAGCTTTATTTGTAACTCTAGTACAAATAAGTTGTAAAATAGATTTACAACTGGAATGTAGCACTGCTAATGAATCTTATTATGGTTAGAAAAACCCTTTCATGATTATGGACACGTAAACCGTGCATTAGAAGGCAGATTGGAGGAGCAGTTGGTGCATGCCCTTGAATTAAATAGGATGGAACTAAGATCAATTTTGCTAATTTCAATGGAAAAATGCTTGTGGAAGACAACTCAGATTGGGTACAGGGTGCATCCGATTCTTTGAACATGCTTCTTGAGATTGGCTTTTGAAGAAGTGCTGATAGCGATGAAAGCAGAAGAGGAAGAAGAAAAGTGGCAATAACCGCGACCAAAAAGAGAAGAAAAGTGGCAATAACCGCGACCAAAAAGAGAAGAAAATTGAAAGATGCGATCAAAAAAAGAATAAAAAGAGAGCAACAGCTAGAAAGAGAAGGAAAGAAGCAAGGGCCATGGCAAGGGCAAAATCTGTGTAACGCCCCAAAAATTTAAACTTTTCTATGTGAGTTCTGTTAATAAATCTGTCTCTACTCCTATTGTTATGTGTTCTGTTTGTTTACTTAAGATCTGGGGTTTGAGTTGCAATATTAGCATTTTGCGTTTCTTTTTTCTGAAACTTAAGAGTTTGAGATTAAGACATAAATTAATTTCTGCGTGTGTTGGTTTCAACGATTAGCCTAGTGTTTCAATGGTCATGCATCTGTCTGTCTATTCTCTGGTCGTCTGTTCGAATCTCTGCGTATGCGTCGTGAAACATTATTTTTGATCTGTTTAGCAAAATGATGATTTTGAATTTTAAATTGGTTGTTCCCTCTGATGTTATTTTTTTTTAGAACTTCCACTTTCATTGTTCTTTATTTTTTTTATTTCTTTAACTTTCTTTTGTAAATTGGTTTTTCCCTTTTCTTCTTCGACGATTTGGTCGCGGTTGTAAATCATTGTTCTACTCCGTTATTTAGTGGCTGAATTTGTCTTCTCAAGTAAGTTTCGTATGTGATGTCATTTTGGATTGTGAAATGACTTAGGG
Source organism: Gossypioides kirkii (assembly GCA_005610355.1). Taxonomy (NCBI): domain Eukaryota; kingdom Viridiplantae; phylum Streptophyta; class Magnoliopsida; order Malvales; family Malvaceae; genus Gossypioides; species Gossypioides kirkii. The sequence goes on from CP032245.1 coordinate 27,357,102, forward strand.
AGAAAGTCGCTTAAATTGATTTCCTGATTTTTTTCTTTGCAATTGAATTGTATCTCGTTTTCGATGTGCTAGGAGAGGATCCAGAGCCGATTAATGCTCCTCGTATTGCGTAGAATAGGGCGTGCGCTGTTACATGCCGGTAAGTTTCCATTGTTGTGTGAAACGAACGTTGAAAGTGCTTTGCTTGATTTGTGTTGAGTTTTGGTGAATTGTTTGTTAATTGGATGTTAAACACCAACTGTTAGGTTCCAAAAATCGAGAGAGTAACTTTATGACGACTTCATATCAGGTAGGGTATCAAAACCCCTTAATGCTTTTCTACATTTTTCTAACATTTTTTCCAATTTTCGTTACTGTTCGATGACACACGAGCTGACATACGGGGGTGTGTCCATGCCGTGGGCCATTAAATTAAGCTTCAGGGGACACACGAGCTGACACACGAGCGTGTGTTAGGCCATGTGTGTATGTTGTTTTGGGATACATGGGCTGAGCACACGGGCGTGTGCCAGATCGTGTGGATATTGTTTTGGGAATAAGTGCACAGGAGGCACATAGGTGTAAGCGAGATCGTGTGTGTATACTGTTTTTTGCCACAGGCTGGACACAAGACCGTGTGTCAGACCGTGTGAATATAATATTTTGAAATTTCCAAGTGCAATGGTCACACGGGCGTGTGTCACACACGGTCTATTACATGATCGTGTGGTAACCCGTCTGCATTGTGTATTTGTTCGTAAATGATGTATAAAGCGACCGTATATTGACCGTAAACCTTGTATGACCTAAACTGATATGTGAAAGCTATGAAGCATGTTTGAAATCTAATTAAGTATCTGAAACTAGTAATTTATGTGTTGTTAATATCTGATAAGTGTCTGAGACATTATACACGTACTGAAATATATGATCTGATATCCATTTTTGCATCTGCATGAGATTGGGATTATGAACTGAAGGAAGTATCTAAACTGTTTCAGTGGTTAAACCACTTGAATATATTATCTGATCTGGCAGTGACACTGTAAACATTCCGACGTGTCATACCGACACTATATGGTATGTATGTCACGGGGCAAGATCTTTAGTCTCGCAATCCGTACGGTGTTAGGCGATCTTTTCTTGCAAACACGCCTAAGTCAACCTAACCACCACAATTTGAGGATTCTCAAAAGAATTCCTCCAAGGCACCAATTTGTATAACGGAAGCGACTAGCTAAAAGAAGGCTCAAAAGACAACAGAAAGCAACAGAAAACTAAGCACGTGTTTAAATAAATACTCTCAACTTGTATTACTTTCTTTCAAGAATACAAAGAATAAAACAATAAATGAGTAAGTGAGTTACAAATGAAGGGAGGCTCCCTATTTATAGTTGAGCTCCCCTACAACTGACGGCCAAGATCGAATTACATCGACAAATGAGATTACCTTATCCCTTAAATTATGAGATTTACAAGATTACATATCTTATCTAATCCTAAAGATATGATTCTTCCTTATCCTCTAGAATTAGATCCCATATTTGCTAAGATGCCTTAAGTTGTCAAATCTTAATCATTGGTCCACCAAAGCTTCACTCTGATAGGCTTCACCAACAGCTCTCTGAATCGGACCAGCTCATATGGACTAAATGATCCCAATGTCAATGACAGACCTCTATGGGACTCGTTGTGTGCAATGCTCACAGACTTAGAACTATGGTCCGTGACACGTAGGGATGGATATTGGTTTGTTAGGTTGGACGGAGAAAGTGTGCAAGGTTGGGGGTTACATAATTAAATTTGTATTTGTAACTAAATGTGAGTCTGAAACAATATCTATAACTGTGACTATACAATCGAACTGTAACTAACACTGTCTAATTGAACTGTATATGTGTTGACTGTGTAATTGGTATCAAATCGATTGAAATTAATGAATCGTAATGGTTACTTCTATAATTTTGTGTATAGAACATGGGAAACTTCATTATATGGTCACAAACTTAGAACTATGGTCCGTGACACGTAGGGATGGATATTGGTTTGTTAGGTTGGACGGAGAAAGTGTGCAAGGTTGGGGGTTACATAATTAAATTTGTATTTGTAACTAAATGTGAGTCTGAAACAATATCTATAACTGTGACTATACAATCGAACTGTAACTAACACTGTCTAATTGAACTGTATATGTGTTGACTGTGTAATTGGTATCAAATCGATTGAAATTAATGAATCGTAATGGTTACTTCTATAATTTTGTGTATAGAACATGGGAAACTTCATTATATGTTGCACTAACTTACTTACTGGAATTTCAGGTTCTTCTCAGACTTGACGATCGATGGACGAGAGGCTCGATCATCTTTAGAACTACTTTATGACTGATAATTATGAATGTTAGTAGGCTATATCTTAATATTAAGACTAGGATTAATGGGATACCCTTATGCATTTTAACTTGGTATTTGGGTTGAATTTTTGTTTTCGTGTTGTTTATGTTATGACTTTTACTTGAAATATTATCTTATTTTTGCATGGTGTTCTCTATGATAACAATGTGACAATCTTGACTTAGCCGTTTCATTTAGGCCGAATTTAACGTGTTACATTTAATGGTTTCAGAGCCAGGTTAAACAACATTCGGACTGTGTAGGGGGTCTATCTATGTAGCCAAAATGTGATTGTGTCACGAGGCTAGATCTTTAGTCTCGCAATCCGTGCGACCTTAGGTGATCCTTTCTTGCAAACACCCCTAAGTCAGCCTAACCACTACGATTGAAGATTCACAAAAGGAATTCCTCCAAATCAGCAAACTGTATAGCGGAAGCGATTAACCAAAAAAAGACTCAAAAGACAACAGAAAGCAACAAAAAACTATGCACGAGAAGTGTTTGAATAAATGCTCTCAACTTGTATTACTTTCTCTCAAGAATATAAAGAATGAAATAATGAAGGAGTGATTTACAAATGAGGGGAGGCTCCCTATTTATAGTTGAGCTCCCCCACAGCCGACGGTTAAGATCGAATTATATCAACAGATGAGATTAGCGTAACCCTTAAATTATGCGATTTATAAGATTACAAACAAATAAAATCCTATCAAATCTTAAAGATATGATTTTCCCTTATCTTCTAAGATTGGTTCCCATTTTTCTCAAGATGCGTTAAGTTACCAAATCTTAATCATTGGGCCACCCAGGCTTCAATCTGATAGGCTTAACCAACAGCTCTTTGAATCGGGTCAGCTCATGTGGACTAAATGATCCCAATGTCAATGACATACCTCCATGGGACTCGTTGTTTGCAATGGTCACGGGCTTTGAACTCTGGCCCTTGATATGTAGGGATGGATATTGGTTTGTTGGGTTGGATGGAGAAAGTGTGCAGAGTTGGGGGTTGCATAATTAAATTTGTATTTATAATTAAATGTGAGTCTGAAACGATATCTATGACTGTGATTGTACAATCGAACTGTAATTAACACTGTCTAATTGAACTGTATATGTGTTGACTGTGTAATTGGTATCAAATCGATTGAAATTAATGAATCGTAATGGTTACTTCTATAATTTTGTGTATAGAACATGGGAAACTTCATTATATGTTGCACTAACTTACTGGAATTTCAGGTTCTTCTCAGACTTGAGGACCGATGGACGAGAGGCTCGATCATCTTTAGAACTACTTTATGACTGATAATTATGAATGTTAGTAGGCTATATCTTAATATTAAGACTAGGATTAATGGGATACCCTTATGCATTTTAACTTGGTATTTGGGTTGAATTTTTGTTTTCGTGTTGTTTATGTTATGACTTTGACTTGAAATATTATCTTATTTTTGCATGGTGTTCTCTATGATAACAATGTGACAATCTTGACTTAGACGTTTCATTTAGGCCGAATTTAAGGTGTTACATTTAGTGATTTCAGAGCCAGGTTAAACAACATTCGGACTGTGTAGTGGGTCTATCTATGTAGCCAAAATGTGATTATGTCACGGGGCTAGATCTTTAGTCTCGCAATCCGTGCACCCTTAGGTGATCCTTTCTTGCAAACACCCCTAAGTCAGCCTAACCACTACGATTGAAGATTCACAAAAGGAATTCCTCCAAAGCACCAACCTGTATAGCGGAAGCGATTAACCAAAAAAAGACTCAAAAGACAACAGAAAGCAACAGAAAACTATGCACGAGAAGTGTTTGAATAAATGCTCTCAACTTATATTACTTTCTCTCAAGAATACAAAGATTGAAATAATGAATGAGTGATTTACAAATGAAGGGAGGCTTCCTATTTATAGTTGAGCCCCCCCACAACCGACGGTTAAGATCAAATTATATCAACGGATGAGATTAGCCTACCCCTTAAATTATGCGATTTACAAGATTACAACCAAATAAAATCTTATCTAATCTTAAATATATGATTTTTCCTTATCTTCTAATATTAATTCTCATATTTACCAAGATGCCTTAAGTTACCAAATCTTCATCATTGGGCCAACCAGGCTTCAATCTGATAAGTTTAACCAACAGCTCTCTGAATCGAGCCAACTCATGTGGGCTAAATGATCCCAATGTCAATGACATACCCCCATGGGACTCATTGTGTGCAATGCTCACGGACTTTGAACTCTGGCCCGTGACATGTAGGGATGGATATTGATTTGTTGGGTTGAACGGAGAAAGTGTGCAGAGTTGGGGGTTGCATAATTAAATCTGTATTTGTAACTAAATGTGAGTCTGAAACGATATCTATAACTGTGACTGTACAATCGAACTGTAACTAACACTGTCTAATTGAATTGTATATGTGTTGACTATGTAATTGGTATCAAATTGATTGAAATTAATGAATTGTAATGGTTACTTCTATAATTTTGTGTATAGAACATGGGAAACTTCATTATATGTTACACTAACTTACTGGAATTTCAGGTTTTTCTCAGACTTGACAACCGATGGACGAGAGGCTCGATCATCTTTAGAACTACTTTATGACTGATAATTATGAATGTTAGTAGGCTATATCTTAATATTAAGACTAGGATTAATGGGATACCCTTATGCATTTTAACTAGGTATTTGGGTTGAATTTTTGTTTTCGTGTTGTTTATGTTATAACTTTGACTTGAAATATTATCTTATTTTTGCGTGGTGAGCTCTATGATAACAATGTGGCAATCTTGACTTAGCCGTTTCATTTAGGCCGAATTTAAGGTGTTATATTTAGTGGTTTCAGAACCAAGTTAAACATTCGGACTGTGTAGGGGGTCTACCTATGTAGCCAAAATGTGATATTGTCACGAGGCTAGATCTTTAGTCTCGCAATCCGTGCAGCCTTAGGTGATCCTTTCTTGCAAACACCCCTAAGTCAACCTAACCACTACGATTGAAGATTCACAAAAGGAATTCCTCCAAAGCACCAAACTGTATAGCGGAAGCGATTAACCAAAAAAAGACTCAAAAGACAACAGAAAGCAACAGAAAACTATGCACGAGAAGTGTTTGAATAAATGCTCTCAACTTGTATTACTTTCTCTCAAGAATATAAAGAATGAAATAATGAATGAGTGATTTACAAATGAGGGGAGGCTCCCTATTTATAGTTGAGCTCCCCCACAGCCGACGGTTAAGATCGAATTATATCAACGGATGAGATTAGCGCAACCCTTAAATTATGCGATTTATAAGATTACAAACAAATAAAATCCTATCTAATCTTAAAGATATGATTTTCCCTTATCTTCAAAGATTGGTTCCTATATTTCTCAAGATGCGTTAAGTTACCAAATCTTAATCATTGGGCCACCCAGGCTTCAATCTGATAGGCTTAACCAACAGATCTTTGAATCGGGTCAGCTCATATGGGCTAAATGATCCCAATGTCAATGACATACCTCCATGGGACTCATTGTGTGCAATGGTCACGGTTTTGAACTCTGGCCCTTGATATGTAGGGATGGATATTGGTTTGTTGGGTTGGACGGAGAAAGTGTGCAGAGTTGGGGGTTGCATAATTAAATGTGAGTCTGAAACGATATCTATGACTGTGATTGTACAATCGAACTGTAACTAACACTGTCTAATTGAACTGTATATGTTTTGACTGTGTAATTGGTATCAAATCGATTGAAATTAATGAATCGCAATGGTTACTTCTATAATTTTGTGTATAGAACATGGGAAACTTCATTATATGTTGCACTAACTTACTGGAATTTCAGGTTCTTCTCAAACTTGACGACCGATGGACGAGAGGCTCGATCATCTTTAGTAAGACTAGGATTAATGGGATACCCTTATGCATTTTAACTTGGTATTTTGGTTGAATTTTTGTTTTCGTGTTGTTTATGTTATGACTTTGACTTGAAATATTATCTTATTTTTGCATGGTGTTCTCTATGATAACAATGTGACAATCTTGACTTAGCCGTTTCATTTAGGCCGAATTTAAGGTGTTACATTTAGTGGTTTCAGAGCCAGGTTAAACAACATTCGGATTGTGTAGGGGGTCTATCTATGTAGCCAAAATGTGATTATGTCACGAGGCTAGATCTTTAGTCTCGCAATCCGTGCGCCCTTAGGTGATCCTTTCTTGCAAACACCCCTAAGTCAGCCTAACCACTACGATTGAAGATTCACAAAAGGAATTCCTCCAAAGCACCAACCTGTATAGCGGAAGCGATTAACCAAAAAAGACTCAAAAGACAACAGAAAGCAACTGAAAACTATGCACGAAAAATGTTTGAATAAATGCTCTCAACTTGTATTACTTTCTCTCAAGAATACAAAGATTGAAATAATGAATGAGTGATTTACAAATGAAAGGCCCCCTATTTATAGTTGAGCTCCCCCACAACCGACGGTTAAGATCAAATTATATCAATGGATGAGATTTACCTACCCCTTAAATTATGCGATTTACAAGATTACAACCAAATAAAATCCTATCTAATCTTAAATATATGATTTTTCCTTATCTTCTAATATTAGTTCCCATATTTGTCAAGATGCCTTAAGTTACCAAATCTTCATCATTGGGCCAACCAGGCTTCAATCTGATAAGTTTAACCAACAGCTCTCTGAATCGAGCCAACTCATGTGGGCTAAATAATCCCAATGTCAATGGCATACCCCCATGGGACTCATTGTGTGCAATGCTCACGGACTTTGAACTCTGGCCCGTGACATGTAGGGATGGATATTGATTTGTTGGGTTGAACGGAGAAAGTGTGCAGAGTTGGGGGTTGCATAATTAAATCTGTATTTGTAACTAAATGTGAGTCTAAAACGATATCTATAACTGTGACTGTACAATCGAACTGTAACTAACACTGTCTAATTGAACTGTATATGTGTTGACTATGTAATTGGTATCAAATCGATTGAAATTAATGAATTGTAATGGTTACTTCTATAATTTTGTGTATAGAACATGGGAAACTTCATTATATGTTGCACTAACTTACTGGAATTTCAGGTTCTTCTCAGACTTGACGATCGATGGACGAGAGGCTCGATCATCTTTAGAACTACTTTATGACTGATAATTATGAATGTTAGTAGGCTATATCTTAATATTAAGACTAGGATTAATGGGATACCCTTATGCATTTTAACTAGGTATTTGGGTTGAATTTTTGTTTTCGTGTTGTTTATGTTATAACTTTGACTTGAAATATTATCTTATTTTTGCGTGGTGTTCTCTATGATAACAATGTGGCAATCTATATAGCGGAAGCCATTAGCCAAAAAAAGACTCAAAAGACAACAGAAAGCAACAGAAAACTATGCACGAGAAGTGTTTGAATAAATGCTCTCAACTAGTATTACTTTCTCTTAAGAATACAAAAAATGAAACAATAAATGAGTGATTTACAAATAAAGGGAGGCTCTCTATTTATAGTTGAGCTCCCCCACAACCGACGATCAGGATCGAATTATATCAACGGATGAGATTAACCTACCCCTTAAATTATGGAATTTACAGGATTACAACCAAATCAAATCTTATCTAATCTTAAAGATATGATTTTTCCCTTATTTTTTAAGATTAGTTCCCATATTTGCCAAGATGTCTTAAGTTGCCAAATCTTCATTATTAGGCCACTCAGGCTTCAATCTGATAGACTTGACTAACAGCTCTCTGAATCGGGTCAGCTCATGTGGGCTAAATGATCCCAATGTCAATTACAGACCTCCATGAGACTCATTCTGTGCAATGGTCATGGGCTTTGAACTCTGGTCCGTGACTTTCTCCCCACCCATTCTCGCAACGCCCTCGTTACGACTCCAGAATGACACTGACTTGATTCGCCTTGATCTTGTCTCGTTGCGTTAGCATTTTCCCGATTAGTCTCACTATCGAGCCATCCCTTCTTTCAAAACTTTTGCCTCGACTTTCGTCGCCTCTTAACTCGAATCGTCTTACTTGTTGGTACATCTCGTTGGCAAGAAATCTCCATACTCACTTGCCCACATTCTGACTCACTTCGATCAAAATCCTCTTGATTCACATCGTTTGTCCTCGAATCGCCCACAATCCCTCAGACTCCTTGCTTAAAAACTCTGACAAAGCCTTTACAGTCTTGCCAAGCAACCAAGTTAGAATGCAAAACACTATCAAAGTGTTATGAATGTACCTTACTTGTCGCATTTACTCTAGTCAACTGACAGCTTGCATCGTCACTTTCGCAAACTTTAATGCACCACCCACTTTTCCCATAAGTGGAAGCTCCTTCGATGTGTCAATAGAAATGAGCCTCATTGATCCTACCAAGTTTGCATCGCAACTTCTTCCTCTGAGTTCGATGCCAAACTCACCCCTTCCATGGGTTGAAGCCTCGCCGATGACTCGGCCAACTCCATCGCTTTCCTCGAATTGAGCCTCATTGGTCCCAACTTCACTGTTTTCATCACGGCTTTCTCTATTAAGTCAGATGACAAACTCACCTCTTCCTTGGGTGAAAGCCCCTCCGATAAGCGAACAAACTCCAATGTTGCCTTTTCTTTGACTCTCACGGATTGTTGCTTTGTACAGTTCAGCAACTCATGCGGACCACGACACAAGCACTTTACTCGCTTCTTTTTGCTCTTCTTCCCCCCCTTAGCTTCGACTTTTACCTATGCGGACACCTTGTCTACCCCATCAATGACAGACTTTTCCAGACATTTCTATAACTTATGCGGACCATGACACAAGAAGCACTACACTGGCTTCTTCTCGCTCTCGGCCTTTGTTGACTTCGACACCCCTTGCGCTCGAACCAAGTTTAACGGCCTTACTTTTCAAATTGCCCCTCTTAGACAACTCGAATTTTCTTAGACATTTCTTAAGCAAATGTGGACCATCGCAAAGAAAACATTTTAACTTACCTCGCTTTTTGTTGAGTTTCTTCCCAACTCGTGGTTTCCCATTACCACCATTGTTGCAATTGCCTACACATGCGCCCCTTTCCTCGGACTTGGAAGATCCAAGCTTGTATTTCCCTAGACCAAGCTTGACCACGAACTCCGCTACCGTAATGGCTTTCGAAAGCTCTTGGACACCCCCTTATTCCACTTCCTGTCTGAACCACGGGTTTAATCCATTCTTGAAGACAAGTCATGCCTCTTTCTCGATCACATCTTTAATTCGAAGCATGAGTTCCTTGAACTCTCGAACGTACTCTCCAACTGTGCCTCTTTGCGTTAGCCATCGCAACTTTGTCCAAGCTTCTTCTTCGACATCATTTGGGTAATATTATCCCTTCAATTCATCTTGGAACTCTTGCCACGTTTCAATCTCACTATGTCTTTTATCTGTGAGCATGTCTCGCCACCATAAAAGCGCACTATCAGTAAGAAACATTGAAGAAATATTTACCTTCCTTGCATCATCCTCGATGCCTTTGACACGGAAGTAGTTCTCCATCCTTCACAAGAAATTGTCCACCTCGCATCCAGACCTTGTCCTCGCAAACTCTTTCAGCTTTGGAACATCATTGAGTGCTGCACTTGACACTCCTCAATTCCCCACGACTGCTCGACATAAGGCAAACTCTCCCTCGAGCTCCTCCAGTCTTGTGCTCAAAGCCTTCGTCGTGCGCATTGTTTCCACTTTCAAAGCCAACAGCATGGTGTCACATCCCTAAAACTTGAATCTTGGAGCGTGCGGCCTTAGACGCTTTTCGATCACGCAACGCCTAAGTAAGCCTGAAAACTTGATCAAAGCTAAAGTGCTTAGATCCTAGCGGAAGCAAAAGAACTCTGAAAGAAAAGGCAAAGCAAAAAGACAAGGAAGAAATTTGAGTGAATGCTTTGTATATTCCTCAAAAGTGAAGTATCAAAATGAGGTGGGGGTAAGCCTCTATTTATAGTTGAAGCCCCCTACATCCAACGGTTAAGATTAGAGTACATCGACGGTCTAGATACAATGATATCTAAAATATCCCTTAAACTAAGGAATTCAAATGAAACATTCCTAAGATAAGAGATTACAAAGGATATGGAAAGAATCAAAAGGGAATATGCTAGATTATGTGCTACTTGCCATATCTTCTTTGCAAGGCTCTTCAATCCCAAGTGTTGGGCTAAGTGGTGATAGGCCCAAGATGCTGCGGAGTGCTTCTTGGGCAGCTTGATGCGAGTTGGTCTCGGGCCTCAATGCGCGGTCCGTGACATTCTCCCCCACTGAATCTAATGACGCCCTCGTCACTCGGCTAGCATGGTAACCATCCACTTGGTCTTTGAATTGCCACAGGCCCTCGGCTAGTTCCCAACTCCCCTCACTGTCGGGAAGTCCCTTCCACTGCACAAAATATTCGTGCCTCGGCCGGTAGCCTGGTCGTCGAATAACTCTCTCGACTTGGATCTCTCGAACCTCATTCTCATAGGAGATCTTCACTCCGACTGGCGCTCGGTGTGATTTGCCTCGCTCCGGATCTGACTCATCTTGATGGTAAGGCTTGAGCAAGCTAACATGGAACACTGGATGAGCTCGGATGGTCGGTGGCAACTCCAATCGATAGGCCATGGTGCCTATCCGCTTCACAACTCGAAATGGACCCTCATATCTTCGCACAAGCCCTTTGTGCACGGTTGGGTTGCGCAAGATTCCTGTCAATTTGGCAAGGACTAGATCACCAACCTGGAAATTCACGTCCCTACGCTTTCGGTCTGCCCACTTCTTGGGCCGCTTCCCTGCCTTGTGTAAACAAGCTCGGGCTAAGTCGTGATGCTCTTGCCACTCTGTGGCAAACTTGTGTGCTGCTGGATTCAGCCCCTCATACTTGGTAACAACCGTGTTGGGTGTAAGCGGTTGTTGCCCGGTCACGATCTCGAACGGACTTTGGTTTGTGGCCTCGCTCCGTTGCAAGTTGTAAGAAAACTGAGCCACATCCAACAGTTTTGGCCAGTCGCGCTGCGTTGCACTCACATAGTGCCTCAAATAGATCTCCAGGAGTGCATTCACTCGCTCAGTTTGCCCGTCGGTTTGGGGATGGACACTTGTTGAAAAATTCAAGCTTGATCCCATTAGCTTGAATAACTCGGTCCAAAATCTCCCCGTGAATCGTGTGTCCCGATCACTGATAATAGTCTTTGGCACTCCCCAATACTTAACCACGTGCTTGAGGAAAAGACGAGCTGCCTCCTCGGCTGGACACACCTTAGACGCTGGAATGAACGTCCCATACTTTGAAAACCTGTCAACAACAACCATGATACTCGACAGGCCATCAGTGTTAGGCAAACCGACAATAAAATCCATGGAAACACTTTCCCATGGTCGCTCGGGAATGGGCAATGGCTGCAACAGTCCCGCTGGCTTCTTCATCTCTATCTTGTCCTGTTGGCACACAAGACAAGTCTTCACATAGGCTTCAATATCTGTGCCCATGTGTGGCCAGTAATAATTTTCTGCAATCAGTGCAAATGTCCGGTTCATCCCCGGATGTCCCGCCCACTTGGAATCATGGCATTCCCTCATGATCCCCTTGCGCAATTCTCCAAACTGAGGCACATAGAGGCGATGTCCTCGAGCATATAACAAGTCCCCCTCGAGCCAAAATTTTCTGGTTCTCCCTTCTTTGACATAGTCAATGAGCATCTTGGCTGTTGGGTCATGTGACAACCCCTCTTTGATGCGCTCCAATAGTTGTCCCTGCGGCAAGCTAACAAACTCCATGTCATATCTTCGGCTTAAAGCATCGGCAACGGAATTCACTTTTCCTGGCTTGTACTCCATGGAAAAATCAAATTCTGCAAGGAATTCCTGCCATCGAACCTGCTTTGGAGACAACTTCTTTTGGGTTAGAAAATAACTATTGGCAACATTGTCTGTGTATACCACAAACCTGGACCCAAGTATGTGGTGTCGCCAAATGCGCAAGCAGTGCACTACTGCAGTCATTTCCTTCTCATGGACCGTGTACCTCCTCTCGGTCTCATTGAGCTTTCGACTTTCAAAGGCAACCGGATGTCCTTCTTGCATAAGCACCCCACCAATGGCAACATCAGATGCATCGGTGTAAATCTCAAAAGGCTTGGTGTAATCTGGCAACACCAACACTGGTTCGCTCACCATGGCCTTCTTCAACTCTGCAAAGGCTTGTTGGCACTCAATGCTCCAATCCCACGCCTTGTCCTTCTTCAGTAACTCGGTCAAGGGCGTGGCTATTTTGGAGTAGCCTTTGACGAACCTTCGGTAATAATTGGCTAGCCCCAAGAAGGATCTCAACTCCGTCACCTTGGTTGGCGGCTCCCAATCTTCGATGGCTCGAATTTTGGCACCATCCATTCGGATCTTGCCACCTCCTACAATGTGGCCTAGAAAAGGGACCTCCTTTTGAGCAAACGAGCACTTCTCTTCTTTGACATAGAGCTCGTTCTCCCGCAAGACTTTGAACACCATTCTCAAATGTCCCAAATGCTCCTCAAGTGTCTTGCTATAGATCACAATATCGTCAAGGTAGACAACAACAAATTGATCAAGAAAGGGTTGTAATACCTTGTTCATGAGGGTGCAAAAAGTAGCGGGGGCGTTCGTGAGACCGAAGGGCATCACTAAGAACTCATACGAACCATAGCGCGTCACACAAGCCGTCTTTGGTTCATCTCCTTCGGCTATTCGAACCTGATAATATCCGGACCTCAAATCCAACTTGGTGAACCACCTTGCACCACCAAGTTGATCGAACAAGTCTGCAATAAGCGGGATCGGGTACTTGTTCTTCACTGTGAGCTTGTTCAAAGCTTGATAGTCGATACACATTCGAAGCGTCCCATCATGCTTCTTCTGAAATAGTACCGGTGCACCGAAGGGTGCCTTGGATGGTCGGATATATCCTGCATCTAGAAGTTCTTTCAACTGTCTGCGCAACTCCTCTAACTCGGGTGGAGCCATTCGGTAAGGGGCTCTGGCGGGTGGCTCCGCATTCGGCACGAGTTCAATCTTGTGATCCACCTCTCTCTTTGGTGGCAAGCTTTTGGGCAATTCGGCAGGCATCACATCTCTGAATTCTGCCAACACTTGTCCCACCTCTTTTGGGACCTCGACGGACTTGGTAGGTTGCTCATCAACCAACGCAGCTAAGTAAGTTGGTTCCTCCTTGCGCACCCCCTTACTAAACTGGATGGCTGATATCATCTTGGCTCCAATTCCAGCCTCTCGGGTTGCCGGCACAATGCATTGATGTTTCGGATCCAAAATGCATAAACAATCGGCAAAGGGAACAGGGAACGCATTAACCCGGTCAAGGAAATTAAGTCCAATTACGAAATCAAAGTCATCAAGAGGGATTACCTTGATGTTTTCCTTACCGGTCCAACCTCCAAGGTCTATCATGACTCCTTTTGCCACTCCCGCAATCGGAGCCTCTTTGGAATTGACGGTTTTAATAAACCCACTTGCCTTCTCAACACGAAGGTCAAGTCTCTTGGCAGCCCGCTCAGACACAAACAATTCTGAGGCACCTGTGTCCACTAGAGCGCTCATCTTTTGGCCTGCCACGGTGATGTCAACGAACATCAGTCCCTTCTTCTTATGGCCCTTCTTAACTTCCATGGAGCTAATGATGGAGTTAATGTTAAGAGCCTCCTTCTCCTCAGCATCCTTCCCTTGGATGGCAGCGGCTTTTTGAGGGCAGTTCCTAGCCAAGTGTTTGCCTCCACAAGTGTAGCACTTGAAAGGCTCATTGTTCTTTTCCCACGGCTTGTAAAGCTTGAAATTACCACCTGTCGGCTTCTCAGACCCCTTCTTGGCTGGTCTTTCCTTGTCTCCCCCACCATTGCCTTTGGATTTTGGCTTTGGTTTGGTAGACTCGGACCTTTGAACCTCAAACTCAACAATGGACTCAACTGCGGACAAGGCTTTTGAAAGCTCTTCAACCCCTCTCCGCTTCAACTCCATTTTGGCCCATCGTTGAAGTCCATCCATAAAGGCAAAGAATCCTTCCTCTTCGCCCAACTTTGGGATCTGAAGCTTAAGCTCGGTGAATTCCTTAACATAGTCTCGAATCGAGCTAGTATGCTTAAGTTGTCGCAACTTTGCTCGGGCTTCTAGTTGAGCATTCTTGGGATAGAACTGTTCCTTGAACTCAGATTGGAACTCGCTCCATGTTGCAATGGGAATTTCTCCATTCTCCATCTCGGAGCACCTATGTCGCCACCATAAAAGCGCGATATCAGTCAAATAGACAGAAGCAGTGTTTACCTTTGTTGCTTCGTCCCTGATCCCCATGGCTCGAAAGTACTGCTCCATGGCCCAAATGAAATTCTCTATATCTTGGGCTGATCGTGTCCCTGTAAACATTTTCGGCTTTGGAACATCGATCCTCGATGTGGGTGATGATGATTCTGCCATCATGCCATTCTTCATGGCTCTCTTGTAAATGGCTAGCTCACTCTTGAGATCCTCGATCTCCTCTACCAACTTGGCTTCAGTAGCCTTCCCTGTTGCTTCAAGGGAATTGTCCCGTTGGTCTAACTTCTCAAACATGTCATTGAGAAATTCTTGAACCGCAACCATCACTTCTTCTTTAAGGGAGTGAAACGGTTCTGTCTCGTCTTGGGCCTCCTTGACTTCATGGAATCCTCAAGTCTAGCGACCCTTCTCTCCAAGGCTGAAACAATGTCCCTGGAACTCTCTCTCTTCTTCTTCTCAGCAGCAGCACGAGTCTCTCGTTCAGTTACTGGAACTTCGCTTGTGTTTTGTGGTGCCATCTCTTTCACTCGAACAGGCTCTGATACCACTTGTCACGTCCCTAAAACTTGAATCTTGGAGCGTGCGGCCTTAGACGCTTTTCGATCACGCAACGCCTAAGTAAGCCTGAAAACTTGATCAAAGCTAAAGTGCTTAGATCCTAGCGGAAGCAAAAGAACTCTGAAAGAAAAGGCAAAGCAAAAAGACAATGAAGAAATTTGAGTGAATGCTTTGTATATTCCTCAAAAGTGAAGTATCAAAATGAGGTGGGGGTAAGCCTCTATTTATAGTTGAAGCCCCCTACATCCAACGGTTAAGATTAGAGTACATCGACGGTCTAGATACAATGATATCTAAAATATCCCTTAAACTAAGGAATTCAAATGAAACATTCCTAAGATAAGAGATTACAAAGGATATGGAAAGAATCAAAAAGGAATATGCTAGATTATGTGCTACTTGCCATATCTTCTTTGCAAGGCTCTTCAATCCCAAGTGTTGGGCTAAGTGGTGATAGGCCCAAGATGCTGCGGAGTGCTTCTTGGGCAGCTTGATGCGAGTTGGTCTCGGGCCTCAATGCGCGGTCCGTGACAATGGCTTCGAGAGCATCGCTCCTTTCTGTCAGCTTAGACCTATGGGAATTAAGCAACTCTTTTACCTCATCTCTAGTGTCATTAAGACTTATGATAACAAAGTCCCTCATTGTTCCCTCAAGTTATCTATGCACTCATAAGCTCCGTCGATGGACTCCTTCGCATCCCCCATAGACTCCTCAAGCCTGTCCACTCGATCCTCTATAGCCGATAACATTTCCCTTAACGATTTTCTAGGCCCCTTCTGCTCAGCAACTTCTTTCGACATCACGGACGGTGCCTTCGCAACCTTTAGCTCAAATACCACTTGTCACGAGGCTAGATCTTCCTGATGTTCTGCTCCCTAAAAAACGGGCGAGACCCAATGGCCTCCGAGGGTCGAGGCATCGATAACATCCAACGCAATAGCGCGTTCTGATCATTACGATATTAACGTTTTGTTTACTTGAAATCTGGGGTTCAAGTTGCAATATTAGTGTTTTGCATTTCTTTTTCTAAACCTTAGGATTTGAGATTGACATAAATTAAATTTTGCGCGTGTTGGTTTTAACGATGAGCCTAGTGGTTCAATGCTCATTCATCTGTCTGTCTATTCTCTGATCATGTGTTCGAATCTCTACGTATGCATCGTGAAACATTATTTTTGATCTTTTTCGCAAAATGATGGTTTTGAATTTTAAACTAGTTGTTCTTTATTTTTTTTTAGAACTTCCACTTCCATTGTTCTTTATTTCTTTCCTTAATTTTCTTCTGGAAATTGGTTTTTCCCTTTTCTTCGACGATGCGGTTGTAAATCGTTGTTCTGCTCGTTGTTTAGTGGCTGAATTTGTCTTCTCGGATAAGTTCTGTAAGTGATGTCATTTTGGATTATGAAATGACTTAGGGAGAAAGTCGCTTAAATTGATTTCCTGATTTTTTTCTTCGCAATTGAATTGTATCTCGTTTTCAGTGTGTTAGGAAAGGATCAAGAGCCGATTAATGCTCCTCATATTGCGTAGAATGAGGTGTTAAATTACATGCCGGTAAGTTGTCATTGTTGCGCGAAACAAACGTTGAAAGTGCTTTACTTGATTTGTGTTGAGTTTTGGTGAATTGTTTGTTAATTAAATGTTAAACCAACTGTTAGGTTCTGGAAATCGAGAGAGTAACTTTATAACGACTTCATATCAGGTAAGGTATCAAAACTCGTTAATTCTTTTCTGCATTTTTCTACATTTTTACAATTTTCGTTACTGTTCAAGGGCACACGGGTGTGTGTCCAGGCCGTGCCATTAAATTAAGCTTTAAAGGACACACAGGCTGGCACACATGCGTGTGTCAAGCTGTGTATACTGTTTTGGGGTACACGTGCTAGGCACACAAGCATGTGCCAAACCGTGTGCATATTAATTTGGGAATAAGTGTACAAGAGACACAGGTTGGGCACACGGACGTGGGCTAAATTGTGTATATTGTTTTGTCACGAGCGTGTGTCAGGTCATGTGAATATACTATTTTAAAATTTCAAGTGCAATGATCACACGACCGTGTGTCAGGCCGTGTCACACACGGTCTAGTACATGGCCGTGTGCTAGCCCACGTGCATTGTGTATTTGTTCGTAAATGATGTATAAAGCGACCGTATATTGACCGTAAACCTTGTATGACCTAAAGTGATATGTGAAAGCTATAAAGCATGTTTGAAATCTGATTGAGTATCTGAAACTAGTAATTTATGTGTTGTTAATATTTGATAAGTGTTTGAGACATTATACATGTACTAAAATATATGATCTGATATCCATTTCTGCATCTACATGAGATTAATGAATTGAAGGAAGTATCTGAACTGTTTCAGTGATTAAACCACTTCAATATATTATCTGATCTTACTGTGATACTGTAAACACTGCAACGTGTCATACCAAAACTATATGGGGTGTGAGGATGGATATTGGTTTGTTAGGTTGGACGGAGATGGTGCGCAGGATTAGGTGTTGCATAATTAAATCTGTATTTGTAACTAAATGTGAGTCTGAAACGATATTTGTAACTGTGACTGTACAATCGAACTATAACTGAGACTTTCTAATCGAACTGTATATGTGTTAACTGTGTAATTGGTATCAAACCGATTGAAATTACTGAACTGTAATGGTTACTTCTATAATTTTGTGTATAAAAAATGGGAAACTTCATTATATGTTGCATTAACTTACTGGAATTTCAGGTCCTTCTCAAACTTGACGACCGGTGGACAAGAGGCGCAATCATCTTTAGAACTACTTTATGACTGTTAATTATGAATGTTAGTAGGTTATATCTTAATATTAAGACTAGGATTAATGGGATATCCTAATGCATTTTAACTTGGTATTTGGGTTGAATTTCTATTTCCGTGTTGTTTATGTTATGACTTAGACTTAAATATTATCTTATTTTTGCATGGTGTTCTCTATGATAACAATGTCACAACCCTAACTTAGTTGTTCCGTCTAGACCGAATTTAAGGTGTTACAATGTGGCAAAAAAGGTTTATGGGCTTGAATGATGTTGGCCCAAAAGATTTTTATATCAAATCAATTTAAATATGATAAAGTGTTTGATGGCCCAAAAAGGAAAGGTTGATCCAAAATATTGTTAATTCACAATATTAAAAAATTTCACTTTTAAAAAAATAAGAATTCTTATTTATATAAAATACAAATATATCATATATTATATATTATAATATTTAATAATATAATTAAATTTAATTATTAGATATATAATATTTTATAATTATTATCGATAATCTATAAGATAAATTTATATTAAGAATCCATGTACCCGTATCCTCAAACCCTTTTTAGCCTAATCCCCATGTCCTAGTTGGCATGCCTAACACTTGGATAACAAAAGAAGAGCCTAAGAGAGATGATCCATAAATGTTTGCTGAAGAGATGAAGTTTTCTTGCCAGAATCAAGTTTTCCAATCTAGGGAGAATGAAGCAGTAGCTACTACTATCATGTTATTTTATCATTTCAATCTTATTAATTATTATACAAGGATGCATGGCAATCTTTAGAGTTTAAACATAGGGCTAGAATTAAAGCTTTATTTGTTGTAACCATATTATTAATAAGCTATAATATTTTCGTTTAATAGACTTAAAAAATTAGAAATTCATCTAACCATATGTTTTCCTGGAGTTCAACTTTTATCTTACTCATTTTCAACCTTAGTTCTATTGATTTGTTGGTTTTCTCCCTAAACCTCCCAAAAATGGCCTTAGCTAATTTGGTCCGATTTTGAGTGACTGCCACTTTCATATGTTTCACAAAACTGTTGACATGTAATGCACTAAAATGTTCTTGTTTTTTAATTAATAGAGTTTAGAAACTAGATGTTTATCTCAACTTTTATCTTACTTGTTTTCAGCCTTAGTACTATTTGATTTGCAGCTGCTTTCTCCCTAAACCGCTTTAACAATGGTCTGGTTTTAAGTATTGCCACTTTCATATGTTTCACAAAACTGTTAATATAAAATAATGTAGTAAAATGCTATAATAGCAAACTAAAAACTTAGTGGGCAGATGAAAACATTTGCACAACAATAACAGTCCTATTGTGGCATCAATTGGTTAGAATCTGCAGCTATAAGCATCATGAGACTAGCCTATTGTCAATATGTATGACAGATTTCATATGCAAAGTTCTCCCATCCCACTACATCTTATCTTTATATGCACAGAAGGTGCGACTTTTAAAGTTGGTACTTTTTAACATCCTAGTTTCTGCAAGCAAAAATATTTTCCATCATCGCTATAAAAGAAATGCTTAGATAATTGAAGCCTAGATACCAGAAACTTCCAAAAAATTTTCTGGCATGTTTCAAGAAATTGCTTGAGAACTAAATTGAATCTGTTCTACCCAATTCCCATAGAAAAGTATTACCTGAAAGCGCCTATCGCGGCCTTGCTTGGCACTGCCACCAGCTGAGTCTCCTTCAACTATGAAAATCTCTGCATAATGTAACCATAAAGATAATTTTTAGACACTCACAAGTAGCAGATGGAATGCATTATCATTTATTTTGAAGTATGTAGAATCCACAAAAATGAAAAATAAAGTCCTAGTTAACTTAATACCTCAACCAGCATAATTTCATTCTCTGAGAACTGAGTTTTCTTGAAAAGATATGCTACATGGCTTGGTTCAGATATTTGCTATTCTAATTATAATACTAAAACCAAAAGGACACCAAATATCTTGGTTCTTAATATGGAATTCCAAAACCTAAAATATCCTATGCAATTGCACATTAATACCCCTCCCAAAGTTCAAGCAACATCATCTAACCTCGGGCAGAAATATTTAGAGAGAAACTACTCTTTGCTCAGTATTCAGAAAGAATATATAGAAAGGTGCAAAAACCATTCAAAGGGAAAAAGTTCATAGAAGTATGTACAACAAAACTATATCTCATGTAAGGATGTTGAAGAGAAAATAATAAAGACAGAAAAACCTTCAGCAAAGAGAATTTGAAGAATATTATGCTCAAAATATGATAACAGGTATTTCTTTTACTTGATTAAGCAATTGCAGCAAAAAATAATAATAAATCATTAAAATACAACACTGAGAATTGAAACTAGATGAAACACCAAAAATTGACCTTTACTCAATTGGCAATTGCTATACGGAACACAAACAGAACTTAGTAACAAGATACCAAAATGGTTGAATCAATAATGAGGCCACTAATGCCAAGTGAGAAATGGAACTACAACAAGAACGCAATTAATATGAGAAAATTCCCATAAAAACCCTCATTGTGATCCAAATGCTCACCTACCATATAAGTCAAAAAAAAATTCAAATGGAAGCAACATTTACCAGATTCTTCTGGATTTGTGGATGAACAATCAGCCAGTTTTCCAGGAAGAGATGATGATTTTAACACACTCTTTTGCCGGACTAATTCCCTTGCCCTCTTTGCTGCAAGAGCTGCCTGTTTGCAAGACAACAACATGAGTTCATCAGTGTTATGTAGTTAGTGCCAGTAGACATATAAAGACCCATAGATAAGGTAACCAGCGATGCAATAACAAGGTCAAAAGAAAGTTTGTAACAGATGAAGAAAGTACCTTGAAAGCATTTAGGGACTTGGAAAGGATTGAATCAAGTACATCTGGATGCAACTCCAAATATTCGGTAAGAAACTCTTGAACAGATTGATCAACCACTTTTCGCACCTCAGGATTTCCCAATCTTGTCTTTTAATGATAAATGAAAATTCATCAAGTCATCATAACAGCAATGTAGCACATACACCAGATTCAAGCTAAGAGCATCACTACGCAAGAATAATAGTATGACATGGATACCATGTTATACAAATAATACCTTAGTTTGTCCTTCAAATTCTGGATTTGACACTTTCACAGAAATAATGCATGTCAGTCCCTCCCTTACATGTTCACCACTTAAGCTAATATCCTTATCCTGAAAGATACAGAAGATGAATATAAGAGCATAGATCAGAAGTACCTCAAACCATCCATGTGCAAAATAACTGTTAAACTTGAATCAACAACATCAATAAACACATTTGAAGTATTCAAAGTGCTTTAATTACTAATTAGACAGAACAGAATGATTTAACTACTTTTTGCTTAGACGTTAAAAGCACATTAACAGAGGTTTGCAACTTAAATGGCTTTTTGGCAAGGAGCAGGACAAGGTGCTTTGACTTAAAAAGGTGCAGATAAAGGTTTTTATGATGAAAGCTTTCCAAAATTTATGTCGACCAAGCCAACACAATCTTCCAAAATAAACACAATCCTTGTAGATCAGATCTTTCCTTTGAATATGGGACAAATAATGAAAGTTAGTTGGTACTCCCCATAGCAAAGGAGAAAACTGATCTCAAGAAAAATAAAAAAAGTTCAACAAAAGGTGAGCAAGAACAGAGATCTTCCAAATAGAAAACATGAATAAAAATACCTTGATAATCTTAGACTTTTTTCCAAGGTTATTGAGGGTTCTTGTCAATGAAGCCTTGACTCCTTCTATATGTGTGCCACCATCAATGGTTCGTATGCTATTGGCATAACCCAACATTGTATCTGAATATGCATCTGAACACCTAGTAGATGATGAACAAACCAACCAAATCACATGGATTATTCAAGAAATAATACATAACACAGTAGTACATCACAGAAAATTAGACACCAAACACATCCAAAAACTGACATCCTTGTGTATATGGTTAACCTAGCACCCTTAAATGTAAAAAAATATATAGATTCCATCAAATAAACTATCCAGTAAATGCATGAAAGGTGTGAATTTAGTAATGGCAGATGTTGCTAATTCTTCAAAGGTAAACAAACAGCATTTAAGATGTTTAAAATATATGGTATCAGAGATGATATTTGTTTATCATGAAAAAGACATCAATATGAACAAAGTGATTAGTGGTTTACCATTGGAGAGCAACATCAATTGTGGTTCCATCTATTTGTCTGCTGAAACCTAGCACATCATGAAGTGGTTTCTGAATCAAAGAACCAGAAGTTACATGCAAATATTATCAGAATGCAAATTTCAGATATAGATCCAAGCAATTTAGATTGCAAAAGCAGAATACACTTGCAATAATACAATTTGTGAAGATCCCACAGATGAAAAGCACTGCAAATCAAGAATTTGTATCAACCTACTTTTATTTCATCAGTAACTTGCAACAGATAATAATAAATTACTAAGCCCAAAAAGAAAAGCTCAGTTTTCCAGCCAGAACTTAAATACCCTATCTGGGACAAAAAAGCAGGCTGAGGAATATACAATGTTTCCATCATGTAAGTGTCTTACTCATGACTTTATCTCGCATACTGGAGCCTCTAAGGCTGAAAGACTGGAAATCCATTTATAACATATGCACTGCTCCCCAGACCCAACAGAATATAAGTTCATCAGTATTAATAATTACACGAGAACATGATCACGACATATTACATTTATTTTTGCATAGATGTATAAATTTCCAAGTAACCTGATCGTTCTGCACTTGCCTATTAGCAAATTTCAAAGCCTATAATGGCAGTAATTCTTACTTTTACCATCATTTTGGTCTAGAACAAATAATGATAATATTGACGAACTGAAGCCACATATGGTGCAATACATAGCCTCGTAATTGAAAGCCTATCAACTGCATGCACCTTTTAGAACAATATAGCGCCATCAAAACTATCAAATATATAAAAATATGGGCAGAATAGCCTTCCATTTCGATTTTTACACGAGCAAACACCTTGAAACAGGTTATTCATTGGTAACCCTGAAACAACTGTTGAATAAAAGGAAACTTGCCCCTAAGATGATCCCATCATGACAAAAATTAAATTAAATGATATAAATCTTTATCTTTAATCCTCCCCCTCCCCTCCCCCCCCCCCCCATGTCAAATTTTCTCAATAAATTTCTATGCATTCCATAAAATCAATCAAGTGAACCATCACTATCAACTCATAACCCATTTACTCAGGTTCAATAACTAATAACTATATCATTTAGTAGTAAAGGGACGAAAACCATCTACAATTACCCACATTAAGTTCTTGTTACATGTTTCCCATGAATCACTTAATATATATTAACATAACAGGATGAGGAAGTGGGAAATTAGCATAAAAGCAAACAAAAGAAAAAGGAAGGAGATGACCAAGGAACAATTCATAAAATAGAGAAGAATGCATGGAAAGAGAATGAGAGACAAAAAAACACAAGCCCAAACCTTATCAGCATTTAGCCATTTCACATATTCAAACAGTCCCCCAGCAAAGAAATATTCATTATAAAGGCTCTTCTCTGGATCGTTATCTTCTTTTTTAAGAGTGATAGTAAGCTGCAAAGGTCAATTCAAAAACGTAAAGCTATAACACCAGAAGGTATGGTCTCAGATTTATACTACATTAGGAAGTTGATAGACAAGAAAATTCCTACGATGATATCCCATTTATGTTTGGCCATTATAATGAAAGATCACACTTAATGTAAAGTATTATGGGGATTGATCATAGAATAGTGACCTGATTAGATGTCATGAATTTACCTTAGGGTTCAGAAAAGCAAGTTCTCTAATTCGTCCAGCAAGTGTGTTGTAGTCAAACTCAATTGCAGTGGTAAATACTGCGGGTTATGTTAAACCATAAGAACATATTAAATCATAAATAACTATGCTTTTTTTTAAAAAGGGCATACTTTTTTTGTCAGGCCAAAACCAAATGCATGTCCCTTGACGATCCTTTGATTCAGTCGAAAGCCCATGACATGTTAGTGCCATTACAGGCTTCCCCCGTGAATATTTTTGCCGGTATTCCATTCCATCTCTCCAAACAGTGACTTCTAGTGCCTGCAAAGAAAGAGACGGTCAACTTAAAATAAGTTATCATCAACTCCTCCAAAACCTTGATTAACATTTAGCAAGAAATCACTGCCACCATAATAAAATATCTGATACTCTCTTGGGTACAAACATTAGCATTCCCAGTCAAGATTTATGCATAAAATATGAATGGAAATGAAGTGTGAAGTACACTTTATCATAACCTGAGCATAGTACACATTATGTTCAAGGACATAGGAAGTAACAAAAGAAAATTAATAAACAAATCAGAAGAGGAAAAGTCAATGACTAATAGCCAAGAGGCCCAAATATAAACCAAGTTAGTCAAAAGCAAGGTATGGTCAAGGCAATATGCCCTAAGGTCTTCTTCAGCTCCCCTAAAACCATTCACTAGAGAAAATATTAGCTGAGATTTTTTGAAGTAAATAAATATTTTAGAGAACAATATATATCTTGTACGTTAAATAGATATAATGGTATAGCCATAAGTGTCAAATTTCACGACATGGATTTGAGTTTGTAGATTACGTAATGGCATAGAAAATTAACCTTGCAATTATTCAACCATAAACCACATTGGAGAAGCATAACTCAATCTACAAAGGATAAAAAAGACTCAAATGATGTAAATGAAACAAAGATAAAGATCCCTGTTGGACAGACCCAGTTACCAGTCTGTCAATGCTTCAAAGTAGCAGAAAATAATAAATCAAGGGATGACAAGACAATAAGTACATGGAGGATAAGTGGCCTCTAGTTTTTGCCAATTTTTTGTTCGATTTCATTGTTTTAGCCTTTTAAGAGGGAGGACAAGATCAGAAAGTTATGCTCTCATATATGAGCACCATTGCTGTAAATCTCACACAAAGAGTTGTCAGTTACCTTCATCAACAGTACCTCCCCCCCCAAAAAAAAAAAAAAATTAGAAGATTAAAAAATCCTCTACTTCGTTTTCATCTTTTTTGGGGGTTTGAGGCATCTTCTAGAACACAAATCATTTTAGAAAATAGATGAGTGCCTAAGCCTATCCCACTCTTGACAACTGAGATAAATAAAACTAAATAAAACCAGAAATGAGAAAATTGTAAAAATTTGAAATATTATTCATACCTCAGATAAGGCATTAACCACAGATAAACCCACACCATGCAAGCCACCAGAGACAGTGTAACCACTACTTAAGCCACCAAACTTGCCACCTGCATGTAACACCTGCAGAACAAGATGAATATGTAAAATAATCCATTTTGTAAAAGAAAAAAGTAATACATTCAAAGCCCAACTAATTTAACAAATATTGTTCTCATCAAAGCAAACACAACCTTCCAAGACTTATGTCTGCGTTAAGAATTTAGACATGCAATACTGATCACCTTTTGCACCAATTAAAACATATCCTTAGTCTATTGAAAATATTGCCCCCCGTCTTTTACAAAAAGGTATTAGACAAAGAATTTAGAAGCTGTATTTCTCACAATTCCTTCAGCAAATGCACCACTTACTTTTATGACATTTAGGAAAAAGAATATTAAACAAAGAAGTTTTGGTAGAAGTTAACTCAAATTTCCATCAGTCAAAGTAACCATCAAGATTTGAATATTATAGTTATACAATTCATGCAAATTTTCTAAAAGCAGAAAATTTGATCCAGTGTTTTGAAGACATTACAGATGGTGTATATCTCACATTTCCTTAAGCAAATAGACCATGCATTTTTATGACAATCTAGCATTCTAAAGCCATGTCAATGGATTAAAAGGTTATACAATGAGATAAAATGGAGAACTACAAGAATGCAAAAATATGCATCCTCCTTCAAAGCACCCTAAGGAATACCCGAAGCATGGTATCAAAATCCATGCAAATCAGAGATGCAAGACCTAGCCAAGAAAATTACAGGAGCAACAAGGAGAGTGCTTTATTTATATGACTTTCTTGAAGAAGTTCCTCAGAAACTTCAATATGAAAAACAGAAAATAGCTACAGGATCATTTATGCTTTTTACCGTCAACACTGTTTCCAAGGCAGATTTCTTTGTGACAGGATGCAAATCAGTTGGAATCTGCAATTCATTAGTGCTACCAAGTTAACAGCAATAGGAAAACACATAATAGCAGGCAGAAATAACAGATAGCTTTTAGCCATAATATCACGAAGTAAAACAATTGAAATGGTCTACATTGCAAACACATTATGACCAAGAGAAAGTTTACATCGTATATACCAAGATTATGACAAGAAAAATCTTATTGACTGTTCGTACAATTCTCATCTCAGGACAATGTACTGAGCATGAATCAGTGATCAAGACATATTGACTACAAAAAGATATATGCTGCACACATAGAGAAAACAAGGTATTGGATAAAATAGACTGGACATTAAAGATAAATTCACGGGATAGAAATTTTTAAAACACATTTGACAACAAAGCAATACTAAATAACATCATTTCTAGCAGAAAATTAATAAAAGTTGTATACCCCACGCCCATTATCAGTTATGCTCACGGAACCATCTGAATGCAAAACAACATCTATTTGTGTTGCAAAACCTGCTTGAGCCTCATCAACAGCATTATCCAATATCTCGTATACCTAAAAGGAAGAAGTAAAATCAAACGTCTAATGAATTTTACCACCAAAGTTACTAGAAATATCAAAAGGAAAAAAGAAAAAGAAATTACCAAATGGTGCAAACCACGAGGACCTGTACTTCCAATATACATTCCGGGTCTTTTTCTAACAGGGTCCAATCCTTCCAGAACCTAAAGATGTTACAAGACATTCCTTAGCACCAAAACTAAGCAATGTAATAACAGCACCAAAACTAAATTAAAGAATGTATTAAAAGAGGGTACTTTTTTTCAAAATTACCTGAATTTGCTCAGAGTTATAAGCTTTCGAGCTTTTGCTTCCATGAAAAGCTTCAGTTGTGACGTTAGAAGACATAAATGCCCTTGGCGTAAGTACATTTTGAACTGGAAACCAGCAAATGCTCTTCAATGCAAAGTTCGTCCTGCAAAATCAGTGACAAATAGAAAATGAGAAAAATAAAATAAAAACAAAGCCCGCATTAACCATTCACCCAACTTCGCTTTCTTTTCCACTTAATGGAAAAAAAGGGGAAAAAGGAAAATCGGTGAAACGAGAGAGAAAAGAAGAAAAACCTGGGGTGGAAGAAGATGGAATAACGAGGAAACGAAGCGAGAGAATGAAAAGAAGGATAATGAAGAAAGAAATGAGAGCGAGAGGCCATAAGACGAAGAGGAAGATGAGGATAAAGATATCGCGGAAGAAGCGCCATCAAACAGCGGCACTTTGGATTTTAGAGTGAGTGACTCAGTGTTTTCTTCTATTTTTTGGCTCCACGCGTAATGTGATTTATAAATCCTAAAAACCTTCTTCGGTTTCCCTCGTTCTCTATTAAAACCCTACAGAGTAATTAGTCACTAGAATTATGGTTATCTCGAGTACAACTAAATTTGTCAATGGCCGTGTCGAGCACGTTCGAAAAGTAAAAAAATTTTGGTAAAAATATAGATCGGAATATATAAGTATATTTTTAATATTTTATTATTATTATTTGAATATTGTATTATTTTTTTATTATTATTAATTTTGTTATTATTTTAAAAGTATTTACTTGTTAAATTGTACTTAATTTTAGTATTATTTAAGAATATTTTTTTAAGTTTTTCCATTTGTTGAGAAATTTATTTTTAATGTTCTAATATATTTGATGTATTGTATTTTGTAAAATTTATTTTTATATAAAATTTTAATACGGGCGGATCGAACTTGAATTTTAATATTTTTATCCAAATTGAGTTTGGGTAGAATTTTAAGCCATTTTTCATACCAGACCCAAGAGCCTACAAAACGAAGCTAAACTTTTTACTTGACTCCGTCCGACCCATGGACAACTTTAAGTACAACAATCATGTATGTGAATTTTATATAATAATAATAATAATAATAATACAAGAAGAATCCTAATACCGGGTTATTTTAGTATAGTGATCTATTAACATGTATCTAAATCTAAGCATTGAACAAATATCTCATACTTATGATAACATATCATCAATCAACCACACATTATAGTAATGTATTTATTGTTTTCCATGCCTGTAATAATACATTAGTCTATATGTAATATCATTGTCACAACTTATAATAACACTTGACCAATGATAATTTGTGATGAACAGATGACTGTACTTATCATCGTTGAAACACTATTGATCACTGAAAACTTCTTTTAGAAAAAGGGTAGCTCTTCATTGACTTCTTAATTTGTTTATATTTTGAGAGTTTTAGAATAATAAATTATTTCATGAGTCGGTTTGGACTAATGTTGTCTTAAGTTTTATATGTTTTTTATTTGTTTTACCATTGTTTAATAAGTCTTCACTTTTAAAAGTTTTTATCTACTCTTGTAGTACGCTTTTTAGTTTTGCTTATGCATGTAGTATTGTTTTTGCGAATGATTTTAGGGTTGGTTTTGTCGTCATCCTCTCTAGTTTGGTGGATGCTCAATTCTTCTGCCGATTTATACCCGTCGATTTGGACCATCCGGGGCTAATTTCCTTATTGTATTAAGTGCTTACAATCACTCTTGATATGTTGTGCTTGAGTTGTGACAGAGCCAATTGCCAACGTGTCATAATATTCTATTGATGCTGAAATTAAAGCTTTTGTTATATCGATGGAGATTGTCCTTTAGCGCATACAACAGGTGTTTGTTATCCCCTACCCCCGAATTGTATGGCCTCGTTCATTGAATGAATTAATGAATTTCTCTTTCAAAAAAAAAAGAATAATATAATTATTCAAAGGACTTTATTATGAATCAATTTATTTAATACATAGAAATAAAGATTGAATATAATAGGCCTAAAGATAAATTTAGCCCCTAACCTTTACTCTTTTTATCATTTTAACTCTTATTTTTTAGGGTCATTTTGGCAACCTTTAAAATGTAGTCAATTTGCTTGCTTTTTTTATGGTAAAACTTACTGAACTATTAAAATTTTAATGGCATTGGTGTGGCAACTCCTGTGGCATTTTGTATATATTTCACTGCTAACATGGATAAATTTTTTAAAAGTTTTTATGAACTTGTTTTAAATTTGTTGATTTTTTAAATATTTTTATTAAATTTTCTGAAGTTTTCTTAATTATATGTGGACTGTCATGATAGTGGTCACATTAATGTTTTTAAAATTTTAACAGTTCAGTCAGTTTTTTCATCCAAAAGCAAGTAATTTGACCAAATTTTAAAAGTTGAGGGCCAAAATTACCCCCAAAAAATAAGGGCCAAAATGACAAAATGAATAAACATTAGGGGCTAAATTTATCTTTATGCCAATATAATAATGAGAATATCTTTGGGCATATGTCACAGGGCTAGAACTTTCATCTCGTATTCCGTGCGACCTTAGGAGATCATTTCGTTTCAAATACGCCTAAGTCAGCCTAACCACCAACAATCGAGGATTCATAAAGAATTTCTCCAAGGCACCAATTTATATAACGGAAGCAACTCTAGCCAAAAGGAGGCACAAAATAACAATAAGCCACAAAAAACAAAACACTACAGGTGTTTGAGTAAATGTTCTCAATATTGTATTCACAACGAAACTATGAATACAATGAAATGAATTACAAGTGAGGGGGAGGTTCTCTATTTATAGTTGAGCTCCCCCAAAATTGACGGTTTAGATCAAGTTACATCGATGGACGAGATTAATCTATCCCTTAAATTTAGGGATTTAAAATATTACATAATCAATTTACATAATCAAATCTAATCATATAAGATATGATTTCCCTCAATCTTCTAAAATTAGTTTCCCTATTTACCAAGGTAACCTATCTTTCCATATTTGTATTGTTGGGCCACCCGGGCTTCAAATGGACAGGCTTATCATATAGCTCGTTGAATCGAGCCAGCTCTCATAGGCCAAATGATCCTCATGTCAATGATAAACCTTCATGGGATGCATTGTGTACGATGGTCATAGACTTTGAACTATGGCCTGTGACATTCTCTTCCACCCATTCTCACAACACCCTCATTGTGCCTTTGGAATGGCACTGACTTGATTCTCCTCGATCTCGTCTCAACACCTTAACTTTTTCTTGACTAGTCTCACTATCGGGTCCGTCGTTCCACTACAGCAAAACAGGTTATTAGCGGCACTTTTAGCGGCGTTTGGACAATAAACGTCGCAAAAGGTGAAGCAATAGCGGCGTTTTTCCATAAACGTCGCAAAAGGTAAAGCATTAGCGGCATTTTTACATAAGCGCCGCTAAAGGTCAGAGCATTAGCGGCGTTTATGGAAAAGCGCCGCTAAAGGTCAGAGTAATAGCGGCGTTTACGGGAAAGCGTCGCTAAAGGTCAGAGTAATAGCGGTGTTTACAGGAAAGCACCGCTAAAGGTCAGAGTAATAGCAGCGTTTATGTGGAAGCGCCGCTAAAGGTTAGAGTAATAGCGGTGTTTATGAGAAAACACCGCTAAAGGTCAGAGTAATAGCGGCGTTTTTCTATAAACGCCACTAATTTATTTAAATTTTATATATCTTAAATTAACTAATAATTTTTTATTTATATTAGTGTGATTTATATATGGTAGTATCTGCTCATACTTTCTTATCCCTTTGACAACACACATACACTTTGTATACACAGGCACTGGAATCCGGGACCCCAAGGATGAACAATATCCTCTTTCCCGTAGAGGAATTAGAAACCTTAGCTGATCAGTCACCAAATATATATTAAAAAGTTTTCGATTGAGATTTATTGTAAAATTTAAGATTGGAATCCTAACAAATCTTCGTATTATGACAAACCAAAGGGATAAGGATGGTAGCATGCATCATCTAAAAACTCCAATTTCCACCATTGTTATGTATTTAGTGGATGAAGCAAATAGACAAAAAAAGTTCTAATCAAAACCTTCACGTTTAAGTATACTGGAAAACACAAAATATGAGAAGGGGTTTCAATTTGGTGTCGAGATCAACGAGAGAATGCCATGGATGGGAGTGGATACGATTGTGAAGATAGAAGATAATTTTATAATTGAAATGTAATAAATTAATCACGTTAAAAAAGCGATTAGGAAAAAAATTATATTTATAATTGATTTATAAATATGATTAGGAATTAGTTATTTGAATCAAATCTCTTTATATAGTAATAATGTATATTAATCAATATTTAATAGTCAATTGACTCAATCTCCTCTTATACTAATATATATAGTAATGTAATATTCAAGAGGCAATTCACTAAAACTATTAAATAGAAAAATATTTAAACTAATTAAGCCAAAATCATTTAATTGATGCATTAAGAGAAACGAATTCAAGCTGTTAATAAATAGATTCAAACTAGAGCAGTAAGGTAAAAAAACAAGTATTTTAACCTATAAGCTTAAATCATTTAATTGATACATTAAGGGAAAATTTTAATTATCTTTAATTATATTTATATAATATTGTATAAAAAATAATTTAATTTGTTAATAATGGATTTGAACCAATGTCGTAAGGAAAATAAGCAAGCATCTTAACCATTAAAGTCAAATCAATTAATTGATATATTAAGGAAGTAATATTATTATATTACGTGTTTTAAAGACTTATCGGACCTATTCCATACACGTGTCAAATCTGAAAAAATAATACGATAGTTTTGTAAAAAAATTCGTGTTTGCTTCGAGTAAGCAAGGAAAATAATAGTTTGAATGTTTCAAAATCAAATTTAAACCGAAAAAATCAAAATTTAAAAGCAAAAATTTATTATATTTATATAAAATTTGAAAATAAATTAAAAAAATTAAAATATGGGAACGAGCATTAGTGGCGTTTTCCCATAAACGCCGCTAAAGGTCAGAACATTAGCGACGCTTGTGAGAAAGCGCCGCTAAAGGTCTAGTGGTAAAGGAGAAAGCGCCGCTAAAGGTCAAATCATTAGCGACGCTTATGGTAAAGCGCCGTTAAAGGTCAGAGCACTAGCGACGCTTATGGGAAAACGCCTCTAAATGTTAGAGCATTAGTGACGC
Source organism: Gossypioides kirkii (assembly GCA_005610355.1). Classification (NCBI taxonomy): domain Eukaryota; kingdom Viridiplantae; phylum Streptophyta; class Magnoliopsida; order Malvales; family Malvaceae; genus Gossypioides; species Gossypioides kirkii. The sequence goes on from CP032245.1 coordinate 27,389,317, forward strand.
TTATTGGAAAGCACCGCTAAAAGTTAAACAATAGTGGCATCTTCCCAAAAACGCCACTAATTTATTTAAATTTTATATATCTTATTAAATTAACTAATTATATTAATAATTATTTTAAAACTTATATAAACTAAAAATAATTCTAAAATTTTAAAAAATTTCAAAAATTTTAAAACTTATATAAACTAAAAAAAAATTATATTATTTTGGTTTTATGTTTTTCCCCCCAAATCCTTTCTTTCCCCCCAAATCCTCAAATCAAAAACCCTCTATTAAGTCTTCCCATGAAACAGAACAGAGAACGTAAAACCCACCCTAACCCTCTCTCTCTCCTTTTTCTATTATCATATTTTTGTTTCTTTCCCATTCAAATTTTCTAGGGCCTGACCGTCGCCAACCTATGGGTGCTGCTATGCTTGGGTTTAGTTGGAATTCTTCTGATGACCAAAAGGCTTAAGAAAACTATTAAAGCTGACTTTGGGGCTTTTATTCAGAAACTAGAGTTGCTTCCTCCGCCTCAGCCTGCTCCTCCTAAAGCTCCTCATCCTCCCACCGGTCTCAATTTCGCCGTTTCTGATGTGTATGCTATTTTTTTATCCCTTTTGCTTTTGAGTTCGTTGTGTTTTTTGGGCAATCGAGGAGAGATGGGAACCGAGAATTAATTAATTGTTTTTAGTTTTGTTCTCTTGTCACTGGAAACTGCTGCATTTAATTTTTTAGATAAGAGAAGTGATTAGGGTTAATGGTCGGTATGTACGGCATCTTTGTTCTTTAGGGAAATAAAGAAATCCCAAATTATTAATGGGATTTTGCTGCTTCGACTAAGTTTCAGTTACATTAGGAGTGGCATAGAGTCACTGTGCTTAGTTGAGTGTATTGCCTTCCTTTTTTGACCATTAGTAGTAATCCAGTTTGTGAGTTTGATATTTGAATAAGAAATAATGACTTTCTCTCTATAAGACAAACATTCTAACTCATTTTGATAAACCTTAATAAGGGTTTGATTGTTGCTTTTAATACTTGTTCTTGTTTTATGGAAGTGAAATGCGTACATAATGATTTGAATATTTAAAAAAATATTTTAAACTAAGTAATTTTTTGAATAATGCAATTCGGGAGTAGCAGCTATACATGTAAGATGTAGTATATTGATGTATTATTCTAGGCCCCTTTAGTAATTGCAGCTATACTATAATCCTTTTCAAGTTGCAATTTTTTTCCTTGGTTTATCCCATTCCCATAATATACACTTCCTGGAATAGTTACTGATTGTTCTTTCGGAATCATATTTAATTTTTACGTGCATCTTGTTCTAATTGTAATGCACCCTAGTCAGTTGAATGACAGGCTTTTTTTCAGAACATACAACTCAACAAGCAAAGTGAACATCATCCATAAATACTTCATCTTATATTTGTAACTTACTGTCACCAGGTATGCAGATGCTTTATCTACTAAGAATCTAAACATTCAACTTCACTTTTGAGAGCTTCGTTGACATCAGGTAACTACTATTGTTGCTCCCTTGAAAAAAACTAGAAATTGTCTTATTAGTGAGTCATGTTTGTATGTGGCTTGCATGAAGATTGCAATGCATCTCTTTATCAGACATTTGTTAATGCATTATGTTTTTCTGGTGATTGCTGCAGTTCCACATCGGTCATTGAGAAGAGTTTTGTAGCCTGAAATTCAGTGTTAAACGAGAATCAGAGCCCTAAGTTCCTTCCCAGCTTCGCTGCTGCAGTTAGTTTCTCAAGGTACTTCATTTCTTCCTGCTTCACATTGGATATTGTTCCGTGCCTTCTATATTTTGCTATTTATATAGTGTTTTGAGAAAAGATAAACGAGGATGGAGTTGCTATTTAACAAAATTATCCCACGATTACTTACAAGATAGATTGTTGTCTTTTCCCTATTTCGACATTTACTTAAGCAATACATGAATCATGTGCGATATATATATATATATATTATAGTTGACAATGTATTAAAATTTTAATTTTGCTGATTCATAACTAGAATGCCTTACAAGCAACCTAAATCTCTTGTACTTTACATAATTTCAGACAACATTCTAACTCATTTAAATACTGACATAAGCAGCTTGTGAAATCTTAGTTTGGACAGTATTCTAGCTTAATATCCGGACCACACTTACAACAGAATTTTTCCCACATATACATCAAGAAATTCGAACATCCATTTACAGTTTAAAGATTAAGAAAAATAGGATTCAAAACAAGGTATTTCACAACCAAAATTTACATGTTAGTTTAATAATTACTAGGACATAAAATCAAAACAAAACCTCAAGAACTTACTAAAAATTGTTCCAAGATGGACTAATTAACAACACAATAATTAAGTCTCAGTTTGAGCAGCAAACAGCTTCAATATAATAGCAATCTAAATATCATTTGGACTCAAAAAGTGAAGTGCTAAAGATGGTGCATTTCCCTTTTCCAAATCAAGAAAGTAAGAAAAGAATGAAAAAAAAAGGTTTGCTAATGTTATGGAAATGCTAGCATGAGTGTTGGGAAATTTACATAACATCATTTTCATTAGATGCCAGACTTGCTTTGTTACCTTCATATCATGTCATTCCGTTCTGATTTGATACCTCTATTACACTTAAAATATTAGAAGTTAAACCACATATTGGTTGGAACATCAACGAGGCTATTTTTCATTAGAATAAGTGGAACTTTATCTTGACTTTAAAAATTTACTATCATTCAAATTATAACATTGATATAAATACATTGATAGATTTAATAATTGATATCATTCAAATTATAATATTAAATAACCTCTAAAATTTATTTAAGTCTCACAATTGGTTCAAATTAAGATTAACAAATTTAATTATTTAATTATTTAAATGTTTAATTACAAATAACATTTAATTAAATATTTAAATATTTAACTAATTAATTATTAAAAATAACCCAAATATTTAATTAAAAATATTTTATTAGTTAATTATATTTAATAATTAAAAACAATCCAAATATTTAAATATTTAATTAATTATTTATTAAAAATAACCCAAATATTTAATTAAAAATATTTTATTATTTAATTACATTTAATTAAATATTTAATTATTAAAACAATCCAAATATTTAATTAATTATTTATTTAACTAGTTAATTATTAACAACAATCCAAATATTTAATTCAAAATATTTAACTATTATTGTTGTAATTAGTTACTAATATTTCAACTATTTTATGTGTATTGTAGATAATATGCCTAAAAAAAATTTCGAGAGTTAAGTATTATCCAAAATCCTCCGAATTTGGAAGAAACAAATAGTGATTAATAGATTGTTATTGGATCTTCGAATGTTTCGAAAACTGAAGAAAATCAAGGTAATGTTAAGTTTAATTTCATGCATGTTCATTTTTTATTTTTTGTTTCAAATTCTAATATTATCATATACAACTTTTTTAGCTGAATATTCTGAGGGGTGCAGAACTCGAGGACGTACTTTATTAAAGGATTTATACAATCTAAATCCTAATGAGTGTGCCAAAGTATTTGCAAATAATCATGATCAACCTGTTGGATTAGAAGCTTGACTTTTGGGAGGATACTTGGGCATTGTAGCACGAAATAGCAGTCTGTTACCGATCAACTACGAGCATTGGCATCATATGTCTGATAGTAACAAAAATCAAGCTCTCGATAATATTAAAGTAATAAAGTGAATGTAATTTATAATATTTTGGTTTAATTTTAATTTATATTTACTTTTTAAACTTGTGTTATTTGTAGGAGAGATTTATTTTAGAAGTCTCGAACGACTATGTAAAGAAATCATTAGGGAAGAAATGGAGAGACCATAAGAGTAATATAAAAAAAAATTATTTTAGGAATAATATGAGCCTCGAAGATAAATTGCAAAATGTTTTATCGGGAATGCTGAGGTACCAATGGGAAGAATAAGTTAGATTTTGGAGCTCAAAGAAAGGAGAGGTATTATGTACTATTAAACTTTTATAATTATTTCAGTTTATAGTATTTATTATATACATAATAATAATTAATGTAAGATTGTGAGCGTGTTGGAACTACAAGTAGGCAAAAACAAAAATTTACGCACACAATTGGATTGAGAAGTTTTGCTTACATAGTTGCTGATGAGGTATTTTGAATTTATTAATTGTGTCAAATATTAATTACTTTTTACTAATTAATATTTTTCTGAATATAATGTAGGAACATTCATCAGGTCAAAAAGTTGGACGCCTTCAGCTTTTTGATATTACATATAGAAAGAAAGATGGATCTTCTATGATTTCTGAAGCTGCAAAAATTATGGTATATTTGCTTAATAAAATTTAAATAATTTAAAATATTTATCATGTTTAATTATAATGGTTTAGTTCGTCGTTTGTAATGCAAATAATGCCAAGTTATGTTGCATTTGTTTGATTATATATTTCGTTTTTAACTCTTTCATTGACTTATTAGAATAAATTAAAGGATAAGAAGGCGGAGTATGAAGCGATGGATTCAAGTGATAGTTCGGTTAATCTAGAGGACATTGATAACTGAGTTATTATTGAAGTTTTGGGTCCTGAAAGGTATGGTCGGGTTAGATTTCAAGGATCTTTTGTTAGCCCATCCTGATATTTTGGATCCAGCTCGCAGAGGTACATGCTTTCGGGGAGTTAGGATCAAGCTGAAGTTCAAAGATTAAGAGATCAAATGGCTCAGATGCAAGCGATCACAGTTGAGCAAATTGCTCAACTTAAAGAGGAGGCAGCAGAGGTTCAAAGAAAATATGATGAACTCCAGTTACAACTTAAAGCGGAGGCAGCAGCGAGGGAAGCGAAGGCAGTAGCGAGAGTCGCGAAAGAAGCAGAGGCAACAAGAAAGTATGACGAATTGCAGCTACAGTTTCAAAATATGATAAAAATGTTTTAACAGAATCAATCGCAGAATCCGCCATCTTAGACTTTTATTTTTTTTTATTGTGAGAATAATATACACAATACTACTTTTAAATATATTTTTCATTTATTTATTAATTTAAATCATATGCATATTTCTTTCGTTTATTATTTACATTTAGATTTGAAGTTATTGGTTGGATTTGAATTGTTGGATTTACAGGAAAAAATGCTGAAAATTCGGGTTTAATGTGAACTAAAAATGAGATGTTAAAATCAGTTAATTTTAGCAGCGTTTGTGTGAAAAGTGCCGCTAAAGACCATGTTTTTTAGCTGCGTTTGCGCAAAAAGTGCCGCTAAAGATCGTGTTCTTTAGCGGCGTTTATAGATAGGCGTCGTTACAGACCATGTTCTTTAGCAGCGTTTGTTTAAAAGCGCCGTTAAAAACCATGTTCTTTAGCGGCGTTTTTTCTCATAAACGTCGCTGCGTTATCTTCAGCGGCACTTTTTACGGTGCTTTCAAAAGCGCCGCTAAAACATATAAACTCCGCTATAGGCTCAAAAAAACGCCGTTAAAACCCTATTTTCTTGTAGTGTTTTTTCAAAACTTTTGCCTCGGCTTCTGTCGCCTCTTAACTCAATCTATCTCACTCGTTAGTTGTAACAACCCGTTTTTTAATGGTGTCGAAAATAATAATTTCAGGATCACAAACCCGACAAGAAAATTTTTATAATGAGTGATTAAATTAAATAAGTCAATATTAATTTTATATGGAATTTTGAATTGAGGAATTTTAATTATTGAATTAAAAATCAGTATAAGTGGTTTTAGAAAATGAGGTATCGAGACCTCGTTTCTAAAATTTAGGGCTGTAAATATTTTTATTAAATATTTGCAGAGTCTTATTATATGTGAATTGAAGTTTGGTTGAGTAATTTTGATAATTAATTGCTTAATTAAAGAAAAAACAGTAAATTGTAAAAGAAGTAAAAGTTAATTGCTATAGATTAAAAACTAGTAAAGGGACCAAAATGAGAATTAAACCGTGATAAAAAAGTCCTGGCGGTGGTGAGATGATTACCATCCACTAACTTGTGGGTTATTTATTCATTTAGTCTTAATTAGTTTAGGACTAAATTGAAAATAAGTTTGTTTAATCCAAATTTAATATAATTGAAGGACCAATTATGAAATTGGACCCTCTTTAAATGGCCTAATAATATAAATGATGTGAAACTCTTTATATTTTGGTAAATTGCAATTAAATCCTAAAAAAATGGGGATTTACTAATTAGTTTATTTTTAGTATGATCGGGAATGGTGATTTTGAGGTCACGAATTCGATATGTCAAACCATAAATATTAATTATTTAATATTTATGAGGTCATTAGTATTGTATTAAAATTTGGTTATGAAATTTAATCGTTTAGATAATTAATTAAACGAAAAGGATTAAATCGTAAAAGGTGCAAAAGTTGAATTTTTTCTAATTAAAAGTATTAGGTATCAATTGGAGGTTTAGTTAAGGCAACTAAATGGTAATTAAACCATCTATATGTATGTGTATGGTTTGACTTCTTATATGGCTAAATTTCATGCAATTTAAAGGGGCAAATAGGTAATTTTGCAAGGTAAGTAATTAAATTAAAACAAAAGTTAAATTTCATCATTTTTCTTTCCTTCTTCTTCTTCAACAAGCCGAATACCCATTTTTGGGAAGGAAAAAGCTTTGGTTAGTTAGGTTTCATCAAATAGGTAAGTAAACCTTGCCCCTTTTTAGTGATTTTTATGTTTTTTAGTCCGTATTAGCTTGATCTAGCTAACCTGGGTACTAATTTGTAAAACCGTTAAAAATTTTAGTTTATTCAATTGATGAGTTTAGTGTTTTTTGAAGTTTAGTGATAGAATATTAAGCTTGGTTGTTAAATATGACTATTTTGTAAAGTAATTTTTAGTAATTTTCATGTTAAAGGATTAAAATATAAAAGTAGTAAAAGTACAAGGACTTGTTGTAAATAAAACAAATATGAGAAGTATTGAATTGCTATAACATTCGGCTGAACTTTTTTTTAAGGAAAAATGGTTAATTTGCAAGTTTTGAGCTAAAGGACTAAATCGAATAAAAGTGAAAAGTTAAGGGTAATTTTGTTAAAATAGTAAAAAGACTTATTTGCATAAAATGATTAAAAATTCATGTTAATTTAAATAATTGAATGAAATTATTGAAATAGATCAAGATCGTGTCTCGATCATGGAAAAAAATATTACGGATTTACCTTTGGAGTTCACTTTAACTGCAATTTCGTCCGGTAAGTTCGTAATGTTAAATTCTTATTAATAACTGCTTATAACTGCCTTTCTAATGATTTTTGGAAATGAGAAACGATGATTGGAAACATGAAAGATAAAAACGACGAGATGAGGATTTCCCGGCCTTGTGCCAAAGATAGAAAATGATCCGATGGCTGAGATCTTGCATTTGTTGCGGATCCTGTACAACATTGTGAGTCACCGTAAGGTGAATAGAATCCAAGAATGGATTACAGGCCCTACGATGGCTGAGATTTATGCTTGTTTGCATATTCTCGTCAGCTTAGTGTGAGCAACATCGTAGGGAACAGATATACCGTATCGATGGCTAAGACTAGCATTGTGTAATCCCCAAAACCCGGCCTAAAAGATATGACTGAACTCAGAGGGTCACTATTGTAATTTTTCCCTCAAGAAACCATTTAAAACATATATAAATACTTTAATTTGTAAATAAATTAAGTTATTGTAAAATAATTAATTCCCATAATTTTGAATAATTCTAAACTTAAAAATTATTAGTTAAACACTTTAAACAAATATCCAAACTCTCAAATTAAAAATTAACATTACAATTTCAAAATAATTTAATAATATAGTAAACTGAATGATGAAATAAAAATATAAAAAAACGTGAGATCCTTCGAGTACCAAGTCGCCTAAGTCCATTGTATCTGAAAGAGAAACTATTGGGAGTGAGCTAAAGAGCCCAGTATGTCCCTAAAGTGTATACATCTACAGTCACAATATCACAGTCATTCATAGCATTAAAAGTAACCACACAACATTTAATAGATAATTGCAATGAAAACTTAGGCATAATGCAATGTACCCATTCTCTAGCACACCAACACAGTAGAGAGGTTTCCTAGAACCCCTCCCCAACCAATCATCTCCAATCGCAGTGTGGTTTTATATCAGCCGTTTGTAGGGGTACCACATCTTCCACTGTACAATCCCAACCCATGAACACACAATGGCATGATGTCACATTTATCATAGTCTCAATCTCAAGCTCATGATACAATATATGTATCCTAGAGAACATAATATTTTTTTTTCACAGTGTTTAAGTATTCCACAAACTGATAAGTATGCATGCAATATCATCATGCGATCACATAATACATCACAAGATCATGCTATTATATGTCACAGATTAATATCACCTAATGAATCCAACACAAAAAATATCACACAAAAAAATGTAACATAGATAGAAACACACATCAAGCGGTAAAGGCTCTAATGACAAGAAGAACATCTCTCACGCTCAGATCTATCACCTGGTCTAACTGAATCAGAACTTAGAAGAGTAAATTCCAAATTAAATCTATCACTATGCCACCTACTAAACACAACACAAAACCGAAACCAAAACTCACGTATCACAATCGAAACTTATGCAGGGATAGTCCGCACAGGTGGAGAAGGTAACTCGTCGGTCTCAAAATTATAATCACCTACGCACAAAATATCCCAAGACAAATCTCTTATCTACTTTTCTTAAAAAATTTTACTGAGTATAATAACTTGTGAATAGCTAAAATGAGGCTTTCAGGTTCGAATTTCACAAAACGGATAGCAGATTCAGAATCAGGACGTTGAAAACTAGCAGGATAGGATTTGTCAAAAAATGTCAATGGTCAAAGTCAAAGTCAATAGTTAACGATCAAAGTCAACATGTCTGTTCAATGTCAATGGGTCAACGAGTCAGTCAATAGGTCTGGTCAAATCGAATTGGGTTTAGAGTTTGGGTGATTTGAATTTAAGGTATTAGGTTTAGGCTTCATTGTTTTGGGTTATAGGGTTAAGAGTTATTGGGTTTCTTCTTTAGGTTGCCTTAGACTTGGGCTCATATATAGGTCATTATTTGAGCATTGGTTGGGTCACTCATTTGGGTCATGGCTTGGGCTTGATCAAGTGGCCCAATTTCACATCTTGTTTGTAACATAAGACTGGTTTCCTTAACCCCTTTGACGGCGTCGATCGTAGTTACGACGGATGATGGATTACTCGTTGGAAAGGAACTAAAAAGGAGACCAAAATAAGACCCCCAACACGATGTACAACTCACATATGCTTAGGACGACGAGGAAACGATGGAGATGATGCGAAAAGATAAAAACTGAGCGGTTTCCAACATCGTTCTCTCAAACGGCAACGACGAGGAAGAAAGGGAGAGTGAGGTTGAGCTCGCACAATGACGAGGAACATTTTAATGGTGGTAGTGTAACACACGACTAACGGCAAGGGGATCGCCGAAGGTTGATCAAAAAAGGAAAAAGAAGATGGGGTTGAGAGGAAAAATAAAGAAAATTAAAATGATGATATGAGAGACTAAAAGTCAAACAAGGAGAAAAAGAGGTTTAAATACCACCCAAATGGGTAAACTTCACAAAAGGACTCAAAATATCTAGGGTTTACAAAAATATCCCCAAACTTTACCCACTAAACAATTTAATTCCAAATTCAAAAAAAAATTTAGGTTGCTACACATCGTATACTAGTAACAGGCATGACCTTTGGGTCAACAAGGAGTAAGATGAGCATCATGACCTTTGGGTCAATAGGGAGTAAATCGGATATCGATCACTAAAGTACAATTCTGATTTGGCTCGACTGATTTACGGATTTGTTCAACACATGTTATTTGGTAAATTGATAAACCTTGCGAACTTATTAAGCTATGAAAGCTTACTAGTGAATTTGTTGTTGTTTTGTAGATTCTATTTTGCTGGTTGAAGATCGGATCACCTTGAAGAAATCAGACTATCTTAGGAGCTCGTTTGGTAGTATTTACATCACTTGGTTATATGCCATGTACTAAGATGATGTTGCCTTTGAGATGCTTGATTTTGGTTCGTTAGTTCTTTGTTGAACTAAACTTGCATGCTCGCTTGATGCTGTAACTAAGCAAATGTGTTTGTAATGAATTGACATGTGAATTTAAGAGTCTTGTGTTGAATGATGGTAGATAAACTTGAAGACTTGTGTGATTAATTGAATTCTACATACTTGTTTCGGTAGAACCCTGCAAGTATCAGTAGAAGTATTGGGCAAGAGAGAGGTTGTTCACTGAATTGAGTTGTATTGGTAGTTGCATAATAAGTATCGGTAGTTCTGCCCATAGGAGTATCGGTAGTTTATGTACTTGTACCGATAGAAGATGCAAGGTAAGACATCTTAGCTCTCTGGAGTTTTTAGTACTGGTAGAAGCATGATTTGTTTCGGTAGAAGCTTCACTTGTGTTGGTAGAAGTCTGCACTATTTCATGAATTGTTTACTGACTTGACAACTACTACTACTTGTCCAACAAGTACCGGTAGAAGTATCCAAAAATCGTGGATATGACCTTTTTTCCCTTGTTGAGTTATGATTATAATTAATTGATGATTTATGACATGATATTAAAAGATGAATAGTGATAAATGAATAGAAAGACACCAGAACCCTAACCGATAACGGTTTCCGAGTTTTTGGTGTTACAGACACAAAAAATGGATGTCTTGATATGTGATATAAATATTGATTCCTGATTGATTGAAATGTTGTAAATGAATGTGTAAGATTAAATGGAATTAATATTCTGAGTTGCAAGTTGGTAAATGTATAAATTGTGATTGATTTGTATATAAAAAAACTCGTAAAGTTCTGTAAACCTTGAGACCTTAGACTGGAGATGGTTACGGTTTTTGAGTGTTACATTTAGTGGTATCAGAGTTATGATTTAATCGATTCTTGGACTAAGTGTAGTGTGAATAAAGTTTAAAAAGTACTTGCCATATAAACCTGTGATAGTGTGATATTGATTGATCCGATCTAACCCTGTTTTATTGCAAATTTTAAAGATGATATATAAATCTGATCGTGATAAAATTAATGAAGTTAATAGTAATATTCTGACTACAGATTCTGGTGCTTGTTGTAATATACTGGTTTCATAAATATTGGAAAATGAGGAGGTGAGTATAAGTTTATCAGTTTTACAGATGTCTGATAGTAAAGTCAAATGTCTTTTGGATTTAATGAGATTGTGATTTATAGAAATTGTGTGAGCCAATTTAGTAGCTTTGCGATTGTTATCCCTGAGTATAGGTAAATAAAGTGAGATCGAAGACATAATGATGGATCTGAAGTTACAGTGCTCGATATTATTTCTAGTATGTTCTATTCTTTAGATATTAATTATTGTGAGTGCACTGATTGTGATTGGGATTAACTCATTCTCATATTGCATTGTATTAATAATGGAAAGAGGGTTTATTTCCTGACCCAATGAGATTAATGTTTGAGTCATAATTCGATAGGATAGGACTGGTATGTCGAAACTATTTGCTGAAAATTTATGACTGTGATTTTTCTGACGATTTGATGTTACTATCATTTCATGAATTTGGTATTAATGGGAATAGATTGACAGAAGTTATATGATACTGTAGTGGATTATAGACTGAAATGAATTGATTAAAATGACAGATTGATGTACTGATTATGGTTGAGCCAAGTAAATTAGAGTTGTTCAGATGTCTTTGTACATGAAATGACCTAAAGTGATTGAAAAACACATATATATATAAGTAATTGACTACTAAAATAAAAAGAGAAGAAATTTATGGATTTGAGATTAACTGTGTACAGTTCACCAATGGGTATTTTGATTTATTTCCTGAAAGATTTCTAAGATTTCTGCCTAAATTTATAGTGAAATAAATTCAAGATATAGAATAAAAAAAATCTTATATCTTATACAGAATATTTGTTCAATAAGTTAAAAGGACGTAACAGTGTATTTGAAAATTAATAAAGATTTAATTATTCAGTTCTAGTTAAAGATATGAGATGCTGAAAATTTCTTTGAACTTGAGGTAATCATCAAGAATTTCGGTAATAATGTCTAGATTAACTAATGTCTCTGTTGATTTATGAATATGATGAATCAGATTGTTCAACCTTATCTAGATATTAAGATACAGTCGTATTATGATTATTGAGGATATTCTGATATACTTCAAATAGAATCAGTGTATACGTAATATGTGAATATGTATTGTAGACTATGTGTGAGAAATAATTTATTTGAAAACTATCAACTGTGAGTTTTGGTTTAGTGAGGTCAATTTTCTTAGTTATGTAAAATTTGACAGATGGATTGGAGATGCTTCGGGTAGAAGATTTTTCTATTGTTATATGAAAACTTCAGAAAACATCTCTGAAAATTTCTGTTTTGATCTATCCTGAATCTAGGAAGGAAATTGAACATCAAGTAATCGTCTAAATTATTACTGCTTATTATGATTCCTGAGTAACGAAAGTCAATATAAAGTTTGTGTTATTTGAGATTATTATGAGATTGTTATTTTATATATCGGAAAAGATAGTAATGATTTCTGTTGTGAGGAAAACTTTAGAATAAACAGGTACTGTTAGATAATAATTTCGAGGACGAAATTTCCTAAGGGAGGAGAGTTGTAACAACCCGTTTTTCAGTGGTGTTAGAAATAGTGATTTCGAAATCACAAAACCGATATGAAAATTTTTATAATGAGTGATTAAATTAAATAAGTCAATATTAATTTTATATGGAATTTTGAATTGAGGAATTTTAATTATTGAATTAAAAGTTAATATAAGTGGGTTGGTTCAAAAGTCAAGTGGTTTTAGAAAATAAGGCATCGAGACCTCGTTTATTAAATTTAGGGCTGTAAATATTTTTATTAAATATTTATAGATTCTTATTATATGTGAATTGAAGTTTGGTTAAGTAATTTTGATGATTAATTGCTTAATTAAGGAAAGATGAGTAAATTGTAAAAGAGGTAAAAGTTAATTGCTATAGATAAAAAATAGTAAAGGGACCTAAATGGTAATTAAACCGTGGTAAAAAACTCCAACTGATGGTGACATGATTACCATCCACTAGCTTTTGGGTTATTTTCATTTAGTCCTAATTAGTTTAGGACTAAATTAAAAATAAGTTTGTTTAATTGAAATTTAAAATAATTGAAGGACCAATTATGAAATTTAACCCTATTTAAATGGCCTAATAATATAAATGATGTGAAACTCTTTATATTTTGGTAAATTGCAATTAAATCCTAATAAAATGGGGATTTACTAATTAGTTTATTTTTAGTACGATCGGGAATGGTGATTTTGAGATCACGACTTCGATATGTCAGATAAATATTAATTATTTAATATTTATAAGGACATTAGTATTGTATTAAAATTTGGTTACGAAATTTAATCGTTTAGATAGTTTATTAAACGAAAAGGATTAAATCGTAAAAGGTGCAAAACTTGAATTTTTTCTAATTAAAAGTATTAGGTATCAATTGGAGGTTTAGTTAAGGCACCTAATTGGTAATTAAACCATCTATAAGGTATGTGTACGGTTTGACTTCTTATATGGCTAAATTTCATGTAATTTAAAAGGGGCAAATAGATAATTTTGCAAGTTATGTAATTAAATTAAAACAAAACTTAAATTTCATCATTTTCTTTCCTTCTTCTCCTTCAACAAGCCGAACAACCATTTCTGGGAAGGAAAAAGCTTTGGCTAGTTAGGTTTCATCAAATAGGTAAGTAAACCATGCCCTTTTTTAGTGATTTTTATGTTTTTGAGTCCGTATTAGCTTGATCTAGCTAACCTGGGTACTAATTTGTAAAATTGTTAAACATTTTGGTTTATTCCATTGATGATTTTAGTGTGTTTTTGAAGTTTAGTGATAAAATATTAACCTTGGTTGTTAAATATGACTATTTTGTAAAGTAATTTTTAGTCATTTTCATGTTAAAGAACTAAAATATAAAAGTAGTAAAAGTACAAAGACTTGTTGTTAAGTAAAACAAATATGGGAAGTATTGAATTGCTATAACATTCGGCTGAACATGTTTTTAAGGAAAAATGGTTAATTTGCAAGTTTTGAGCTAAAGGACTAAATTGAATAAAAGTGAAAAGTTAAGGGTAATTTTGTAAAAATACCAAAAAGACTTATTTTTATAAAGTGATCAAAAATTCATGTTGATTTAAATAATTGAATGAAATTATTAAAATAGATCAAGATCGTGTCCCGATCATGGAAAAAAGAAAATTACGGATTTGCCCTTGGAGTTCACTTTAACTGCAATTTCGTCCGGTAAGTTCGTAATGTTAAATTCTTATTAATAACTGCTTATAACTGCCTTTCTAATGATTGTTGGAATGAGAAACGATGATTGGAAACATGAAAGATAGAAACAACGAGATGAGGATTTCCCGGCCTTGTGCCAAAGATAAAAATGGTACGATGGCTGAGATCCTGCATTTGTTGCGAATCCTGTACAGCATTGTGAGTCACCGTAAGGTGAAAAATATCCAAGAATGGATTATAGGCCCTACGATGGTTGAGATTTATGCTTGTTTGCATATTCTCGTCAGCTTAGTGTGAGCAGCATCGTAGGGAACAGATATGCCGTATCGATGGCTAAGACTAGCATCGTGTAACCCCCAGAACCCGACCTAAAAGATATGACCGGACCTAGAAGGTCACTATTGTAATTTTGCCCTAAAGAAACCATTTATAGCATATATAAATACTTTAATTTGTAAATAAATTAAGTTATTATAAAATAATTAATTCCCATAATTTTGAATAATTCTAAACTTAAAAATTATTAGTTAAACACTTTAAACAAATATCCAAAATCTCAAATTAAAAATTAACATTTCAATTTCAAAATAATTTAATAATATAGTAAACCGAATGATGAAATAAAAATATAAAAAAAATGAGATCCTCCGAGTACCAAGTCACCTAAGTCCACTGTATCTGAAAGAGAAACTATTGGCAGTGAGCTAAAGAGCCCAGTGTGTCCCTAAAGTGTATACATCTATAGTCACAATATCACAGTCATTCATAGCATTAAAAGTAACCACACAACATTTAATAGATAATTGCAATGAAAACTCAGGCATAATGCAGTGTACCCATTCTCCAGCACACCAACACAGTGGAGAGATTCCCTAGAACCCCCCAACCAATCGTCTCCAATCGCAGTGTGGTTTTATATCAGCCATTTGAAGAGGTGATTACTATGTTTTCCACTGTACAATCCCAACCCATCAACACACAATGGCATGATGTCACATTTATCATAGTCTCAATCTCAGGCTCATGATACAATTTATGTATCCCAGAGAAGACAATATTTTTTTATTCACAGTTTTTAAGTATTCCACAAACTGATAAGTATGCGTGCAATATCATCATGCGATCACATAATATGTCACAAGATCATGCCATTATACATCACAGATTAATATCACCCAATGAATTCAACACAAACAATATCATACAAAGAGATGTAACACAGATAGAAACACACATCAAGCGGTAAAGGCTCTAACGAGAAGAAAAATGTCTCTCACGCTCAGATCTATCACCGGGTCTAACTGAATCAGAACTTACAAGAGTAAATTCTAAATTAAATCTATCACTATGCCACCCACTAAACACAACACAAAACCGAAACCAAAACTTACGTGTCATAATTGGAACTTGTGTAGGGACAGTCCGCACAGGTGGAGAAGGTAACTTATCGTTCTCAAAATTGTAATCACCTACGCACAAAATATCCCAAGACAAATCTCTCATCTATTTTTTTAAAATTTTTTTACTGAGTATAATAACTTGTGAATAGCTAAAACGAGGCTTTCGGGTTTGAATTTGACAAAACGGATAGCAGATTTAGAATTAGGACGTCGAAAACTGGTAGGATAGGGTTTGTAAAAAGTCAACGGTCAAAGTTAAAGTCAACGGTCAATGGCTAAAGTCAACATGTCTGTTCAAAGTCGACGGGTCGGTCAACGTGTCAATGAGTTAGTCAATAGGTATGGTCAAATCGAATTGGGTCTAGAGTTTGGGTGATTTGAATTTAAGGTATTAGGTTTGGGCTTCATTGTTTTGGGTTATAGGGTTAAGGGTTATTGGGTCTCTTCTTTTGGTTGATTTAGACTTGGGCTCACACATGGGTCATTATTTGAGCATTGGTTGGGTCACTCATTTGAGTCATGGCTTGGGCTTGATCTAGAGGCCCAATTTCACATCTTGTTTTCAACATAAGACTAGGGTTTCCTTAACCTCATTGACTGCGCCGATCGGAGCCACGACGGAAGATGAATTGCTCGTCGGAAAGGCAGTAAAAAAGAGACCAAAACAAGACCCCCAACATGATGCACAACTCACATATGCTTAGGACGGCTAAGAAACGACGAAGATGATGCGAAAAGATAAAACCCGTACGGTTTCCAACATCGTTCTCTCAAACGGCGACATTGAGGGAGAAAGGGAGAGTGAGGTTGGGTATGCACGACGACGAGTAGCATTTTAATAGTGGTAGTGTAACACTCGACCAACGGCAAGGGATCACCGGAGGTTGATCGAAAAAGGCAAAGAGAGATGGGGGTTGAGAGGATTTGAGTTGAGAGGAAAAATAAAGAAAATTTAAATGATGATATGGGAGGCTAAAAGTCAAACAAGGAGAAAAATAGGTTTAAATACCGCCAAAAATGGGTAAACTTCACAAAAGGACTCAAAATATCTAGGGTTTTCAAAAATATCCCCAAACTTTACCAACTAAACAATTTAATTCCAAAAAAAAAAAAATTAGGTTGTTACACATCGTATACTAGTAACAGGCATGACCTTTGGGTCAACAGGGAGTAAGATGAGCATCATGACCTTTGGGTCAAAAAGGAGTAAAATGAGCATCATGACCTTTGGGTCAACAGGGAGTAAATCTGATATTGATCACTAAAGTACAGTTCTGATTTGGCTCGACTGATTTACGGATTTGTTCAACAAATGTTATTCAGTAAATTGATCAACCTTGCGAACTTATTAAGCTATGAAAGCTTACCAGTGAATTTGTTGTTGTTTTGTAGATTCTATTTTACTGCTTGAAGATCGGATCACCTCGAAGAAATCACACTATCTTAGAAGCTCGTTTGGTAGTATTTACATCACTTGGTTATATGCCATGTACTTGGATGATGTTGCCTTTGAGATGCTTGATTTTGGTTCGTTAGTTCTTTGTTGAACTAAACTTGCATGCTCGCTTGATGTTGTAACTAAGCAAATGTGTTTGTAATGAATTGACATGTAAATTTAAGAGTCTTGTGTTGAATGATGGTAGATAAACTTAAGGACTTGTGTAATTAATTGAATTCTGCATACTTATTTCGGTAGAACCTTACATGTATCGGTAGAAGCATAGGGTAAGAGAGAGGTTGTTCACTGACTTGAGTTGTATCTGTAGTTCTGCCCATAAGAGTATTGGTAGTTTATGTACTTGTATCGGTAGAAGTTGCAGGGTAGGACATCTTAGCTCTCTGGAGTTTTTAGTACCGGTAAAAGCATGGTTTGTTTCGATAGAAGTTTTACTTGTATCAGTAGAAGTTTGCACTGTTTCATATTGTTTACTGACTTGACAACTACTGATACTTGTTTAACAAGTACCGGTAGAAGTATCCAAAAATCATGGAAATAACCTTTTTGCCCTTGTTGAGTTATGATTATAATTAATTGATGATTTATGACATGATATTAAAAGATGAATAGTGATAAATGAATAGAAAGAAACCAGGACCCTAATCGGTAATGATTTCTGAGTTTTTAGTGTTATAGACATGAAAAATAGATGTCTTGATATGTGATATGAATATTGATTCCTGATTGATTGAAATATTGTAAATGAATGTGTAAGATTAAATGAAATTAGTATTATGAGTTGCAAGTTGGTAAATGTATAAATTGTGATTGATTTTTTTGTAAAAAAAACTTGTAAAGTTCTGTAAACCTTGAGACCTTAGATCGGAGATGGTTACGATTTTTGGGTGTTACATTTAGTAGTATCAGAGCTACAATTTAGTTGATTCTCGAACTAAGTGTAGTGTGAATAATGTTTAGATAGTAGATACCATATAAACTTGTGATAGTGTGATATTGATGATCTGATCTAACGCTATTTTATTGTAGATTTTAAAGATGATATATAAATCTAATCGTGATGAAATTAATGAAGTTAATAGTACTATTCTAACTACAGATTCTGGTGCCAGTCGTAATATACTGGTTTCATAAATATTGGAAAATGAGGAGGTGAGTTAAAGTTTATCAATTTTGCAGATGTTTGATGGTAAAGTCAAATATCTTTTGGATTAAATGAGACAGTGATTTATAGAAATTGTGTGAGCTAATTTAGTAGCTTTGCGATTGCTATCCTTGAGTATAGGTAAATAAAGTGAGATCGAAGACATAATGATGATCTGAAGTTACAGTGCTCGATGTTATTTCTGGCATGTTCTATTCTTTTGATATTAATTATTGTGAGTGCACTGATTGTGATTAGCGTTAACTTATTCTCATATTGCATTGTATTAATAATGGAAAGAGGGTTTATTTCTTGACCCAATGAGATTAATGTTTGAGTCATAATCCGATTGGATAGGGTTGGTATGTCGAAACTACCTGCTGAAAATTTATGACTGTGATTTTTCTGACGATTTAATATTACTATCATTTCATGAATTTGGTATTAATTTGGGAATAGATTAACAGAATTTATATTATAATGTAGTGAATTATAGACTGAAATGAATTGATTAAAATGACAGATTGATGTACTAATTATGGTTGAGCAAGTAAATTAGAGTTTTTCAGATGTCTTTGTACATGAAATGACCTAAAGTGATTGAAAAACATATATATATATATATATATATATATATAAATAATTGACTACTTAAAAAAAAAGAGAAGAAATTTATGGATTTGAGATTAACTGTGTACCGTTCACCAATGGGTATTTTGATTTATTTCTTGAAAGATTTCTAGGATTTTGCCTAAATTTGATAGTGAAATAAATTCAAGATATAGAATGAAAAAAATCTTATATCTTATACATAATATTTGTTCAATAAGTTAAAAGGATGTAACTGTGTATTTGAAAATTAATAAAGATTTAATTATTCAGTTCTTGTTAAAGATATGAAATGCTGAAATTTTTTTTGAACTTGAGGTAATCATCAAGAATTTCGGTAATAATGTCTAGATTAACTAATGTCTCTGTTGATTTGTGAATATGATTAATTAGATTGTTCAACCTTATCTAGATATTTAGATACAGTCGTGTTATGATTATTGAGGATATTCTGATATACTTCAAATAGAATCAGTGTATACGTAATATGTGAAAATGCATTGTAGACTATTTGTGAGAAATAATTTATGTGAAAACTATCAATCGTGAGTTTTGGTTTAGTGAGGTTAATTTTCTTGGTTATGTAAAATTTGACAGATGGATTGGAGATGCTTCGGGTAGAAAGATTTTTCTATTGTTATATGAAAAGTTCAGAAAACATCTCTGAAAATTTCTATTTTGATCTATCCTGAAACTAGTAATAGGCATGACCTTTGGGTCAACAGAGAGTAAAATGAGCATTATGACCTTTGGGTCAACAGGGAGTAAATCGAATATCGATCACTAAAGTACAGTTCTGATTTGGCTCGATTAATTTACGGATTTGTTCAACACATGTTATTCGGTAAATTGATAAACCTTGCGAACTTATTAAGCTATGAAAGCTTACTAGTGAATTTGTTGTTGTTTTGTAGATTCTATTTTGTTGCTTGAAGATCGGATCACCTCGAAGAAATCACACTATCTTAGGAGCTCGTTTGGTAGTATTTACATCACTTGGTTATATGCCATGTACTAGGATGATTTACCTTTGAGATGCTTGATTTTGGTTCGCTAGTTCTTTATTGAACTAAACTTGCATGCTCGCTTGATGTTGTAACTAAGCAAATGTGTTTGTAATGAATTGACATGTGAATTTAAGAGCCTTGTGTTGAATGATGGTAGATAAACTTATGGACTTGTGTAATTAATTGAATTCTACATTCTTGTTTTGGTAGAACCTTGCACGTATCGGTAGAAGTATAGGACAGGAGAGAGGTTGTTCACTGACTTAAGTTGTATCGGTAGTTCTGCCCATAGGAGTATCGGTAGTTTATGTACTTGTATCGGTAGAAGCTGCAGGGTAGGACATCTTAGCTCTTTGGAGTTTTTTGTACCGGTAGAAGCATGATTTGTTTCGATAGAAGTTTCACTTGTATCGATAGAAGTTTCACTTGTATCGGTAGATGTCTGCACTATTTCATGAATTGTTTACTGACTTGACAACTATTGATACTTGTCCAACAAGTACCGGTAGAAGTATTCAAAAATCATAGAAATGACCTTTTTGCCCTTGTTGAGTTATGATTATAATTAATTGATGATTTATGACATGATATTAAAAGATGAATAGTGCTAAATGAATAGAAAGACATCAGGACCCTAATCAGTAATAGTTTTCGTGTTTTTGGTGTTATAGACATGAAAAATAAATGTCTTGATATGTGATATGAATATTAATTCCTGATTGATTGAAATGTTGTAAATGAATGTGTAAGATTAAATGGAATTAGTATTCTGAGTTGGAAGTTGGTAAATGTATAAATGTGATTGATTTGTATGTAAAAAAACTCAAAAAGTTCTGTAAACCCTAAGGCCTTCAATCGGAGATGGTTACGATTTTTGGGTGTTACATTAGTACATCTCATTAGCAAGAAGTCACAGCTCTCATTTGCCCAGATTCTGACTCGGTTCGATTAGAATCCTCTTGATTCACACAACTTGGCTTCGAATTGTCCATAGTCCATTAGCCTACTTGTGTAAAAATTTTGAAAGGGCCCCTACATTCTTGCCAAGCTAACAAGTTAGAATGCAAAACACTACCAAAGTGTTCGGAATGTACCTTACTCGTCGCATTTACTCGGGTCAACTATCTAGCTTGCATCACTACTTTCACAAAGTTTGATGCACAACCCACCTCTCCAATAGGTGGTAGCTCCTCTGATGTATCAATAGAAATGAGCCTCATTGATCCTAGCTTCAAAGTTTACATCGCTACTTCTTCCTCTAAGTCTGATGCACAACTCACCTCTTTCTTGGATGGAAGCCTCACCGATGACTCAAACAACTCTGTCGCTTTCCTCGATTTGAGGCTTATTGGTCCTAACTTTTATGTTTGCATCGCCACTTTTTCCTCTAAGTCCGATGCCAAACTTACCTCTTCCTTGGGTGGAAGTCCCTCTTATGATTCAACCAGCTCCGATGTTGCCTTTTCTTTGACCATGTTTGCTTTCAATAGTTCCGCAACTCATGCAAACCACGACATAAGAAGCACTTAACCCGCTTCTTGTAATAATCCTTTTTTCAATGGTTTCAGAAATAGTGGTTTCGGGATCACAAATCCAACGTGTCAGTTCGTAAATATTATTTATATAATATCTATGAGGTTATTATTATAGTATTAAAATTTGGTTATTAAATTTTTATGTTTGATAAGTTAATTAAAGAAAAAGGGCTAAATAGTAATGATTGTAAAAAATGCTTGCTATTAACTTTCCTTAAATTAAAAGCTTTAAATAGTTAATGTGGGAGGTTTTATGTCACAAATTAACCATAATATCATACTTGGTCGTTTAGTGGGTATAGTTTAATGAAATTAAAATAATTTTTAAAGGTTAATTTAGTAAATAAGTAATATTAATTAAAAGAAAAATAAAACAGAAGACATATTCTTCTTCTTTTCATCTTTTGTGATTGAAACCATGGGGAGAGGAAGTTTAAAGCATTTGGTTTAATTGTTCCATGCATGTATGTGATTTATTTGTTGGTTTTTCATAATCTTTATGTTTTTGAAATTGTTGTAGCTTAATCTAACTAATGCAAGGACCATTTGGTGAACCTATCAAAGTTTTGAAAACTTACAATTTTTGTTCCTGAAGCTTTCTTGATGTTCATGTTTGAGCTTGAAGCTTAATGATGGTTTTGCACTATTTTGTAAAGTAAATTTGAATAGTTTTGAGTTTAGAGACTAAATAGATAAAATGTTGAAGTTGTTTGGTTTTCTTGTGAAATTTTAAAATTTGATGGCTGTATTGAAATGGGTAAAAATTTGGTTTCATGGGTATAGGATTTAATTGCAAAAATAATCTTGTTTTGGGTCTTAGAGGCCAAATTGAAAAAAGGTAAAAGTTTAGGGAAATTATTAAAAAGATGTGAATAGAAAGACATATGTGTTAAACTGAATATTATATGAAATTGTAGCTAATAATTGAAATAAATTACTTTATATATCAAGAACAAGTAGATAATTGAGGAAAAGGGAAAGTTGCCGAATAATCCTTGGATTTTCATTGTCTCTAAATTTTAGCCCAGGTAAGTTCATACGATATCGTTTTGAGTATTTTAGTAATTTTATTATTATGAATTGTATTATTTGTTGATATTAGATATATATATATATGTATATATGAAATGTTATGTTATAATTGGTGAGAAATTAATTGAAATGGAAATTATTATACGAGTACCCACATCGAGCCCTAATGAAAATAGGATAGGATATAATTGACAAGCCAATAGGTTTTAATGCGTGTGGTATGGGTTCTGACTTATGATGAGATGGTGATTATTGACATGTTATTATCCAGTGAATATAGCGAAATCTAGCGTTTGTTACGGACTATTGCATTATATTACAGTGATTCTGGTGTGTTACCAGGGGCGGATGTTCAGCCTACAAGCTAGGCACTTGGTGCCCAGGTGTGTTCTCGATTTGTTTAGCTCATTTGAGCGTTCTAGTGTGTTCTGGATGGTTAACCATGTATCCGAATCCATTTATATCATTCATTGGGTAGGTTTTCAATTATTATATGTTTCGTTAATAAATCTTATAAATGTTTACTCAATCTTTTGAAAGTATAAAGTGAGTTGATATTAAATGATCTAGTATGATTGGTCGGATTATATAATATGTGTATAGACATAAAGACTCACCTGCTGAATGATTGTGGTTGATAGGAATATCATTTATAAATTGTTTTTATGATTAATATATATATGGTAAGTTTATCTATTCAACCATTGAACTTCCTAAGCTCTAGTGAAGCTTACTTGAGTTCTTTTCCTGTTCCTTGTAGATAACATTTTGTGGAGTCGGGCGATCGGATCAATATGAAGATCACACTATCCATAAATCTTTTAGTAGTTTTTAATAAGTTTATATTTGGGTTATATGGCATGTAATAGGTGACTTGTATATGTCTTGGTAATTTGTTACTTATGGTTCACCTTATACTTGAATAATGTTGTCTTAATTAGACTTTAGTTCATATGTATATATGCTTTGGTTTTTGACTTATAAAGGTTCTTATGTTTGTATTTTGGCCATTAAGTTTTATGTAAATATGTGATATGGGACACTTAGGCATGCCCTTTTGGAAGTAGGTAGTTTATGGTTGAATTGTGATAGCATTAGAAAAGACCATTAATTTCTCCTTATTTAGAGTGTAATTTGTTCCCTTGGTACCATGTTTAGCATGCATTTTTAGCTTTTATATTTAGTAATTGCATTTTCTAAGTCAGTGATGTTTGGTGTAATTTTCTTTCATTTTATTATACTTATGCTACTAATGTCACTACATTTAGTGTCAGTATGGCGTCTTGAGATGTCAGTATAGGGATCCATCTTAAAAGATCAAATAAGGAAAGTGTTCAAGCTATTGCTGTAATTTTAATCTAGAATTGTTCCAAAACATGTCACCGCATGAGCACTTCCAGATTGCACTGGAGATTTTACTATTTGAACATATCCAGAAGTACCAATGTGTGAGGATATCAATGTTGTCACAGCAAATTAAAATCTAAATTTGCGTCCAGAAATATCGCGACAACCTGCAATTGCTTACTGCATATCCCCAGATTTGCGTGAGTGTACAGTTGGATTAACTAACTTGTACAGCTGCAAGGAAGTTAGATTTGAGAGAAAAAGGACACCTGTACTTGGTAGTAAAGATAAATACTGAGGAGAGAGAAGAAAAAATGAGATAATCTAGCTCGTGACAAATCAATTCCATTTTCTCATTTTTCTTAAGCTCGCTTCCATGGCAGCTTAATTATCTTGGAGGGTGAACTGACTGTGAGAAGAAGGCAACATCTGCTCCTGATGAGGAGTGTTCTAAGTGCGACGTAAGAGGAGCATTAGGGAAGAGTTCTAGTAGGCTATGTAACAGCCCAATTTTCAGTGGTGTTGGAAAATTATGGTTTTGGGACCATAACTCCGACGAGTCGAGTCATAAATATTAGTTATTTAATTTTTGTGATGCCATCAACGTTGTATTGAGCTTTGGTATGAAATTTCGACGTTTAAATAGGTAAATGAATAGAAAGGATTAAATCGTAATAGGTGCAAAAGTAGAGTTGATAATTAGAAGGACTAAATAAGCAAATGGACCTAAGGTACTTTAGTGGGTGGATTAGCATGATTTGTATTGGTTATAAATAGGTTTAATTAAGATTAAAAATGGTTAATTAAAGCTTAATGATGAAAGTCTTAATATTTACAAAATTACCATTGACTATATATATAAATTAAAATAGAAAAACATGAAGAAATTCATTATTTCTTCATCTTCTCCACAACAAAGAAGGGAAAAAGCTAAGGTTTATACATTCAATCTTTTAGCTTTGATATGAGTAAGTAAACCTTGATCGTTTTTAGTAATTTTTATGTTTTTGAGTCCATATTAGCTTAATCTAGCTTATGCAAGGACCAATTTGTGAATCTGTCAAATGTTATGAAACTTGCCATTTTTAAAAATGCTTGTTTTTGAAAGCTTGTGAAATTTTTGAGTGTTTGATGCTTGGGTTAAATCTTTTTGTAAAGGGATTTTTGATGAATTAGGGTTTAAGGACCAAAATATGAAAGTGATTAAATTACAAGTATTATTGTGAAAATAAATGTGTGAAGGGGTTGGATAAACACCTTAGAGAATTCGGCTATGGTTGGTTGTGTGAGAGAATCATTATTTTGCATGTTTTGTGTTGAAAGGACTAGATTGAATAAAAAGAAACTATTAGGGGTAAAACCATAATTCCAAAAAGGAATAAATTGTGTTGAATGACTAAATTATGTCACTTAATGTGAGAATTGAATGATCTGTGAATGTAGATTACGATCGTGCTACAGATCGCGGAAAAGGGAAGTTGGTAGAGTAGTCCCTAGAGTCTTTCCTAAACTGCAATCCAATCCAGTAAGTTCGTTATGTAAATCTTACTTAATATTTCTTATATATATACATTTTAAATGTTCAGCAAATTGGAAGCATTTGATATTGAAGATGATCAAAGAAATGAGATGAAAGAGATAGTAGGCTTTATGCCGTCAAAATAGTACCGATGCGATGGTTGGGGTACCGTATATGTTGCGAGTTCTCGACAGCTCGTGTGAGAAGCATTGTGACTCGGGAAAGAGATATGGATCCTAAATGGATTATAGGCCTTATGATGGTTGGGACTATGCTTTACGCATACTCTCGACAGCTCGTGTGAGCAACATCGTTAGGGAACATTTTATAGTATAGATAAGCACCGTACCGATGGCTAGGGTACTGCATACGTTGCAAGTCCTTCACAGCTCATGTGAGCAGCATCGGGTACTAGTAAATGAAAGTTATGGATAGGAAAGATGTTGTAAATAACTCAAAGAGCAGTGGAATTGGCTTGATGGAGTCATTGTTTCTTATTACAATGTCTGGTAACTTCTTAGACTATTGAACTTACTAAGCTATGAAGCTTACCACAATTATTGTTGTTGTTTTGTAGATCGTTTGCTGACTGATGATCGGATCATCGTCATCTCTTTGAAGTCAAACTATCGCGAAGTTTGTCGGTAGTTTTTTCATCACTCGGTCTTCTGGCATGTACTACAATGATATTAACTTTTGTTGTTGTATTAAAAGTGTTGAAATCTTACTATGTTGAATGTGTGTATGCATCAAATACAATTTAGATGTTTAAACTTAAGATGTTTTGTAAAAATGTAGAAATTATGTATGTTTTGTGAAGGCCTAATGCATAATTTATATTGGAGATGTTTGAGATGTTAAACTTGTATCCTGGCATAATTTTTGAAATTCTGCATACTTTTTCCGGTAGAATTTATGCATGTATTGGTAGAAGTATAGGGTAGGAGAGAGGTTGTTCTCTAACTTGAGATGTATCAGTAGTTGAATTTCAAGTTTCGGTAGTTTTTAGTATTGATGTATCGGTAGTTTGCATGCTTATATTGGTAGAACTTGCAGAGGAGAATTTTAGCTCTCTGGAGTTTTTTGTATCGGTAGATGCACGACTTGTATCGGTAGAAATCATACTTGTATCGATAGAGTTAGCCTAAATAACGGTAGAAATCTGCACAGTTTCTGAATTGTTCACTGACTTGGATACTACCGATACTTGACCTTCAAGTACCGGTAGAGTCTCCTAAATTAATAGAAATGCCATTTCTACCATTTTCGAATTATGTTTATGATTAAATGTCGATATATAATATGAGAAGTGAATTTCTTATTGAATAAAGTTGATTTTTTAGGATGTTTAAAGATGAGCAGTGTTAAATGAACAGAAAACACCGGAATCCTAATCGACGATGGTATTCGGGATTTAGGTGTTACAGGCTAGGAATAGAATGCTTCAACTTGTTCTTTATTTCCTCTTAAACGTTGAGAAATTTTGATGAATTTAATTGTGTATGGTAGTACTTTTTAAATTTAGATCAAAATTGATTTCTATTCAATTCCTCATATCTGTTTATCTTTGGATTTAATTGCTTAATCACGAAAGTGTTATTGCAGTCGCTAACACTGGAAGGTGCAGTGACAAGTTAAATTAACAAGTAAGACAATGGAAGTTGATTGAGACATGAAGGAATTCTGGTCACTTGTTCTCGAATGCAAAACATTGCCAGCACTAGAAGGTGTGGTTAATGTGAGTATTTAGGTCTTGGATAAACAGAGAAGTCGAAGTGAGTAAGATCTCGTTAAGCTTAATTGCAGTGACAATTTATCTATCATTTATCTTGTTGTCACATTTAGTGATTGCCGACTTATCAAGTTAGGGATCCCCCCCATTTTATTGTCATTTTTTATTTCTTTAATTTCCTTAATTTGCATTGACAAAATATCTTCAACTTTCACTACATTTCTTATTAAATTGTCTTGACATATTGTATCATAGACTCACAACAATTGCTTTGACAGTTTTGATTCATTTTAATTCTGCAGTCTGTGATTTAATTGCGCTGACATTATTCCTTACAATTCCTTTTATTCTAAATCTAATTGCTTCAGCAATTATAGCATCAACAACCATCTCTGTGGGATTGATATCTGATAGCTAATACCTATCAACTATGCTTGCATTGATAGTGTTCGCTTGCACCAATTGCTGTGACATTCATAGTGCGATCAACTTTTAGTGGTGTTATCGGGGATGACAATTGTTTGATGTTTATTTTTGTAGTTGCAGTTATTTTTTGTTTCTTGATTTTTATTTGTTACTAATTTGTGTTATTTTTGTTGACTATTTTTCAAATTTTTTAGGTGTTTTATGACCACTAGGAGAAATCCTGAAAATACCCCTACAGTGGAAATCATTATGCCTCTTCATATTCATCCCCTATAAAACACCTCATTGTGCCAACGGCTTCACAACCACAACCACCATTGTTGCTGCAAAACTTTCTTTTCTTCAACCTTCCAATTTCCTGTGACGTTCATTCTCTTTCTATTATACAGTTATGGGAAGAACAAGAGGATCCAAAACTCCTTCTAAATCAGCCGCTGAATCATCTGTTGCGGTGGCTCGTAACGCAAAGCAGCTACTATTCAATGAACCAGTACCGTTTCTCACAAAAGAAGCCAAGGACTATTTCGACAACAATATGTTGAAGCGTAACTGCCACCCAGAGCAAGGATTCCAGCTATCTCCACTACTCACGCTAGGAAAACAAATCTACAGAACCATCTCACGCTTGGGGTGGGAAAAGTTTTGCGACCATCCTGAAGGGTATTCTCCGTCCCTTGTTTGGGAATTCTATGCCAATTTGATAGATAAGGAACAAGAGTTTGTCTTTGTTCGTGAAGGATTGGTACCCTGGAGTGCTGTGCATATCAATGCCATGTACAACATTGCTGAGGGAGAAGATGAGCATATCGCCTTCTTAGAACAACTGACAGAGGAGGGTGCTGACTTATTACTAAATGATCTGTGCATTGAAGGTGTCGTCTGGATCGGCAACAACCCCAACAACTGAATAATGAATCGTCGATTCTTCATGGTTTAGAGCAAAGTCTGGTTCCATTTTATCAACTATCGCTTATTGCCTTTTACCCATAACACCACGGTAACTTTAGACAGAATGTGTCTCATGCATTTAATTGTTAAAGGCCACCAAATAGATGTCAGTGCAATCCTACATCAAGAGATTGCAGAAGGAGCAGTAAAGCAAACATGTATTTTTCCATTCCCCTCTCTTATAACTCATTTATGTCAATAGAGGGGTGTTGTGCCGCGTGAGTGGGAGGAATTCTTAGAAAATAAGGGACCAATCAATGATGTCTCGGTTGAGCGCATGACAAGAGGGAAGGAGACCCTTGTGGTGAAAGAAGCTGCATCAAAGAAGAAGAAAGGAAAAGCAAAGAAGGAAGCAAAACAGTCTCATACCCCCCACAGATCCTAAATTATGGTGGAAGATTACAGAAATCGAGTAACGGGCTGACAGAATGAATGTGCGACAAATTAAACTTGTCGCCACAATTAAAGACATGGATCACTCGCAAAACTTATTTTATGCCTACACCAGGGCATGGAGTACTGCAATTGTCAGCACGTTAAGTAGCATTAGCAAGCATCTTTCGCCAGAATTCCCAGTGTTTCCCCTATCATCAAGAAGGTAACACCATCAACAGAGAAAGCTACTTCGGAAGGAAAGGATCACTCTGTCGAGTCTCCTCATATGGTCCATATTTTTGTTGATGAGGACCAGGATATGAATTTAAGGGATGCTGAGGAGTGTGTCCGTAATATTGCTAACCTCTTTGAAGATGAATTTTCTAACAGTTTAGGGGAAAATATGGCTGACAAGGAAGCTGCTGCTGATGAGAAGCACACGACCATGGAATCTGTGGGTTTCGAGGAGGAGAAAGAAGAAGAAAAGAAAGAAAGAGAAAAAGATGAGGTTTT
This sequence comes from Gossypioides kirkii, assembly GCA_005610355.1. Lineage (NCBI taxonomy): Eukaryota > Viridiplantae > Streptophyta > Magnoliopsida > Malvales > Malvaceae > Gossypioides > Gossypioides kirkii. The sequence continues at coordinate 27,418,710 of CP032245.1, forward strand.
TGTTACGACAAATTTTCCTAAAGAATTTGTCACCGTACTCGACAATGTGGGTGCAACTACTGAAGACCTGGCGCCATCTGTTACGAATCAGGCCGAGGATGTGACAATCAACAATGAGGATTTCAATCCACTAGCTATAGTGCCCTATGTGACACCCCTTACAAAAATTCATCCTTCTGCTATCACCATCGATGAAGCTACTATACAACTGTATTTGGAGGAGAAATCGCCAACCCGATTGCACCAATAGAAAGAAAACGCAAGCACAAAGATAAGGCGAAGCAAAAGGAGGAGCGCCACAAGAAGAAAAAGACCAAAGCAGCCATATCTTCGGCTACACATCACTGAGTTTGTTTTCTTTTAATTTGTTTAACAAGTAATTTAGTTGCATATCATGTAGTTGTACTTGCATTGTTATCATATTTTAATTTTTCCTGCATTTTATTTTTCAACGCATTTGCATTATAATTGCATTTCCATAAATATTTGTATATCATTGTCATTGCATTGGGGACAATGTAGACTCTAATTTTTTTGAGGGGGGAAATGTATATGGAATGGAAATGCAATTGCACCCACATTTTTAAAAAATTATTTGTCCTTTTAGTTTAATGAAAGTATGCATGGTCATGAAAAATGTGACTAAATTTTTAATTTCATTTGATGCTTAATTCTTGAATTATTTGAGATGCTAATGCGTGAATTGGATGAATATGATTGAATGTTGTATCCTTCTATTTTTGGATGAATGGTTGAAATCGCATTAGTAATAAATGAGTAGTATCATTATTTGAATCTTGGAATAACTAGCCATCTGCAGCTATATATAATTATAACTATTAATAAAAGACACTCCAATATGGGTGCATTGTGACTTATCAAGGGGGAACAGTCTAATGCAAGTGCTACAAAAAATATCTAGCCAAAGGCTATCACTGCAACAGTGTGTGTCGGTGCAAGTACATACTTTCTGGTGTTTTGTTGCACCCCATCGTTATTGCCCATGAATAAGGGTATAGTAATGCAATGACATCCCTCAGTCGCATAAAATAAAAGAAAGAAAGAAAAATAGATAAAAAAGAATATAATAATAATAATAAATGTTGTATTGGTAAAGAGGATTTAAGATTTAAAGCATGATGCTAGCATTAGTGAAGTTGCAGTTTTGATTATTCATACCTTTAAATTGTCGGCGCAATTTTCTATCATATGAATGTCAAGTTGCTAGGATAATTATTGCTTTGACAAATTGTTTTTGCTATGACCTTGTTAGCTTTTGTTTACTTGAGGACAAGTAAAAACTCAAGTTTGGGGGTGTGATAGCATTGGAAAAGACCATTAATTTCTCCTTATTTAGAGTATAATTTGTTCCCTTGGTACCAAGTTTAGCATGAATTTTTAGCATTTTATATTTAGAAATTGCAATTTCTAAGTCAGATGTTTGTTGTTATTTTCTTTCATTTTATTATACTTATGCTACTAATGTCACTACATTTAGTGTCAGTATGGCGTCTTGAGATGTCAGTACAGGGATCTATCTTAAAAGATCAAAGAAGAAAAGTGTTCAAGGCTGTCGGCACAATTTTAATCTAGAATTGTGCCCAAACATGTCTCCTCATGAGCACTTCCAGATTGCAGTGGGGATTTTACTGTTTGAACATATCCAGAAGTACCGATGTGCACAATAAATTAAAATCTAAATTTGCGTTCAGAAATATCGCGACAACCTACAACTGCTTACTGCATATATCATATCTGCGTGAGTGTATAGCTGGATTAACTAACTTGTACAGCTGCAAGGAAGTTAGATCTGAGAGAAAAAGGACACCTATACTTGGCAGTAAAGATATACTGAGGAGAGAGAAGAAGAAAGGGGATCGTCTAGCTCATGAAAAATCAATTCCATTTTCTCATTTTTCTTAAGCTTGCTTCCATGGTAGCTTAATTATCTTGGAGGGTGAACTTACTGTGAGAAGAAGGCAACATCTCCTCCTAAAGAGGAGTATTCTAAGTGCGACGCAAGAGGAGCATTAGAGAAGAGTTCTAGTAGGCTACGAATAGAATGCTTCAACTTGTTCTTTATTTTCTCTTAAACGTTGATAAATTCTGACGAACTTAATTGTGTATGGAAGTACCTTTTAAATTTAGATCTAAATTGAATTCTGTTCAATTCCTCATATCTGTTTGTCTTTTGATTTAATTGCTTGATCACGAAAGTCTTATTGCAGTCACTGACACTGGAAGGTTCAGTGACAAGTTAAATTAACAAGCAAGACAACGGAAGTTGCTTGAGACACGAAGGAATTCTAGTCACCTGTTCTCCAATGCAAAGCATTGCCGGCACTAGAGGGTGTGGTTAATGTGAGTATTTGGGTCTTGGATAAACAGAGAAGTCGAAGTGAGTAAGATCTCATTAAGCTTAATTGCAACGACTATTTATCTATCAATTACCTTGTGGTCACATTTAGTGATTGCCGACTTATCAAGTAAGGGTTGCCTCCATTTTATCATCATTGTTTTATTTCTTTAATTTCCTTAATTTGCATCGACAAAATATCTTCAACTTTCACTACATTTCTTATTAAATTGTCTTGACATATTGTATCACAGACTCATAACAATTGCTTTGACAGTTTTGATTCATTTAAAGGGGCAAATAGGTAATTTTGCAAGTTAAGTAATTAAATTAAAACAAAAGTTAAATTTCATCATTTTTCTTTCCTTCTTCTTCTTTAACAAGCCGAATACCCATTTTTGGGAAGGAAAAAGCTTTGGTTAGTTAGGTTTCATCAAATAGGTAAGTAAACCTTGCCCCTTTTTAGTGATTTTTATGTTTTTGAGTCCGTATTAGCTTGATCTAGCTAACCTGGGTACTAATTTGTAAAACCGTTAAACATTTTGGTTTATTCCATTGATGAGTTTAGTGTGTTTTGAAGTTTAGTGATAGAATATTAAGCTTGGTTGTTAAATATGACTATTTTGTAAAGTAATTTTTAGTAATTTTCATGTTAAAGGATTAAAATATAAAAGTAGTAAAAGTACAAGGACTTGTTGTTAAATAAAACAAACATGAGAAGTATTGAATTGCTATAACATTCGGTTGAACTTGTTTTTAAGGAAAAATGGTTAAGTTGCAAGTTTTGAGCTAAAGGACTAAATCGAATAAAAGTGAAAAGTTAAGGGTAATTTTGTTAAAATAGCAAGAAGACTTTTTTGCGTAAAATGATTAAAAATTCATGTTGATTTAAATAATTGAATGAAATTATTGAAATAGATCAAGATCGTGTCCCGATCATGGAAAAAAAATTACGAATTTGCCCTTGGAGTTCACTTTAACTGCAATTTCGTCCGGTAAGTTCGTAATGTTAAATTCTTATTAATAACTGCTTATAACTGCCTTTCTAATGATTTTTTGGAAATGAAAAACGATGATTGGAAACATGAAAGATAAAAACGACGAGATGAGGATTTCCTGGCCTTGTGCCAAAGATAGAAAATGGTACGATGGCTGAGATCCTGCATTTGTTGCGGATCCTGTACAACATTGTGAGTCATCGTAAGGTGAATAGAATCCAAGAATGGATTACAGGCCCTACGATGGTTGAGATTTATGCTTGTTTGCATATTCTCATCAGCTTAGTGTGAGCAGCATCGTAGAGAACAGATATACCGTATCGATGGCTAAGACTAGCATTGTGTAATCCCTAAAACCCGGCCTAAAAGATATGACTAGACTCAGAGGGTCACTATTGTAATTTTTCCCTAAAGAAACCATTTAAAACATATATAAATACTTTAATTTGTAAATAAATTAAGTTATTGTAAAATAATTAATTCCAATAATTTTGAATAATTCTAAACTTAAAATTATTAGTTAAACACTTTCAACAAATATCCAAACTCTCAAATTAAAAATTAACATTACAATTTCAAAATAATTTAATAATATAGTAAACCGAATGATGAAATAAAAATATAAAAAAAACGTGAGATCCTCCGAGTACCAAGTCGCCTAAGTCCATTGTATCTGAAAGAGAACCTATTGGGAGTGAGCTAAAAAGCCCAGTGTGTCCCTAAAGTATATACATCTACAGTCACAATATCACAGTCATTCATAGCATTAAAAGTAACCACACAACATTTAATAGATAATTGCAAAGAAAACTTAGGCATAATGCAATGTACCCATTCTCCAGCACACCAACACAGTAGAGAGGTTCCCTAGAACCCCCCCAACCAATCATCTCCAATCGCAATGTGGTTTTATATCAGCCGTTTGAAGAGGTGATTACCATGTTTTCCATTGTACAATCCCAACCCATGAACACACAATGGCATGATGTCACATTTATCATAGTCTCAATCTCAGGCTCATGATACAATATATCTATCCTAGAGAAGACAATATTTTTTTATTCACAGTATTTAAGTATTCCACAAATTGATAAGTATGCATGCAATATCATCATGCGATCACATAATACGTCACAAGATCATGCCATTATACATCACAGATTAATATCACCCAATGAATTCAACACAAACAATATCATACAAAGAGATGTAACATAGATAGAAACACACATCAAGCGGTAAAGGCTCTAACGATAAGAAAAACGTCTCTCACGCTCAGATCTATCACCGGGTCTAACTAAATCAGAACTTACAAGAGTAAATTCTAAATTAAATCTATCACTATGCCACCCACTAAACACAACACAAAATCGAAACCAAAACTCACGTGTCACAATTGGAAATTGTGTAGGGACAGTCCGCATAGGTGGAGAAGGTAACTTGTCGTTCTCAAAATTGTAATCACCTACGCACAAAATATCCCAAGACAAATCTCTTATCTATTTTTTTAAAAAAATTTTACTGAGTATAATAACTTGTGAATAGCTAAAATGAGGCTTTCGAGTTCGAATTTGACAAAACGGATAGCGGATTTAGAATTAGGACATAAAAAACTAGCAGGATAGGATTTGTAAAAAAAGTCAACGGTCAAAGTCAAAGTCAACAGTCAATGGTCAAAGTCAACATGTCTGTTCAAAGTCAACGGGTCAGTCAACGTGTCAACGAGTTAGTCAATAGATCTGGTAAAATCGAATCGGGTCTAGAGTTTGGGTGATTTGAATTTAAGGTATTAGGTTTGGGCTTCATTGTTTTGGGTTATAGGGTTAAGGGTTATTGGGTCTCTTCTTTGGGTTGATTTAGACTTGGGCTCACACATGGGTCATTATTTGAGCATTGGTTGGGTCACTGATTTGGGTCATGGCTTGGGCTTGATCTAGTGGCCAAATTTCACATCTTGTTTTCAACATAAGACTAGGGTTTCCTTAACCCCATTGATTGTGCTGATCGAAGACACGACGGACGATGAATTGCTCGTCGAAAAGGCAGTAAAAAGGAGACCAAAACAAGACCCCCAACATGATGCACAACTCACATATGCTTAGGACGGCTAGGAAACGACGAAGAAGATGCGAAAAGACAAAACTCGAACGGTTTCCAACATCGTTCTCTTAAGCGACGACGTCGAGGGAGAAAGGGAGAGTGAGGTTGGGTTTGCACAACGATGAGTAGTATTTTAATAGTGGTAGTGTAACACTCGACCAACGGCAAAGGGATCGCCGGAGGTTGATCGAAAAAGGCAAAGGGAGATGGGGGTTGAGAGGATTTGATTTGAGAGGAAAACTAAAGAAAATTAAAATGATGATATGGGAGGCTAAAAGTCAAACAAGGAGATAAATAGGTTTAAAAACCGCCCAAAATGGGTAAACTTCACAAAAGGACTCAAAATATCTAGGGTTTTAAAAAATATCCCCAAATTTTACCCACTAAACAATTTAATTCCAATATCAAAAAAAAATTAGGTTGTTACACATCGTATACTAGTAACAGGCATGACCTTTGGGTCAACAGGGAGTAAGATGAGCATCATGACCTTTGGGTCAACAAGGAGTAAAATGAGCATCATGACCTTTGGGTCAACAGGGAGTAAATCGGATATTGATTTCTAAAGTACAGTTTTGATTTGGCTCGACTAATTTACGGATTTTTCAAGAAATGTTATTCAGTAAATTGATAAACCTTGCGAACTTACTAAGCTATGAAAGTTTACCAGTGAATTTGTTGTTGTTTTGTAGATTCTTTTTTGCTGCTTGAAGATCGGATCACCTCGAAGAAATCACACTATCTTAGAAGCTCGTTTGGTAGTATTTACATCACTTGGTTATATGCCATGTACTAGGATGATGTTACCTTTGAGATACTTGATTTTGGTTCGTTAGTTCTTTGTTGAACTAAACTTGCATGCTCGCTTGATGTTGTAACTTAGCAAATGTGTTTGTAATGAATTGACATGTGAATTTAAGAGTCTTGTGTTGAATGATGGTAATTAATTGAATTCTGCATACTTATTTCGGTAGAACCTTGCATGTATCGGTAGAAGCATAGGCAGGAGAGAGGTTGTTCACTGACTTGAGTTGTATCGGTAGTTCTGCCCATAGGAGTATCGGTAGTTTATGTACTTGTATAGGTAGAAGCTGCAGGCTAGGACATCTTAGCTGTCTGAAGTTTTTAGTATAGGTAGAAGCGTGGTTTGTTTCGATAGAAGTTTTACTTGTATCAGTAGAAGTCTGCACTGTTTCATGAATTGTTTACTGACTTGACAACTACTGATACTTGTCCAACAAGTACCGGTAAAAGTATCCAAAAATCATTAAAATAACCTTTTTGCCCTTGTTGAGTTATGATTATAATTAATTGATGATTTATGACATGATATTAAAAGATGAAGTTTTTAGTATAGGTAGAAGCGTGGTTTGTTTCGATAGAAGTTTTACTTGTATCAGTAGAAGTCTGCACTGTTTCATGAATTGTTTACTGACTTGACAACTACTGATACTTGTCCAACAAGTACCGGTAGAAGTATCCAAAAATCATGAAAATAACCTTTTTGCCCTTGTTGAGTTATGATTATAATTAATTGATGATTTATGACATGATATTAAAAGATGAATAGTGATAAATGAATAGAAAGACACCAGGACCATAATCGGTAACGATTTTCGAGTTTTTGGTGTTACAAACATGAAAAATAAATGTCTTGATATGTGATACGAGTATTGATTCCTGATTGATTGAAATGTTGTAAATGAATGTGTAAGATTATATGGAATTAGTATTATGAGTTGCAAGTTGGTAAATGTATAAATTGTGATTGATTTGTATGTAAAAAAAAACTTGTAAAGTTCTGTAAACCTTGAGACCTTAGATCAGAGGTGGTTACAATTTTTGGGTGTTATATTTAGTGGTATCAGAGCTACAATTTAGTCAATTCTCGGACTAAGAGTAGTGTGAATAAAGTTTAGACAGTAGATATCATATAAACTTGTGATAGTGTGATATTGATTGATCCGATCTAACGCTGTTTTATTGTAGATTTTAAAGATGATATATAAATCTAATCATGATGAAATTATGAAGTTAATAGTAATATTCTAACTACAGATTCTGGTGCCAGTCGTAATATACTGGTTTCATGAATATTGGAAAATGAGGAGGTGAGTCAAAGTTTATCAATTTTACAGATGTTTGATGGTAAAGTCAAATGTCTTTTGGATTTAATGAGACAGTGATTTATAGAAATTGTGTGAGCCAATTTAGTAGCTTTGCGATTGCTATCCTTGAGTATAGGTAAATAAAGTGAGATCGAAGACATAATGATGGATCTGAAGTTACAATGCTCGATATTATTTCTGGTATGTTCTATTCTGTCGATATTAATTATTGTGAGTGCACTGATTGTGATTAGGGTTAACTTATTCTCATATTGCATTGTATTAATAATGGAAAGAGGGTTTATTTCTTGACCCAATGAGATTAATGTTTGAGTCATAATCTAATAAGATAGGGTTGGTATGTCGAAATTACCTGCTAAAAATTTATGATTGTGATTTTTCTGACGATTTAATATTACTATCATTTCATGAATTTGGTATTAATCTGGGAATAGATTAACAGAATTTATATTATAATGTAGTGAATTATAGACTGAAATGAATTGATTAAAATGACAGATTGATGTACTAATTATGGTTGAGCCAAGTAAATTAGAGTTGTTCAGATGTCTTTGTACATGAAATGACCTAAAGTGATTGAAAAACATATATATATAAATAATTGACTACTAAAAAAAAACGAGAAGAAATTTATGGATTTGAGATTAACTGTGTACCGTTCACCAATGGGTATTTTGATTTATTTCCTGAAAGATTTCTAGGATTTCTGCCTAAATTTGATAGTGAAATAAATTCAAGATATAGAATAAAAAAAATCTTATGTCTTATATAGAATATTTCTTCAATAAGTTAAAAGGACGTAACAATGTATTTGAAAATTAATAAAGATTTAATTATTCAGTTCTAGTTAAAGATATGAGATGCTGAAAATTTCTTTGAACTTGAGGTAATCATCAAGAATTTCGGTAATAATGTCTAGATTAACCAATGTTCTGTTGATTTGTGAATATGATGAATTGGATTGTTCAACCTTATCTAGATATTTAGATACAGTCGTATTATGATTATTGAGGATATTCTGATATACTTCAAATAGAATCAGTGTATACGTAATATGTGAAAATGTATTATAAACTATTTGTGAGAAATAATTTATGTGAAAACTATCAACCGTGAGTTTTGGTTTAGTGAGGTTAATTTTCTTGGTTATGTAAAATTTGACAGATGGATTAGAGATGCTTCGGGTAGAAAGGTTTTTCTATTGTTATATGAAAACTTCAGAAAACATCTCTGAAAATTTCTATTTTTATCTATCCTGAAACTAGTAACAGGCATGACCTTTGGGTCAACAGAGAGTAAAATGAGCATCATGACCTTTGGTTCAATAGGGAGTAAATCGGATATCGATCACTTAAGTACAGTTCAGATTTGGCTCGACTGATTTACGGATTTGTTCAACACATGTTATTCGGTAAATTGATAAACCTTGCGAACTTATTAAGCTATGAAAGCTTACTAGTGAATTTGTTGTTGTTTTGTAGATTCTATTTTGCTGCTTGAAGATCGGATCACCTCGAAGAAATCACACTATCTTAGGAGCTCGTTTGGTAGTATTTACATCACTTGGTTATATGCCATGTACTAGGATGATTTACCTTTGAGATGCTTGATTTTCGTTCGTTAGTTCTTTGTTGAACTAAACTTGCATTCTCGCTTGATGTTGTAACTTAGCAAATGTGTTTGTAATGAATTGACATGTGAATTTAAGAGTATTGTGTTGAATGATGGTAGATAAACTTAAGGACTTGTGTAATTAATTGAATTCTGCATTCTTGTTTTGGTAGAACCTTGCATGTATCGGTAGAAGTATAGGGAAGGAGAGAGGTTGTTCACTGACTTGAGTTGTATCGGTAGTTCTGCCCATAGGAGTATCGGTAGTTTATGTACTTGTATCGGTAGAAGCTGCAGGGTAGGACATCTTAGCTCTTTTGAGTTTTTAGTACCGGTAGAAGCATGATTTGTTTCGATAGAAGTTTCACTTGTATCGATAGAAGTTTCACTTGTATCGGTAGATGTCTGCACTGTTTCATGAATTGTTTACTGACTTGACAACTATTGATACTTGTCCAACAAGTACCGGTAGAAGTATCCAAAAATCATGGAAATGACCTTTTTGCCCTTGTTGAGTTATGATTATAATTAATTGATGATTTATGACATGATATTAAAAGATGAATAGTGATAAATGAATAGAAAGACACCAGGACCATAATCGGTAACAGTTTTCGTGTTTTTGGTGTTACAAACATGAAAAATAAATGTCTTGATATATGATATGAATATTGATTCCTGATTGATTGAAATGTTGTAAATGAATGTGTAAGATTAAATGGAATTAGTATTCTGAGTTGCAAGTTGGTAAATGTATATGTGATTGATTTGTATGTAAAAAAACTCGAAAAGTTCTATAAACCCTAAGACCTTCAACCGAAGATGGTTACAGTTTTTGGCTGTTACATTAGTACATCTCATTAGCAATAAGTCACAGCTCTCATTTGCCTACATTCTGAGTCGGTTCGATTAGAATCCTGTTTATTCACACAACTTGGCTTCGAATTGTCCATAGTCCCTCAGCCTACTTGCGTAAAAATTTTGAAAGGGCCCCTACATTCTTGCCAAGCTAACAAGTTAGAATGCAAAACACTTCCAAAGTGTTCGGAATGTACCTTACTCATCGCATTTACTCAGGTAAACTATCTAGATTGCATCACTACTTTCACAAAGTTTGATGCACAACCCACCTCTCCCATAGGTGGTAGCTCCTCTGATGTGTCAATAGAAATGAGCCTCATTGATCCTAGCTTCAAAGTTTACATCGCTACTTCTTCCTTTAAGTCCGATGCACAACTCACCTCTTCCTTGGATGCAAGCCTCACCGACGACTCGAACAACTCTATCGCTTTCCTCGAATTGAGGCTCATTGGTCCTAACTTTTTTGTTTGCATCGCCACTTTTTCCTCTAAGTTCGATGACAAACTCACCTCTTCCTTGGGTGGAAGTCCCTCTTATGATTCAACCAGCTCCGATGTTGCCTTTTCTTTGACCATGTTTGCTTTGGGCAGTTCCGTAACTCACGCAAACCACGACATAAGAAGCACTTAACCCGCTTCTTGTAATAATCCATTTTTCAATGGTTTTAGAAATAGTGGTTTCGGGATCACAAACCCAACGTGTTAGTCCGTAAATATTATTTATATAATATCTATGAGGTTATTATTATAGTATTAAAATTTGGTTATTAAATTTTTATGTTTGATAAGTTAATTAAAGAAAAAGGGCTAAATAGTAAAGATTGTAAAAAATGCTTGCTATTAACTTTCCTTAAATTAAAAGGTTTAAATAGTTAATGTGGGAGGTTTTATGTCACAAATTAACCATAATATCATACTTGGTCTGTTAGTGGGTATAGTTTAATGAAATTAAAATAATTTTTAAAGGTTAATTTAGTAAATAAGTAATATTAAGTAAAAGAAAAATAAAACAGAAGACATATTCTTCTTCTTTTCATCTTTTGTGACTGAAACCATGGGGAGAGGAAGTTTGAAGCATTTGGTTTAATTGTTCCATGCATGTATGTGATTTATTTGTTGGTTTTTCATAATCTTTATGTTTTTGAAATCGTTGTAGCTTAATCTAACTAATGCAAGGACTATTTTGTGAAACTATCAAAGTTTTGAAAACTTACAATTTTTGTTCTTGAAGCTTTCTTGACGTTCATGTTTGAGCTTGAAGCTTAATGATGGTTTTGCACTATTTTGTAAAGTAAATTTGAATAGTTTTGAGTTTAGAGACTAAATAGACAAAATGTTGAAGTTGTTTGGTTTTCTTGTGAAATTTTAAAATATGAGGGCTGTATTGAAATGGGTAAAAATTTGGTTTCATGGGTATAGGATTTAATTGCGAAAATAATCCTTTTTTGGGTCTTAGAGGCCAAATTGAATAAAGGTAAAAGTTTAGGGAAATTATGAAAAAGATGTGAATAGAAAGACATGTGTTAAATTGAATATTATATGAAATTGTAGCTAATAATTGAAATAAATTACTTTATATATCAAGAACAAGTAGATAATTGAGGAAAAGGGAAAGTTGCCAAATAATCCTTGAATTTTCATTATCTCTACAGTTTAGCCCAGGTAAGTTCATACGATATCGTTTTGAGTATTTTAGTAATTTTATTATTATGAATTGTATTATTTGTTGATATTGGACATATATATGTATATATGAAATGTTCTGTTATAATTGGTGAGAAATTAATTGAAATGGAAATTATTATACGAGTATCCACATCGAGCCCTAATGAAAATAGGATAGGATATAATTGACAAGCTAATAGGTTTTAATGCGCGCGGTATGGGTTCTGACTTATGATGAGATGGTGATTATTGACATGTTATTGTCCACTGAATATAGCAAAATCTAGCGTTTGTTGCGGACTATTGCATTATATTACAGTGATTCTGGTGTGTTACCAGGGGCGGATGTTCAGCCTACAGGCTAGGCACTTGGTGCCCATGTGTGTTCTTGATTGGTTTAGCTCATTTGAGCGTTCTAGTGTGTTCTGGATGGTTAACCATGTATCCGAATCCATTTATATCATTCATTAGGTAGGTTTTCAATTATTATATGTTTCGTTAATAAATCTTATAAATGTTTACTCGATCTTTTGAAAGTATAAAGTGAGTTGATATTAAATGATCTAGTATGATTGGTCGGATTATATAATATGTGTATAGACATAAAGACTCACCTGCTGAATGATTGTGGTTGATAGGAATATCATTTATAAATTGTTATTATGATTAATATATATACGGTAAGTTTATCTATTCAACCATTGAACTTCCTAAGCTCTAGTGAAGCTTACTTGTGTTCTTTTCCTGTTCCTTGTAGATAATATTTTATGGAGTCGAGCGATCGGATCAACATGAAGATCACACTATCCATAAATCTTTTAGTAGTTTTTAAGAAGTTTATATTTGGGTTATATGGCATGTAATAGGTGACTTGTATATGTTTTGGTAATTTGTTACTTATGGTTCACCTTATACTTGAATAATGTTGTCTTAATTAGACTTTAGTTCATATGTATATATGCTTTTGTTTTTGACTTATAAAGGTTCATATGTTTGTATTTTGGTCATTAAGTTTTATGTAAATATGTGATATGGGACACTTAGGCATGCCCTTTTGGAAGTAGGTAGTTTATGGTTGAACTGTGATAGCATTAGAAAAGACCATTAATTTCTCCTTATTTAGAGTATAATTTGTTCCTTTAGTACCATGTTTAGCATGCTTTTTTAGCATTTTATATTTAGTAACTGCATTTTCTAAGTCAGTGATGCTTGGTGTAATTTTCTTTCATTTTGTTATACTTATGCTACTAATGTCACTACATTTAGTGTCAGTATGACATCTTGAGATGTCAATATAGGGATCCATCTTAAAAGATCAAAGAAGGAAAGTGTTCAAGGCTATCGCTGTAATTTTAATCTAGAATTGTTCCAAAACTTGTCACCGCATGAGCACTTCCAGATTACACTAGGGATTTTACTGTTTGAACATATCCAGAAGTACCAATGTGTGAGGATATCAATGTTGTCACAGCAAATTAAAATCTAAATTTGCGTCTAGAAATATCGCGATAACCTGCAACTGCTTACTGCATATACCAGATCTGCGTGAGTGTACAGTTGGATTAACTAACTTGTACAGCTACAAGGAAGTTAGATCTGAGAGAAAAAGGACACCTATACTTGGCAGTAAAGATAAATACCGAGGAGAGAGAAGAAAAAAGGGGATAATCTAGCTCGTGACAAATCAATTCCATTTTCTCATTTTTCTTAAGCTCGCTTCCATGGCAGCTTAATTATCTTGGATGTTGAATTGACTGTGAGAAGAAGGCAACATCTGCTCCTGATGAGGAGTGTTCTAAGTGCGACGCAAGAGGAGCATTAGGGAAGAGTTCTAGTAGGCTATGTAACAGCCCAATTTTCAGTGGTGCTGGAAAACAGTGGTTTCGGGACCACAACTCTGACGAGTCGAGTCATAAATATTAGTTATTTAATTTTTGTGATGTCATCAACGTTGTATTGAGCTTTGGTATGAAATTTTGACGTTTAAATAGGTAAATGAATAGAAAGGACTAAATCATAATAGGTGCAAAAGTAGAGTTGATAATTGGAAGGACCAAATGAGCAAATGGACCTAAGGTACTTTAGTGGGTGGATTAGCATGATTTATATTGGTTATAAATAGGTTTAATTAAGATTAAAAATGGTTAATTAAAGCTTAACGATGAAAGTCTTAATATTTACAAAATTACTATTGACTATATATAAAAATTAAAATAGAAAAAAATGAAGAAATTCATTATTTATTCATCTTCTCCAAGGTAAAGAAGGGTAAAATCTAGGGTTTATACATTTAATCTTTGAGCTTTGATTTGAGTAAGTAAACCTTGATCGTTTTTAGTAATTTTTATGTTTTCGAGTCCGTATTAGCTTAATTTAGTTTATGCAAGGACCAATTTGTGAATCTGTCAAATGTTATGAAACTTGCCATTTTTAAAAATGCTTGTTCTTGGAAGCTTTTGAAATTTTTGAGTGTTTGATGCTTGGGTTAAATCTTTTTGTAAAGGGATTTTTGATGAATTAGGGTTTAAGGACCAAAATGTAAAAGTGATTAAATTACAAGTATTATTGTGAAAATATATGTGTGAAGGGGTTGGATAAACACCTTAGAGAATTCGACTATGGTTGGTTGTGTGAGAGAATCGTTACTTTGCATGTTTTGTGTTGAAAGGACTAGATTGAATAAAAGGAAACTATTAGGGGTAAAACCATAATTTTTCCAAAAAGGAATAAATTGTGTTGAATGACTAAATTATGTCACTTAATGTGAGAATTGAATGATCTGTGAATGTAGATTACGATCGTGCTACAAATCGCGGAAAAGGGAAATTGGTAGAGTAGTCCCTAGAGTCTTTCCTAAACTACAATCCCATCCAGTAAGTTCGTAATTTTAATCTTACTTAATATTTCTTATATATATACATTGTAAATGTTCAGCAAATCAGAAGCATTTGATATTGAAGATGATCAAAGAAATGAGATGAAAGAGATAGTAGGCTTTATGCCGTTAAAATAATAACGACGCGATGGTTGGGGTACCGCATATGTTGCGAGTTCTCGATAGCTCATGTGAGAAGCATTGTGACTCAGGAAAGAGATATGGATCCTAAATGGATTATAGGCCCTATGATGGTTGCGACTATGCTTCACGCATACTCTCGACAGCTCATGTGAGCAACATCATCAAGGAACATTTTATAGTACAGATAAGCACCGTACCGATGGCTGGGGTACTGCATACGTTGCAAGTCCTTGACAGCTCATGTGAGCAGCATCGGGTACTGGTAAATGAAAGTTATGGATAGGAAAGATGTTGTAAATAACTCAAAGAGCAGTAGAATTGGCTTGATGGAGTCATTGTTTCTTATTACAATGTCTGGTAACCTCTTAGACTATCGAACTTGCTAAGCTATGAAGCTTACTATAGTTATTGTTGTTGTTTTGTAAATCGTTTGCTGAGTGAAGATTGGATCATCGTCATCTCTTTGAAGTCAAACTATCGTGAAGTTTGTCGGTAGTTTTTTCATCACTCGGTCTTATGGCATGCACTTCAATGATATTAACTTTTGTTATTGTATTAAAAGTGTTGAAATCTTACTATGTTGAATGTGTGTATGCATGAAGTACAATTTAGATGTTTAAACTTAAGATGTTTTGTAAAAACTTAGAAATTATGTATGTTTTGTGAAGGCCTAATGCATAATTTATGTTGGAGATGTTTGAGATGTTAAACTTGTATCTTGGCATAATTTTTAAAATTCTGCATACTTTTTTCGGTAGAATTTATGCATGTATCGGTAGAAGTATAGGTTAGGAGAGAGGTTGTTCTCTGACTTGAGATGTATCGATAGTTGAATTTCAAGTTTCAGTAGTTTTCAGTTTTGATGTATCGGTAGTTTGCATGCTTATATTGGTAGAAGTTCAGGAGGAGAATTTTAGCTCTATGGAGTTTCTGGTATCGGTAGATGCACGACTTGTATCGGTAGAAATTGTACTTGTATCCATAGAGCTAGCCCAAATAACGATAGAAATCTGCACAGTTTCTGAATTGTTCACTGACTTGGCTACTACCGATACTTGACCATCAAGTACCGGTAGAAGTCTCCTAAATTAATGGATATGCCATTTCTACCCTTTTCTAATTATGTTCATGATTAAATGTCGATATATAATATGAGAAGTGAATTTCTTATTGAAGAAAGTTGATTTTTTAGGATGTTTAAAGATGAACAGTGTTTAATGAACAGAAAGCACCGGAATCCTAACCGACGACGGTATTCGGGATTTAGGTGTTACAGGCTAGGAATAGAATGCATCAACTTGTTCTTTATTTCCTCGTAAACGTTGATAAATTTTGATGAATTTAATTGTGTATGGTAGTACTTTTTAAATTTAGATCTAAATTGATTTCTATTCAATTCCTCATATCTGTTTATCTTTGGATTTAATTGCTTAATCACGGAAGTGTTATTGCAGTCGCTGACACTGGAAGGTGCAGTGACAAGTTAAATTAACAAGCAAGACAATGGAAGTTGATTGAGACACGAAGGAATTCTGGTCACTTGTTCTACAATGCAAAGCATTGCCAGCACTAGAAGGTGTGGTTAATTTGAGTATTTAGGTCTTGGATAAACAGAGAATTCGAAGTGAGTAAGATCTCGTTAAGCTTAATTATAGTTACAATTTATCTATCATTTACCTTGTGGTCACATTTAGTGATTGCCGACTTATCAAGTCAGGGATCCCTCCTATTTTATTGTCATTTTTTTATTTCTTTAATTTCCTTAATTTGCATTGACAAAATATCTTCAACTTTCACTACATTTCTTATTAAATTGTCTTGACATATTGTATCATAGACTCACAACAATTGCTTTGACAGTTTTGATTCATTTTAATTCTGCAGTCTGTGCTTTAATTGCGCTGACATTATTCCTTACAATTCCTTTTATTCTGAATCTAATTGCTTCAGCAATTATAACATCAAGAACCATCTCTGTGGGATTGATATCTGATAGCTAATACCTATCAACTATGCTTGCATTGACAGTGTTCGCTTGCACCAATTGTTGTGACATTTATAGTGCGATAAACTTTTAGCGGTGTTATCGGGGATGGCATTTGTTTGATGTTTATTTTTTTAGTTGCAGTTATTTTTTGTTTCTTGATTTTTATTTGTTACTAATTTGTGTTATTTTTGTTGACTATTTTTCAAATTTTTTAGGTGTTTTATGACCACTAGGAGAAATCCTGAAAATACCCCTATAGTGGAAATCATTACGCCTCTTCATATTCATCCCCTATAAAACACCTCATTGTGCCAACGGCTTCACAACCACAACCACCATTGTTGCTGCAAAACTTTCTTTTCTTCAACCTTCTAATTTCCTGTGACGTTCATTCTCTTTCTATTATACAATTATGCGAAGAACAAGAGGATCCAAAACTCCTTCTAAATCAGTCACTGAATCATCTATTGCGGTGGCTCGCAACGTAAAGCAGCTACTATCCAATGAACCAGTACCGTTTCTCATAAAAGAAGCCAAGGACTGTTTCCACAACAATATGTTGAAGCATAACTGCCACCCAGAGCAAGGATTCCAGCTATCTCCACTACTCACGCTGGGAAAACAAATCCACGGAACCATCTCACGCCTGGGGTGGAAAAAGTTTTACGACCATCCTGAAGGGTATTCTCCGTCCCTTGTTAGGGAATTCTATGCCAATTTGATAGATAAGGAATAGGAGTTTGTCTTTGTTCAAGAAGGATTGGTACCTTGGAGTGCTGTGCATATCAATTCCATGTACAACATTGTTGAGGGAGAAGATGAGCATATCGCCTTCTTAGAACAACTGACGGAGGAGGGTGCTGACTTATTACTAAATGATCTGTGCATTGAAGGTGTCGTCTGGATCGGTAACAACCCTAACAACTAAATACTGCTTCGTCGATTCTTCATGGTTCAGAGCAAAGTCTGGTTCCATTTTATCAACTGTCGCTTATTGCCTTCTACCCACAACACCACGGTAACTTTAGACAGAATGTGTCTCATGCATTCAATTATTAAAGGCCATCGAATAGATGTTGGTGCAATCCTACATCAAGAGATTGCAGAAGAAGCAGTAAAGCAAACATGTATTTTTCCATTCCCCTCTCTTATAACTCATTTATGTCAATAGAGGGGTGTTATGCCTCATCAGTGGGAGGAATTCTTAGAAAATAAGGGACCAATCAATGATGTCTTGGTTGGGCGCATGACAAGGGGGAAGGAGACCTTTGTGGTGAAAGAAGCTGCACCAAAAAAGGAGAAAGGAAAAGCAAAGAAGGAAGCAAAACAGTCTCATACCCCTCACAGATCCTAAATTATGGAGGAAGATTATAGAAATCGAGTAACGGGCTGACAAAATGAATGTGCGACAAATTAAACTTGTCGCCACAATTGAAGACATGGATCACTCGCAAAACTTATTCTATGCCTACACTAGGGCATGAAGTACTGCAATTGTCAGCATGTTACGTAGCATTAGCAAGCATCTTTTGCCAGAATTCCCAGTGTTTCCCCTATCATCAAGGAGGTAACACCATCAACAGAGAAAGCTACTTCAGAAGGAAAGGATCACTCTGTCGAGTCTCCGCATATGGTCCATATTTTTGATGATGAGGACCAGGATGTGAATTTAAGGGATGCTGAGGAATGTGTCCACAATATTGCTAACCTCTTTGAAGATGAATTTTCTAACAGTCTAGGGGAAAATATGGCTGACAAGGAAGCTGCTGCTGATGAGAAGCACACGACCATGGAATCTGTGGGTACCGAGGAGGAGAAAGAAGAAGAAAAGAAAGAAAGAGAAAAAAAACAAAGTTTTTGTTACGACAAATTTTCCTGAAGAATTTTTCGCCGTACTCAACAATGTGGGTGCAACTACTGAAGACCTGGCGCCATCTGTTACGAATCAGGCTGAGGCTGTGACAATCAACAATGAGGATTTCAATCCACTAGCTATAGTGCCCTATGTGACACCCCTTGCTAAAATTCATCCTTCTGCTATCACCGTCGATGAAGCCACTATACAACCGTATTTGGAGGAGCAATTCGCCAACCCGATTGCAATAGTAGAAAGAAAACGCAAGCACAAAGATAAGGTGAAGCGTAAGGAGGAGCGCCACAAGAAGAAAAAGACCAAAGCAGCCATATCTTCGGCTACACATCACTGAGTTAGTTTTCTTTTAATTTGTTTAACAAGTAATTTAGTTGCATATCATGTAGTTGTACTCGCAATGTTATCATATTTTAATTTTCCCTACATTTTATTTGTCAACGCATTTGCATTATAATTGCATTTCCATAAATATTTGTATATCATTGTCATTGCATTGGGGACAATGCAGACTCTAATTTTTTTGAGGGGGGAAATGTATATGGAATGGAAATGCAATTGCACCCACATTTTTAAAAAATTATTTGTCCTTTTAGTTTAATGAAAGTATGCATGGTCATGAAAAATGTGACTAAATTTTTAATTTCATTTGATGTTTAATTCTTGAATTATTGAGATGCTAATGCGTGAATTGGATGAATATGATTGAATGTTGTATCCTTCTATTTTTGGATGAATGGTTGAAATCGCATTAGTAATAAATGAGTAGTATCATTATTTGAATCTTGGAATAACTAGCCATTTGCAGCTATATATAATTATAACTATTAATAAAAGACACTCCAATATGGGTGCATTGTGACTTATCAAGGGGGAACACTCTAATGCAAGTGTTACAAAAAATATCTAGCCAAAGGCTGTCACTGCAAGAGTGTGTGTCGGCGCAATTACATACTTTCTGGTGGTTTTTTGCACCCCATCGTTATTGCCCATGAATAAGGGTATAGTAATGCAATGACATCCCTCAGTCGCATAAAATAAAAGAAAGAAAGAAAAATAGATAAAAAAGAATATAATAATAAATGTTGTATTGGTAAAGAGGATTTAAGATTTAAAGCATGATGCTAGCATTAGTGAAGTTGCAGTTTTGATTATTCATACCTTTAAATTGTCGGCGCAATTCTCTATCATATGAATGTCAAGTTTCTAGGATAATTATTGCTTTGACAAATTTTTTTTGCTATGACCTTGTTAGGTTTTGTTTACTTGAGGACAAGTAAAAACTCAAGTTTGGGGGTGTGATAGCATTGGAAAAGACCATTAATTTCTCCTTATTTAGAGTATAATTTGTTCCCTTGGTACCACATTTAGCATGCATTTTTAGCATTTTATATTTAGTAATTGCATTTTCTAAGTCAGTGATGTTTGGTGTTATTTTCTTTCATTTTATTATACTTATGCTACTAATGTCACTACATTTAGTGTCAGTATGGCGTCTTGAGATGTCAGCACAGGGATCTACCTTAAAAGATCAAAGAAGAATAGTGTTCAAGGCTATCGGCACAATTTTAATCTAGAATTGTGCCCAAACATGTCTCCTCATGAGCACTTCCAAATTGCACTGGGGGTTTTACTGTTTGAACATATCCAGAAGTACCGATGTGCACAATAAATTAAAATCTAAATTTGCGTCCAGAAATATCATGACAACCTACAACTGCTTACTGCATATATCATATCTGCGTGAGTGTATAGCTGGATTAACTAACTTGTATAGCTGCAAGGAAGTTAGATCTGAGAGAAAAAGGACACCTATACTTGGCAATAAAGATAAATACTGAGGAGAGAGAAGAAGAAAGGGGATCGTCTAGCTCATGACAAATCAATTCCATTTTCTCATTTTTCTTAAGCTTGCTTCCATGGCAGCTTAATTATCTTGGAGGGTGAACTTACTGTGAGAAGAAGGCAACATCTGCTCCTAAAGAGGACTGTTCTAAGTGCGACGCAAGAGGAGCATTAGAGAAGAGTTCTAATAGGCTAGGAATAGAATGCTTAAACTTGGTCTTTATTTTCTCTTAAACGTTGATAAATTCTAACGAACTTAATTGTGTATGGAAGTACCTTTTAAATTTAGATCTAAATTGAATTCTATTCAATTCCTCATATCTGTTTATCTTTTAATTTAATTGCTTGATCACGAAAGTCATATTGCAGTCACTGACACTGGAAGGTTCAGTGACAAGTTAAATTAACAAGCAAGACAACGGAAGTTACTTGAGACACGAAGGAATTCTAGTCACCTGTTCTCCAATGCAAAGCATTGCCAGCACTAGAGGGTGTGGTTAATGTGAGTATTTGGGTCTTGGATAAACAGAGAAGTCGAAGTGATTAAGATCTCATTAAGCTTAATTGCAACGACTATTTATCTATCATTTACCTTGTGGTCACATTTAGTGATTGCTGACTTATCAAGTAAGGGTTCCCTCCATTTTATCATCATTGTTTTATTTCTTTAATTTCCTTAATTTGCATCGACAAAATATCTTCAACTTTCACTACATTTCTTATTAAATTGTCTTGACATATTGTATCACAGACTCATAACAATTGCTTTGACAGTTTTGATTCATTTTAATTCTGCAGTCTGTGATTTAATTGCGTTGACATTATTCTTTACAATTCCTTTCATTCTAACTCTAATTGCTTCGATAATTATAGCATCAAAAACCATCTCTGTGGGATCGATATCTGATAGCTAATACCTATAAACTATACTTGCATTAACAATGTTCGCTTGCACCAATTGCTGTGACGTTCATAGTTCGATTAAGTTTTGGCGTCATTGTTGGGGATGGCGTTTGTTTGATTTTTATTTTTGTAGTTGCAGTTATTTTTGTTTCTTGATTTTTATTTGTTACTAATTTGTGTTATTTTTGTTGACTATTTTTCAAAATTGTTTTAGGTGTTTTATGACCACTAGGAGAAATCCTGAAAATATTGTTGGCTTAGATCCGAAAATTGAAAGAACTATTCAAAGGAGAAGACAAGAACAAAGGAATATGGCTTTACCAAGAAACGATGCTATACCACTGTTGCTGCCACAAAATCTTGTCCCTCAAATACAGCCACAGAATTTAGACAACCCACCCTACCACAAGAAGAACAAATACAAAACAGAACAATCAAATATTTTGTTGTTCCTGTGTTAGATGACTTGCAACCAGGGGTTGTTAGACCAACTATCCAAGTTGGGAATTTCGAGTTAAAATCGGTGATGTTTCAAAGGTTAAATTCGAATGGGCAACATGCTGGTTTGCCTCATGAAGATGCGAGACAAAATCTTAAATCTTTTCTGCTAATATGTGCTTCTTTTAGTCAGCATGGTGTTCCTTATGACGCCTTGAAGATGCAGCTGTTTCCTTATTCATTACAAGGAAGGGCTTGTACCTGGTTTCTTGGATTACCTGTTGGATCTATTACATCGTGGAATGCACTTGCAACTCAATTTGTTTTGCAGTTTAATCCACCCACGATGAGTGCTCGATTGAGGAATGATATTACTCCTACCACTAATTAGATGATTAGAACTTGCATATCACATGGGAGCATTACAAAACTTTGCTTCGACGTTGTCCCATGCATGGAATCCAACAAGAAACTCAGATTGAAATTTTCTACAACGGATTAAATGCGCAGATAAGAAATCTTGTCGATGCATCTGTGAACGGTCCTTTGTTGGATTGCACCTACGATGAAGCTTTGCGAATTTTGGAGAGAATCGCGCTTAATGATTATCAATACCCAATTTCTCGAGCTGCTCAAGTAAAAACGAATCCTGGAGTTATTGAAATAGACGCCATATCAAATTTAAATGCATAGGTATCTTCATTGACTAACATGATTAAAAACATCAAGGGGACGAGTGACGTTGCTCCCATTCAAGTTGCTCAGCAATTGGATGTCCCGACATTTTGTTGTGAAATTTGCGGTGACAATCATAGCTATGAGGACTGTCCATAACATGAAGAAAATGCGTTCTATGTTAATAACATCAGAGGAAACTCGTATGGTAATTCTTGAAACAGTTCAACCAGGAATCAATAACCTTGGGGGAATCAAAATGCGCCCACATTTTGATATGGAAATTCCTCAAGTTAAGGAAATTTTCGACAAGGGAGTTACAATCAGTAGCAACGTTACAATCATAATTCTCAGGTGCAGGCACATCATGATCAGATGCAGTCACATGCTTCTATGCAGCCTCAACAGACTATAATGCCAAATATGAATATGCAAGGACAACATCAACAATAGCAACAATAGTACTCTCAACTGGAAGCAGATCCTTTAACTGCACTTGAAGCTTTGATGTGAGAACATATTATAAGAACAGAAGCTATTGTGCAAGGAAATTCTTCTTCCATCCGAGCGTTGGAAGCACAAGTAGGACAACCAGCTTCTAATATGAGTACGAGACCACTAGGTGGTTTACCCAGAGATACTAAAATCCAACTCAAAAGGGGAAGGAACATTGTAGAGCTATTACTCTTCGGAGTGGAAAGCAAGCTGTTGAACAAAGCAGCAATTCCAAACCAGCACCTATCGACGCAAATAAAACAGAGCAAAAAGAAAAAATTGTATCTGAAGAAGAATTAGTAGAGCTCAATGAAGAGGAGCCACCAGTAATCACACCCATGCCAACCATTCGACCTACAAGATTGTCGATGCAACTGCCAGTGTTGACGCAGCCGGTTGTTTCGCGACAGCCTAACGTTTAATACCGTTTCCATTTCCATACAGATTTAAGGAGAAAGAAAATGACAGAGAATATCAGAAGTTTTTGGTCACCTTGAAATAACTACATGTTAATATACCTCTTGTCGATGCTCTTTTGAAGGTTCCTAGTTATGGGAAATTTATGAAGGAGCTTTTATCCAAGAAAAAGAAGTTGATTGATATCGAGACAATTACGCTCATAGAAGGTTGCAGTATTATACTGACAAATAAATTGCCACCCAAGATGAAAGATCTTGGCAGTTTTACAATTCCATGCTCCAATAGAAATCATTATTTAGGTAAAGCTCTCTCTGATCTAGGAGTAAGTATCAACCTTATACCCTTATCAACATTCCGAAAATTTGGAATTGGTCACATGAAACCTACTGCAGTGATATTGCAACTGGTGGATAGATCTATGTCGCAACCTGAAGGACAAATCAAAGATGTTCTAGTCCAAGTAGATAAGTTTGTCTTTCTAGCAGATTTCATTATTCTTGATTGTGAAGCTGATAAGGAGGTAACCATAATTTTGGGACGACCATTTCTTACTACGGGATGTACTCTTATAGACGTATTCAAAGGCGAGTTAATCATACGACACAATGATGAACACGTTACCTTTAGTTTCTTTAAAGTAACTCCCTCTAGGAGTAAAGAGCAATGTCACCATATTAATATACTGGATGAATTAATTGCGAAAGAATTTAATGAGCGAAGTACAACAGCTTTAGAAGAACTTGCGGTGACAATTGAAGATAATTTTCTACCTGAATGCTACCACAAGGCTGAAGAAAATATGGTTGAACATAAGCATGGTTGGCAGATGGAATCCTTAGATCTGACCAATAGAACGATCCCTGTATTTAAGCCATCTATTGAAGAAGCTCCAACTTTGGAATTGAAACCATTACTAATGCATTTAAAATATCTTTTCCTTGGTGACAACAATACCCTGCTAGTAATTGTCTCCGCAAATCTCAACGCAAGTCAAGAGGAAAAATTAATCGGAATACTGAAGCAACACAGGCGTGCCATTGCCTGGAGCATTACGGATATCAGAGGCATTAGTCCCTTTTTTTGCATGTACAAGATTAGGTTGGAGGACGAGGGAAAGCAGTCCATCGAACTGCAACGTAGATTAAATGAGAAAATGAAGGAAATTATAAAAAAAAGATCATCAAATGGTTGGATACCGACATTATTTACCCAATTTCTGATAGTACATGGGTGAGCCCAATCTAATCCATTCCAAAGAAGAGAAGGTATTACGGTGGTAAGTAATGACAAAAATGAATTAATCCCTACTCGCATTGCTACAGGTTGGCGAGTTTGCATGGACTGCCGTCGTTTGAATGCTGCCACAAAAAAAGATCACTTCCCACTTCCCTTCATTGATTAGATGCTGGACAGACTTACTGGTAAGGCTTATTATTGCTTTCTTGATGGATATTCTGGCTACAACCAGATTGCAATTGTGCCGGAGGACCAAGCAAAAACAACTTTTACTTGTTCATTTGGTACCTTTGCTTTTCGTTTAATGCCATTTGGTTTATGCAATGCACCGACCACATTTCAAAGGTGCATGATGGCAATCTTTTTTGATATGATTGGAGATTCGTTGGAGGTATTCATGGATGATTTTTCTATTTATGGTCACACTTTTGATAAATGCGCTGATAATTTAGCTAGAGTTTTAAAACGATGCGAAGATACTAATTTGGTGCTAAATTGGGAAAAATGCCACTTCATGGCAATTGAAAGCATTGTCCTTGGGCATCGTATCTCTTGTCAGGGCATCGAAGTAGACAAGGCAAAGGTGGAGATTATTGAGAAGCTGCCCCCACCTACTAATATCAAGGGAATAAGGAGTTTTCTCGGTCACGCAGGATTTTATCGACGATTTATCCGAGATTTCTCAAAAATTGCAAAACCTCTCTGCTCACTGTTGAAGCAAAATAAAAAGTTTCTGTTTGATGCCTCTTGTTTGGAAGCATTTGTAAAAATTAAGCAATAATTAGTGCAGGCACCTATTGTCATCGCACTGGACTGGTCACAATCGTTCGAAGTTATGTGTAACGCGAGCGACTATGCAGTAAGTGCAGTGCTTGGGCAATGCACAGACAAGGTATTTCGCACAATATATTATGCTAGCAAAACTCTTACTGAAGCGCAGGTCAATTATACAACCACAGAGAAAGAGTTGTTGGCAATACTTTTTGCATTCGACAAATTTCGTGCGTATCTTGTTGGCATAAAAGTTATAGTATATACTAAACACTTTCCATTGTGATACCTCTTTGCCAGAAAAAGACGCCAAACCCAGACTGATTCGATGGATCCTATTGTTAGAAGAATTCGATGTTGAAATTAAAGATAGAAAAGGATCAGAAAATTAGGTAGCAGATCTTTTATCTTGTCTGAAATCTGGGAGTGAAGATGGAAATACTTCACAAATTGTCGATGCATTTTTAGAGGAGAAGCTCTTTTCTGTCGACACATCTCCATGGTATGCGAATGTTGTTAATTATTTGGTTTGTGGAAAACTACCACTAACTGCAATTGGTCACCGACAGATAAGATTTTTTCTAGATGCTGCAAAGTATTATTGGAATGTGTAACAGCCAGATTTTCAGTGGTGTCGAAAACAGTGTTTTCGGGACCACAGCTCCGATTAGTTGAGTCGCAAGTTTATTTATTTTAAATATTTTTGGTGATATATGCATCGTATGAAATTATGATTTGAAAATTTCATAGAATAAATAGTTAATTGAATAGAAAGGACTAAATTATAAAAAGGATAAAAGTATAGATGGTTAAATAGAAGGACCAAATGAATAAATTGACCAAAGGAGTATTAGTTAGTGGATTGGTATGGTTTATATTAAGTATAAATAGATTTAATTAAGGTTAAAAAAGGTTAATTAAAGCTTAATGATGAAAGTCTTAATAATTACAAAATTACCATTGACTATATATATAAATTAAAATAGAAAAAAGATGAAGAAATTCATTATTTCTTCATCTTCTTCACGGAAAAGAAGGGAAAACTAGGGTTTGCACATTCAATCTCTGAGCTTTGATTTGAGTAAGTAAACCATGATCGTTTTTAGTAATTTTTATGTTTTTGAGTCCGTATCAGTTTAATCTAGCTTATGTAGGGACTAATTTGTGAATCTGTTAAATGTTAGAAAACTTGCCATTGTTGAAATTGTTTGTTCTTGAAAGCTTTTGATTTATTTGAATGTTTGATACTTGGGTTAAATCTTTTTTGCAAAGTGATTTTTGATGAAATTAGGGTTAAAGGACTAAAATGTGAAAATGGTGAAATTACATGTATTTTTGTGATAATAAATATGTGAATGGGTTGGATAGGTACCTAAGATAATTCAGCTATGGTTAGTTGTGTGATAGAATGGTTATTTTGCATGTTTTGTGTTGAAAGGACTAGATTGAATAAAAAGAAACTATTAGGGGTAAAACCGTAAATTTCCTAAAAAGGACTAAATTGTGTTGAATGACTAAATTATGTAACTAAATGTGAGAATTCATTGATTTGTGGATGTAGACTACGATCGTACTATCGACCGTGAAAAAGGGAAATTAGCAGATTAGTCCCTGAAGTCTTTCTGGAACATCAATCTAGTCCGGTTAGTTCGTAGTGTAAATTTTATTTTATATTCCTTGTACATGTATATATTTATTGTCAATGTATAGCAAATCAGAAGCATTCAGTATTCAGGATGATCGAAGAAATGAAACGCAAGAGTTAGTAGGCTTTATGCTGTCGAAATAGTACCGACACGATGGCTGGGGTACCGCATGTGTTGTGAGTCCTTGACAGCTTGTGTGAGCAGCATCGTGACTTGAAAAAGAGATATGGATCCTATATGGATTACAGGTCCTACGATGGCTGGGACTTATGCTTTATGCATACTCTCGACAGCTCGTGTGAGCAGTATCGTTAGGAAACAGTTTACAGTATAGATAGACTCTGTGCTAATGGTTAGGGTACTGCATAGGTTGCGAGTCCTCGACAGCTCGTGTGAGCAGCATTGGGTACTGGTAACAGAAAGTATGCACCTAAATGGTAATTAAACCATCTATATGTATGTGTATGGTTTTGACTTCTTATATGGCTAAATTTCATGTAATTTAAAGGGGCAAATAGGTAATTTTTCAAGTTAAGTAATTAAATTAAAACAAAAGTTAAATTTCATCATTTTTCTTTCCTTCTTCTTCTTCAACAAACCGAATACCCATTTTTGGGAAGGAAAAAGCTTTGCTTAGTTAGGTTTCATCAAATAGGTAAGTAAACCTTGCCCCTTTTTAGTGATTTTTATGTTTTTGAGTCCGTATTAGCTTGATCTAGCTAACCTGGGTACTAATTTGTAAAACCGTTAAACATTTTGGTTTATTCCATTGATGAGTTTAGTGTGTTTTGAAGTTTAGTGATAGAATATTAAGCTTGGTTGTTAAATATGACTATTTTGTAAAGTAATTTTTAGTAATTTTCATGTTAAAGGATTAAAATATAAAAGTAGTAAAAGTACAAGGACTTGTTGTTAAATAAAACAAATATGGGAAGTATTGAATTGCTATAACATTCGGCTAAACTTGTTTTTAAGGAAAAATGGTTAATTTGCAAGTTTTGAGCTAAAGGACTAAATCGAATAAAAGTGAAATGTTAAGGGTAATTTTGTAAAAATACCAAAAAGACTTATTTGCATAAAATGATTAAAAATTCATGTTGATTTAAATAATTGAATGAAATTATTGAAATAGATCAAGATCGTGTCCCGATAATGGAAAAAAATATTACGAATTTACCCTTGGAGTTCACTTTAACTGCAATTTTGTCTGGTAAGTTTGTAATGTTAAATTCTTATTAATAACTGCTTATAACTGCCTTTCTAATGATTTTTTGGAAATGAAAAATGATGATTGGAAACATGAAAGATAAAAACGACAAGATGAGAATTTCCCGGCCTTGTGCCAAAGATAGAAAATGGTCCGATGGCTGAGATCCTGCATTTGTTGCGGATCCTGTACAACATTATGAGTCACCGTAAGGTGAATAGAATCCAAGAATGGATTACAGGCCCTACGATGGCTGAGATTTATGCTTGTTTGCATATTCTCGTCAGCTTAGTGTAAGCAGCATCGTAGGGAACAGATATACCGTATCGATGGCTAGGACTAGCATTGTGTAATCCCCAAACCCGGCCTAAAAGATATGACCGGACTCAGAGGGTCACTGTTGTAATTTTTCCCTAAAGAAACCATTTAAAACATATATAAATACTTTAATTTGTAAATAAATTAAGTTATTGTAAAATAATTAATTCCCATAATTTTGAATAATTCTAAACTTAAAAATTATTAGTTAAACACTTTAAACAAATATCCAAACTCTCAAATTAAAAATTAACATTACAATTTCAAAATAATTTAATAATATAGTAAACCGAATGATGAAATAAAAATATAAAAAAAACGTGAGATCCTCTAAGTACCAAGTCGCCTAAGTCCATTGTATCTGAAAGAGA
Source organism: Gossypioides kirkii (assembly GCA_005610355.1). Lineage (NCBI taxonomy): Eukaryota > Viridiplantae > Streptophyta > Magnoliopsida > Malvales > Malvaceae > Gossypioides > Gossypioides kirkii. Next base: position 27,447,630 of record CP032245.1, read on the forward strand.
AACTATTAGGAGTGAGCTAAAGAGCCCAGTGTGTCCCTAAAGTGTATACAGCTACAGTCACAATATCACAGTCATTCATAGCATTAAAAGTAACCACACAACATTTAATAGATAATTGCAATGAAAACTTAGGCATAATGCAATGTACCCATTCTCCAACACACCAACACAGTAGAGAGGTTTCCTAGAACCCCTCTCCAACCAATCATCTCCAATCACAGTGTGGTTTTATATCAGCCGTTTGCAGGGGTACCACGTCTTCCACTGTACAATCCCAACCCATGAACACACAATGGCATGATGTCACATTTATCATAGTCTCAATCTCAAGCTCATGACACAATATATGTATCCCAAAGAACAAAATATTTTTTTTCACAGTATTTAAGTATTCCACAAACTGATAAGTATGCATGCAATATCATCATGCGATCACATAATACATCACAAGATCATGCTATTATATATCACAGATTAATATCACCCAATGAATTCAACACAAACAATATCACACAAAAAGATGTAACACAGATAGAAACACACATCAAGCGGTAAAGGCTCTAACGACAAGAAGAACGTCTCTCACGCTCAGATGTATCACCGGGTCTAACTGAATCAGAATTTACAAGAGTAAATTCCAAATTAAATCTATCACTATGCCACCCACTAAACACAACACAAAACCGAAACCAAAACTCACGTGTCACAATCGAAACTTATGCAGGGATAGTCCGCACAGGTGGAGAAGGTAACTCGTCGGTCTCAAAATTGTAATCACCTACGCACAAAATATCCCAAGACAAATCTCTTAACTACTTTTCTTAAAAAGTTTTACTGAGTATAATAACTTGTGAATAGCTAAAATGAGGCTTTCAGGTTCAAATTTGACAAAACGGATAGCAGATTCAGAATCAGGACGTTGAAAACTAGAAGGATAGGATTTGTCAAAAAATGTCAATGGTCAAAGTCAAAGGTCAACGGTCAAAGTCAACATGTTTGTTCAAAGTCAACGGGTCAACGAGTCAGCCAATAGGTCTGGTCAAATCGAATTAGGTCTAGAGTTTAGGTGATTTGAATTTAAGGTATTAGTTTTGGGCTTAATTGTTTTGGGTTATAGGGTTAAGGGTTATTGGGTCTCTTCTTTGGGTTGCCTTAGACTTGGGCTTACATGGGTCATTATTTGAGCTTTGGTTGGGTCACTCATTTGGGTCATGGCTTGGGCTTGATCAAGTGGCCCAATTTCACATCTTGTTTGCAACATAAGACTCAAGTTTCCTTAACCCCCTTGACGGCGTCGATCGGAGTTACGAGGAAACGACGAAGATGATGCGAAAAGATAAAAACCGAACAGTTTCCAACATCGTTGTCTCAAATGGCAACGACGAGGGAGAAAGGGAGAGTGAGGTTGGGCTCGCACAATGACGAGGAACATTTTAATGGTAGTAGTGTAACACACGACCAACGGCAAGGGGATCGCCGAAGGTTGATCAAAAAAGGAAAAAGAAGATGGGGGTTGAGAGGATTTGAGTTGAGAGGAAAAATAAAGAAAATTAAAATGATCATATGGGAGGCTAAAAGTCAAACAAGGAGAAAAAGAGGTTTAAATACCACCCAAAATGGGTAAACTTCACAAAAGGACTCAAAATATCTAGGGTTTACAAAAATATCCCTAAACTTTACCCACTAAACAATTTAATTCCAAAATTCAAAAAAAAATTTAGGTTGTTACACATCGTATACTAGTAACAGGCATGACCTTTGGGTCAACAAGGAGTGAGATGAGCATCATGACCTTTGGGTCAACAGGGAGTAAATCGGATATCGATCACTAAAGTACAATTCTGATTTGGCTCGACTGATTTACGAATTTTTTCAACACATGTTATTTGGTAAATTGATAAACCTTGCAAACTTATTAAGCTATGAAAGCTTACCAGTGAATTTGTTGTTGTTTTGTAGATTCTATTTTGCTGCTTGAAGATCGGATTACCTCGAAGAAATCACACTATCTTAGGAGCTCGTTTGGTAGTATTTACATCACTTGGTTATATGCCATGTACTAAGATGATGTTACCTTTGAGATGCTTGATTTTGGTTCGTTAGTTCTTTGTTGAACTAAACTTGCATGCTCGCTTGATGCTGTAACTAAGAAAATGTGTTTGTAATGAATTGACATGTGAATTTAAGAGTCTTGTGTTGAATGATGGTAGATAAACTTGAGGACTTGTGTAATTATTGAATTCTGCATACTTGTTTCGGTGGAACCCTGCAAGTATCAGTAGAAGTATTGGGTAAGAGAGAGGTTGTTCACTGACTTGAGTTGTATTGGTAGTTTTATAATAAGTATCGGTAGTTCTGCCCCTAGGAGTATCAGTAGTTTATGTACTTGTATCGATAGAAGCTGCAGGGTAAGACATCTTAGCTCTCTGGAGTTTTTAGTACCGGTAGAAGCATGATTTGTTTCGGTAGAAGTTTCACTTGTGTCGGTAGAAGTCTGCACTATTTCATGAATTGTTTACTGACTTGACAACTACTGATACTTGTCCAACAAGTACCGGTAGAAGTATCCAAAAATCGTGGATATGACCTTTTTGCCCTTGTTGAGTTATGACTATAATTAATTGATGATTTATGACATGATATTAAAAGATGAATGGTGATAAATGAATAGAAAGACACCAAGACCCTAATCGATAATGGTTTTCGAGTTTTTGGTGTTACAGACACGAAAAATGGATGTCTTGATATGTGATATGAATATTGATTCCTGATTGATTGAAATGTTGTAAATGAATGTGTAGGATTAAATGGAATTAATATTCTGAGTTGCAAGTTGGTAAATGTATAAATTGTGATTGATTTGTATATAAAAAAACTTGTAAAGTTCTGTAAACCTTGAGACCTTAGATCGGAGATGGTTACAATTTTTGAGTGTTACATTTAGTGGTATCGGAGTTATGATTTAATCGATTCTCGGACTAAGTGTAGTGTGAATAAAGTTTAGAAAGTACATGCCATATAAACCTGTGATAGTGTGATATTGATTGATCTAATCTAACCCTGTTTTATTGCAAATTTTAAAGATGATATATGAATCTGATCGTGATAAAATTAATGAAGCTAATAGTAATATTCTAACTACAGATTCTGGTGCCAGTTGTAATATACTGGTTTCATAAATATTGGAAAATGAGGAGGTGAGTATAAGTTTATCAGTTTTACAGATGTCTGATAGTAAAGTCAAATGTCTTTTGGATTTAATGAGATAGTGATTTATAGAAATTGTGTGAGCCAATTTGGTAGCTTTGCGATTGATATCCCTGAGTATAGGTAAATAAAGTGAGATCGAAGACATAATGATGGATCTGAAGTTACAGTGCTCGATATTATTTCAAGTATGTTCTATTCTTTATATATTAATTATTGTGAGTGCACTGATTGTGATTGGGATTAACTCATTCTCATATTGCATTGTATTAATAATGGAAAGAGAGTTTATTTCCTGACCCAATGAGATTAATGTTTGAGTCATAATCCGATAGGATAGGACTGGTATGTCAAAACTATTTGCTGAAAATTTATGACTGTGATTTTTCTGACGATTTGATGTTACTATCATTTCATGAATTTGGTATTAATCTGGAAATAGATTGACAGGAGTTATATGATACTGTAGTGGATTATAGACTGAAATGAATTGTTTAAAATGACAGATTGATGTACTGATTATGGTTGAGCCAAGTAAATTAGAGTTGTTCAGATGTCTTTGTACATGAAATGACCTAAAGTGATTGAAACACACACACACACACACACACACACACACACATATATAAGTAATTGACTACTCAAAAAAAAAAAAGAGAAGAAATTTATGGATTTGAGATTAACTGTGTACTGTTCATCAATGAGTATTTTGATGTATTTCCTGAAACATTTCTAAGATTTCTGCCTAAATTTATAGTGAAATAAATTCAAGATATAGAATAAAAAAAATCTTATATCTTATACAGAATATTTGTTCAATAAGTTAAAAGGACGTAACAGTGTATTTGAAAATTAATAAAGATTTAATTATTCAGTTCTAGTTAAAGATATGAGATGCTGAAAATTTCTTTGAACTTGAGGTAATCATTAAGAATTCCAGTAATAATGTCTAGATTAACTAATGTCTCTGTTGATTTGTGAATATGATGAATCAGATTGTTCAACCTTATCTAGATATTTAGATACAGTTGTATTATGATTATTGAGGATATTCTGATATACTTCAAATAGAATCAGTGTATACGTAATATGTGAAAATGTATTGTAGACTATGTGTGAGAAATAATTTATTTGAAAACTATCAACTGTGAGTTTTGGTTTAGTGAGGTCAATTTTCTTAGTTATGTAAAATTTGACAGATGGATTGGAGATGCTTCGGGTAGAAAGATTTTTCTATTGTTATATGAAAAGTTCAGAAAACATCTCTGAAAATTTCTGTTTTGATCTATCCTGAATCTAGGAAGGAAATTGAACATCAAGTAATCGTCTAAATTATTACTGCTTATTATAATTCCTGAGTAACGAAAGTCAATATAAAGTTTGTGTTATTTGAGATTATTATGAGATTGTTATTTTATATATCGAAAAAGATAGTAATGATTTCTGTTGTGAGGAAAACTTTAGAATAAACAGGTACTGTTAGATAATAATTTCGAGGACGAAATTTCCTAAGGGAGGAGAGTTGTAACAACCCGTTTTTCAGTGGTGTCAGAAATAGTGATTTCGAAATCACAAAACCGATATGAAAATTTTTATAATGAGTGATTAAATTAAATAAGTCAATATTAATTTTATATGGAATTTTGAATTGACGAATTTTAATTATTGAATTAAAAGTTAGTATAAGTGGTTTGGTTCAAAAGTTAAGTGGTTTTAGAAAATAAGGCATCGAGACCTCGTTTATGAAATTTAAGGCCGTAAATATTTTTATTAAATATTTACAGAGTTTTATTATATGTGAATTGAAGTTTGGTTAAGTAATTTTGATGATTAATTACTTAATTAACGAAAGATGAGTAAATTGTAAAAGAGGTAAAAGTTAATTGCTATAGATTAAAAAATAGTAAAGGGACCAAAATGGTAATTAAATCGTGGTAAAAAAGTCCAAGCGATGGTGACATGATTACCATCCCCTAGCTTTTGGGTTATTTTTCATTTAGTCCTAATTAGTTTAGGACTAAATTAAAAATAAGTTTGTTTACTTGAAATTTAAAATAATTAAAGGACCAATTATGAAATTGGACCCTATTTAAATGGCCTAATAATATAAATGATGTGAAACTCTTTATATTTTGGTAAATTGCAATTAAATCCTAATAAAATGGGGATTTACTAATTAGTTTATTTTTAGTATGATCGAGAATGGTGATTTTGAGATCACGACTTCGATATGTCAGATCGTAAATATTAATTATTTAATATTTATAAGGCCATTAGTATTGTATTAAAATTTGCTTATGAAATTTAATCGTTTAGATAGTTAATTAAACGAAAAGGATTAAATTGTAAAAGGTGCAAAAGTTGAATTTTTTCTAATTAAAAGTATTAGGTATCAATTGGAGGTTTAGTTAAGGCACCTAATTGGTAATTAAACCATCTATAAGGTATGTGTACGGTTTGACTTCTTATATGGCTAAATTTCATGTAATTTAAAAGGGGCAAATAGATAATTTTGCAAGTTAAGTAATTAAATTAAAATAAAATTTAAATTTCATCATTTTCTTTCCTTCTTCTCCTTCAACAAGCCGAACAACCATTTCTGGGAAGGAAAAAGCTTTGGCTAGTTAGGTTTCATCAAATAGGTAAGTAAACCTTGCCCTTTTTAGTGATTTTTATGTTTTTGAGTCCGTATTAGCTTGATCTAGCTAACCTGGGTACTAATTTGTAAAATTGTTAAACATTTTGGTTTATTCCATTGATGAGTTTAGTGTGTTTTTGAAGTTTAGTGATAAAATATTAAGCTTGGTTGTTAAATATGACTATTTTGTAAAGTAATTTTTAGTCATTTTCATGTTAAAGAACTAAAATATAAAAGTAGTAAAAGTACAAAGACTTGTTGTTAAATAAAACAAATATGGGAAGTATTGAATTGCTATAACATTCGGCTGAACATGTTTTTAAAGAAAAATGGTTAATTTGCAAGTTTTGAGCTAAAGGACTAAATTGAATAAAAGTGAAAAGTTAAGGGTAATTTTGTAAAAATACCAAAAAGACTTATTTGCATAAAGTGATCAAAAATTCATGTTGATTTACATAATTGAATGAAATTATTGAAATAGATCAAGATCGTGTCTCGATCATGGAAAAAAAAAATTACGGATTTGCCCTTAGAGTTCACTTTAACTGCAATTTCGTTCGGTAAGTTCGTAATGTTAAATTCTTATTAATAACTGCTTATAACTGTCTTTCTAATGATTTTTGGAATGAGAAACGATGATTAGAAACATGAAAGATAGAAACAACGAGATGAGGATTTCTCGGCCTTGTGCCAAAGATAGAAAATGGTCCGATGGTTGAGATCCTGCATTTGTTGCGAATCTTGTACAGCATTGTGAGTCATCGTAAGGTGAATAGAATCCAAGAATGGATTACAGGCCCTACGATGGCTGAGATTTATGCTTTTTTGCATATTCTCGTCAGCTTAGTGTGAGTAGCATCGTAGGGAACAGATATGCCGTATCGATGGCTAAGACTAGCATCGTGTAACCCCCAGAACCCGACCTAAAAGATATGACCGGACCTAGAAGGTCACTATTGTAATTTTGCCCTAACGAAACCATTTAAAACATATATAAATACTTTAATTTGTAAATAAATTAAGTTATTGTAAAATAATTAATTCCCATAATTTTGAATAATTCTAAACTTAAAAATTATTAGTTAAACACTTTAAACAAAAATCCAAACTCTCAAATTAAAAATTAACATTACAATTTCAAAATAATTTAATAATATAGTAAATCGAATGATGAAATAAAAATATAAAAAAAACGTGAGATCCTCCGAGTACCAAGTCGCCTAAGTCCACTGTATCTGAAAGAGAAACTATTGGGAGTGAGCTAAAGAGCCCAGCGTGTCTCTAAAGTGTATACATCTACAATCACAATATCACAGTCATTCATAGCATTAAAAGAAACCACACAACATTTAATAGATAATTGCAATGAAAACTCAGGCATAATGCAATGTACCCATTCTCTAGTACACCAACACAGTGGAGAGGTTCCCTAGAACCCCCCAACCAATAGTCTCCAATCGCAGTGTGGTTTTATATCAGCCGTTTGAAGAGGTGATTACCATGTTTCACTATACAATCCCAACCCATGAACACACAATGGCATGATGTCACATTTATCATAGTCTCAATCTCAAGCTCATGATACAATATATATATCCTAGAGAAGACAATATTTTTTTATTCACAGTATTTAAGTATTCCACAAACTGATAAGTATGCGTGCAAAATCATCATGCGATCACATAATACGTCACAAGATCATGCCATTATACATCACAGATTAATATCACCCAATGAATTCAACACAAACAATATCATACAAAGAGATGTAACACAGATAGAAACACACATCAAGCGGTAAAGGTTCTAACGACAAGAAAAACGTCTCTCAGGCTCAGATCTATCACCGGGTCTAACTGAATCAGAACTTACAAGAGTAAATTCTAAATTAAATCTATCACTATGCCACCCACTAAACACAACACAAAATCGAAACTAAAACTCACGTGTCACAATTGGAAATTGTGCAGGGACAGTCCGCACAGGTGGAGAAGGTAACTTGTCGTTCTCAAAATTGTAATCACCTACGCACAAAATATCCCAAGACAAATCTCTTATGTATTTTTTTAAAATTTTTTTACTAAGTATAATAACTTGTGAATAGCTAAAACGAGGCTTTCGGGTTCGAATTTGATAAAACGGATAGCGGATTTAGAATTAGGACATCAAAAACTGGTAGGATAGGATTTGTAAAAAAAGTCAACAGTCAAAGTCAAAGTCAACGGTCAATGGTCAAAGTCAACATGTCTGTTCAAAGTCAACGGGTCAGTCAACGCGTCAACGAGTTAGTCAATAGGTCTGGTCAAATTGAATTGGGTCTAGAGTTTGGGTGATTTGAATTTAAGCTATTAGGTTTGGGCTTCATTGTTTTGGGTTAGAGGGTTAAGGGTTATTGGGTCTCTTCTTTGAGTTGCTTTAGATTTGGGCTCACACATGGGTCATTATTTGAGCATTGGTTGGGTCACTCATTTGGGTCATGGCTTGGGCTTGATCTAGTGGCCAAATTTCACATCTTGTTTTCAATATAAGACTAGGGTTTCCTTAACCCCATTGACTGTGCCGATCGGAGCCACAACGGACGACGAATTGCTCGTCGGAAAGGCAGTAAAAAGGAGACCAAAATAAGACCCCCAACATGATGCACAACTTACATATGCTTAGGATGACTAGGAAACGACGAAGATGATGCGAAAAGACAAAACTTGAACGATTTCCAACATCGTTCTCTTAAATGACGACATCGAGGGAGAAAGGGAGAGTGAGGTTGGGTTCGCACGATGACGAGTAGCATGGACTACCGCCGTTTGAATGCTGCCACAAAAAAGATCACTTCCCACTTCCCTTCATTGATCAGATGCTGGACAAACTTACTGGTAAGGCTTATTATTGCTTTCTTGATGGATATTCTGGCTATAACCAGATTGCAATTGTGCCGGAGGACCAAGCAAAAATAACTTTTACTTGTTCATTTGGTACGTTTGCTTTTCGTCGAATGCCATTTGGTTTATGCAATGCACCGGTGACATTTCAAAAGTGCATGATGGCAATCTTTTTTGATATGATTGGAGATTCGTTGGAGGTATTCATGGATGATTTTTCTATTTATGGTCACACTTTTGATAAATGCGCTGAAAATTTAGCTAGAGTTTTAAAACGATGCGAGGATACTAATCTGATGCTAAATTGGGAAAAATGCCACTTCATGGCAACTGAAAGCATTGTCCTTGGGCATCGTATCTCTTGTCAGGGCATTGAAGTAGACAAGGCAAAGGTGGAGATTATTGAGAAGTTGCCCCCACCTACTAATATCAAGGGAATAAGGAGTTTTCTCTGCCACGCAGGATTTTATCGACGATTTATCCAAGATTTCTCAAAAATTACAAAACCTCTCTGCTCATTGTTGGAGCAAAATAAAAAGTTTTTGTTTGATGCCTCTTGTTTGGAAGCAATTGTAAAAATTAAGCAACAATTAGTGCAGGCACCTATTGTCATCGCACTAGACTCGTCACAACCGTTCGAAGTTATGTGTAACGCGAGCGACTATGCAGTAGGTGCAGTGCTTGGGCAACGTACAGACAAGGTATTTCACACAATATATTATGCTAGCAAAACTCTTACTGAAACGCAGGTCAATTATACAACCACAGAGAAAGAGTTGTTGGCAATACTTTTTGCATTCGACAAATTTCGTGCGTATCTTGTTGGCGTAAAAGTTATAGTATATACTGAACACTCTGCATTGTGATACCTCTTTGCCAGAAAAAGATGCCAAACCCAGACTGATTCGATGGATCCTATTGTTACAAGAATTAGATGTTGAAATTAAAGATAGAAAAGGATCAAAAAATCAGGTAGCAAATCATTTATCTCGTCTGAAATCTGGGAGTGAAGATGGAAATACTTCACAAATTATCGACGCATTTCTAGAGGAGAAGCTCTTTTCTGTCGACACATCTCTATGGTATGCGAATGTTGTCAATTATTTGGTTTATGGAAAACTACCACTAAGTGCAATTATTTATTTTAAATATTTTTGGTGATATATACATCGTATGAAATTATGATTTGAAAATTTCATAGAATAAATAGTTAATTGAATAGAAAGGACTAAATTATAAAAAGGATAAAAGTATAGATGGTTAAATAGAAGGACCAAATGAATAAATTGACCAAAGGATTATTACTTAGTGGATTGGTATGGTTTATATTAAGTATAAATAGATTTAATTAAGGTTAAAAAAAGGTTAATTAAAGCTTAATGATGAAAGTCTTAATAATTACAAAATTACCATTGACTATAAATATAAATTAAAATAGAAAAAAGATGAAGAAATTCATTACTTCTTCATCTTCTTCACGGAAAAGAAGGGAAAACTAGGGTTTACACATTCAATCTTTGAGCTTTGATTTGAGTAAGTAAACCATGATCGTTTTAGTAAATTGTATGTTTTTGAGTCCGTATCAGCTTAATCTAGCTTATGTAGGGACTAATTTGTGAATCTGTTAAATGTTAGAAAACTTGCCATTGTTGAAATTGTTTGTTCTTGAAAGCTTTTGATTTATTTGAATGTTTGATACTTGGGTTAAATCTTTTTTGCAAAGTGATTTTTGATGAAATTAGGGTTAAAGGACTAAAATGTGAAAATGGTGAAATTACATGTATTATTGTGATAATAAATATGTGAATGGGTTGGATAGATACCTAAGAGAATTCGGCTATGGTTAGTTGTGTGAGCGAATGGTTATTTTGCATGTTTTGTGTTGAAAGGACTAGATTGAATAAAAAGAAACTATTAGATGTAAAACCGTAAATTTCCCAAAAAGGACCAAATTGTGTTGAATGACTAAATTATGTAACTAAATGTGAGAATTCATTGATTTGTGGATGTAAACTACGATCGTACTACCGACCGCAAAAAAGGGAAATTAGCAGATTAGTCCCTGAAGTCTTTTTGAAACATCAATCTAGTCCGGTAAGTTCGTAGTGTAAATTTTATTTTATATTCCTTGTACATGTATATATATATTGTCAATGTATAGCAAATCGGAAGCATTCAGTATTCAGGATGATCGAAGAAATGAAATGCAAGAGTTAGTAGGCTTTATGCTGTCGAAATAGTACCGACATGATGGCTGGGGTACCGCATGTGTTGTGAGTCCTCGACAGCTTGTGTGAGCAGCATCGTGGCTCAAAAAAGAGATATGGATCCTATATGGATTACAGGTCCTACGATGGATGAGACTTATGCTTTATGTATTCTCCCGACAGCTCGTGTGAGTAGTATCGTTAGGAAACAGTTTACAGTATAGATAAACACCGTACCGATGGTTAGGGTACCGCATAGGTTACGAGTCCTCGATAGCTCGTGTGAGCAGCATTGAGTACTGGTAACAGAAAGTTATGGACAAAAAGAGAAGTTGTAAGTACTCAAAGAGCAATGGAATTATGTTGGTTTGATGAAGTCATTGTTGCTTATTACAATGTTGGTATTTCTTTACTATCGAACTTACTAAGCTATAAAGTTTACCACAGTTATTATTGTTGTTTTGTAGATTATTTTGCTGATTGAAGATCAGATCATCGTCTTGACCTAAAGTCACACTATCGCGGAGTTTGTCTGTAGATTTTGCATCACTTGGTCTTATGGCATGTACTAAGATGATATTAACTTTGATATTGAACTAAAGATGTTGAAATCTTGCTATTTTGATTGCGTAAATGCATGAAGTACAACTTATATGTTTAAGCTTATGATGCTTGTAAAACTTAGAAGTTATGTATGAAGTGTGATGTCTAAATGCATAACTTGTGTTTGATATGTTAAACTTGTGTCTTGGTATAATTCTTGAAATTCTGCATACTTGTTTCGGTAAAACTTATGCATGTATCGATAGAAGTACAGGGTAGGAGAGAAGTTATTCTCTGACTTGAGTTGTATCGATAGGTGAATTATAAGTATCAATAGTTCTTAACATTGATGTATCGGTAGTCGGTATACATATATCGGTAGAAGTTGCAAGGTGAGAATTTTTGCTCTTTGGAGTTTTTGGTATCGGTAGTTGCATGGCTTGTATTGGTAGAAACCATACTTGTATCGATAGAACTAGCACAAGTACTGGTAGAAATCTACACAATTCTAAATTGTTCATCAACTTGACTACTATCGATACTTGACCATTAGGTACCGATAGAAGTCCCCTAAAATGTTAGAAATGTCATTTTTACCCTTGATGAAATTGTTTATGATTAAATATTGATCCAAAATATGAGTAGTTTGTATTGAATTAGATTTAAAATATTTTGACTTTTTTTTAAAGGATGAATAGAGTTAAATGAATAGAAACATTAGAATCCTAATCGACGATGGTGTTCGGGATTTGGGTGTTACATTTAGTGGTATCAGAGCTTTCGGTTTATCCGTTTCTTGGACAGTTATGGTTGTATTAAATTATTTCATAATACATGCCATATGAACCTGTGATAGTGTGATACAGATGAATCCAATCTAACCATAATTTTTACAGATAAAAGTAAAAATGCTTGAATCTGAAAGAGAGGAGACTAACGAAGTAAACAACAAAGACCTGACAAATGATTTTGGGCTAGTTATAGGGTCCCTATTATACCAATGATAGAAAGCGAAGCTAAAAACATGTTCTTCGGCTTAATGAGATAGTGGTTCTCAAAATTTATGCAGAATAACCGAGTGGTGCCACCTCCTCTACCCTAGTTACATAGCCTGCTGCCCAACCTACGACACCTCCTGTAATGCCTCCACCTTCCCCAGTAATTGAATAGAGGCGTCGTATTTCACTAGATAGGGTAAGGAAGTACAGGGCAAAAGAATTTTGTGGAAATGCTGATGTTCCGTCCATGGCTGAGTATTGGTTAGAAAACACTTTGAGAGTGCTGAATGAGATTACTTGTCCACTCGAAGATTTTGTGAGGTGTGCTGTCTCATTACTAAAAGACGAAGCTTACAACTGGTGGGTAATGATTGTAGTAGTGATATTAGAAAATGAAGTTAGTTGGGAATTCTTCTAGACAGAGTTTAAGAAGAAATATGTTAGTAAGAGATATCTGGATAAGAAGAAGAAAGAATTCTTGGAGTTGAGACAGGGAAATAAGACAGTGGTAGAATACGAACGGGAGTTTGTATTTCTCAGTAAGAATGCTCGAGAGATCATACCCACTGATGAGGTTATGTGTGTCCGTTTTGAAGATGATTTGAGTGGTGAGATAAAGATGATGGTGGGTGGTTCAGAAATTCAGCCATTTGTTGTACTAGCAGACCGAGCACAGAAAGTAGAGGAAGTATGCAACTAGAAAAGACAGAGAGAGAAGAGACTTCGGGATTTCAGGAAGAAAAATCCCACCCAAACTTTCTCAATACCACCACCGAAGAAATTTAGAGATAGTGAAGTTCGCGGAGCAGTCTCTTCTGGTTTTTTGAGTAGAAGCCGATCAGGACCACCAGTATCCAGATTTCAAAATCGGCTTGCTGATAGTGTGGCAAGTGTTCGTAATGTGCCAACACCAGTGTGCGAGCATTGCAAAAGAATTCATTCGAGCGAATGTCGGTTAGTTAAAGGAGTCTGCTTTAGATGTGGAAATGTCGGTTATTTCATGTGGAATTGTCCGATGAACTCAGAAGCAAAGGAAGATCGAAGTGTTAACCCTCCGGTTCCACTACAGAAAGGTAGACACCCGGGGCAGAGTAGCGGTGTAGGTGGAAACCGAAGTGAATAGAGAGACAGTGGGAGCAGGTCAGAAGCTCGAGCACCTGCGCGGACTTATGCCATCGAGCTAGAGAAAAAGTTACTGCTCTTGATATGGTGACTGATATATTCTATCTTTTTAATGATATTGTATGTGCTTTGATTGACCCAAGGTCAACTCATTCCTATATTTGCACTGCTTTAGCCACTGATAAGAAATTGGTCTTTGAACCGGCTGAATTTGATGTGCAAGTCACAAACCCTTTGGGTCATAGCGTCATAGTTAACTTGGTATGTCGTAAATGTCCAATAAAAATTCGGGGTTTTAAATTTCCTGCTGATTTAATCCTATTGCCATTTACCGAGTTTGATGTAATCTTGGGTATGGATTGGTTATCTGAGCATGATGCGATAGGAAACTACAAGCAAAGACAGATTAGTTTGAAATGTCCGACGGGTGAAGTAATTTCAGTGGAGTCCGGCAAATTAAACAGTGAAACCAAAGTTATTTCGGCTATTTCAGCATAAAAGATGGTTTATAGAGGCTGTAAAGCATTTCTGGCATACATACTTGATACTCGGGGCTCGAGAACAGAATTAGATCCGGTACCAGTTGTTCAAGAGTATACAAATGTGTTTCTGAAAGAACTATCGGGTTTGCAGCCCATTAAAAAGGTAGAGTTCGGTACTGATTTACTACCTGGTACCGCTTCGATCTCTATTCCACCGTATAGAATGACGTCAATTGAATTGAAAGAGTTGAAAGTTTAGCTGCAAGAATTATTAGACAGAGGATTCATACGACCCAGGGTATCACTGTGGGGTGCGCCCGTATTATTCGTGAAAAAGAAAGATGGATCGATGAGGATTTGTATAGATTACAGGCAGCTAAATAAGGTGACGATCAAGAAAAAGTATCCGTTGCCTCGGATCGATGAGTTATTTGATTAGTTAAAAGGTGCAACAGTGATCTCCAAAATAGACCTTCGGTCAGGTTATTATCAGATGCGGGTGAAAGATTGTGATATAGTAAAAACGACATTCAGAACTCAGTACGAATATTATGAGTTTTTAGTTATGCCATTTGGGTTGACTAATGCCCCCGCAGCATTTATGGACCTACTGAACAGAATATTTCAGCCCCAGTTGGACAGGTTTGTGGTTGTGTTTATTGATGACATACTGATTTATTCCAAGACAGAATCAGAGCATACTCAGCATATGAGAGAGGTGTTATGAATTTTGCGAGAAAGCTGTTGTATTCAAAATTCAGTAAATGTGAATTCTGGCTTCGAGAAGTTGGATTCTTGGGTGACTTTTCCATCATAGCCTTGCCGATGACGAGGTTGCTATAGAAAAATAGTCAGTTCGTGTGGTCTGAAAAGTGCCAGCAAAGTTTCGACCAGTTGAAAAAGTTGTTAACTAAAGCTCCGGTATTGATGCAACCAGAGACAAAAAAAGAGTTCGCTGTTTATAGTGATGCATCTTTAAGTGGATTGGGGTGTGTTTTGATGCAAGATGGTAAGGTGGTAGCTTATGCTTCCCGACAGTTAAAATTGCATGAAAATAATTATCTGACTTATGATTTAGAGTTAGCTGTCGTAGTTTTTGCATTGAAGATTTGGCGACACTACCTTTATGGGGAGAGATGCCATATATTTACAGATCACAAGAGTTTGAGATATCTGATGACACAGAAAGAGTTGAATCTGCGATAGCGTCGATAGTTAGAGCTATTAAAAGACTATGACCTTGTGATCAATTATCATCCGGGTAAGGCTAATGTTGTAGTTGATGCCTTGAGTTGGAAATCGATGTTTGCTTTGAGAGCAATGAATGCCCATCTATCACTAAAAGGCGATGGTTCTATCATTACGGAGCTTAGGATGAGGCCGTTAATTCTTTAGCAGATTCAAGAATTACAAAGAAAGGATCCAAAGTTTAAAGCTAAAAAGGAGTAGATACGGGGTGATGCTACTTTAGGGTTTACAGTTGATACAGAGGTAGGGTATGTATTCCAAACGATTCAGATTTGAGACGAGACATTCTGACGGAGGCTTATAGTAGAACTTATTTCAAACACCCGGGGTGTGTGAAAATGTATAATGACTTGAAGAAATTGTATTAGTAGTCAGGTATGAAACGATAGATTTCAGAGTTTGTGACTAGATGCCTTATATGTCAGCAAGTGAAAGCCGACACCAGGTGCCATCTGGGTTACTACAGCCGATTACCATCTCGGAGTGGAAATGGGAAGGAGTCATAATGGATTTTGTCATAGGACTTCCGGTAACACTGAGAAAGAAAGATTCAATCTGGGTAATTGTAGATAGATTAACTAAGTCAACTCATTTCATTCCCATTCGGGTAGATTATCCACTAGAGAGACCGGCCGAGCTATACGTGTCTGAGATAGTTCGACTACACGGGTACCAGCCTCTATTATCTCCGATAGGGACCCATGCTTTACCTCGAGATTTTGGGGTAAGTTACATGAAGCTTTAGGGACCAGGTTGAATTGTAGAACTGCATATCATCTGCAAACGGATGGTCAATTAGAGCGAGTGATATAGATTTTGGAGGATATGCTACGATGCTGTACACTTGAATTTGAAGGAAGCTGGGAAAAGTATTTACCATTGGTGGAGTTTTCTTATAATAACAACAACTACCAATCTAGTATTAAAATGACACTATTTGAAGCATTATATGGTCAGAAGTGCAGGACACCTCTGTACTGGTCAGAATTGAGCAAGTCTAAGTTGATTGGAATCGATTTGGTTCATGGCACTAAGGACAAAGTGCGGGTAATTCGTGATTGTTTGAAAGCAGCGACTGAGCGACAGAAGTCGTACACAGATCTTAAGAGAAAATATATAGAATTTGCTGTAGGAGACCGAGTGTTCCTAAGAGTTTCACCTTGGAAAAAGGTGTGCGGTTTGGTAGAAAGGGAAAGTTGAGTCCGCGGTTCATTGGGCCATATGAGATCATAGAATGGGTTGGTCCTGTAGCATATAAGTTGGCTTTACCACCAGAACTAGAGAAGATCCATAATGTATTTCATGTTTCGATAAGACGGTATAGATCGGATCCTTCTCATGTGATTGCACCTTGTGAGGTTGAGATACAGCCAGATTTTTTGTATTCGAAAGAACCAGTAAGGATTTTGGCTCGTGAGGTGAAATAATTAAGAAACAAAAGGGTACCATTAGTGAATATACTGTGGAACCGACACGGGCTTAAAGAAGCTACTTGGGAGATGGAGTCTTCGATAAGGTCACAGTACCCTAACCTGTTTACGAGTAAGAAATTTCGGGACGAAATTTCCCTAAGGGGGGAGTGTTGTAATAACCCGATTTTCAGTGTTGTCAAAAATAGTGGTTTCGAGACCACAACTCCGATGAGTCAAGTCATAAGTTTATTTATTTTAAATGTTTTTGGTGATATATGCATCGTATGAAATTATGATTTGAAAATTTCATTGAATAAATAGTTAATTGAATAGAAATGACTAATTATAAAAGGATAAAAGTATAAATATTTAATTAGAAGGACTAAATGAATAAATTAACCAAAGGAGTATTAGTTAGTGGATTGGTATGGTTTATATTAAGTATAAATAGATTTGATTAAGGTTAAAAAATGGTTTATTAAAGCTTAATGATGAAAGTCTTAATAATTACAAAATTGCCATTAATTATATATAAATTAAAATAGAAAAAAAAGAAGAAATTCATTATTTCTTCATCTTCTTCACGGAAAAGAAGGGAAAACTAGGGTTTACACATTCAATCTTTGAGCTTTGATTTGAGTAAATAAACCATGATCATTTTTAGTAATTTTTATGTTTTTGAGTCTGGATCAGCTTAATGTAGCTTATGTAGGGACTAATTTGTGAATGTATCAAATGTTAGAAAACTTTCCATTGTTGAAATTGCTTGTTCTTGAAAGATTTTGATGTATTTGAATTTTTGATAATTGGGTTAAATCTTTTTGCAAAGTGATTTTTGATAAAATTAGGGTTAAAGGACTAAAATATAAAAATGATGAAATTACATGTATTATTGTGAAAATAAATATGTGAATGGGTTGGATAGGTACCTAAGAGAATTTGGCTATGGTTAGTTGTGTGAGAGAATGATTATTTTGCATGTTTTGTGTTGAAAGGACTAGATTGAATAAAAGGAAACTATTAGGGGTAAAATCATAAATTTCCCAAAAAGGACTAAATTGTGTTGAATGACTAAATTATGTAACTAAATGTGAGAATTCATTAATTTGTGGATGTAGACTAAGATCGTACTACTAACAACGAAAAAGGGAAATTAGCGGATTAATCCCTAAAGTCTTTCCTAAACTGGAATCCAGTCCGATAAGTTCATAGTGTAAATTTTATTTAATATTTCTTGTACATGTATATTATATTGTCAATGTACAGCAAATCGGAAGCATTTGGTATTGAAAATGATCGAAGAAATGAAACGCAAGAGTTAGTAGGCTTTATGCCATCGAAATAGTACCGACACGATGGCTGGGGTACCGCATGTGTTGTGAGTCCTCGATAGCTTGTGTGAGTAGCATCGTGACTCAAAAAAGAGATATGGATCCTATATGGATTACAGGTCCTATGATGGCTGGGACTTATGCGTTATGTATACTCCCAACAGCTCGTGTAAGCAACATCGTTTGGAAATAATTTACAGTACAGATAGACACCGTACCGATGGCTGGGGTACTGCATAGGTTGTGAGTCCTCGACAGCTCGTGTGAGTAGCATCGGGTACTGGTAACAGAAAGTTATGAACATAAAGAGAAGTTGTAAATACTCAAATAGCAATGGAATTATGTTGGCTTGATAAAGTCATTGTTTCTTATTACCATGTTGGTATTTCTTTACTATCGAACTTACTAAGTTATAAAGCTTACCAAAGTTATTATTGTTGTTTTGTAGATCGTTTTGTTGACTGAAGATCGGATCATCGTCCTCACCTGAACTCACACTATCGTAGAGTTTATCGGTAGATTTTGCATCACTTGGTCTTATGGCATGTACTAGGATGATATTAACTTTGATGTTGAACTAAAGAAGTTGAAATCTTGCTATTTTGATTGTGTAAATGCATGAAGTACAATTATATATTTAAGCTTATGATGCTTGTAAAACTTAGAAGTTATGTATGAAGTGTGATGTCTAAATGCATAACTTGTGTCTTGGTATAATTCTTGAAATTTTGCGTACTTGTTTCGGTAGAACTTATGCATGTATTAGTAGAAGTACAGGGTAGGAGAGAGGTTGTTCTCTGACTTGAGTTGTATTGGTAGGTGAATTATAAGTATTGGTAGTTCTTAACATTGATGTATCGGTAGTCGGTATACATATATCGGTAGAAGTTGCAGGGTGAGAATTTTTGTTCTCTGGATTTTTTGGTATCGATAGTTGCATGACTTGTGTCGGTAGAACTAGCACAGGTATCGGTAGAAATCTGCACAGTTCTAAATTGTTCATCAACTTGACTACTACTTATACTTGACCATCAAGTGCTGATACAAGTCCCTTAAAATGTTGGAAATGTCATTTTTACCCTTAATGAAATTGTTTATGATTAAATATTGATCCAAAATATGAGTAGTGAATTTCATATTGAATTAGAGTTAAAAAATTTTGACTTTTTTTTAAAGGATGAATAGAGTTAAGTGAATAGAAACATCGGAATCCTAACAGATGACGGTGTTCGGGATTTGTGTTTTATAGAATGAGTCATATCTATTCAAAGTTTGCGCCGACAATATTATTCGTCGCTGTGTTCCTAAAGATGAAATGTTTCCTATCCTGAAGCATTGCCATGATGCCCATTATGGAGGTCGTTTTGGTGGTGCTAGGATTGTTGCAAAGGTCCTTAAGTTAGGATTTTATTGGCCAACATTGTTTCAAGATGCCCACAATTTTGTTCAACAATGTGATAACTGTCACCGCACTGGATCAATATCTCGACGCAACGAAATGCTGCAGCAACCTATTATGGAAGTTGAGCTTTTTGATGTCTGGGGTATGGATTTCATGGGACCATTTCCTAATTCTTTTGGAAATGTTTATATTCTGGTCGTTGTAGATTATGTATCAAAGTGGGTCGAAGAAATTGCTATCCCTAAAGATGATGCTCGGACATTGTTGAAATTCTGTCACACACATCCTCACACGATTTGACACACCTAGAGCATTAACTAGTGATCAAGGTACTCATTTTCATTTCAATCAAGTTGCGACAACATTAAAGCGTTATGGTGTTAAACATCGAATGACAACCACATATCATCCACAAACGAATGGCCAAACTGAAGTATCTAATCGAAAAATTAAAAATATCCTTCAAAAGGTGATAAATCCATCAAGATGCGATTGGTCTTCAAGGCTCAATGATGCATTGTGGGCGTTTCGCATAGCATACAAAACACCATTAGGAATGTCGATGTATCAGCTTGTTTTTGGAAAATCTTGTCACTTGCCTGTGGAACTTGAATATAAAGCCACGTGGGCAATTAAGCAAGGGAATATGGATTATAATGCTACTGGAAAAAAGAGATTATTGGACATTTCTGAATTAGAGGAGATTCGACGAAATGCATACGAGAATGCTACCATAAACAAAGAAAAAACTAAGAGATGGCATTACAACATTATCTTACAGTGACAATTTTCTTAGGTCAGTTAGTACTTTTATTTAATTCACGTTTAAAATTGTATCCTGGAAAATTATGCTTCAGATGGTCAGGGCCATTCGAAGTTGTCGAAGCATTTTCTCATGGTGCAGTGATAATTAAAGACTTAAATGATGGGCACCAATTCAAGGTAAACGGCTAAAGGTTGAAGCACTATCTCAGTCTAGACGATCACGAGCAAAACGAGACAATTAATCTGGTTACATTTTCTTAACATGTCATTACATTTATTCTATTTACTTTTGTATTTTATTTTATTTCAATTACCTTCTTTAGTTCTTTTGCAGGAATAAAATTTACCTTCTTTACTTGCTGACTCATCACAATGAAAATCATTACGTTTCAGGAAAGAATCACGCTGATTGATTCACCCTGTTTCCCAACCGTCGGATTGATTCAGAAAAAGGATAATTCGTGTCATTGCATTTTTTTGGTTGCAGACACAACGTCTTGTCCCTGCACTAGAAATCATTACGCCTCTTCATATTCATCCCCTATAAAACACCCCATTGTGCCGACGGTGTTCTTCACAACCACAACCACGATTGTTGCTGCAAAAACTTTCTTTTCTTCAACCTTCTAATTTCCTGTGACTTTCATTCTCTTTCTATTATACAATTATGACAAGAACAAGAGGATCCAAAACTCTTTCTAGATCAGCCGCTGAATCATCTGCTGCGGTGGCTCGCAACGTAGAGCAGCTACTATCCAATGAACCAGTACTGTTTCTCACAAAAGTAGCCAAGGATCGTTTCCACAACAATATGTTGAAGCATAACTGCCACACAGAGCAAGGATTCCAGCTATCTCCACTACTTACACTAGGAAAACAAATCCACAGAACCATCTCACGCCTGGGGTGGGAAAAGTTTTACGACTATCCTGAAGGGTATTCTTCGTCCCTTGTCAGGGAATTCTATGCCAACTTGATAGATAAGGAACAAGAGTTTGTCTTTGTTCGAGAAGGATTGGTACCCTGGAGTGCTGTGCATATCAATGCCATGTATAACATTGTTGAGGGAGAAGATGAGCATATCGTCTTCTTAGAACAAATGACGGAGGAGGGTGCTGACTATTACTAAATGATCTGTGCATTGATGGTGCCGTCTGGATCGGTAACAACCTCAACAACTATACAATGCATCATCGATTCCTCACGATTCAGAGCAAAGTTTGGTTCCATTTTATCAACTGTCGCTTACTGCCTTCTACCCACAGCACCACGGTAACTTTAGACAGAATGTGTCTCATGCATTCAATTATTAAAGGCCACCGAATAGATGTCGGTGCAATCCTACATCAAGAGATTGCAGGAGTAGCAAAGCAAATAATTATTTTGCCATTCCCCTCTCTTATAACTAATTTATGTCAACAGAGGGGTGTTGTGCCTCGTGAGGGGCGGAATTCTTATAAAATAAGGGACCAATAAATGATGTCTCGATTGAGCGCATGACAAGGGGGAAGGAGACCCCTGTGGTGAAAGAAGCTTCACCAAAGAAGGAGAAAGGAAAAACAAAGAAGGAGAAAGGAAAAATAAAGAAGGAAGCGAAACAGTCTCATGCCCCCACAGATCCTAAATTATGGAGGAAGATTATAGAAATCGAGCAACGGGCTGACATAACGAATGTACGACAAATTAAACTTGTCGCCACAATTGAAGACATGGATCACTCACAAAACTTATTCTATGCCTACAGTAGGGCATGAAATACTGCAATTGTCAACACCTTACACAGCATTAGCAAGCATCTTTTGCTAGAATTCCTAGTGTTTCCCCTATCATCAGGGAGGCAGCACTATCAATCGAGGAAGCTACTTCGGAAGGAAAGGATCACTCTGTCGAGTCATCGCATATGGTCCATATTTCTGATGATGAGGACCAGGATGTGAATTTAAGGGATGTTGAGGAGTGTGTTTGCAATATTGCTAACCTCTTTAAAGATAAATTTTCTAATAGTTTAGGGGTAAATATGGCTGACAAAGAAGCTGCTGTTGATGAGAAGCACACGACCATGGAATCTGTGGGTATTGAGGAGGAGAAAGAATAACAAAAGAAAGAAGGAGAAAAAGAGGAAGTTTTTATTGCGGCAAATTTTCCTGAAGAATTTGTTGCCGCACCCGACAATGTGGGTGTAACTACTAAAGACCTAGCGCCATTTGTTGCGAATCTGGCCCTGGCTGTGACAATAAAAAATGAGGATTTCAATCCTCTGGCTATAGTGCCCTATGTGGCACCCCTTGCTGAAATTCATTCTTCTGATGTCACCATCGATGAAGCCTGTATACAATCGCATATGGAGGAGTAATACGCCAACCCGATTGCACCAACAGAAAGAAAAAGCAAGTGCAAAGATAAGGCGAAGCGTAAGGAGGAGAGCCACAAGAAGAAGAAAAAGACCAAAGCAGCCACATCTTCAGCTACACATCACTCAGTTAGTTTTCTTTTATTTGGTTAGTACGTAATTTAGTTGCATATCATGTAGTTGTACTTGCATTTTCAACATATTTTAATTGTCTCTGCATTTTATCTATCAACGCATTTGCATTGTTGTTGCATTTCCATAAATATTTGTATATCATTGTCACTACATTGGGGACAATGCAGACTTTAAGTTTGGGGGAAATGTATATGGAGTGGAAATGCAATTGCACCCACATTTTTAAGAAATTATTTGTCCTTTTAGTTTAATGAAAGTAAGCAAGATTATGAAAAATGTGACAATTTTTAATATCATTTGATGCTTAATTCTTGAATTATTTGAGATGCTAATGCGTGAATTGGATGAATATGATTGAATATTGTATCCTTTTATTTTTGGATGAATGGTTGAAATCGCATTAGTAATAAATGAGTAGTATCATTATTTGAATCTTGGAATAACTAGCCATCTGCAGCTATATATAATTATAACTATTAATAAAAGACACTTCAATGTGGGTGCATTGTGACTTATCAAGGGGGAAAACTCTAATGCAAGTGTTAGAAAAAATATCTAGCCAAAGGTTGTTACTGCAAGAGTGTGTGTCGGTGCAATTACATACTTCCTGGAGGTTTGTTGCACCCCATCGTTACTGCCCAGGAATAAGGGTATAGTAATGCAATGACATCCCTTAGTCGCATAAAATAAAAGAAAGAAAGAAAAATAGATAAAAAAGAATATATATATAATAATAATAAATGTTGTATTGGTCAAGATGATTTAAGATTTAAAGCATGATGCTAGCATTAGTGAAGTTGTAGTTTTGATTATTCATACCTTTAAATGGTCGACGCAATTTTCTATCATATGAATGTAATTTATACACTAGGATCCCAGAGAATTCAAGTTGCTAGAATAATTATTGCTTTGACAAAATTTTTTTCTATGACCTTGTTAGCTTTTGTTTACTTGAGGACAAGTAAAAACTCAAGTTTTGGGGTGTGATAGTATTAGAAAAGACCATTAATTTCTCTTTATTTAGAGTATAATTTGTTCCCTTGGTACCATGTTTAGCATGCATTTTTAGCATTTTATATTTAGTAATTGCATTTTCTAAGTCAGTGATGTTTGGTGTTATTTTCTTTCATTTTATTATACTTATGCTACTAATGTCACTACATTTAGTGTCAGTATGGCGTCTTGAGATGTCAGTACAAGGATCTATCTTAAAAGATCAAAGCAGGAAAGTGTTCAAGGCTATCGCCGCAATTTTAATCCAGAATTGTGCCCAAACATGTCACCGCATGAGCACTTCCAGATTGCACTGAGGATTTTACTGTTTGAACATATCCAGAAGTACAGATGTGCACAGCAAATTAAAATCTAAATTTGCGTCCATAAATGTCGCGACAACTTGCAACTGCTTACTACATATATCAGATCTGCGTGAGTGTACAGTTGGATTAACTAACTTGTACAGTTGCAAGGAAGTTAGATCTGAGAGAAAAAGGACACCTGTACTTGGCAGTAAAGATAAATACTGAGGAGTGAGAAGAAGAAAGGGGATCATCTAGCTCGTGACAAATCAATTCCATTTTCTCATTTTTCTTAAGCTTGCTTCCATGGTAGCTTAATTATCCTAGAGGGTGAAATGACTGGGAGAAGAAGGCAACATTTGCTCCTAACGAGGAGTGTTCTAAGTGCGACGCAAGAGGAGTATTAGAGAAGAGTTCTAGTAGGCTAGGAATAGAATGCTTCAACTTGTTTTTTATTTCCTCTTAAACGTTGATAAATTCTGATGAACTTAAATGTGTATGGAAGTACCTTTTAAATTTAGATCTAAATTGATTTCTGTTCAATTCCTCATATCTGTTTATCTTTGGATTTAATTGCTTGATCACGAAAGTGTTATTGCAGTCGCTAACACTGGAAGGTTCAGTGACAAGTTAAATTAACAAGCAAGATAACGAAAGTTGCTTGAGACACAAAGGAATTCTGGTCACTTGTGCTCAAATGCAAAGCATTGCCAGCATTGGAAGGTGTGGTTAATGTGAGTATTTGGGTCTTGGATAAACAGAGAAGTTAAAGTGAGTAAGATTTCATTAAGCTTAATTGCAACGACAATTTATCTATCATTTACCTTGTGGTCACATTTAGTGATTACCAACTTATTAAGTCAAGGATCCCCCCATTTTATCATTATTGTTTTATTTCTTTAATTTCCTTAATTTTCATCAACAAAATATCATCAACTTTCACTACATTTCTTATTAAATTGTCTTGACATATTGTATCACAGACTCACAACAATTGCTTTGACAGTTTTGATTCATTTTAATTCTGCAGTTTGTGATTTAATTGCACTGACAGTATTCCTTACAATGCCTTTTATTCTAACTCTAATTGCTTCGACAATTATAGTATCAACAGCCATCTCTGTGGGCTCGATATCTGATAGATAATACCTATCAACTATGCTTGTATTGACAGTGTTTGCTTGCACCAATTGATGTGACGTTCATAGCGCGATCAAGTTTTCGCTAAAAGAAAAATGTAAAAATAAACAACAAAAAAGAAACAAGTTAGTGACAAATAAAATTTAGATAATAAAGAATAAATGTAAAGACAAAAATAGACATCAAATAATCGCCATCCTTTGCAACGGCACCAAAACTTGATCACGCTGTGAACGTCACAGCAAATATGTGCAAGCGTACACTATCGATGCAAGTATAGTAGACAGAAGTGAATCTATTGGATATCGATCCCACGAGGATAGGTGTCTGTTGTCTAAAATTGTCTGTGCATTGAATAAGTAAAATGCAATAAATTGTGAGAATGGTTGTCGGAGCAATAATGAGAAAATAAAGATAAAATGTAATAAAGGTAAAATGGGATCCACAACATGAATAGTCAGCAGAAAACTAAGTTTGATTTACAAGGTTTAAGATAACAGATAATTTGTCGGCGTAATTAAGCATAATGAATATCTTACCAAACTCAAGTTCTTATTATATCTAAGACTCAAATATGAACAACAACCACACTTTCCATTGTTGTCACTGCAACATATTCAAGAACAAGTGGAGTGAATTCCTTCAAACCTCAAGCAACTTCCGTTGTCTTACTTGTTAATTTAATTTGTCGCTGCACCTTTCAGTGACAGTGACTACAATTGCACTTTCGTGGTCAAAACAACTAAACCCAAAGATTCATAGAAAAAGCAAGATTGAAATAGATATCATATAAATCCCAACATCAATAGTACTTCCATACAACTTGAAGTTTATAATATTACCAACGTTTAAGTAAGAAAAATAAGAGAACAAATGGAGTACTCTATTCCTAGTTTACTCTAAATGCTCCCTTACTCTCCCTCTTGCGTCACACTTAGGATGCTCCTTGTCAGGAGCTGATCTGCCTTGCCTTCATGTCGATTCACCCGAGGAGTCTCAAGCCTTCATAGCCAAAAAGCTAAAAAGCTAGGTTGAAGAAGATAATATTGCAAAATGGGAGACTAAGAAAAAGAGAGATTCCTTTCTCTTTCCTTGTGAGTGTTTATATTTAGCCTAAATTGTACAGGTATCTATTCTGTAAAATTGAGCTGTACAAGTTGGTTATACCAGATTGGATAGCTTACACATTTTTGTTGTTATCAGACAGCTATCAGATACGATGATAATTTTGGGCGCAATTTTGGACACGTTCATGTAGCGACAATTCTGTACATGTTCATGTAGCAACATTCTTGGGTGCAATTGAAGAATACTTATGCAACGATAGTTCTAGATGCAATTTGAAGAATATTTATGCAGCGACAGTCTTGGGTACATTTCGAAAATATTCCTGCGGTGACAGTTTTGGGTGCAATCTGGAAGTGCTCATGCTACAACAGTTTTGGGCGCAATTTAAAAGTGCTCATGTAGCGACATTAGTAGAAAAATATGGAAAAATTAAGGAAAACTAGGCCAAGGTCCACTGAGTTAGAAAATGCAATGTACTAAACTAAAAAATGCTAAAATATGTACTAAGGAGAACTAATGGGAACAAATTACCCAATAAATTGGGAGAAAACATATGTTCTTTTTATTACCATCAAATGGTATGTTTTGAAATAGCTATATTGGTATGATTAATATGTGTTTAGTGAGTGAACTTGAAATGTTGAATTAGATCGAATTTGATGTGTAAATTATGGTGCCTATTTATGGCATATTGGTTAGATATAAGATTGATTGTCTTAGGGCATGTTTTTGTTGTTATTGAATGTGTTTTAATCATGTAGAAGTGTATTGAATTGGTTTGGATTGGTGCCCAAGCAATTGGGTCTGAATTGGCTTGCATTAGGGGTAATTTGTAAAGCACATGGGCTTCCACGTGGTCGTGTGCCACACACGGTCACCCAGCACGACCGTTTGTCATTTAAAATTTTAGGGCAAGATGAACCACACTGATGGTAGTGAGTCACACGCCCCAGCCCCTATTTCCAAAATTTTCAAAATTTTTCATGTTTTTCTGTTTTGATTCAAATTTGTCCCTGATTGTTTCCAAACATTTTTAGAGCCTCGTAAGCTCATTTTAAGGCCCGTAAATGTTATTTTTCTATAAATGAAATGCATATTTGAATGTTGTTATTTCAATTAATAAATGGATAGTTTAATGATGTAATTTGTTTTGATATGTGTCATAATATTCTGTAACCCTAATCTAGTGACAGAGATAGGTTAAGGGTGTTACACTTCTTTTTACTCCTCTTTGCCCTCTTGGTTTTGATTTTTCCCTTGCTCGAACCAAGCTTTCTAGGTGCTTTTTCTAACGCATCGTCCCCTTCGATGGTAGACTTCGTTAGACATTTTCACAAACTATACGGACCATGACACAAGAAGCACTCCATTATCTTCTTATAACTTTTGGCTTCCTTGGCTTCGACACCCCTTGCGCTTGAACCAAGTCTATCGGCCTTACTTTCCGGCTTGTCCTTCTTAGAAAGCACGAATTTCTTTAGACATTTCTTTAACATATGTGGATAGTTGCAAAGATAGCATTTGATCTTGCCCCTATTTTTGTTGGGTTTTCTCTTCCCAACTCGTAGTTTCCCATTACCACCATCGTTGCCGTTGCCATTGCCATTGCCATCATCTTCCTTGTGATTCCTAAAACAGCCCAGTTTTCAGTGGTGTTGAAAATAGTAGTTTCGAGACCTCAATTCCAACAAGTCGAGTCATAGATATTAAATATTAACTATTTATGATGTCATTAATATCGTATTGAACTTTAGTTAAGAAACTTTATTGTTTAAATAACTAATCAAGTAAAAAGGACTAAATTGAAAAGGATGTGAAAGTGGGATTTTATTGATTAGAAGTATTAAATAGTGAGGAAACTGACAAGGAAGGGTTCAATGGGTAATTATACCTTGTAAGGTTGGTTGGACGGTAATAGGTTTGCATTATTAAGGAAAAATCATTAGTTAAAAGGGTAAAATGGTAAATAAACAAAACCTAAAATGATTAAAACATTAAAACTTGTGAAATAAGCTAATTTTCTTTAGCTTCTTCTTCTTCTTCAAAATCGAAATCACCATAGCTAGGGCTTGGAGAACTTCTATCTAGCTAAATAGTGGACTAATTTGTGAATCTATTAAATGTTATAACTTTTTCCATTCATGAATAAGCTCATTCTTGAAATTTTATGGAAGTATTGCGGGCTTGGTTGTTAGATTTGTTGATTTTGTTAAGTGATTTTGATGATTTTAGGGTTTAAGGACTAGATTGCTAAAATGTTAAAAATACATGTACTTGTTGTGAAATTATAGCATGAAAGGAATTGCAGAAAGACCTTGAATATTCGGCTGAGTTTGTTTGTGGAAAAGAATAATTATTTTGCATGTTTAAAGTCTTAGGGACTAAATTAAATAAAAATGAAAGTATACATGTAATTTCGTAAATTTCCCAAAAAGGACGTAAATGCAAGAAATGATTTAAATTTCATGATTTAATGTGGAAATTTAATAACTTGTTGATTTAGATCACGAGCGAGCGGTAAATCATGAAAAAAGGAAAATCGTAGAATAGTCCCTAGAGTTTCATTTTGCTACAAATTCGTCCAGTAAGTTCATGTAACTTTATTCCTATTTGATAATGCTAACCTTATCTGTTTGGTTCGACGGAACGAGATGGAAGATTCGAAAGGAATATAGATACTGGCTAGCAAGAGTAATACTAGCTCGTAAGAGCGATATTGGCTCGTAAGATCGATATTGGCTTGTAAGAGCGATACTGGCTGGTGAGAGCGATACTGGCTCGTGAGAGCGATACTGGCTCGTGAGAATGATACTGGCTCGTCGGAGCAATATTAGTTTGCAAGAGCAGTACTGGCTCGTAAGAGCAATACTGGCTCGTGCGAGTAATACTTACCCGTAAGAGAAGTATTGTACAGGCTCTAAGGAGCAAATTACTGACTGAGCTCGTGTGAGCTATATTTAATAGAAGACTCAAAGAGTTCGTTGGATTCGAATGTTGAAGAATGGAGTGGCTTGTTTACTCTCTTCTAGTTAATAAAACTATTCTGTAAGTTAATTATGAAATGAACTTACTAAGCTTTGTAACCACCTATGCATTGTTTATTGTTTTGGTGACTCGCTTTACTGTTGAAGATCAGATCCCTAAGAAGAATCACACTATTTCAAGAGTTCATTCGGTAGTCTTCGTATCACTTGGCTTATATGGCATGTAGTAGGATTGAAAACTTTTTATGTTTGAGGTATAAACTTAACCAGAGAAGTTTAAGCTTGTTTCTAACCTTTGTTTGTATTTTAAGGTTTGATGAATTAGTGTCTACTTGAAGTTGTCTTTATCCAATTAAATGTGTATGCTTAACATGAAATGCGGCTCATGGAAATGTTTTGGCTTTTATTCAAATGTTTATAAAAATTTTATGCCTTTTTGAATTTTGTATACTTGTATCGATAGTATTATCTCATGTATCGTTAGAAGTACAGCGTAAGAGAGAGGTTGGTCTCTGACTTGCATTGTATTGGTGGTAAATAAAAAGTATTGGTAGTTCTGATCATAGTAGTGTCGGTAGTTAAAATCCTTGTATCGATAGAAGTTGAAGGATAGAACTTCTTAGCTCTCTAGAGTTTATTGTATCGATAATTGCATTTCTTGTTTTGGTAGAAAAGACTCTTGTATCAGTAGAACCTCTACAACTACCGGTAGGAAACTACTTCTATTTAAACTTGTTTGCTAACTTGACTTCTACCCATACTTGACCATTAGGTATTGATAGAAGTCTCCCAGAGCTGTGTAAATGACATTTTTGCCCTAAAGGATTACGTTTTTATTTAATTTGATAATTTATATCGTGTATGTTTAATTCATTTTAATTAATCATATTAAAATGAAGCATATTGAGAATTTGTCAACATTAAATGATCGAAAAGACCCTAGAACCCTAATCGACGATGGTGACAGGTTTTGGGTGTTATATTTAATGGCATTAGAGCTTACAGTTTAACCGATTCTTGTACTGAAATTATGAATTTTTAAAGTTTAGAGTTACATGCCATATAAACCTGTTATAGTGTGATTGTAATAGATCTAATCTAACCTTGAAATTTTTACATATAAATAAATGTCTGATTCGGAACGAGGAGAAACCAACGAGGTAAACAGTAACATTTTGACATCTGATTCTGGCGCGAGTAAAGGGGTACATATTATACCGATGATTGAAAATAAGGTGAAAATATGTTCTTTGGCTTGATGGGCCAATGGTTTTCTGAATTCATGAGAAATAATCAAACGGCTTTGCAGTCTCACCCCTTCTTGTGCAACCTATTGTACGACCTATAGTACCATCGATTAAGCCTCCACCTCCTCCTGTAGTAGAATAGAGATGCCGTATACCGACAGATAAGGTTAGAAAATACGGGGTAAAAGAATTCAAGGGAAGTACCGAGGATGATTCGTTCAGGGCTGAGTACTGGTTGGAGAATACCTTGAGGGTTTTGAATTAAATGGCCTGTCCTCTTGAAGACTATTTAAGGTGTGTTGCATCACTACTGAAAGATGAAGCTTACAGCTGGTGGATGACAATTCTGGCTGTGGTTCTGAAAAATGAGATTACTTGGGAATTCTTTTAGACAGAATTCAAAAAGAAATATATCAGCAAATGATATTTGGACCGGGAGAAGAAAGGGTTTCTGGTGCTAAAATAAGGAAACAAGTCAGTTGCTGAATATGAGCAGTAGTTTGTATGTCTTAGCAAGTATGCTCGGGAGATCATGCCAACCAATGAAGCTATGTGCATCCGTTTTGAAGACGGGTTAAATGATGAAATCAAGATAATGGTTGATGGTTCAGAATTGCGACCATTTATGGTTTTGATAAATCGGGCTCAAAAAATGGAGGAAATTTATAATCACAAGAAACCAAGAGAAAAGAGATTAAGAGAGTTCAGTAAGAAGGCTCCTTTTAAAATTTCTTTATGTCGCCACCGAAAAAGTTAAGAGAGAATGAAAATCGGGCAGTGGCATCATCCGATTTTCATGGTAGTAACAGATCGGGACATCGAGATCGAGGTTTTAGAACCGACTTGCAGATAGTATGGCTAGTATCCGAAATGCACCGACCCTTGCATACGAGCACTATGGGAGATTCCACCATAGCCAGTGTCGAGTTAAAAAGGGAGTTTGTTTTAGGTGTGGCGCGACTGATCATCAGGTTCGTAACTGCCCGGTGACACTTGAGGAGAAGGAAGATCGGAGTGTAAAACCTCCAATCACACCCCAAAAGGAGAGACGTTTAAGATAGAGCAGTAATGTAGGAAGTAACCGGGAAGATGCTAAAGAGGGCACAACTAGATCTAAGACCTGAGCACCTACCAGAACTTATGCCATCCGAGCTAGACAGGAGGCTACTGCACCAGATGTTATGACTGGTATATTCTATCTTTTTGATGTAACAATGTGTGCTTTGATTGACTGTGGGTTGACTCATTCATATATTTGTGCTGCTTTGGCAACAGATAAAAATTTATCTGTCAAGTCAACTGAATTTGATGTGCAAGTCACCAACCCGTAGGGTTATAGTGTCATAGTTAATCTGGTATGCTGTAAATGTCGACTGAAAGTTCAGGGATGTGAATTTCCTACTGAGCTGATGTTACTACCTTTTTACGAGTTCGATATGATTCTGGGTATGGACTAGTTATCTAAGCATGACGCGATGGTTAACTACAAACAGAGACGGATTGGTTTAAAATGCTTGAATGGTGAGATAATTATAGTTGAGTCCGGTAAATTGAATAGTGATGCTGAAGTGATTTCAGCTATTTCTACGCAAAAACTGGTTCGTAAGGGCTGCGAGGCATTTCTAGCTTACATACTTGATACTCGAGGGTCAGGAACAAAACTGAATTAGGTACTGATTGTTAATTAGTTTACAGATGTGTTTCTTAAAGAGTTACCGGGATTATAGCCGATTAGAGAGGTGGAGTTTGGCATTGATTTAATACCTGACACACTCAGATATCGATCCCACCGTACAAAATGGCACCGACTGAATTGAAAGAACTTAAGGCACAATTGCAGGAGTTATGCGATAGGGGTTTTATCCATCCGAGTGTATCACCTTGGGGTGCACCAATTCTGTTTGTAATGAAAAAAGACGGTTCGACGAGGATGTGCATTGACTATCGGCAGTTGAATAAAGTCACAGTAAAGAATAAGTATCCGTTGCCTTGAATTGATGAATTGTTTGATCAGTTGAAAGATGCAATCGTATTCTCAAAAATAGATCTCAGATCGGATTACTACTAGATGCGAGTAAAAGGCTATGATGTACCGAAGACTGCATTCAAGACTCGTTATGGGCATTATGAGTTTCTGGTAATGCTGTTTGGGTTGAGTAATGCACCAACAACATTTATGGATTTAATGAAGAGGGTATTTCAGCCTCAGTTGGATAGATTTGTGGTGGTATTTATCGATGATATACTAATCTATTCTAAGACGGAGTCTGATCATACACAGCATTTGAGAGAAGTGTTACAGGTCCTGTGAGAAAAGCAACTGTATGTAAAGTTTAGTAAATGTGAGTTTTGGCTTAAAGAGGTTGAATTTTTGCGGCATGTTGTGTCTTCGAAAGGAATCCGAGTTGATCTGAGTAAGGTTTCTTCTATTCTTAATTGGAAAACTCCAAAGAATGCTTTAGAGGTACGTAGTTTTCTAGGGTTGGAGGGCTATTACCGTCGATTTGTTAAAGATTTTTCCATCATAGCTTTGCCGATGACAAAGTTACTTCAGAAGAATGTTCAACTTGTTTGGTCAAAGTGTGTCAGCAAAGTTTTGACCAGTTGAAGAAAATGTTAACAGAAGCTCTAGTGTTGACACAGCCTAAGACATGAAAGGAATTTGTTGTTTACAGTGATGCGCCATTGAACGAGTTGGGATGCGTACTGATGGAATCTGGAAAAGTGATAGCATATGCCTCTCGACAGTTAAAGCCGCATGAGAAAAATTATCCGACTCATGATTTAGAGCTGGCAGCTATTGCCTTTGCATTGAAGATTTGGCGACATTATCTTTATTGTGAGATATGTCATATATTCACTGATCATAACAGCCTGAAGTATTTGATGACTCAAAAAGAACTGAATCTGAGGCAATGTCAGTGGTTGGTACTCCTGATAGATTATGATTTGGTGATTGATTACCATCCGGGAAAAGCTAATGTTATTGTAGATGCCCTAAGTCAGAAATATTTGCTTGCTTTGAGAGCGATGAATACGCATTTGTCGCTAGAGGGTGACGGGTCAATTGTAGCTTAACTCAGGATGAGACCATTATTTCTATAGAAAATTTGAGAATTACAGAAAAATGATCTGAAGATGGTAGCCAAGAAGGAACAGATTCAGAACGATCCCACCACTGGATTCATTATTAATGTTGAGGGTATGATGTACTTTCGGGATAGAGTATGTGTTCCTAATGATCCAGATTTAAGGCGAGATATTTTGACAGAAGCTCATAGTAGCACTTATTCCATTCATCCGGGAAGTGTGAAAATGTATAATGACTTGAAGAAAATGTACTGGTGGCCAGGTATGAAACGTGGGATTTCTGAATTTGTAACTAAATGTTTAGTGTGTCAGTAGGTAAAAGCTGAGCATCAGGTACTGTCTAGTTTACTGTAGCCTATTTCTATTCCTGAGTGGAAGTGGGAACGGGTTACTATGGATTTTGTTATAGGATTGCTAGTGACAACGAAAAAGAAAGATGCTATCTGGGTTATTGTTGATAGACTAACTAATTCAGCTCACTTCATCTCTATTCGTGTGGATTTCCTACTAGAGAAGTTAGCAGAGCTGTACGTATCTGAGATTGTGCGATTGCAAGGGGTACTAGTGTCTATGATTTTTGACAGAGACTCGCATTTTACGTTGAGATTCTGGGGTAAGTTACACGAGCCTCTAGGCACTAAGTTGAATTTTAGCACTGCATACCATTCGTAGATAGATGGTCAGTCTGAGCGAGTAATACAGATTTTGGAAGATATGCTTCGATGTTGTATACTCGAGTTTGAGGGTAATTGGGAAGGATATTTACCGCTGGTAGAGTTTGCTTATAATAACAGTTACCAATCAAGTATAAAGATGGTACCATTCGAAGCTCTGTATGGTAGAAAATGCAGAACACCACTGTATTGGTTAGAATTGAGTAAATCTAAGTTGATTGGGACTGATTTGATTCATGAGACATAGGACAAGGTTCAAATAGTCCGCGACTATTTAAAGGCAGCATCAGATTACAAAAATCTTACGTAGATCTCAAAAGGAAGGATATAGAATTTATCGTTGGAGATCGAGTTTTTCTACGAGTTTCACCTTGGAAGAAGGTGTTACGTTTTGGTAGGAAAGGAAAGTTGAGTCTGCGGTTTATTGGGCCGTATGAAATTATTGAGAGAGTAAGTCCTGTAGCTTACAAATTAGCTTTACCTTCGAAACTTGAAAAGATTCATAATGTATTTCATGTTTCGATGTTGAGATGGTATAGATCAGACCCTTCTCATGTGATCATGCCTTGTGAGGTTGAGATACGTTAGTTTTGACGTATTTAGAAGAACCAGTTAAGATTCTAGCTCGTGAAGTGAAAGAATTGCGAAAGAAGAGAGTACCACTGGTAAAGGTTTTGTGGAATCGACACGGATTAGAGGAGGCTACATGGGAAATAGAGGCTTCAATGAGATCGCAGTACCCTAATCTGTTCATTAGTAAGAAATTTCGAGATGAAATTTGCCTAAGGGGGAGAGTTGTAACAACCCAATTTTTAGTGGTGTCGAAAACAGTAGTTTCGAGACACCAATTCCAACAAGTCGAGTCATAGATATTAAATATTAACTATTTA
Organism: Gossypioides kirkii; assembly: GCA_005610355.1. Taxonomy (NCBI): domain Eukaryota; kingdom Viridiplantae; phylum Streptophyta; class Magnoliopsida; order Malvales; family Malvaceae; genus Gossypioides; species Gossypioides kirkii. Next base: position 27,482,740 of record CP032245.1, read on the forward strand.
TGATGTCATTAATATCGTATTGAACTTTGGTTAAGAAACTTTATTGTTTAGATAACTAATCAAGTAAAAAGGACAAATCGAAATGGATGTAAAAGTGGGATTTTATTTTTAGAAGTATTAAATAGTAAGGAAAATGACAAGGAAGGGATTCAATGGGTAATTATACCTTGTAAGGTTGGTTGGATGGTAATGAGTGTGCATTGAAAAATCCATTAGTTAAAAGGTAAAATGGTAAATAAACAAAACCTAAAAAGATTACAACATTAAAACTTATAAAATAAGCTAATTTTCTTTAGCTTCTTCTACTTCAAAACGAAAATCACTATAGCTAGGGCTTGGAGAACTTCGGTCAAGTTGGTTCATAGATTATGTGAGTAATTTTCATCCGTTTTTAGTGATTTTTATGTTTTTGAGTTTGTATTAGCTAAATCTAGCTAACTCGGGGACTAATTTATGAATCTGTTAAATGTTATAACTTTTACCATTGATGAATAAGCTCATTCTTGAAACTTTATGGAAGTATTGTAGGCTTGGTTGTTAGATTTGATGATTTTGTTAAGTGATTTTGATTATTTTAGGGTTTAAGGACTAGATTGCTAAAATGTTAAAAATACATGTACTTGTTATGAAATTATAGCATGAAAGCAATTGCAGAAATACCTTGAATGTTCGGCTGAGTTTTTGTATGGTAAAGATTAGTTATTTTGCATGTTTAAAGTCCTAGGGACTAAATTGAATAAAAATGAAAGTATAGGGGTAATTTCATAAATTTCCTAAAAAGGATGTAAATGCAAGAAATGGTTTAAATTTCATGATTTAATGTGGAAATTTAATGACTTGTTTATTTGGATCACGAGCGAGCGACAGATTGTGAAAATGGGAAAATCGTAGAATAGTCCTTGGAGTTTCATTTTGCGACAAATTCGTCCGGTAAGTTCATGTAACTTAATTCATATTTGATAATGCTAACCTTATCTGTTTGGTTCTATTCTTGATGATGGAACGAGATGGAAGATTCGGAAGGAATATAAATATTGGCTCGAAGAGCAGTACTGGCTCGCAAGAGAAATATTAGCTCGTAAGAGGGATACTAGCTCGTGAGAACAATATTGGCTCGTAATAGCAATACTGGCTCGTGAGATCAATACTAACTCGTAAGAGAAATACTGTATTGGCTCGAAGGAGGAAATTACTGACTAAGCTCGTGTGAGCTATATTTGCTGTAAGATTCGGAGAGTTCGTTGGATTCGAATGTTGAAAGAATGGAGTTGATTGTTTACTCTCTTTTAGTCAATAAAACTATTTTGTAAGTTAATTATGAAATGAACTTATTAAGCTTTGTAAGCTTACCTGAGTATTGTTTACTGGTTTGTAGACTTGTTTTGCTATAAAAGATCGGATCTTTATGAAGAATTACACTATCTCAAAAATTTGTTCAATAGTCTTCGTTTCACTTGGCTTATATGGTATGTAGTAGGATTGAAAACTTGTTATGTTTAAGATATAAACCTAACTATAGAAGTTTAAGCTTGTTGCTAGCCTTTGTTTGTATTTTGAGGTTTGATGAGTTAGTGTCTTTATCCAATTGAATGTGTATGCTTAACATGAAATGCAAAGGCTCATGGAAATGTTTTGGCATGTTTTGTTCAAATGTTTATAAAAATTTTATGCCTTTTTTAATTTTGTATACTTGTACCGGTAGTATTATCTCATGTATAGGTAGAAGTACTAGGTCGGAGAGAGGTTAGTCTTTGACTTGTGTTGTATAGATAGTAAATCTAAAGTATCGGTAGTTCTGATTATAGTAGTATCGGTAGAAGTTGCAGGGTAGAACTTCTTAGCTCTCTAGAGTTTATTGTATCAGTAGTTGCATTTCTTGTTTCAATAGAAGAGACACTTGTATCGGTAGAATCTCTACAACTCCGGTAGGAAACTACTTTTGTTTAATTTTTTTACTGACTTGACTTCTACCGATACTTGACCATTAGGTACTGGTAGAAGTCTCTTAGAACTGTGTAAATGACATTTTTGCCCTACAGGATTGCGTTGTTATTTAATTTGATAATTTATATCATGTATGTTTAATTCATTTTAATTAATCATATTAAAATGAGAATGAGATTTACTTACTATTCAAATCAATAATAATTATCAATATCACACAACATGTGTAACAACCCCTTTTTCAATGGTGCCTAAAATAGTGGTTTCGAGGCCACAAACCTGACGGGAAATTTTTTATAATAAGTGATTAAATTAAATAAGTCAATATTAATTTTTATGTGGAATTTTGAATTGAGGAATTTTAATTATTGAATTAAAAGTTAGTATAAGCGGTCTTGTTTAAAAGTCAAGTGGTTTTAGAAAATGAGGTATCGAGACCTCGTTTCTAAAATTAAGAGCCGTAAATATTTTTATTAAATATTTACGTAGTCTTATTATATGTGAACTGAAGTTTGGTGGGGTAATTTTGATAATTAATTACTTAATTAAGGAAAAGGAGTAAATTGTAAAAGAGGTAAACGTTAATCGCTGTTGATTAACAATGAAAGGGACCAAAGTGGTAATTACACCAAGGTCAAAAAGTCCAAGCGGTGGAGGATATGATTACCTTCCACTAACCTTTAGGATATTTATTCATTTACTCCTAATTAGTTTTGGGCTAAATTGAAAATAAGTTTGTTTAATTGAAATTTAATGTAATTGAAGGACCAATTATGAAATTAGACCCTCTTTAAATACCCTAATAATAGAAATGATGTGAAACTCTTTAGATTTTGGAAAATTGCAATTAAATCCTAATAAAATAGGGATTTACTAATTAGTTTATTTTTAATATGATCGAGAATGGTGGTTTCGAGGCCATAACTTAAATGTGTCAGATCGTAAATATTAACAATTTTATATTTACGAGGTCATTAGTGTCGTATTAAAATTTGGTTATGAAATTTTAACGTTTAGATAGTTAATTAAGAGAAAATGATTAAATTGTAAAAGGTACAAAAGTTGAATTCCATTAAATAAAGGCATTAAATACTAATTGGAAGATAAGGTAAGACACCTAAATGGTAATTAAGTCATTAATGTTTATAGTGGACGGTTTTGACATTTATTTAGCCAAAATTGAAGTGAAATTTAAAGGATAAAATTGTAATTTCTTTAAAAGGTAATATTAGAACAAAAAAAGATGAAATTAAATCATCTTCTTCCTTTTTAAGTTGCCGAAACCCTAGAAGAGATTAGAGAAAGCTTCGATCAAGCTTGGTTCCATATTTGGTGAGTGATTCTCGTTCGTTTTTAGTAATTTTTATATTTTTGAGTCCGTATTAGCTTAGTCTAGCTAACCCAAGGACCAATTTGTGATTTTTTCAAATGTTATAAAATTTGCCATTGATGAACAAGCTTGTTCTTGGAAGTTTATTGAAGATTTATAAGCTTGGTTGATAGATTTGAAGATTTTCTAAAGTAATTTTTAGTAATTTTTATGTTAAAGGACTAAAATGTTAAAGGAATAAATTTGTAAGGACTTGGGTGAAATATTGCAAAAAGTGGGTTGTAGAAATGCTCTTAAACATTTAACAAAACTGGAATTTAAAATAAAATGGTTAATTTGCAAGTTTGAGTTAAAGGACTAAATTGAATAAAAGTGAAAAGTTAAGAGTAATTTTGTAAAAATACCAAAAGACTTATTTGCATAAAATGATTAAAAATTCATGCTGATTTAAATAATTGAATGAAATTATTGTAATAGATCAAGATCGTGTCCCGATCGTGGAAAAGGAAAAATTACAGATTTACCCTTGAAGTTCTCTTTAACTTCAATTTCGTCCAGTAAGTTCATAACGTTAAATTTGCATTGAAATAGCACATTATTGTATTCTTTATAATTGTTGCAGAATAGGTTATGGTACGTGAAATTGAGAAAGATGAAAAGGAAATGAATGAAAGAGATATCAAGCTTTGAGCCGGTGATTTGAAACTGATGCGATGGCTATGGTGCCACATATGATACGAGTCCTCGATAGCTCGTGTGAGCAGCATCGTGAATCGAGAAGAAGAGAAATGAATCCAAGAAGGATTACAGGCCCTACAATGGTTGGGATTTATACATAAGTGCATATTCTTGATAGCTCGTGTGAGCAGCATCGTTAGGGGACAGTTATATGCACATATACTGTATCGATGGCTGAGGTAACACATTTTTTGCGAGTCCTCGATAGCTCGTGTGAGTAGCATCGTGAGTCGAAAAAGAGATATGAAATCCTAAAATGTATTACAAGCCTTACGATGGTTAGGATTTATGCTTGAATGCATATTCTCGATAGCTCGTGTGAGCAGCATCGTTAGGGGACAGTTTACAGACAGACATCGTACCGATGGCTGGGGTACTGCATATGTTGCGAGTCATCGACAGCTCGTGTGAGCAGCATCGGGCACTGGTAACAAAATGTTCTAAACAGGAAAGTTTAAATACTAAATATGGCTTGAGGAAGCAACAATTTACCCAAGCTCGATTGAGATATAACTGCTTTATGCATATTATTGATTATTTTGCTGCTTGAAGATCTGATCAACTCAAACAAGTCCCATTATCGTAGAGTTCATTTGGTAGTTTTTACATCGCTTGGTTTTATTACATGTACTAGGATGATGTCATTTTCTATAACTCTTGATTTTGGTTGATGATTCATTGTTGGAACCTTGGTTAGGTAGTTGTCATATTTTGCATGTTACTACGGGTGAAAGTAGGCTTACAATGAAATGAAATGTATTATCAAATGTGTTTTGAACTTTAAGAATAATTGTCTTTTGTACCTTATGTTTTGAAATGACAAATTGTTGGCTGAGCATGAGAACTTGTGTGAATATTTGAATTCTACATACTAGTTTCGGTAGAACTCTTGGTTGTATCGGTAGAAGTATAGGGTAGGAGAAAGGTTGTTTATTGACTTGAGTTGTATCGGTAGATGCATGATAAGTATCGATAGTTCAACTCATAGAAGTATCAGTAGTCTGTGAATTTGTGTCGATAGAAGTTGTAGGGTAGAACTTCTTAGCTCTTTGAAGTTTTTAGTATTGGTAAAAGCATAACTTGTTTTGGTAGTTGTGTCACATGTATCAGTAGAACCATCTCGAGTATCGATAGAACTCTACACTGTTTTTGACTTAACAACTATCGATACTTGTCCAACAGGTACCGGTAGAAATCTCCAAAAATCATGGAAATGACCTTTTTGCCCTTGTTAAGTTGTGATTAAAATTGTTTAATGATTTATGACGTGTTGAGTGCATATCTTTATTAAAATAGGATTTAATAAAATGATATTAAGAGATGAACAGTGCTAAATGATCGGTTATACATCGGGACCTTAACTGAAAACGATTTTTGGATTTTTGGGTATTACATTTAGTAGTATCAGAGTCACGATTTAGTCGATTCTCGGACTAAGTGTAGTGTGAATAAAGTTTAGAAAGTACATGCCATATACACCTATGATAGTATGATATTGATTGATCCTATCTAACACTTGTTTTATTACAGATTTTAAAGATGTTATCTGAATTTGATCGTGATGAAATTAATGAAGTTAATAGTAATATTCTGACTACTGATTCTGGTATCAGTCATAATATACTGGTTTCATAAATATTTTAAAATGAGGAGGTGAGTCAAAGTTTATCAGTTTTACAAATGTGTGATGATAAAATCAAAATATTTTTGGATTTAATGAGACAGTGATTTATAGAAATTGTGCAAGCCAATTTAGTAGCTTTGCGATTGTTATCCCTGAGTATATGTAAATAAAGTGAGATCGAGGGCATAATGATGGATCTAAAGTTATAGTGCTCGATATTATTTCTGGTATGTTCTATTCTTTCGATATTATTTATTGTGAAAGCACTAATTTCGATAGGGTTACTTATTCTTACATTGCATTGTATTAATAATGAAAAAGGGTTTATTTCTTAACTAAATGAGATTAATGTTGAATCATAATTCGCCGGGATAGAACTGGTATGTCGAAACTATCTACTGAAATTCATGACTATGATTTTCTATCGATTTGATGTTACTATCATTTCATAAATTTGGTATTATTATGGGAATAAATTCACTTAAGTTATATGATACTGTAGTGAATTGTAGACTGAAATGTATTGACTGAAATATCAGACTGATGTACTTATTAGAGTTGGTCCAGGAAAATCAGATAGCATATTTAGATATATTTTAGATACTATGTATCGTTTGTTAATGGGTCTCTTGATTTGTCTTTTGAAAGATTTTTGGGACTTCTTTCTAAATCTAATAATGAAATAAACTCAAGATAAAGGATAAATATCTTATATTCCATATAGAAAACTTAATTAACAAGTTAAAAGAGACGTAACAGTGTATCTGAAAGTTAATAAAGATTCAGTTATTCAGTTCTAGTTAAAGATATGAGATGCTAAAAATTTCTTTGAACTTGAGATAATCATTAAGAATTCTGGTAATATTACCTAGATTAACTAATGTCTTTGTTGATTTATGAATATGATGAATCAAATTATTCAATCTTATCTAGATATTTGGATACAGTCGTACTATGATAGATTTCAAATAGAATCTATGTATGCATAATATGTGAAAAATGTATTATAGACTATGTGTGAGAAATAATTCATGTGAAAACTATCAACGGTGAGTTTCGGTTTAGTGGGGTTGATTTTCTTGGTCAGGTAAAGTTGACAGATGGGTTTGAGTAGGCTCAAGTAAAAGATTTTTCTATTGTTATATGAAAACTTCAGAAAACATCTCTGGAAATTTCTGTTTTGATCTGTCTTGAATTTGGGAAGGAAAGTGAACATCAAGTATCGTCTAAATTATTACTGGTTATTATGATTCCTAAGTAGGGAAAGTCAAGATAAAGTTTGTGTTATTTGAGATTATTATGAGATTGTTATTTTCTACATTGGATGAACTAGTAATGATTCCTATTGTGAGGAAAACTTCAGAACAAATAGGAATTGCTAAATTAAGTTTCGAGGACGAAATTTCCTAAGGGGGGAGAGTTGTAACAGCCCATTTTTCAGTGTGCCAAAAACAGTGGTATCGAGACCACAAACCTGATAGGAAAATTTTTATAATGAGTGATTAAATTAAATAACTCAATATTAATTTTTATGTGGAATTTTGAATTGAGGAATTTTAATTATTGAATTAAAAGTTAGTATAAGCGATTTGGTTCAAAAGTCAAGTGGTTTTAGAAAATGAGGTATCGGGATCTCATTTCTAAAATTAAGAGCCGTAAATATTTTTATTAAATATTTATAAAGTCTTATTATATGTTAATTGAAGTTTGGTGGTGTAATTTTGATAATTAATTGCTTAATTAAGGAAAAGGAGTAAATTGTAAAAGAGGTAAAAGTTAATCGCTATTGATTAAAAATAAAAGGGACCAAAGTGGCAATTACACCAAGGTCAAAAAGTCCAAGCGGTGGACGATATGATTACCTTCCACTAACCTTTGGGATATTTATTCATTTACTCCTAATTAGTTTAGGACTAAATTGAAAACAAGTTTGTTTAATTGAAATTTAATGTAATTGAAGGACCAATTATGAAATTAGACCCTCTTTAATTAGCCTAATAATAGAAATGATGTGAAACTCTTTAGATTTTGGTAAATTGCAATTAAATCCTAATAATTGAGAAGATGAGAAATGAATCTAAGAATGGATTACAGGCCCTACGATGGTTGGGATTTATGCATAAGTGCATATTCTCGACAGTTCGTGTGAGCAACATCGTTAGGGATAGTTATATGCACAGATACTGTATCGATAACTGAGGTACCACATTTGTTGAGAGTCCTCGATAGCTTGTGTGAGTAGCATCGTGAGTCAGAAAAGAGATATGAAATCCTAAAATGGATTATAGGCCCTACGATGGTTGAGATTTATGCTTGAATGCATATTATCGACAACTCGTGTGAGCAGCATCGTTAGGGGACAATTTACAGACATCGTATCGATGGTTGGGGTATCGTATATGTTGCGAGTCATCGACAGCTTGTGTGAACAACATCAGGTACTGGTAAAAAAAAGGTTCTAAACAGAAAAGTTTAAATACTAAATATGGCTTGAGGAAGCAACAATTCACCCAAGCTCGGTTGAGATATAACTGATTTATGCATATTATTGATTATTTTGCTGCTTGAAGATCGATAGTCTGTGATCTTGTATTGGTAGAAGTTGCAGGGTAGAACTTTTTAGCTCTCTAGAGTTTTTAGTATCGGTACAAGCATAACTTGTTTCGATAGTTGTGTCACATTTATCGGTTGAATCATCTCGAGTATCGATAGAACTCTGTACTATTTCTAAACTGTTAATGACTTGACAACTACCGATACCTGTCCAACAGGTACCAGTAGAAGTCTCCAAAAATCATGAAAATGACCTTTTTTTCCCCTTGTTAAGTTGTGAATAAAATTGATTGATGATTTATGACGTGTTGAGTGCATATCTTTATTAAAATAGGATTTAATGAAATGATATTAAGAGATGAATAGTGATAATTGATCGGTTATACACTGGGACCCTAACTGGTGACGATTTTCGGGTTTTGGGTACTACAACATTTTTTTCACAACATATACGTTTTGGAATCACATACTTGACATAATTCATAACGATGGGTTTTATCTCTCTTTATTGATACATAAAGTATCCTCATCAAACAAACATAATTTAAATAATAACGTTTATCAATATAAAACATAGACTTAATTTTGCTTAGTGTAAAAACCCACACCTGATCATAGATCCCATGTTTAACCACTCTCTAAGAATGTCCACACTTGGATCTAACAATTAAATTCCCTATTTAATCAACAAAGGCGATCTTACATTAAGACTATTGTTTTTAAGGTATATATGGTAAGTTGATTATTGATTTCCATTAAGACTTACCCTAAAAATAATCACTCGTATTAGTGATTTTGATCCTAACGTTAATGGTCTTTGGGGTTTGTGTTGATCGTCCCGTCAATAAACATGACATACAAGATGTTAATACTCGAGAAAATAATTTGCTAAGGCTTTTAAAGGTATTCGGCAAAGAGAAAAAGTAGAGACGAGAGAAAGTTTTCGACTCAACCGTTACACTTACACTATCACGGTTGGAACGGAAGGTTCGATAACTATTCTTGATCAAAAACGAAGGGAATGGAGGATCAAAAGAAGAGGACTATTTTGAAAGTAAGTCCATGAAAAAGTTTAAGATTAAGAATTAATTAAAAATAAATAATGCAAAATTTTTTATGAATAAAAAGAATAATGAAGGTTGAAAAAATGAAGAAGAAAGGAGGAAGAATCTCAACCGTCGGCGGTGGTCCTGCTACAGAGGCGACGATCTGGCTACAAAGGTGATGGTCCAACAAAGGAGAAAGAAAAGAGGATATAGGTTTTAGTCACTCACTTAAAGGAGAAGAGAGGAGAAGATAAAATAAGAAAATAATGTGCAGTTGCGCAGTGGCATGTGGTAGTTGGCATGGTGGTGGAGGGCGACGCTAGGTGTGGAATTAAAGAAAAAGAAGAGGAGAGAGGTAGTAAGGTGGTGGTTTGGTAGTGGTGTGATAGTGGTACAAAGGTAAGAAATGGTGGCAGAGGAAGAAAAGAGAGCAAAAATGGGAGGTTCAAGGCCAAACAAAAGAGAGAAAAGAGAGAAAATAGAGAGGAGTATGGATGGTATGGCAATGAAAGGAAGAGAGAGGATGGAAGGAAAGAGTGTGCTTAGACATTTTTAGGTTCAATAAATCATTCATATGGATAAGATGGAGAGAATGGTAAGATATGGGGAAGTGAAAAGAGGATCATAGAAGTGAAAGGGGGCTATTGAGGGAATGTTGACCATGTAAACAAGGGAAGAATCTTCCTAAGCATGGTACCTATGGGTTGGACAGCAAGGGCATTTAGCATATGGAAAAATTCATAAAAAAATTAATTAAAAAGGTGGGGATGAGGAGACTTGAACTAGGACCTTTAGGATTTAATTAGAGTTCTTAACCATTAGGCCACTTTCTTCCTTTCTTTCATTATACAAGAAAATAAATAAAACATGGGATGATCTTTCGTAAGAGTTTGAAACAAATTTGCACCAAATAAAAATTAATAAAAGGGAAGGGATTTGAATTCAGGTCACCAAGGACAGCTCCACCACTACTCAATCACTATAATTGTTATTTATTTATTATAAAATGTACTAAGGGCATCTTTAAAAAAATTTGGACGTGACCAATCTCAGTTCATTAACCAAATTTCTACTATCCTGATTTTTGGGATGTGACAGGATTCAGGTAAGAGGGGGTCCATACAAGCGTGATCGAGCTTTAGGAGTCACGTAAACAAATTAAGAGAGTTATTTTGTAAACCCATTTAAAACGTATAGAACGGGCTCACATGTAATAGTAGTCAATGCCACAACCTTAAGGCAAATTAAGTAGAATCAAGTCAAGTAGTTATACCCCATTTGTATGACTTTGCCAATTGTAAGGGTGTGTTAAATGATTTTAAGTACTGATTGTATTATCATATTTGAGTCAATTAATATCAATAAAAGAGATGTATTATTCAGTATAAATAAGGTACGAGTCTGGATTTGGAGTAGTAACACCCGAGATTCGAACTTGATCAATCGGGTTAGGTCGAGGACATTACAAGTTTTGGTATCAGAGCCTAAGCTTAGGCATTTCTTAGACTATGAAGAGAAAGAATCCTTGTATGTATAGTGTGCCAAACCTGGCTTAGTTCCTCGAGTATGTTAAAGTTTTTCCCTATTGTAATGATAATTTGGAACAAATGGATAATAAAATAGAGACATAAAAGAAATGTAGAAATGAAAGATAAGTGAAAGATTGTTTCATTGGTATAGAGAAAGTTTTACAAATGAGAAACAAAAGAAAAGATAAGGAGGAAACTAGTCTCCTCTCTCTGAATGATCCCCGATAAATTTTATGAAAGTTTCTTTTATTGGTCCCATACCCCTTAGGGTTGCTCAGGGTTATCGAGATTTTTGGAACCTACTTCGTCATTACCCTTGGGTGAGTCAGGGATGAAGAAACTCGCTATTTGCTTCCATTTCTTCTAAAACTTTTCCAACACCATACCTTTGAGATTGTCAACGTTAAAGCCCAAAGAATTTGAATAGAATTCTCGAAAGAAACTAAAGTCCACACGATTCAAGTTCAAGGGACCAATAACCACTTGGGCAAGGATGAATAGGTTGGCCTTCTACTCAAGCATTATCTCTGTCTAATTTTTCATTATATACTCCTCATACTTCTTAAAGGCTTCATTGTGTGCTTGGCGAAGCTCACTCAGCTTCGACTCAAAGTATAGTTGTTGGGATTGGAATTGTTCCTTTAAGGAGGACTCAATCCTCTCTAATGATTCGACTTTGATATTCAACCATCTACACTTGTCCTCTGTCTCATTATTTTTTAGCTTTCTATGTAGAAGGCAAGAGTCCAAATCTTCAACCTTGTCCTTAAGAATCTATTCCCTGCTAAAATTCTTTTCGATTGACTTAGATTTGGATTCGATCGAAGCCCTTAAGCTAGAAATCGTGGCCTCATGAAAGTCATGAAACTCTTGGAGGGAGCCACTCAATAGACCGTAGTCTACTGACAAAACATTGGCAGATTTAGCTTTTTGAGAAAAGGGGGACAAACTTAACCTAGATGCAATGTAGGAATGAAAATCCTCCTCCCATTGGTAGGAGATCAAGCCATATTGGCTCTAAAATATTGAACTTAAGGAAACAGAGGATGTTCCTGAAGAATACATGCGACACCAAGGAAAGAATTCATTATTCTCAGTAGAAGAGAAAGGTTAGAATTAAGGAATGGATGGGATCATCGACGAACCCTGTGGTAAAGTCTCTGCGGGAATTTTTGCTTGGAAAATACTTGTGCCTAGAGTAAAAGAACCCGCTGCTTGGGCGGATTCCATGAGGACTACTAGCGCAACAGATAGTAAAAGAACACTCGAACTTGGAAATCTGATAACATTACAAATGACATATTTTCTTCCTAAATTGGTGTCTTAATTGTCTCTTTTGTACCTTATTTAGCATGCATCATAAGCATTTCATACTTAGTTTTTATATTTTCTAACCCATTGTAGTTTAGTTTAAATTCTTGTTATTTTTATCTCTTTTTGTACCAATGTTACTGTAAGCAGTCGATATATTGCACCTTAGAATTGTCAGCGCAGGAACTTAGCCTAGAAGATCAATGCTGGAAGAAGAATGCAGCCACAAGATTAGCTTGGAATTGCGACCAAAGATGTCGTCGCACAGAACCTGAACCTCGAATGAGTAAACTCAAGCTGAATTCACACCTGAAAGCACCAGCGTAGAAAAATCACAAGTTGTTGCCGCAATTAACGATCTCAGATTACGCCCAGTAATGTAGTGACAACCTGCAGATCTCTGAAGAAGATATCAAATGTGCGTGAGTGCACAGCTGTACTGTAACTAACTTTGATAGTTGCAAAATTTAGATCTGGATCTGAGAATAGAGGAAGATGAAACCTGCAACTTTTGAAGGCTATAAATAGAGGAAAGAAGAGGAAGAAAAATTATCAAGAGTTGAAGAATTAAATTTGCAAATTACTTTGTGTTTTTGGAGTTCATTGCTGGAGACCGGTGAGCTGACTAAGCCGATGAGCAGCAACTCTTGATGAGAAGTGCTTGATGCTGAGCAAGAGAAGCAGTTAGGGGGTAATCCTAGTAGCCTAGAGATAGTATATTCCAATGTATTCGTTAACTCCTTTCTTATGGATGATAAACTATTATTAATATTTGAATGAATACGAGAGTATCTTTCAGTATTTGATCACTTTGATTCTTATTTAATGCTTTTTATCTGTTTATTCTTAGATCTAACTGCATCAAACATGAGAGTGGCTTTGCAGTCTACAGACATCAAGAGATTCGGTGACAAGTTGGGTTAACAAGTAAGTTAGGCGAGAGCTGTTTGGGATTAGAAGAAATTCTGATCACTTGTTCTTGGGTACACAACGTTGTACATACCGAGAGGTGGAGTAATTGTGGGTACTTCAATCGTGACTAAACAGGGAATTGTTATTGGTAAGATTTCATTGGAACTTCATTGCTGCGACAGTTTATCTATTCAAAACCTTATCGACGCATCCTGCATTGCGACTTCGCAAAATCAGTGATCCACTCCAAATCTTCGCACTTGATCACATTTATATTTTTTGCATTTAAATATTCAACGCTGAATACTCAACACATTTTGATTTACTTTCCGTTGCTCTGACATTTAACCTTTGGCATTTAACTCTGATTGCATTGACAATATTAACAATTTTAGTGTGCAGATCTGACTTAATTACGTTAACATCTTTACTCACATTTCATCTAATTCTAGTATTAGTTGCTTCGACATCTGAACATCAAGAACCCATTCCTCATGGGATCGATATCCGATAAAATTATTCTATCAATTATGCTTGCATCGACGTGTGTTCTCTTGCACATTGCTGTGACGTTTCAGACGCAATCAAGTTTTGGTGCCGTTGCCGGGGAATGGCATTTGTTTGATGTTTACTATTGTAGTAGCAATTATTTCTTATTTAAGTTTTTGTTTGTACTAATCCGTTTAATTTTCTTTTGTTGATTTTCTTTTATTTCTTTAGAAGTTGCATGTCCACGAGAAGAAATTCTAAGGATATTGTAAGCTTTGACCCAGAACTTAAGAGAACACTTCGAAGGAAGAAACAAAAACAACGGAAAATGGCTAGTAATAACAAAAACAATAAATTACCACCATTGCTGCCATAAGATAGAGTTCCTCCAATACTGCCACCACAAATAAATAATTTACCACCACTGTCACCACAAGCTGAGCAAGTGCAAAATAGGACAATAAGAGATTTTGTTGTGCCTATCCTTGATGATTTACAACCAGGAGTGGTAAGACCAGCTATACAACTTGGAAATTTTGAGCTGAAACCGATGATGTTTCAGATGCTCAATTCAAATGGGCAATATTCGGGTTTGCCTCATGAAGATGCAAGAGACACTTAAAATCATTTCTACTTATTTGTGCATCTTTTAGTCAACATGGTGTCCCTAATGATGCTTTAAGAATGCAATTATTTCCTTATTCATTGCAGGGTAAAGCGAGAACATGGTTCTTGGGATTATCGGCTAGATCCATTACATCTTAGGATGCGTTAGCAAAGTAATTTATTTTGCGTTTCAATCCACCGATAATGAATGCGAGGTTGCGTAAGGATATTACTGCATATCATCAACTAGATGATGAGAACTTACATACAACGTAGGAGCGTTACAAGACATTACTTTGACAATTGCCCAATGCATGGTATTCAGCAAGAGACCCAAATAGAGATCTTTTACAATGGTTTGAATGCTCAGACAAGGAATCTTGTCGACGCATCTGCTAATGGTCCCTTGTTGGATTGTACCTATAGTGAAACTGTAAGAATTCTAGAGAGGATTGCTTAGAATGACTATCAATATCCAATCTCTCATTCTGCACAAATAAGTTGCCAACCAAGATGAAAGGCCCTGGCAGCTTCACAATCCATGTTCTATTGGGAATCATTATCTAGGTAAAGCTTTATGTGATTTGGGAGCAAGTATTAACCTTATCCCTTTATCTACTTTCAAGAAGTTAGGGATAGGATCAATGAAGCCCACTACGGTGACATTACAACTTGTGGACAGATCCTTAGTGCAACCTAAAGGCCAAATTAAAGATTTCCTTGTCCAAGTTGATAAGCTTGTGTTCCTGTCAATTTCATAATCCTAGACTGCGAAGCAGATAAGGAGGTGCCCATTATTTTAGGGCGACCATTTCTAGCAACAAGATGCACACTTATCGATGTGTTAAAAGGAGAACTTATCATGCTACATAACGATGAGCATACGACCTTTAGTGTGTTTGAGGCATCCCCGTCTAGAACTAAAGAGCAATGTCATCACATTGATGTGTTGGATGAAATCATTATGGAAAAATTCAATGCAAGAAGTTTAGCTGTGATAGATGAGGATGTGGCGACATCCACCGATGAAATCCTAACTAAATGTATAGATAAAGAAGATTTTAATAATTATGAGCTGAGATAGGACAATCTCGATGTTTAAACCATCTATTGAGCAAGCTCCTACCTTGGAGTTGAAGTCGTTGTCAACACATTTAAAGTATGTCTTTCTTGGTGACAATGATACATTACTAGTTATTGTCAACGCATCCCTCGATGCAACGCAGGAAGATAAGGTCATCGCGATTTTGAAATAACACAAAAGAGACATAGCCTGGAGCATTGCAGATATCAGAGGCATTAGTCCCTCTTTTTTCAAGCATAAGATAAGGTTGGAAGACGAAGGGAAGCAATTGATTGAGCAACAACAAAGACTTAATGAAAAGATGAAAGAAGTAGTGAAGAAGGAAATTATCAAGTGGCTAGACGCGGGCATCATCTATCCCATTTCTGACAATGATTGGGTAAGCCCCGTCGAATGTGTGCCAAAGAAGAGTGGTTTCACAGTCGCGATCAATGACAAGAACGAGTTGATCCCTATTATCATTGCGACTGGCAGACGAGTATGTATGGATTATCGTCGACTAAATGCGACCACAAAGAAAGATCATTTCCCACTACCTTTCATTGACCAGATGCTAGATAGGCTGGCTGGTAAAGCCTATTATTGCTTCTTAGATGGCTACTCTAAGTAGAACCAAATTGTCATTGCGCCGGAAGATTAAGCAAAGACTACGTTCACATGCCCTTTTAGAACTTTTACTTTCCGACTTATGCCGTTTGGGTTGTGCAATGCATCAACAACATTTCAGAGGTGTATGATGGCGATCTTCTCAAACATGATCGAAGACTCTTTAGAGGTATTCATGGATGATTTCTCTATTTATGAACAAAATTTTAACCAATGTGCTGACAACCTGGCAAAAGTTTTGAAGAGATGTAAGGACACAAATCTAGTTCTGAATTGAGAGAAATGCCAGTTCATGGAAACTAAAGGCATTTTCCTTGGCCATTGGATATCTTGTCAGGGCATTGAAGTTGATAAAGCAAAGGTCAAAATCATCGAGAAATTACCACCGGCTACCAATGTGAAAGGATTAAGAAGCTTTCTTGGACATGCTAGTTTTTATAGGAGATTCATCCGAGATTTTTCCAAGATCGCTAAACCATTATGCTCACTGTTAGAGCAAAATAAAAAGTTTGTGTTCGATAACGCCTATCTGGACGCATTCATGACAATAAAGAAGTAACTGGTACAAGCTTCGATTATCATCGCACCGGACTGGATGTAACCGTTTGAATTAATGTGCGACGGAAGTGACTTTGTTGTGGGAGTTGTACTAGGCCAACAAAAAGAGAAGGTATTTCATTCTATTTATTATGCTAGTAAAACTCTAACTGAAGCGCAGGTTAATTTTACAACCACTGAGAAGGAGTTGCTAGCAATGGTCTTTGCATTTGACAAATTTCGTTCTTATCTTGTCGACGCAAAGATTACAGTGTACACAAACCATTCTGCTTTGAGATACCTTTTTATAAAGAAAGATGCGAAACCAAGACTAATTTGATGGATCCTACTCCTTCAAGAGTTTGATGTTGAAATTAGGGATAGGAAAGGATTTGAAAGTCAAGTAGCTGACCACTTGTCTCGACTAGAAGTTAGAAGTGGAGATGGATAGATGTCCCAAATTGTCGAAGCATTTCCAGACGAGCAGTTATTCTTTGTCGATGCATCCCTCTGGTATGCCGATGTTGTCAACTACCTTGTGTGTGGGAAGCTACCACTAAGTGACACTAGTCACAAAAAGATCATGTTTTTGCACGATGCTATAAAATATCACTGGAACGAGCCATACCTATTCAAGGTATGTGTCGATAATATTATCCGTCATTGCGTACTTGAAGAAAAAATGACTTCAATCTGCGACATTACCATGATGCCCCTTATGGAGGACATTTTGGTGGTACAAGAACTGCTGCAAAGGTCTTACAGTCAGGATTTTATTGGCTCACATTGTTTTGAGATGCCCACAACTTCGCTCAACAATGTGATAGATGTCAACACACTGGATCAATATCTCGGCGCAATGAGATGCTCCAACAACCGATTATGGAAGTAGAGCTCTTCGACATTTGAGGTATAGATTTCATGGGACCATTTCCTAACCCTTTTGGGACTGTGTACATCTTAGTTGCTGTTGACTATGTCTCGAAGTGGATCGAGGCAACTGCAGTGCCAAAGGATGATGCTCGAACGGTGTTGAAATTCTTTCACACTTACATTCTTACAAGGTTTGGAACACCAAGAGCATTAATAAGTGACCAAGGAACTCATTTTCATAACAACTAAGTGGAGTCAGCATTAAAGAGATATGGCTACTACATACCACCCACAAACCAATGGCTAAGCCGAGGTATCTAATCGTCAAATCAAAAGCATTCTTGAGAAGGTGGTCTAGGAAGGATTGGTGTTCGCGGCTACATGATGCGTTGTGTGCGCTTCACACTACTTATAAAACCCCACTGGGAATGTCGCCATATTAGTTAGTGTTTGGTAAGTCTTGTTACCTGCCAGTTGAGCTTGAACATAAAGCCATGTGGGCAATTAAGCAGGTGAATATGGATTGTGATGCTGCCGAAAGAAAAAGGTTGTTGGACATCACTGAACTGGAAGAGATACACCGACATGCTTATGAGAATGCTGCAATATACAAGGAAAAGACCAAGAGATGGCACGGCAATATCATCTTTCATCGATAATTTAGCCCTGGTCAGTTAGTGCTTTTATTTAATTCTCGTTTAAAATTGCATCCAAGTAAATTGCGATAAAGATGGTCAGGCCCTTTCAAAGTTATCGAGGCATTCTAGAGCGGTGCGATGACAATTGAGAATTTAAACAATGGACAACAATTCAAGGTGAATGGCCAATGGCTGAAGCACTATGTGAGCCCAGATTTCAAGAAACCAAGCGAGGCCATCGATCTGGTCACATTTAAATAATGTCAATGCATTTTCACATTTTCCTTTATTTGTTTCAGTTTTACTTGTTTTGTTTTATATTCTTTGCAAAAATAAAAATCATCTTTTTGTCGATGCATCGAAGCACAAATTGTCGGTGCATTCTGCGATGAGTCAACAAAACTTTTTCAGCAAGAATCGTACCGGTTGATCTCTCTTCTATCCCAACCATTAGATCAAATGAGAACGTATGATTTGTAGCCTGGCAATTAATGGCTGCAGACACAACGTTTCCCTATAACCTTTGCAATCATCACGATTTCACAAAGCCTAGGTTATAAAATCCCTTCCTCTGCAGATTTATTTTTACTCAGAGTCTCCATTGTTGCTACATCTCATCTCTTCCATTGCTTCTATTTTCCTTATGTTCACAAGATAACTTCTTTCTGCAAGATTTTCTCACTTTCTTTTTTAGTCACCATGGTGAAAACTAAAGCATCAAAGAACGCTTCCAAAACTCCTTCAACTTCAACTACTGCGGCTCCGACCATAACACTACCACCGTCTTCAGGGCCGATCCTATTTTTGACAACTGTAGTCAAGGATCGTTATCAAAATATCATGCTGAAGTGGAATCTCCACCCAAAGCAAGGTTTACAACTGTCTACACATCAGACCTTGGGGAAACAAGTTGCCCGAACCATCAGCCGCCTAGGATGGGAGCTCTTCTACGAACATCCAACTAGCTACGCTCTCGCACTAGTAAGAGAGTTCTACGTAAACCTCGTTGATGCTGAACAACAATTTGTGTTTGTGAGGGAGGGGCTCATTCCATACAGTGCCGCCCAAATTAATGTGCTGTTACGGATCCCTGAGAGAGTGGACGACCATTCTCCGTTTATACACCGACTGGATGATGAAGTCACTATTCAGATTATGAAGGATCTTTGTGTTGATGGTGTCACCTGGACAGGTAATGGGCTCCACAACTACACTATGCATAGAAGGTATCTCACAACCTTTGGAAAAGTTTGGTTCCACTTTATCAACAGCCGTATTCTTTCGTCCACTCACAACACTACGACCACACTAGACTGTACGTGTCTTCTCCATTCCATCCTATAATGCAGACACATCGACATTGGAGAAATCATTCACGACCAAATTACGGAAGCCGCTGCCAAATAGACTGGTATACTCCTATTCCCTTTTCTAATTATGTTGCTTTACAAACAGAAGGGCATTGTGCCCATGGATGGTGGAGAGGTGTTAGAGAACAAGAGTCCCATCAACGATATGTCTATTGAAAGGATGACTCGCGGCCAAGAGATGTCAATGGAAAAAGAATCACCAAAGAAGAAGGATAAAGGAAAGGGGAAGAAGAAGGAAGAACAAAGTGATGCGCCCATAGATCCCCAAGTGGCAAAGAGACTGACTATTATGGAAGTCCACATTGATCGCATTGATACATGCACAATCCGTACTCTAAGCATATTAGAAGATTTGGATAATAGGCAACATATCTTCTACACATATACAAAGGCATGGAATGAAGCCACTGTCGTCGCACTGCGTAAAATCAGCATCGGACCATTGCCAGACTTCCCAGCCTTTCACGATATTTTTCGCTCGATGCAAGCCACCTCTTTTGACCAGCCTAGTCCTGATGGTAGGCCTACCCATGCACCAATAAGGATTCATATCTCTGATGATGATGAACAAGAAGGGCACTCCAATGCTGAGGAAGATTATCATCGCACCTTTGCTAGTCTGTTTAAAGATGAGTTCTCCAACAGCCTGGGTACAAATATGTCTGTGTGATAATGGTGGAGGAAGTGTCTACCCCAATTATACCCATAGGTGTAGGCGCAATGGATGAACAACATGCAGATGAAGGTGAGGACCAAGAAGATAACCAGCAGAAGGAGAAGGAAGAAAAAGAGAAAGAAGAAAAAGAAGAAAAGAATGAAATAAAAGAACCTACTGGGGTGTAGGAGGAGAAGAAAGAAAATGCCCCGACAAAGATCGTTGAGGATGTTATTGGCACACCTTAAAGTGTAGGGGTATCAATCACTGATGAGGCTCAACCTGATTCGAGCTGGGCTGAGATTGTTACTAGCAGCATCGAGGAACTGAATCCTCTCGCCATTGTGCCTTATGTGGCACCACTTGCTAAAGTCCACCCATCTGAAGTAACAACCGATGAGGCCACCACCCAACCTACTGAGAAGGAGCAATCCACCCATCCGATTGGTTCGACGGATAAAAGAGGAAGAGGTGCAAAGATAAAAAGAAAAAGAAGCACAAGGAAGAGGGTGAGCGCCTAAAGAAAAAGAAAAAGGAAACAAAAGCAGCCTCTGTATTGGCTGCTAAGGAATAAATTGGTACACTTCTTTATAGATAGTTTTTCATGCATTTTTATTGTTACTGCATTTTCTTTTGTCATTGCATTCATTTTGCTAACTTTGTTGCATTGTCGTTGCATTTCCATTATATCTGTATAATATTGTCAGTGCATTGGGGACAATGCAGACATTTAGTTTGGGGGGAGATAATGTGAAATAGAAATGCAATTACACCCACATATTTGAATTCTACTTGTTTCTTTTGTTAATGAGAATATGCAAAATTTCAACAGAAATGTGCCCACAATTTTTATTTGTATGCGTAATTCTTGAATTGTTTGGATGATGATGTGTAAATTGGATGAATATGAATGAATGGTGAGTCTACTATTTTTGAATGAATTATTGGAATTGCTTCAGTAATGAATGGATAGTGTTAATGCTTGAATCTTGAACTAACTGACCAGTTGCAGCGACATTGTATTAATAAAAGACACTCCAATGTGAGTGCACTGTGACTTTTCAAGGGAGAACGCTCCACTGCAGGTTTAGAAAAAATCATCTAGCCAAAGGCTGTCACCGCAAGAGTGTGTGTCAGCACAATTACATACCTTCTGGGGTTTGCTGCATCCCATCGTTACTACCCAGGAACAAAGGTAGAGTAATGCAATGACATCTCTCAATCACTTGAAAAATAAAAAAAATGAGAAAAAGAAAAAGAAAATAAAGGAAAAAAGTTTTGCTATAAATGCTGAATTGGTTCAAGGAAGCTTAAAATTCATTTCATAATACTTACATTGATGAAGTTGAAGTTTTAATTATTCATGCTTATAAATTGTTGGCGCATTATTCTATCATGTGAATACAATTTGTGCATTAGGATTTTAGAAAATTCAAGTTGTGAGAATAATAATTGCGGTGACATTTTTGCTTGTGACTTTGCTAATTTTTGTTTACTTGAGGACAAGTAAAAACTTAAGTTTGGGGGTGTGATAACATTACAAATGACATATATTTTCTCTCTAAATTGGTGTTTTAATTGTCTCTTTTGTACCTTATTTAGCATGTATCATAAGCATTTCATACTTAGTTTTTATATTTTCTAACCCATTGTAGTTTAGTTTAAATTCTTGTTATTTTTATCTCTTTTTGTACTAATGTTGTCGCAAGCAGTCGATATATTGCACCTTAGAATTGTCAGCGCAGGGACTTAGCCTAGAAGATCAATGCTGGAAGAAGAATGCAGCCATAAGATCAGCTTGGAATTGCGACCAGAGATGTCGCTGCACAGAACCTGAACCTTAAATGAGTAAACTCAAGCTGAATTCACACCTGGAAGCACCAGCGTAGGAAAATCACAAGTTGTCCCCGCAATTAACGATCTCAGATTACGCCCAGTAATGCAATGACAACCTGCAGATCTCTGAAGAAAATATCAAATATGCGTGAGTGGACAGCTGTACTGTAACTAACTTTGACATCTGTAAAATTTAGATCTGGATCTGAGAATAGAGGAGGATGAAACCTGCAACTTTTGAAGGCTATATAAATAGAAGAAAGAAGAGAAGGAAAAATTATCAAGAGTTGAAGAATTAAATTTGTAAATTACTTTGTGTTTTTGGAGTTTATTGCTGGAGACCGGTGAGCTGACTAAGCTGATGAACAGCAACTCCTAACAAGGAGTCCTTGATGCTGAGCAAGAGAAGCAGTTAGGGGGTAATCCGAGTAGCCTAGAGATAGTATATTTCGATGTATTTGTTAACTCCTTTCTTATGGATGATGAACTATTATTAATATTTGAATGAATACGAGAGTATCTTTTAGTATTTGATCACTTTGATTCTTATTTAATGCTTTTTATCTGTTTATTCTTAGATCTAACTACATCAAACACGAGAGTGGCTTTGCAGTCTACCGACATCGAGAGATTCGGAGACAAGTTGGGTTAACAAGTAAGTTAGGTGATAGTTGCTTGGGATTAGAAGAAATTCTGATCACTTGTTCTTGGGTACACAATGTTGTTCATACCGAGAGGTGGAGTAATTGTAGGTACTTGAGTTGTGACTAAACAGAGAATTGTTATTGGTAAGATTTCATTAGAACTTCATTGTTGTGACAGTTTATCTATTCCAAACCTTGTCGACGCATCTTGCGTTACGACTTAGCAAAATCAGTGATCCACTCCAGATCTTCGCACTTGATCACTTTATATTTTCTACATTTAAATATTCAACACTCAACACTCAACACATTTTGATTTACTTTCCGTTGCTCTGACATTTAACATTTGGTATTTAACTCTGATTACATTGACAGTATTAACAATTTTAGTGTGCAAATCTGACTTAATTGCGCTGACATCTTTACTCATATTTCATCTAATTCCAGTATTAGTTGCTTCAACATTTGAACATTAAGAACCCATTCCTCTTGGGATCGATATCCGATAGAACTGTTCTATCAACTATACTTGCATCGACGTGTGTTTGCTTGCACATTGCTGTGACGTTTCAGACGCGATCAAAATCCCTTCCTAAGCCTATGCCACTTGGTTGGTAGGGGCTCATTTATCTTAGTCACTTGGGCATCTTCACTAGCCTTTGACTGCTTATGATCTCCCTTGGTAATGAGTTTCTTAGGCGATGTAGTTGAAGCTCCCTTCCGGCCTTGAGATGAGTTTAGAAGAGCCCTGATGTCCATACATGACTTCGGGTTAAACGAAGTATGAGATTCTGAAAGGGTCCTTACATCACCAAGGTGAAGATTAGCTTCGTCTAAAGAAGAAGAAAAAGAAGAAGAAAAAGAAAAAGAAGAAGAAGGAGACTGAATACTCAAACTGATAATCCAATAACAGGTATGTATTCCAAAAAACTCAAAAAAATAAGGGCTCCCCTTCACACCCGATTTGAACTCAAGCCAAGACAGAGTTGCCATTATACGGTCAAGCATCCGAAGCTGAAGGAACATTGTAGCTATCTAGCCAACTAATTCGATCGATTTTCCTATAACCATTAGGGCTTTTGTTGGATAAATAGAATTGGAATAAATTTCTAACGGTAACTAAATCTACCAATTCAAGAGTACGCCATCTAGTTAGACGCTTAATTTGCTTGTAAGCAGTCCTCGAGTCTACATATTGGCTAAGAGAACAAACAGATTTTACGGGAAGAGACCAACACGTGGGAAAACAATCCCACCCTTGAGTTTACAAGTAACTTGTATGAACTTCCCCTTCTTCCAGTGCAAATTGGATAGTCTATTCTGGATGATAGGTTAGAAACCAAAACGGACACTAAAATGGGCGAAACCGATGCCAACCCCTTGCTAAGTAACCCTCAATTGATAAAATATTTGAAAGACTCCCAAGAGTGGATGTTCATTTCTTCTGCAGCAATCTAAGAAGTAGGCAATGAGAGTCCACCAAGACAAGGCTAACAGCTGCCCTGGTGCGATACCATACTCCAACAACACAGAGCAAAAGAAAGGGTGTAGAGGCCAGTGAAAACTCGCCTCTAACAAAATCAAGGGAAGGATAAAACCTCGAGAGTTGTCACTCAGACGACACCTTGATGGCCTTTCAGCATCGAAAGCAAAGTTAGCACAACGGAAGCCTCAGACAGCTAAAAAACTATTTGCTTCCTCATAAGTCATAGTGCAATCGAACTCTGTGGTAGATATGTTTGTACGAGTACTTTCGGGCCTATGAGGGATGAAAACGATGAGATTTTCAAAAGATGAAGTATGAATGCTCTGGTTGTGACCACGACCACGAATACTTCTTTGGGACATAATGAGTAAGCTGATTTGCCGTATTTTGACCTAACAGATTAAACTAGTTTTCATACTTTAGGAGCTAGAAATTAAGCATTTTCATTAAGTTTATTTTGAATTTATTTCAGTTTTTGTATGTTGAATAAAACGAGTAAAAAGTGTAAAAAGGTGCCTTTTATTGACTTTAGGGCTGAGTGAGGCTAAAAGGTTAGCTAACGGACTTTGTGAGTGTGGAGGAGACCCTTAGAAGATAAACAATAATGAAGTTGATCACTATGTCAACAATAATGAAGCTGATCACTATGTCCAACATGGAACAAACTATGTCGCAAAACAAGGACCAGAAATGCAGAAACCTGAATTTTCCTTCTATATCGTGACCTGAGCATAGTGTGTCGCGACAATGCCTGGAAGACACAACAAGGAGTAAACTACCTTCTATGTCGCAACACGGCTCCTGTGTCGCGACATCGACTCTAGAATGCGAAAATAACACCAAGTGAAGGGCATTTTGATCTTCACAACGTAACTTAAACACGAAGAACGATAGCTGACATAGGGGCTAAGGAAAATGACAGTCCAAATGTTATAAATAGGCCCTTTTAGCACTTAAGTTTACACAACCTTTTCCCTTAGTTTTAATTTCTCTTTGTAATTTAGGTTTTTAGTTGTTTTCACTTCTTTCATTATTTTCATTTTTTTTTGTGTGGAAATGAGATTTTTAACCTTCGCATAAGTGATTGTGGATTCATCTCAACAGATTGCAATACAAATTCTTAGTTTCTTTCAATCATATTTTGAATCTCGATCTTTATGTTTACTTGTATTATTGAATTTATGATGTTCGAAGAAACCATGAGGAACTAATCCCTTTGTGGGGGATTAGAGAGTGGAAGTATAATTATTTGATTATTGTGTAAGGGATTTTCGACAGATCAATTTTTTGGTAAAGGAAGAACGTGAAACAAACCCTAGGCCTGACAACCCAAGAAAGTCATTTAGGTGGGAATTAACCCAAAATTGGTACTACCCATTCGTGAACACCTTTACCCCAAACCAATCTAGACTGTAAGGTCGAAAGATAAGTAGTCTTTGTTGACTCATTATGTTGTGGAAGATCAGAAGATCCTGGTAGGGTAGCGACTAGTTGGTTGACAAAAATCCCAAAAGCGACGATTGAAGAGATTATAGTGAAGCGAGGTAATCCCCATAAATCCGTTTATCGAATTTTTGATCTTATTTCCTTTACTTTATTTTACTTTATGATTATAAATTTTATTTACAAAATCTCGAAATCCTTAATATTATTTTCGTACTATAATTTTGAGAATAATACTAATTAATTTTTTTTCTTTGCAAGGATTGAAATTACTATTGGTTCGCCTCTCTTGGGTACGATCCTCGAAGTACTCTTTACTTCATTGTAACTATATTACAACTCGACCCGTATACTTGCGGAAGTCCAAAATACATGCCGAACGGGAGTACGTTCAGAGGCGTTCAAGTTATTGGCGCCATTACTGGGGAGGCAACGTCTTTAATAATTTTTATTTTTTGCATTGTTAAAGGAATAGTTAGGAAATTTTTTAGATAATAGATACAATTGTTTTATTTATTATTTATTTTTATTAAAGTACTTATTTTCTTGTGTTTAATTTCAGTTTATGACTTGTAGCCAAGGAAACTTGGTAGACCCTATTCTTAACCCTGAAGCACTTATTAGGCAAAACAATAGAAAAACCCAGTCAATGCAAAATCCACCACTTGCCAACATGCAAGAATGAGAAGATCCACCTGTAGATCCGGTTGAAAATAATATTCAAGATGTTACGTTACCACCACAACTCCCAACAAACGAACTAATGGTGCAAGACCAACGAACATTAACAGAGTATGCCTTGCCTAATTTGGATATTGTACGAGGAGTATCGCTAGAGCAACATTCGTTGCAAATACCTTCGAGATCAAGCCACCAATGATTCAAATGATTAAAATGATTCAAAACAACTTGCAATTATGCGATACTTTCATATATAATGGTGTTATTGATGATTCCATTCATCTTAAATTATTCCCTGTTTCTCTCACTGAAAATGTTTTTTCTTGGTTGGATGCGCATACACCAAGATCTATTACTACATGAGATGAGATTGCATGAAAATGTTTACAGAAGTTTTTCCCTATTAGTAAAACAGTCCAATTAAGGAGGGAGATTTCAACTTTTCGACAATTCAAGGGAGAAGGTTTTCATGAAACATGGGAACGCTTTAAGAAATTATTGCAAAAATGCCCACATCATGGCTTGCCGGAATGGTTGCAATTATAAACCTTCTATAATAGGTTGGATGCATCTGCCAAATCTGGGCTTGATGGTGCGGCAGGAGAAGCCCTAATGGACAGAACATAAAATGATGCCTACCAATTGATTGAAGATATGGCTATGAACTCTTACCAGTGGTCGGCTGAACGATTCATGTATGGACAAAAATCTGCTTCGGTTAAGATGATTTAGGAAAATGATAAAATACCAAAAATTGTTGAAATGACTTAACCGAATTGAATCTGCAGCAGGAGCATCATTGTCTCAAAAAGATGATAAGCCTCTCTACCATTATTTTACTAATACCACCGAGGATGTTATTTATGTTGGAAATAAGGGTGGAAACCCTTATTCAAATACCTACAATCCCGATTGGAAAGATAATCCAAATCTGAGATGGGAAGGAAACCAAGGAGGAATGGTAGTAGCAACCAACAGAGAAATACAAACTATCAACCTCTATTTTTACAGAGGTAACCAGAGAGAGCAACTGAAAGTGACCATACTGTATGTGGTCAAAGGTTGGATAGAGTAGAAGGAGAGATGTAGTCCATGCGTACCGAGGTAAAGCAAGTGTAGTATGAGTGCACTAACTCTTCTAAAACCTTGACAAAATTAGAGTAGAAAATGGGTCAATTGATGTGTATGATGCTAGACATTAAAAGGCATATTGACACCGGTATTCCTAGTAACACTTAGAATAATCCTCAAAAGGAGGGGAAGGAGCATGTCAAGGTAATTGAACTTAGATCAGGCAAAGTACTGAGTAGCCCAGAAAAACTTAAGGAGGGAGAAGAGCTCAAAAAGCCAAATAATATCATAGAGATACCCTTTGATAATGACACTGAATTCACCTCAACCAAAGAAGTACCTTCAAAAGAAAAGTCAAAAGAGGATGATATCTTTAAAGAAGATAAAGGTATAACTGTTCTATTTCCTAAGAGATTAGAGGAGAAGAAAAGATAGGATGATGATGAGCTTGTAAGTTTTCTAAACTTATTTAAATCTCCAAATGTTAACCTACCTCTGATTGAACTAATAGAAAGAGTCCCAAAATATGCTAAATTCTTAAAGGAGATCATGTCAAAGCATAGGAAAATTAGAGTGGGCAAGCAAGTGGAAGTCAATGTATCCTGTACTGCAATTATCTCTAAACATATTCCTCAAAAATTAAAAGATCTCGACAGCTTTACAATTCCTATAAAAATTGGCAATCTCTAGTTTAGTAAAGCCTTATTTGACCTTGGATCTAGTATCAATTTAATGTCGCTTTCAATTTTCAAGAAACTTGGGTCTGGAGATCTAAGAAACACCCAAGTAACTCTACAATTGGAAGATCGATCATCTGTACGACCTAAAGGGATCTTAGAGGATGTGTTAGCACAAGTAAGAGATTTCATTATCCCTACAGACTTTGCGGTTTTGGATTTCAAGGAAGGAAGGGATATATCAATCTGTCTAGGAAGACATTTTCTAGCCACATTTAGATCTACCATTGAATTTAACACGAATGAGTTAACGATGAGAATCAATGCTGAGATAAAGACCATTAAATGTGGAGATAGGTTAGACGGAGCTGAGGAGTAAAGGGAACGATGCAATATGCTCGCTTTCGGAGATTGTAAAAAACACAGTAAACCCTTTCCATGAACAAAGAATGAATTAATCGATTTAAAGAAAGGGATAGGTTGAAGAAGACGATACAAAATGATGGAAGGTGGACAAATGCTGAGAAACAATGGAGAAAATCAATGAGGGTAAGGCTGCTGGATGAGTCAATATGTAAAACATAAGGGTGGATGTTATCATTTCGCTTCTGTATATTATTGTAAATAATTATAATAGTTTTTCTTTTAGTAGATAACATGAAACAAGATTATGTCGCGACACACCATCTTTTGTGTCATGACGGAGGTAGCTGATTAAAAAATCAGAAGCTGATGTTGATGTCCTGACAACAAATTCTCCGTGTCGCGAAAAAGGAGGCCGATTGGATAAACATTTGGAACTGAGGACGAAGTCGTGACACAAAGTGTCCACGTCGCGACATAGCAGGATTGAAGGGGATGTAGCGACACAAACATCTCCGTGTCACGGCATCGACTGTAATTTTTGTAGGGTTGACCCGACCCAACTGCGCAACCCAACAATAACCCTTTATTTTTACCAAGTTTTTACACCTATAAACCCTAGTTTTCACTCCCTATAAATATTAAATATATACTTAACTTTATACTAACTCTTAAACTCATCTTTAATTTCTTTTGAAACCCTAAAATACTTTTTCCTTTCTTCTTTTTTTCTTTGTCAGATTTTTAAAGGATCAAAGACGGGCGTCTTATGCGAAAGTCAAAAGGAACCGTAACAACTCAGTTTAAGGGTTCCTAACTTTTGAATTCTTTGATTTCTTATAACGCCTCCTAGGAAGATTAGGCGAACCATTGAATCGAAACCGTCAACGGGTCCAACCGTTTCAGGATTTGTGAACAAAAATGTTGAAAGTATTTCAATGAACTTAAAAGGAAAACATTTATTCGAGAAAGGGGATTTGATCCGTTGATGGTCATTTGCAAAGAAATATGGCCACTAGTTAGATATCATAGGTAGGAACGGTATTGGACGATTCCCAAAGAATCGGCAGTAGTCCCAATAGTTTAAGAATTCTATGCTTCACTGAGAGATCATATATCTAGAACTAATGATGAAACTACATGGGATACGATATTGGTGAGAGGAACTAGTGTAAAAGTCACCCCTAAAATTATTTACAAATTATTTGATGCTCCATATTATGAACTTGATTTCTTAGACCAATTTGATTTGGAATACTTTAAAGACATAGATGTGAACAATGTGATAAACTATCTCACTGAGGGGAGGGGTGAATGGAAATTTAGGCCAAGAACTAGTACTCCTACTTCGTTTAATCAAGCCATTATGTTTCTTGAAGCAAAGATGTGGATCCAATTTATATGCACCCGTATTGTACCTATTTTAAATGTTTCTAATGTTAATACCTTTCGAGTGATATTATTGTTTGCAATTTTTAAAAAAAGGCAAGTTTGTATAGGTAAATGGATCCACCAAAATATGAGTAGGTGTGTAGGAAGTCAACGAGTAGGTCTATTCTTTTCCCACTTAATCATGACTTTTTGTAAAAGAGAAGGACTACCCATGTCATCCACCAAACAAGTCTTTGAATCCGTCAAGGAGCATTATAGGTGATACCCTTTTCCAAAAATATGTGGAGCTTCGTGCAAAACAAATCAAGGAGGTAAAAAAGAAACAAAGAGAGACGACAACCAAATTGGCTTTATCACAAAGGTTGGTGACAACCCAACAAGAAGTAGGTGAGGGAAGTCATCCAAAACTAGATTGGATGATACAGTTGATGCAAGAATCGGTGCCATAGTTTCAAGAATTTGCTCGACAAAAAAATTCGGTTCCCTAATTAGACACATACGTTTGGGCCAACTAGCGAGGAACATGACGAGGAGGAGACTGGAAGTGGAGAAGAGAGTGAAGAAGAGGAGGATGAGATGGAGGAAGATTAACTATTTAATTTTTAGTTTGAAGAATTTATTTTTAAAAGACTTGTAATTTGAATAACTTACATTTTTGGGATTTATTTACTATTAGGAGTAAGAGTAACATTAGATTTACTTTTAAATGTTTTTTCTAATTTTTATGTAGAAACCCCATACGAAGGAGACATAACATTTTGGAACCATTCACACCAAAGGGAGAAGGAACCCACCATTAGAAGAAGAGCCTTTCACGATCAATTGGGTAACTTCATTCCTTACTTTTAGGGGCTACACATTGAGGATACATTGAGGAAATTATTGCTTTACTATTTTTTTGCCTTTTATTTTGTTTTTATCGTGTGACTTGAGCTTGTAGAAATACAAGTCATTGGTTAGGATCACGTACAATAGGTTGATTATATTTTAAATAAATTTGGCATGATAATGAGTAATTTTTAAAATTTTGAGCATGAGACTACTATGTTCTATAGGTTACATTAAATATAGGTTATAATTGTAACACCCCTAACTCGTCTCCGTCGCCGGATTAAGTACTAGGAGCATTACTAGACAAAACAAACATTTAATCTCATATTACCGTAATAATTCAACATAAATCATACCTTCTTTAATTTCATAATAAACCTAAACATTTGAAGCTAAATCATGCTTTTGAGATCTTAAAAATAGCTTAGGAACGGCTCAGGACTAATTCGAAACAAATTAGAAAGATTAGGAAAAAGTTGGAAAATTTGGGAAATAGGGGCACATGGTCATGTGCCAACCTATGTGGTTACGAAATAGGGTCACATAGCCATGTATCAGCCCATGTGCCCACCCGAGTGCATCTTAAATGACCCCTAATACAAGCCCAATCAATACTAAACCTTGCCCAAGGATCTGACAGTTTCATACCTAGTAGATTGAACTATTTTTCACACTTGAAGAGCTTGAAATCAAGTATTTTCGTTATGTTTTCGTAGGATTTAATTTAGATTTCTCGTTTGAATAAATTTTGTAATCTAAGTGCTAAAATGCCATTTTATTTGTCTTTAAGGCTGATTGAGGCCTAAAGGTTAGCTAATGTACTTGGTGAGTGTGCAGAAGACCACAATAAGTGTAACAATAGGAGACTGATCACTTCATCACGGCATAGGATGAACTACGTTGCAACCAAGGGACCAGACTTGAAGAATTCAAAGACTAACTTCTTTGTCGTGACATACATGAGCTATGTTGCGATAATGCCTTTAGGATAACACTTTATATGAGGATTGATGGATTCGTCGCGACACAGGTCCTGGTGTGCCGCAATATCGACCCCTGGACACGAATTCTATACCGAGTGAAGGGAGTTTCGATCTTTACAAGGCCACTTAAACACAAAGGATGGCAATAGACCTAAGTTTGATGAATACAACCGGCTAAAAGTTATAAATAGGGCCTTTAGCACTAGGGTTGTACATACCATTCATTAGATCTTAGTTTTTAGCTTTGTTTTATATTTCCGTTTGAAACGAGATTGTAGAAACTTGCATAAACGTTCGAGGAATTTTTCCTGACATATTCCTAATAAAATTCTAGTTTCTTTTTCATTATCTTCTTCAATTATATGTTTTCATATATTGTTTTAATGATGATCAAAGAAACCATGAGGAACTAATTCTATATTAGGGAATTAGGGAGTAGACATATGAATAATTTTAATCATTGTTTTATAGGGATTTTACGTTTTGGATCAACTATTTGGGAAAGAAAGAACATCAAAAAAACAATATGCCTAACAACTCTATAATGTCATTTAGGTGGGAATGAACCCAAAATTGGTATTGCCCATCCGTGAACACCTTTTCCCCAAATCGATTTAGATTGTGAGATCTAGCGATAAGTAGTCTCATCGACTTGCTATACCGGTGAAAGATCGAGAGATCCAAGTGGGGTAGTGACTAGTTAATTGGAGAAAATCCCCAAAACCCAACAATTGAAGAACTCATACTAAAACAACCTAATCTCCCTTAAGTCATTTATAAGAATCTCTACATCTCAATCATTTACTTTTTTTCTCTTTTATTTTATGCTTTTCAAGAACCAACTCTTTTATTGTTCTTTGTACTATAAAACCTAGAATAAGTACTAATTACTTCTATTCTTTGCAGGAATCTAATTTACTATCGCCTTATGCCTCTTTTGGGTACGATCCTCGGAATACTACCAAGTGTTTTGTTGTCACACACTATATTTACAACCTGACCCGTATACTTGCGGAAAGCATAAATCTACGTTGAATGGGAGTACGTTCGAGGGCGGTCACCCAACAAGACACCATTTTTATACATGTAATCCAAATACTAAAACACAATTTAGGACACCTTTTCACATACAAGTTGCTCATCTAATCATCCAACCAATATGCCCATCATATGGATCACATTTTGTACCAAATAAGCTTTCAAACATACACATTCTTATCTTGAATAAACTACGCATGTATACTCATAAAAGTGACCAACATGAAAATAAAGCTAAAATAACCATTCCAAAACATGCCATCATACCATATACTATCTAGTATCTATGGAGTATGCATGATGATTCATTCACCCATATTTGCATCAATTATTTACATGCCACATTTAAGTCATTAAGTACATCAAGCTTGGTCCAACTTAAGGCAAGCAATTTCATTTGAAAAACCTTTTAACCATAATACATGCCATTTATAACCATTAACTGAAATAACCATAAATACCAATATGCCGAAAAGATAGTGTGATGATACTCCAATGAGATTTCAACTGCCTGAGCTCTCTGATAATCTACAAGACAGAGGAAACAATTACATAAGCATTTAATGCTTAGTAAATTTGTATAAGAGAAACTTGCTGAACATATTAAATTAAACAACCAAGTCTACTTTCCTCATGTCTTATGCCAAACTTTCTTTCTTATACACATCACCTTACAAGGTTAGTGAATATAGCATTACATATAATCCCAAGTAACTCATAGCACATACATGATAAGTATTTATACTTTATCTGTCATCCATCATACATTCATATATCCATTACTCATTCTTCTCATTGAATTCATATAATTAATAGCTAATAGTTAAATATAACATCTATAAAGCATCACATGTATTAAGAAACACATTCCAAGCATATTTCATCCATCCTATGATAAATTCTCATTCTTTTCGTTTCGTATATGCATACTCTTATTTCCATATCATATGAACATTAATAACATTAATGTTTTTATACATGCCTTTACATTAACCTTTACTTACTCATTGAAATCATATGGTAATAAAAAGTAAGTAAACATAACATATATTAAGAAATGGGTTCCATCCATAATTCATCCATCACAAGATAATTTATCATCCATTTACATTTCATATATGTTTATTCATCTTTCCATATCATATAAACATTAAGTCTTTAAACAGATCTTTCCATTGACCTTTTCTTACTCGTTGAACCTTTTCGAATAACATTGGATACTTGAAATATCTTTTCATGTAAATGTAACCTTTCCTTTTCCTTTTCAATAGTGCTCACATGAGCTATGAAGTGGGCCTGCTCACACGAGTTGCGGGTCGGCACGATAGCTACCCGATGCTGCTCACACAAGTTGTGGAGAATCTTCAACACATGTTGAATCTCAGCCATCGGTAAGACATCCAGGACCAGCACCCAATACATATACTTCTGTCATAACGTTGCCTACATAAGAGTACGAGGGCCTAGTAAGCAAAGCTAGACACGAACGACCTAAATTAATGTAGAGTCGCCACTAACCAATTTAGGCTAGGTTGGTTAACCACCTATTGTCTAAAAGTCGAGAACGAAAAATCCTAAAAGTCTAGAGTCGATCTCATCATCAAATTTCGAGTTCGGGAGTACGATTACGTGTGGGGAAGGTTATAGCACCCCCACAACGCCTATCCGGGGATAGTCTTACGGGGTCTTGGGAGTTATTCTTTTTTTTAAGCATATTAATATCTTAATTTAGGCTAAAATATTTTGTAAATCTTAAATAAAAACTCTAAAAAATGCCTCCAATTTACTTGTAACTTGGTTAAGACGTGTTCACCAAACCTATCTAATTTAAAACTTAAATTAGAGATTTTTACTCCTAATAAGAACCTAAAGGATACCTAAATAATTCTACTAAAATACTTTCAATTCTTAAAATTAATTCTATTTTAGAATCCTAAAAAAAACCCAAAAAAATACTAATGAATTAAGAGAAATATTAAAATTCATCTACAACTTATTCGATCTTTTATCATTACTCCGATTTACTTGTAACTTGACTAAAACGTATTCACTAAACTTATCTAATTTAAACCTTAAATTAGAAATTTTTACTTGTAACGAAAATCCTAAAAGATACTTAAATAATTCTAGTAAAATACCTTCAATTCTTAAAATTAATTTTATTTTAAAATCCTAAAAAAACCTAAAAGTTACTAATGAATTAAGAGAAATATTAAAATTCATCTACAACATATTTGATATTTTATCATTATTATGATTTTAAAAGATTTAATTAATAACGTTGAACCTATCAAGATCTTACGAAAGTATCCTATGTCGGGTTTATGATTTATCTTACTTTAAAATTCTTGATCTAAATTTTAAATTCGTCAAAATTCTAAAATAATATATCTTAAATGTCATTTATTAGCTATCTTAAAGAGTATCTAAAATAAAATACTTAAAAATGTCTACTTATGATTTACAATTCACCTACAAAAATCCTTAGTTTTAATCTTAAACAAAGTTCTAAAGAATATTTACATATTAATTATCCTATATGATATTTAAAATTAGTTAAAAATCCTAAAAAAAATATCCTACATATTATTTATAATTTTTCTAGGGTAAATGATAGATAAGCTCTTAAAAACTAACTTAAATACAAATGTAAAAAAAAAAACATAAATACAAATAGACATGAGAGTAAACAAATATGAAATAAGAATAAATAAAAATTATGCAAGTGTAAATAAATATAAAACATTAAACTAAAATGGATGATTGACATCAAATATATAAAGCATAAATGCAAATAAAAAGAAAAAGTAAGTATAAATAACTTATTAAAATGAAAACAAAATGACATAACTTGATTTTGGGATTAAAAAATAAATAATGTGGAGACCAGAGGACTGATGTAGCAATTAATTTACCTTTAATTTTGAAATTTCAGATTAAATCGAAGATTTTATTAAACAAAAGAGATACGAGTGTAAATATGACAGAGAGTGAGGGCATCACTGCAAAAAAAGAGGTATTTTCCATAAATTTAAAAAGTTTGGGGTGGGAATAAATTACCCATTTTGGTACTTATAAATAGGAAAATTTTATTTTTTTCTCTCATTTTCAACATCATTTGAAAAAAAAAACTCTTCCTCTTTATCTTCCTCTTTCAATGTTGGCCATGGTTCCACCATCGGAAAACCCAACAGTTCTCCGACTCCGATGGTGGAGCCGCCATATACAGTGGCCAGAAATTTCTTCTTTTCCTTTTTTTAGAAAAGTCAAAAGTTTTCAATTGATTAAACAAAAATCACTACTTTACTTAAAAATCCAAACGTTTATTTCGAAATAGTTAAAAAAATCAAAATTTTGTTAAAAATTTAAACTTTTTCTTTAAAATAACTAAAAAACAGATTTTTATTTTTAAAAAAAATCTAAACTTTCTCTTTTTTTAAAGAAAATCATTATTTTGCTTAAAAATCCAAACTTTTATTTCGAAATAGTTAGAAAAAATCAAAACTTTGTTAAAAAATTTAAATTTTTTCTTTAAAATAACTAAAAAACAGATTTTTATTTTTAAAAATATAAACTTTATCTTTTTAAAGAAAATCACTATTTTACTTAAAAATCCAAACTTTTATTTCGAAATAGTTAAAAAAATCAAAACTTTGTTAAAAATTAAACTTTTTCTTTAAAATAACTAAAAAACATATTTTTATTTTTAAAAATCTAAACTTTCTTTTTTTTAAAAAAAATCATTATTTTGCTTAAAAATTCAAATTTTTATTTCAAAATAGTTAAAAAAAATCAAAACTTTGTTAAAAATTTAAATTTTTTCTTTAAAATAACTAAAAAACAGATTTTTATTTTTAAAAATATAAACTTTCTCTTTTTAAAGAAAATCACTATTTTACCTAAAAATCCAAACTTTTATGTCGAAATAGTTAAAAAAATCAAAACTTTGTTAAAAATTTAAACTTTTTCTTTAAAATAACTAAAAAATAAATTTTATTTTTAAAAATATAAACTTTTTAAAGAAAATCACTGTTTTACCTAAAAATTCAAACTTTTATTTCGAAATAGTTACAAAAATCAAAACTTTGTTAAAAATTTAAACTTTTTCTTTAAAATAACTAAAAAATAGATTTTTATTTTTAAAAATATAAACTTTCTTTTTTTAAAGAAAATCACTATTTTACCTAAAAATCCAAACTTTTATTTCGAAATAGTTAAAAAAATCAAAACTTTGTTAAAAATTTAAACTTTTTCTTTAAAATAACTAAAAAACAGATCAAAGCTTTTATTTTGAAATTGTTTAAAAAAAAACCAAAACATTTCCCAAAATCAAGCTATTTTTTTTAAAAAAAAACTTTTATTTTAGCAAATGGAAAGGAAAGGAAAATGAGATTTTGGGGCTCTTAGGGCCGAAGGACCGATGGTCAAATATCGTCTCCTTCATCGGAGCTCAAATCCCATGCTTAATGATATGTCCATGGCAAAAAAAAGAGATGAGAAGAGGAAAATAACATGCTTCTTCTTGTTTTTTTTCTTCTTACCTTTTTGTAAAAAATCAGAATATGAAAAAGCCTCCCTTTTCATTCATTTCATCTATATATATTGTTCATTAAACTTGTTTATTTGTAAAAAAAAATTCATGTTTCATTTGATCTTTTGATTAATAACTTGGTACTATTTTCGATGTTTGTGATATGTGGCAAAAGAGGGTTATGGTTCGTGAAACCCTAAAAAATTAAAATAATAATAATAAGAATAAGAATAATAATAATGATAATAATAATTTGGGCCCATACAAGTCCAATAAGGAAAGAAAAATAAAAGAAAAATAAAAACCTCTATTTGACCCAAAATTGAGTGGGCTTCCAACAGGCTTAAGAGAGAACAAATGGGCCTCCAACTAGGCTCGAACAAAATCGAGTGTCTATAGTTGCCCCTCTTTGTTTGTGGCTTGCGTAGCAAGGAACGTATAAAGACATAGACACCTAACGATGTCAAATCCCACTCAACATTGCAATACAAGGAATCACAGATTTTGCAATCACTAAAACTCTCAACCAAATCTTCGAAACGAGAATGCAGAAGAAACGCAAATAGACCTCACA
Organism: Gossypioides kirkii; assembly: GCA_005610355.1. NCBI lineage: Eukaryota > Viridiplantae > Streptophyta > Magnoliopsida > Malvales > Malvaceae > Gossypioides > Gossypioides kirkii. Next base: position 27,520,135 of record CP032245.1, read on the forward strand.
CATGTGTCATCATATCAATGAAAAAAATAAATAAATGGAACTCTACGCCTAGGCCTCTAAATGCAATAAAAAGTAAGTGGGCATTCACACTTGGGCCTCTAAATACAACGAAAAGTAAATGGACCTCCACACCTGGGCCTCTGAATGCAATGAAAAGTAAATGAGCCTCCACACTTGGGCCTCTAAATGCAAAGAAAAGTAAAAGGACCTCTACACTTGGGCCTCTAAATGCAATGAAAAGTAAATGGGCCTCCACACCTGGGCCTCTAAATGCAATGAAAAGTAAATGGGCCTCCACTCCTAGACCTCTGAATGCGAAGAAAAGTAAATGGACCTCCACACCTAGGCCTCATAATGCAATGAAAAGTAAATGGGCCCCCACACTTGGGCCTTTGAATGCGATGAAAAGTAAATGGACCTCCACACTTGGGCCTCTAAATGTGATGAAAAGTAAATGGGCTACCACACCTGGGCTTCTAAATGCAATGAATGCTTTCCTTTCTTCCTTTCTTGAATTTTTCATAAAAGGTCATTATTTTGAGAATCATGTTTTCAGGTTGAAAAAGATCAAATCCCTATCCACACACAATAGATCATGAAAATCAAATTCCATGGGATATCACCTTAACAAATTTCAAAATGATTTTATGACTCATAAATCAAATTCTCAGATTATAATTCACTTAACAAAATAGGTACTATCGATTTCATAAATCCACCCATGAAATATAAATTTCTTGCATCGAAAGCCAACTCGTTAATTCTCGTGAAGCCGAATTTCCTTTTCCTGACTTTGGACCGTTTTGATTGTGATCCCTGTACCATGCTCTTTTGCAAAATTGCGTCTTAAAGTAGATATTCTTCAATATAGTTTCTTTCTCTTTCTCTCTCTTTCTATTTTTTTTCTTTTTTTTTTCTTCTTCTTTTTTTGTATTTTTTTCTTGATTTAAACAAAATCTCCTTTCTATAGACCCTTACATTCTCCAAGTAGGTTAATTCCCTAATTTAAACAAGCTATGAGCAATCAGAGATGGACTTGTTCCAGGGTTATAATGTCGGCTCGAGTTTGGGTGCCAAAGAAAAGACTAAAATAGGATGAAATAGATTATTTCAGGGCTCATACCGAAGGATCAATTTCTTCTGAAATTCTTCATTATCCTTCAGGGCATCTCGTACCCTTTTTTCTTTTTTTTCCTTTTTTTTAGAAATCTCTCTAGACTGCTCATATCTGAGTTTTCACCCTAGAGTTCATCTCCCTCTTATGCTCTTGAAAATATCACAAATTCCCAAGGATTAACTTCTTGATTTGAACAAACATATTTGATCAAAATGGTCTTTTAAGGGTTGTAACGTGGTCTAAGGGTCAGAAAAAAAAATTTCAAGCTAAAAAAATGTGAAAAAGTATAAAAACCATGAGGAATTATTTTGAATCTTTTTTCCTGTTTCCATCTCCCAAACAATTTTCTTCTTTTTTACTCATTCTATTTCCTTTATTTTTGTGTTGTTTTCATTTTTGTTTTTTATTTGCTTTCCTTGTTTCTTCTTTTTTTTCTTTTCTGGAAGGAGATTAAAAATTAAGAATTTTGCTTTCATTCTTCATGATCTTTCTTGTTAATCCATGATGTTCGGTAGATAAATTTAATTAGGGTTCAGAAAGAATATAAATCAGGCCTCAAAATGGGGTAGCAAGGGATATAATTTTCTTCAAGTGACGAGGAGAACAAAAGGATGCCATTTATCATTTCAAAATATGGTTAATCTTATCACAAAGGTCATTCTTGGGGGCATGCACATCTTTTCAATTTGAATTTTGCATAATCTCACGTTTGCCTCACAATGTTGTAAAATCATCGATCCATATCCAAAACCTCACAATTTGTCCTCCGATGTGGAAGGTGATCCTTCGGTAAGGATCAATTTTGAACAAACGAGATGGCCCAAAATGGTTAACAAAGGATGAAATTTTCTTCAAGTGAAGGATATTTCAAAAATGTCATTCATCACTTTAAACATAGCCAACTTATTAAGTACTTAACCTTAAGGAGAATGCAAGATTCTAAAGCAAATGTAACCTCAAACATGATGCACAAAGAAAAGCAAAATAGAAGAGACCAATATTACTTAATCTGAATAACTCTTTAAGAACAATTAAGCTCAGTTTTTAAGCAAAATATTTTTTTACTGCATCAGAATTTATAGGGTTCGACATATCGTCTCCGTCAATTTGAGCAAGAATTAATGCACCACAAGAGAAAGCTTTCTTCACCACATACAGTCTTCCCATTTTAGCGTCCATTTTCCCCTATGATCATGAACATATGACAGAATCTTCTTCAATACCAGATCCCCTTCTCTGTATTGCCTTGCTCACACCTTCTTGTTATAGGCTTTCATCATTCTTTACTGATACAACTGGCCATGACATAAAGCTGTTAATCTCTTTTCCTCAATTAAATTCAACTACTCATATCTCTCTTGCACCCATTCAGCCTCCTCCAATCGCACCTCCCTCAACACTTGTAGAGATGGGATTTGCACCTCGATAGGTAAAACGACCTTCATGTCATACACTAATGAAAATGGAGTAGCTCAAGTCGAAGTTCTCTGATGTACGGTATGCGTAGAGAGCAAAAGGGAGTTTCTCATGCCAATCCTTGTTCATTTCTGTTGTCTTGGAAATGATCTTCTTGATATTCTTATTTGCGACCTCGACTGCCCTATTCTTTTTTAGACGATATGGCGCAGAATTGTGATGCTTGATCTTAAATTGTACGCAAACCTCTTTTATCAAGGCATTGTTCAAGTTCTTGGCATTGACTGAAATGATTCTCTCTGGTAAATCGTACTGACAAATGACCTCTTTTTTAGAAATTTACAGTCCACTGATCGAGTTACATTGGCATATGAAGCGGCTTCAACCCACTTGGTGAAATAGTCAATCACTATAAAGATGAAGCAATGCCCGTTTGATGCTTTCAATAAGATGGGGCTAATGACATCCATGCCTCACATTGAGAACGACCAAGGAGGTGCCAAGACATGAAGATTAGAAGGAGGAGCATTAATACTGTCTGCATAAATATGACATTTATGACACTTTCGAGCATAATTTAAACAATCTCGTTCCAACGTCAACCAGAAATAACTAGCCCTCATGATTTGCCTTGCCATCATATGTTTGTTACTATGTACCCCACATATTTCATCATGGACTTCCTTCATTATCTGATTTTCCTCTTCTATGTCGACATATCTTAATAGTGTTTGGTCGTGTCCTTTTTTGTACAAAAAATCACCGTCCAAGAAAAAACCCATAGCCAGCCTCCTAATTATTCGTTTATCACTTTCTGAGGCGCAATCTGGGTATTACCAGTATTGCAAATACTATCTGATGTCAAAATACCATGGTTTCCCATCCGTTCTCGATTCTACTCTCCTGTAGTGGGCCGGCGAGTCCTTGACCCTTAGCTGTATAGGTTGCACTTCTATTTCGGATCCTACTTTGAACATGGCAGCTAGAGTAGCTAATGAATCTGCTAACTGGTTTTCTTCTCTTGGCAAATGACAAAATTGGACATCATCAAACTCTTTGATCAATCCATGTACATATGTTTGATAGTGAATCAGTTTGGAATCCCTTGTTTCCCATTCTCCTCTTAATTGGTAAACAAGTAACGCCGAGTCACTATAAACTTTTAAAACCCTGATTTTTTTCTCAATGGTGACCTGTAGTGTCAAAATGCATGCCTCGTATTCAGCTACATTGTTCGTACAGGTGAACGTCAGTTTAGTTGTAGCGGGAAAATACTGACCACTTGGGGAGATTAGTATTGCCCCAATCCCATGCCCAATCATGTTGGATGCTCTATTGAAATACGCCCTCCAAGTTTCTTCTTCGCGCTTCGAAATTGACATGATCTCTTCATTTGGGAAATCAAAACTCATGGGCTCGTATTCCTCTTTCGCACGATCCGCTAGAAATTTCGCAACTATGCTTTCTTTTATAGCCTTTTGGGACACGTAGACGATGTCATACTCGGACAATACCACTTTCCAAAGAGCAACTCTTCCTAACAATGATGGCTTCTCGAAGATATACCTCAAAGGGTCCAACTTTGCGATAAGGAAGGTGGTGTGGTACAACATGTATTGCCTCAGTCGACGGGCAGTCCATGCTAAAGCATAACACATATTTTCCAAATGGGAATACTTGGTTTCATATTCTGTGAACTTCTTTCTTAGATAATAGATTACGTGCTCTTTCTTATTTGAACCATCTCGTTGCCATAAAACACAACCTATAGAATTATCCAGCACTACCAAATACAAAATCAAAGGTCTTCTTGGCATTGAGGGAATCAAAATTGGCGGCTTAACCAAATACTCTTTTACTTTCTCGAACACTTTTTGACAATCTTCAGTCCATTCACCACACTATCCTTACGAAAGAGCTTGAAGATAGGATCACATTTATCCTTCAATTGTGAGATAAAATGAGACACGTAGTTTAACCGTCCTAAAAAACCTCTTACCTCCTTTTGAGTCTTAGGGGGTGTCAAATCTTGAATTGCTTGAACCTTATTCGGATCTATTTCAATTCCTCGTTTACTCACTATAAAACCCAACAGCTTTGCCGACTTTACCCCGAAAGTACATTTTGCTGGATTCAATCTCAATTTGTATTTCCTCAACCTTGCAAATAATTTGCGAAGGTTTTCCACATGACTTTCCTCCCTGACGGACTTTGCTATCATATCGTCAACATAAACTTCAATCTCTTTATGTATCATGTCATGAAACAGTGTCACTATTACTCATTGATACGTGGCCTCAGCATTTTTCAGACCAAACTGCATGACCTTGTAACAAAAAGTTCCTCAAGTAGTGATGAACGTGGTCTTTTCCATGTCTTCCCTTACCATTTTGATTTGGTTATACCTCGAGAATCCATCCATGAAAGAGAAAACACAATGTTTAGCAATGTTATCCACCAGTGTGTCTATATGTTGTAACGAAAAAATTATCCTTCGGGCTGGCTCGGTTCAAATCTCTATAATCGACACACATTCTGACTTTCCCATCCTTTTTAGGAATTGGTACAATATTCGCCACCCACTTTGGGTATTTAGCTACTTCCAGAAATCCTGCATCGAATTGTTTCTTAACCTCTTCTTTAATCTTCAACAACATCTTAGGTTTCATCCTCAACTTCTGTTGTACGGGCTTGCAATCTGATTTCAAAGGTAGCCTGTGTTCCATGATAGTGGTGTCCAAACCCGACATATCTTGGTATGACTATGCAAACACATCTGAAAACTTAATAAGTAAATCCTTCAATAATTGACTTTACTCTAGCATGAGAGTGGTTCCAATCCTAATTTCCTTTCTTACCTCATCATCACCCAGATTGATTAAATCTATTCCCTCCAAGTAGGGTTCTATATGCTTCTTTTCTTGTTCAACTAGCCTCAAAAACTCATTCGGTACAACTTCCTTCTCTTCCGTCTCATGATCGTTATTGTGAACATAATTATGAGAATTTGATTCAAAGATGACATTTGGATCATTTATCAATTCATGATGTATATCCCTGAAATAATTATGAGTATGTATATTGGTATATGAATGAAAACGATTAAATGAATAAAAGTGACTAGGGACGTGATCCAAATCTGATTTCATTAAAGAAAAAAATATTTTTACATGGATTTTTGAAGGAAATTAAATTAACTGAACGATATTAAACTTTGACATAAAAACTCTTAAAAATTATTACATCTCTGAGGACTCAAGGATAGCAAGTAACGGTATGAGTTGCCTGTTGTCCAAGGCGGAAGGGTTGTAACGAGCCCAGCCTCTTGACATCGATACCCGATCGCCAATCATGTTTAGATCCACTACATCTCTATTAATCATTAACTTGATCGAGGTCATTTCTTGGTGCTTAAATCCTACTGAGTAAAAAGTCTTAGATGGTGGAGGACAAATCAAAGGAGGTTCCACCACATTCTTTCCAGCCATGCAGGCCAACCTCTTTGCTCTACACTCTTTACACATCCTCTCGACATCCTTCCTCGTGGGCTTATATCCCAACCCTCTTGTATCCTTTTGAGTGGGAACAAAAACGAGTTCTGAGATACCTTGTAGGTCTTTTCCCAAACCTAAATAGATTTGCCAACCCTTTCCTACTGTTTGGGAAAATAACATGGTCGCTGTTCGCGGTACATGAGGCTTAAGGGCTCGCATTCCCTCTGTCACGTAAGATGTAGTGGCTACCTCAAAGGTTTGGAAAGAAATCTCTATTACATCATCATTCACCTCTATGAAAGGAGAATTTGGCAAGCTAGCTACCAACAGGTCCTTTTCACGTCGCACGATGCATAAATTTCGATCAACTACAAATTTCAATCTTTTGTGCAAAGACAATGGTACCACCCCAGCCGAATGAATCCAAGGGCGACCCAATAGCATACTGTAAGAAGGTGTTATATCCATCACCTGAAAGCGAATAAGGAAATTAATGACTCTTACCAACATGGGAATCTCTATTTCGCCAATCATGCTTTTTTAGTTTCATCAAAAGCTCGCACCACTAAAGGGCTTGATACCATGTACGAGGTGTCCACGGGTAGTTTGGACAATGTCGACAAAGGCAAGACGTTGATCGATAACCCATTGTCGATTAGGACTCTAGCCACAAAATAGGCTTTACACTTTACTGAGATGTGTAGTGCCTTGGTACTTCCTCTTCCTTCTGGGGATATCTTCTCATCTTTGAAAGATATGTAATTTGGGGCCAAGATGTTCCCTGCTAAGTGACTGACATTATCTACTGACACGTTGTGAGCGATGTAAGCTTATTTTAGAATTCGTACAAAAGCCTCTCTATGTGGCTCCAAGTTCAAAAGTAGTGACAGTAAAGAGATTCTTGCTGGTGTTTTATTCAACTACTCGACCACACTATATTCACTGTGCTTTATCAGATGCAAAAATTCATTAACCTCATCATTCTCAACTTCTCCCTTTTGGTCTTCCTTCATTTCCTTATCAGCTTCTTTATCGTCAATTTATGGTTAATTTTTCAAAATCACTTCCTTGCCACGGGATTCTTTCTCCATTGTGTTTGGCTGGTAACAACGCCCGCTTCGAGTTATGCCACTAAGTCCTAAGATGTTGGAGGAATCAAATCTAACCACCTCACAATCATATCTCCAAGGAACTCGTTAGTCATCTCCATACTTAAAAGGGTTGGGAACCTTGATGACCAATACATTATCTTGCACGACCTTTGAGGTAGACTCTTTTACAATAGAGGTTTTCTTTCCGTATAAGATGGTGACAGGTTTCGCATCTAACGTGTTTATCTCATTGGTATTAACATCCTCTTGTATTTCTAGCTGAAAAGAATCCAAAAGACACTATATATGTTCCCTAAATGTTGGGCAAACTTGGATGGAGTATCCTCAAGCTTCTTGGTGGAACTTGCAGATTTGATCCATATCAATTCCCATTATAGATCTAAGTGGCTCGATGTGAATTAGATTTGACTTTCTTAGTATGTCGAAGAGTCGTTCGAGTGGGGTTGTGATTTCCTTTACCTTTCTCCTTCGAAGGCTCTTCTCTTCAGTTATAGTATTAACTATCTGATTATGGTTTGGTAATGAGTTCGTGTTAACATCCAGTGTATTCTCTTGCTAGAAATTTATCTTTCCCGCCCTTATAAGATCTTGCACCTGATATTTTAATGCTAAATAGTTCTCGATGGTATGACCTAGATTGTCAGAGTGATACTCACATCGAGCATTAGCATCATACCACTTGGGAAATGGCAGTAGCATTGGTTCTATGTGTATAGGTACAAAAAGATGCTTCTCTACTAGAATTGGAAAAAGTTTCGCGTAGGAGATGGGAATTGGATCAAACAATAGCCTTTCCCCTAGCGGTCTTACTGGAGCTTGTGTCTATTAGGATCGAGTTGGCATAATTAACATGGGAGGATATGTAATGGGTACAGGTGGACGATACATAAATGGTGAAGTATTAGTAGCATTTATTGCGGGGTATTGGGGGTGTGGAGGTGTTGGGCTCGAGTATGAAAAGTAAGAGTATGGGTATCTATCCAGTACGATCGTTCGCGTTTCTGCATCTTTTTTCTTCCCAACGACAGCTCTCTTCAAAGGATCATCTATTTTGCCCGACTTCAATGCATTTTCTATCATTTCCCTGGATAATACCATATCTGCAAAAGTCTTAGAGGCATTTCCTACCATCCTGTCATAGTATATGCCTTTCAACGTACCAACAAATAGAATAGTAGTCTCCTTTTCCGTGAGCGGGGGCTGTACTTGCGATGACAAATTCCTCTACCATTGTGCATATTCCTTAAAACTCTAATTTGACTTTTTTCCATGTTTTGCAAAGTCAGACGATCTGGGGCTATGTCTACAATATGTTTGTATTGAGCAATAAATGATATTGCGAGCTCTCCCCAAGTTCGATTTCAGTTCCTGTCCAACTTTACATACCAATGAGCCGCAGATCTTGTCAGACTGTCTTGAAATATGTGCATTAGTAGCTTCTCATCTTTGGAGTGAGCAGCCATTTTCCTACAGTACATGGTGATGTGAGTAATAGGGGAACTGCTACCATTGAATTTTTCAAAGTCAGGAACTTTGAATTTTGGTGGGACGACCACATCAGGTACCAGACATAGGCCTTCTTCTTCTACAAATCCGAAGGTGTCTAATCCTTTGATGGCTTTCAAACATTCTTCAATTAGGTTGAATTATGAGCTTATTCATCCATAACTGACTTTCCTTTGTCCACTTCTTTTAGCTCCTCATTTGTAGGCAACTCGTTCACTCTTGGGATTTGAATGGTCACAGCTAGAGCCTGAAGTGATAAATTTTCATGATATACCCTTGTATCACTACGAAAAGGGATTGGATTGTCCCAAGTGCCGCTTCCTTCTCCTACCTTAGCTTTGCCTTTGACCATTGTAGTCATCATTTCCATCATCTTTTCCATCAGTTCCTCCAGTTTGGCCATGCGTGCTAATTCTTCTTCTGTCATCTTCTTGGCTTTTGAGCGGGTGTTATACCGGTGAGCTATCCATGATCCTTTTTCGAATGACATTTTTTATTCCAAAGTCAAAAAATTATTTAGATTTGTCATAAAAATTTTCTTTTTTTCTTTTTCTTTTCAACTAATGTTTCTAAATAAACAAATGAGCGAATGAATGAATGAATGAATGAGTGAATGAATGAAATTGAGGCACATTGTCATAAATATACTCGAATATAACCATTTTCTTCATAAAAGGTTCAAAATTTGTTTGACTTACAAAGCTTTTTTCATTTTTCATTCATAATTAAAGAAAATCCTATTACCATAGGGAAAATCTCTACTCGTCGTTCTTCTTCTTCCTGCTCATGAGCTTGATGAACTTTTGGTAATGTGCCTGAGCCACCTCCAGAAGTTTCATTGCAGACTCGTTCCCATTCACAAAAGGGGTAGATTCTTTTTTGAGTTCTTCAATCTGTTCACATATGTCTTCGGCTTGCTGAGCGAAAACCTGACCTTCCATGTGCATTATTGCAAACACTTCTTGTCGGCTTACTGCCATTTGTTCCACTGTGATGAAACGCTCCGCAAGCTCTGTATATTCTTCCATGACCTCTTTGTTTTGCTCTTCTTTTGTCTTTAATTCTTTAGTCAAACGACTTCCATCACCTCCATTTCATTAGTTTTCTCATTAGACACCCTTCTCTAGGTTTGCTCTTGTTCTCGGGCTTTTTGAAGTTCATTAGCCCGTAGACTCAGATCCGCCTCCAACCTCTGAATCTGAGTGAGCAAGTCAGATATTTCTCATTAACGTCATTCTAACTGTATTCTTAGTTCGCCTTCTTTCCCCTTCATGTCTGAGCAGTGCTGCGTTGTTGTCTCATGATTTCTTCCTTCTTTTCCTTTACATATGCCTGATGATGCTCTCGTTTTCGTCTAACCTCTTCATCTCTTCCCCTCAGACGCATCTCTAAATCACGTATCTTTTCTGTTAGCTTAGTTACATTATCTGGGACCTTTCTTTTTCCCTTGAATTGCACTGACACAAAGATTTTGCTTCTTTTTAGGCGTCATTAGATATACGTTTCCGAGAAGGAATGGTTGAAAAAGGCTCCTGATTGTAAGCTCAAAGTTTGACCCCACTTGATTCGTATCTCTTCCAATTTCTTCCAAAATCTTGGGTCCTGAACCGGAGCTTCCACTCTATTTAAACCAGCTGTAGTAGGTACGCATTGATCATACCCGTATTGGCTCAGAACCATCAACGAGGAATAACTAACGACTCCCCGTATGCCAATTAAAGGAACCCACAAATAACCACCGCACCCGATAAGTACCATGCTCTGAATCATCTATGGAGCCTTCCATTCTATTTCTTGGTATGTCAATGCACTAAAATTCTAAACCCACTCCTTAATCGATTGATTTGGAGGCCACTCACTTTCTGAAAATTCCTCTATAGGCTTGGTCGAAGGAATAAACACCTGATGAAAGTGCTTATACAGGCACTTAAATTGACTTTTCATCCATACGAACAACAATTGCGCGTATCCTAAAAACTGCCCGTCTCCTTTTCTTCTAATGAAATTAAGAGAAATGATGGTTTCAGCTAAGACTACTAGAGCAGGATTCGCTCCTTTTCAATCTGAAACAGAAAATCAGCTAGCTCTACACTTACATATCCCAAAGCTTTGGGAACACAATTAACCCGTATACGGTAAATGCAAATAGTGCCAAATGTCTATCATCGCTGGCCTTTCCCATAGCATCCCTAATGTCAGACCAGAAAATGCAAGGACCATTTTTATCTTTTAACTTCACTTTCACCGTATCTACAGGTAACCCCATCAGATTGGCTAAAGGTCCCTGAAAATCGACATTCTGCTTCCAATATATCCTGAGCGGATCTCTAAAGTCATAATAGAGAAGGGTAGAATATTCCTCGATAGTCGGTACCATATCCACTTCATTGAACGTAAAACACCTATAAGTGGGATCCCAGAAACGTACCATGGCCTTCAACAGGGCATCATCCGGTTTAACAAATAGAAGCTGTGCTACATCACCATACTTGTCCCGGAAGCGCATTTTCTTAGCCTCGTCCCATGATTGCCATATTCCCTTTAACTCATCTTCACGATTTCTCTTACAATCCATGTGGACTATTTGAGGTAGGCTCGAGTCAAAACTAGCTATCTGGCAATCGCCTTCTCTACTCTGAGTATCCTCTGACATTCTCACTATTATCCTATATTTTCTACCCCATGCCGAACAACTAAATCTTCTCAAAGTGTGTTCATGTCAAATATAGATGCGACACTGTGCCCCAGGTTTTAAATGATGCATTAATTATGCCATGGAGAGACAAAGACATAAGAAAAACAAAATCAGTAAAAAGATAAAGTCAAATGAAGCATAGAAAATGCGAAATTAAATCATAAAACATTGCGAACAAATTCAAACACAAAACATATGAATAAATGCTCATGAGGTCCTATAAGGTATTATTACGAGGGGTAAGGTACGGCTCTTATGTCTAGGCTTCAAATTTAAAATGGTCATTACATGTTGGCTCACGGCTAACTCTAATGCACGAGGAACCCAAGGCTTAAATACGACATCCATAGGGATGTGTTCCCCTTTAAAAAGGGTTGGCCCTTGGGTGGTAAAACTTCGATAGCGTACACGGTAGCATTTGCTACACGAACATCTATGTCCATCTTAACCATGGAGTAGTCCTTAAACTTATGCGGTGACATATTGACACACGAAAGCCTAAGGTTATTCCCTCTAAACGGGATGGGTCCGGGCGTAGGACCAAAAGCAAGATACAACATGAATGACTATTATAACCGCCCCATAACGGTAGAATCGACATACGGATTAATCAATTTCATCGATAAAAGAATAAACAAACACATTGACATGCATATCAAAATAGGATAAGTAAATGAAATGAACAAATAAATCAATATTCAACACATATTCAACAATTTAAAAAGACATTAGAAAATTAAATGAATTAATGCACGAATAAATAAATCTAATATGCACAAATACTAAAAAACCTAACTCTCAAACCTAAGTAAATCAACTCACTAATGTCCCTAGTGGAGTCGCCAAGCTGTCCTAACGTTGCCTACATAAGAGTACAAGGGCCTAGTAAGCAAAATTAGACACGAACGACCTAAATTAATGTAGAGTCGCCACTAACCAATTTGGGCTAGGTTGGTTAGCCACCTATCGTCTAAAAGTCTAGAACGAAAAATCCTAAAAGTCTAGACTCGATCTCATCACCAAATTTCGGGTTTGAGAGTTCGATTACGTATGGGGAAGGTTATAGCACCCCCATAACACCTATCGGGGATAGTCTTACGGGGTCTTGGGAGTTAGTTTTTTTTATTTAAGCATATTAATATCTTAATTTAGGCTAAAATCTCATGTAAATCTTAAATAAAAACTCTAAAAAATGCCACCAATTTATTTGTAACTTAGCTAAGACGTGTTCATCAAACTTATCTAATTTAAAACTTAAATTAGAGATTTTTACTCCTAATAAGAACTCTAAAGGATACCTAAATAATTCTAGTAAAATACTTTCAATTCTTAAAATTAATTCTATTTTAGAATCCTAAAAAAACTCTAAAAAAAATACTAATGAATTAAGAGAAATATTAAAATTCATCTACAACTTATTCGATCTTTTATAATTACTCTGATTTACTTGTAACTTGACTAAAACGTGTTCACCAAACTTATCTAATTTAAACCTTAAATTAGAGATTTTTACTTCTAACTAGAATTCTAAAAGATACTTAAATAATTCTAGTAAAATACCTTCAAGTCTTAAAATTAATTCTAGGTTAGAATCCTAAAAAAGCCTAAAAAATACTAATGAATTAAGAGAAATATTAAAATTCATCTACAACATATTTGATCTTTTATCATTTTTATGATTTTAAAAGATTTAATCAAGATTTTACGAAAGTGTCCTATGTCGGGTTTATGATTTATCTTACTTTAAAATTCTTGATCTAAATTTTAAATTCGTCAAAATTTTAAAATAATATATCTTAGATGACATTTATTAGCTATGTTAAAGAGTATCTAAAATAAAATACGTAAAAAGACCTACTTATGATTTACAATTCACCTACTAAAATTCTTAGTTTTAGTCTTAAACAAAGTCCTAAATAATATTTACATATTAATTATCCTATTGATATTTAAAATTAGTTAGAAATCCTAAAAAAAAATCCTACATATTATTTATATTTTTCTAAGGTAAATGATAAATAAGCTCTTAAAAACTAACCTAAAAACAAATGTAAAAAAATAATATAAATAGATATGAGAGTAAGCAAATGTGAAATAAGAATAAATAAAAATTATGCAAGTGTAAATAAATATAAAACATTAAACTAAAATGCATGATTGACATCAAATATATAAAACATAAATGCAAATAAAAAGAAAATATAAGTATAAATAACTTATTAAAATGAAAACAAAATGACATAGCTTGATTTTGAGATTAAAAAATAAATAATGTGGAGTCCAGAGGACTAATGTAGCAATTAATTTGCTTTTAATTTTGAAATTTCGGATTAAATCGAAGGTATTTTCCATAAATTTAAAAAGTTTGGGGGTGGGAACAAATTATCCATTTTGGCACTTATAAATAGGAAAAATCTATTTTTTTCTCTCATTTTCAACATCATTTAAAAAAAACTCTTCCTCTTTATCTTCCTCTTTCAATGTTGGTCATGGCTCCACCATCGGATAACCCAACGGTTCTCCGGCTCCGGTGGTGGAGCCGTCATAAACGGTGGCCGAAAATTTTTTCTTTTGCTTTTTTTTAGAAAAATCAAAAGTTTCATTTGATTAAACAAAAATCACTAGTTTACTTAAAAATCAAAACTTTTATTTCGAAATAGTTAAAAAAAATCAAAAATTTATTAAAAATTTAAATTTTTTCTTTAAAATAACTAAAAAACAAATTTTTATTTTTTAAAAAATCTAAACTTTTTCTATTTTTAAAGAAAATCACTATTTTGCTTAAAAATTTAAATTTTTATTTCGAAATAGTTTAAAAAATCAAAACTTTGTTAAAAATTTAAATCTTTTCTTTAAAATAACTAAAAAACAGATTTTTATTTTTAAAAATATAAACTTTCTTTTTTAAAAAAACCCTATTTTACTTAAAAATCCAAACTTTTATTTCGAAATAGTAAAAAAAAATCAAAACTTTGTTAAAAATTTAAAATTTTTCTTTAAAGTAATTAAAAAACAGATTTTTATTTTTAAAAATCTAAACTTTCCTTTTTTAAAGAAAATCACTATTTTGCTTAAAAATTCAAATTTTTATTTTGAAATAGTTTAAAAAATCAAAACTTTGTTAAAAATTTAAACTTTTTCTTTAAAATAACTAAAAAATAAATTTTTATTTTTAAAAATATAAACTTTCTCTTTTTTAAAGAAAATAACTATTTTGCCTAAAAATCCAAACTTTTATTTCGAAATAATTAAAAAAAATCAAAACTTTGTTAAAAATTTAAACTTTTTCTTTAAAATAACTAAAAACAAATTTTTATTTTTAAAAATATAAACTTTCTCTTTTTTAAATAAAATAACTATTTTACCTAAAAATCAAAACTTTTATTTCGAAATAGTTAAAAAAATCAAAATTTTGTTAAAAATTTAAAATTTTTCTTTAAAATAACTAAAAAATAGATTTTTATTTTTAAAAATATAAACTTTCTCTTTTTAAAGAAAATCATTATTTACCCTAAAAATCCAAAATTTTATTTCAAAATAATTAAAAAATAAAAACTTAGTTAAAAATTTAAACTTTTTCTTTAAAATAACTAAAAAACAGATTTTTATTTTTAAAAATCTAAACTTTCTCTTTTTTAAAGAAAATCACTATTTTGCTTTAAAAAAATCAAAGCTTTTATTTCGAAATTGTTTAAAAAAAAACAAAACATTTCCCAAAATCAAGTTATTTTTCTTTTAAAAAAAATTTATTTTAGCAAATGGAAAGGAAAGGAAAATGAGATTTTTGGGGCTCCTAGGGGCGAAGGACCGATGGTCCGATATCGTCCCCTTCATCGGAGTCCAAACCCCATGCTTAATGATATGTCCATGGCAAAAAAAAAGAGATGAGAAGAGGAAAACAACATGCTTCTTGTTGTTTTTTTCTTCTTACCTTTTTGTAAAAAATCAGAATATGAAAAAGCCTCCCTTTTTTCATTCATTTCATCTATATATTTTGTTCATTAGTCTTGTTTATTTGTAATCTTTTTTTTCATGTTTCATTTGATCTTTTGATTAATAACTTGGTACTATTTTGGATGTTTGTGATATGTGGCAAAAGAGGGTTATGGTTCATGAAACCTTCAAAAATTAAAATAAGAATAAGAATAAGAATAAAAATAATAATGATGATAATAATAATTTGGGCCCATACAAAAAGAAAAATAAAAGAAAAATAAAAACCTCTATTTGATCCAAAATTAAGTGAGCTTCCAACGGGCCTAAGAGAGAACAAATGGGCCTCCAACTAGGCTTGGACAAAATCAGGTGTCTACAACTTCCTAATGACATGTCATTTGTATCCTAAGTATTCTCTAAGCTCAAACGAGTCTCTTTCCATATCCATAACCGTGACCTTCACTTTCACATTAGCATTTTCAATAATTTTCCATGAAATTCCCATTTTGGACATAATATATCATATAACCATTTATTAAATTCACATGTCCATAATCTCATCATTAACTCACTTTAATTGTTAAGTACAATTAAATGAGTCATACATAATAATTCATCTAAACCAAAGCACCATGCCATTCCATTTACTCAACATTATATTTTGATTCACATAATCAAAATATTAAATAATCATTAATCTAATTCATTCATAACATGGTATTTATTTACATGAAATACAATATAACACCTAATAATTTAATCCTTATACGATCTTACCTCGATTACATAACAACTTCCAACACGGTTTGACCACTATTTCGCTATGTTGGCTTTTTCGTGATTTGTGTCCGTTCGAATTGTTTCTTGATCAAAATAAATATCTTATTATTAAATTTACTCTATTCCAACATTTTAAATTTTAACTTATAAACTTTAATAATGCAAAATTATGAAATAACCCTCAAATATTACATTTTATGCAATTTAGTCCTTAGGTCTTAAACTTGTAAATTTACCAATTCTAGCTAACATTTATACCAGCCGAATTTTCCCTAAGTCAGCATATATTTTCCACATTTTATTTATTTGAGAATTTATGGATTTACCCCTAACCTTTTGCATTTTATGCAATTTAGTCCCTAAGTTTAAAACTTGTAATTTCACAATTTTTAACCAAAATCATGTTAGCCAATTTTTCTAGCCATCCTTAACAGCCCATATTTATAACAATTTTACAATATATTCCTTGAGTTATACCATTTTCATAAATAAGTCCCTAAACCTTAAAATCATTAAAAATTACTTAACAAAATATGTCCATTTAGAAACCAAATTTATCAATCTACTATAAAACTTCAAAAATATCACAAACTCATTCATGACAAAATTTTAAACATAACCTAGCAAATTGACCCTTGATTTGACTAGACTAAACTAAAACGAGCTTAAAAAATAAAAATCATTAAAAACGAGATTCAAAAACCTTAACATGCATGAAAAATAACCCTTGACCGAATGTTTTGTTTCTTTTTCCATGGAGTTTCGGTTCTTCCCTATTTTTAGAGAAGAAGACTTCTTTTCTTTTATTCTTTATTTTAAATTCATTCTTAATTAATTAACATTTTCCTTATCCTTGTAATAATAATAGCCTTTAACTTCATGATATTTACCATGCAACCAAACAAAGAATATCCACTAACTTTAATGATGGTATAATTACCATTAAAGTCCACCCATTGACCTTTTCATAGCTATTTGACTCCTTTAACATATAGACTTCAACTTTTGTATCTTTTACAATTTAGCCCTTTTCACTCAATTAACTATTTAAACATTAAAATTTCTTTACCAAACTTTAATACACCTATATAATCATTCCATAAATATTTAATAAAAATATTTACAAGCCCGATTTATAGAAATGAGGTCCCGATATCTCCATTTCTAAAATCACTTGACTTTAGGGATTTCACATAAATCTAATTACTCGTTCAAATAGCATAAATTGTCAATTCAAAATTTATTATAATAATATATTTGACTCGTAAATATTAATTAATAATATTTACGATCTCACTCGTCAAATCTGTGGCCTCGAAACCACTGTTTCTGACACCATTAAAAAATGGATTGTTGCAATAAGATATTGTTTTTACCAAATGACATGAATAATATAAGAAAACAAGCATGCTAGTATATATGATAAATGGTACTTTTGGGATTGTGTGAGTAAATTGAAGTTTATGCATATTGAAATATTTAAGGATGACCTAAGGCATTGTTTAGAAATGCTTAGAGCCAAAAAGCAAAACCTATTCTAATTTTTGCCTTTTAGTACCAATATTTGAGCCTATTGACCCTTCTTGATGAACCACATTACAAACCAATAAGCCTAAAAAAGTCCATTTGTGTTTACTCTTTTCTTTGGTCCTAAATTTCACGATTATAAATGTATGACCATATGTATTGAGGGTAAGTAGACATATCAAGGTGGAGTTTGTAAAATAAGAGCGAAATAGGAAAATCAATGACGTATATGAACTTTAGAATAGCCAGAAATATGAAACAAGAAAAATCAAAAAGAAAATAAAAGACGAGTAGAAGTAAACGAGAAAAAATATTAAGGAAAAAGTATGAAAAGTGACAAAGTCACAAAAGCCAAAAAGAAAAACTTGTTCAAGAATGTAAAAATACTTGTAGTCTAGCTAAAGGGATTAGACCACATTGAGATTTCCTAATTGGAGAGATAAGAAGGTGAGAGAATGAGAAAAAAGACGATGAGCGGGAAATGGGATGCTAAAAGGGAAGAATATGGAACAATACAATGTGTCAAACAATTTTTGTGTTTGTAACTTTTTGTGCTTACTATTCTTTTGAACTCCATACCTGTCCTAAGCCTCAGAATGTTACAAGCCGAAAAAACCTATGTGACTTAAATAGATCTATGAATGAATGAATATGGCATTACACAATTCCATTATAGTTATTTGTATTTTACTAGGGTAATTAAATTATTTATATTAGTCATTGATGGAATTATACCGATAAGATCTTTATACTTGTATCTTTTGTAACTTAATGAACTTAGCTCTTTTAAATAAAAAATGGTAAGATTACTTGTTCATCATGTTGAAATTATTTGAGGTTATAAAATGCCTAAGGTAGATGTTGCGAACCTAATCCTTGTATGATATATGCTCAAGCTTTAATTTTTGTTTCATTGTTATTAATTATGTTTGCTTGAGGATAAGCAATGACTTAAGTATGGGGGAGTTTGATCTGTCGTAATTTGACCTAGCAGATTAAACTAGTTTTCGCACTTTAGAAGCTTGAAATTAAGCATTTTCATTAAGTTTAATTAGGATTTATTTCAGTTTTCATATGTTGAATAAAATGTGTAAAAGGTGTAAAAATGTACCTTTTAATGAATTTAGGGTCGAGTGAGGCTGAAAGTTTGGCTAACGGACATTGTGACTGTGCAGGAGACCCTTAGAAGATAAACAATAACGAAGTTGATCACTATCTCAAGACATGGAACAAACTATGTCCCAACACAAGAACCAAAACTGTAGAAACCTGAAGCTACCTTCTATGCCATGACATGATCATAGTGTGTCGCGACAATGCCTGAAAAACATACCATGGATTAAACTACCTTTTATGTCGCGACACGGCTCCTATGTGTTGCAACATCGGCTCATGAACGCAAAAATAACATCGAGTGAAGGGTGTTTTGGTCTTCACAACATAACTTAAACACGAAGAACGCCAGTTGACCTAGGGCTAAGGAAAACGGCCATTCAGATGCTATAAATAGGCCACTTTAGCACTTAGGTTTACACAACCTTTTCCCTTAGTTTTAATTTCTTTTTTTAATTTAGGTTTTTAGTTGTTTTCATTTCATTCATTATTTTCATTTCTGTTTTTTGTGGAAATGAGATTTGTAACTTTTGCATAAATGATTTTGGATCCGTCTCAACAGATTGCAATACACATTCTTAGTTTCTATTAATCATATTTTCAATCTCGATCTTTATGTTTACTTGTATTATTGAATTTATGATGTTCAAAGAAACCATGAGGAACTAATCCCTTTGTTGGGGATTAAGGAGTGGAAGTATGATTATTTGATTAATGTGTAAGGTATTTTCAATGGATCAATTGTTTGGAAAAGGAAGAACGTGAAACAAACCCTAGGCTTGACAACCCAAGGAAGTCATTTAGGTGGGAATTGACCCAAAATTGGTATTGTCCATTCGTGAACACCTTTACTCCAAAACAATCTAGACTGTGAGGTCAAAAGATAAGTAGTCTTTTTTGACTCGTTATGTTAGTGAAAGAAAGATCCTACTAGGGTAGCGACTATCTGATTGACGAAAATCCTGAAAGTGATGATTGAAGAGATTATACTAAGCAAGCTAGTCCCCCATAAATTCGTTTATCAAATTTCTTATCTTATCTCATTTCCTTTACATTATTTTACTTTATGTTTATAATTTTTATTTACAAACTCCCAAAACCCTTTATAATATTTTCGTACTATAATTTTGAGAATAATACTAATTAATTCTTTTCTTTGCAGTGATTGAAATTACTATTACTTCGCCTCCCTTGGGTACGATCCTCAAAGTACTCGTTACTTCGTTGTAACTATATTATAACTCAACCCGTATACTTGCGAAAGCCCAAAATACACGTCAAACGGGAGTACGTTCGAAGGCGATCATAAGATTAAGTGAGAAAAAGGAATGTAAGAAGGGATAAGATTACCTTGGAGTAACTAGAAAATCGGAGCAGGCGAAGGCTATGAAAGGAGAACAAGAAGACAATCGGAGGAAAGAATCAAAAAGGGAGTTTTGATAAAAACTGTTGAAAGAGAAACCCAATGTTTTGATTTAAGGAGGCAAATGTGCTTGTGAAGACACTACGTGAAAAAGCTATTTGAATTCCCCAATGAGGGCTCGACATCTATCGAAAGGGGATTAGCAAAGGATATCCGTACTCGAGCATTAACCATTAAAAATTTGATTTTGATCAATGAAATAATTAGTTGATATCTCTTCCTCTAACTTTTGGGGCAGTGCCTCGATAAAGAAGAAAAAGATAAAAGCACGAGTACGTTCATGATGGTCCTATGAAGAAAAATTTCAAAGATGAAATTTCTCAAATGAGGGAGAGTTATAACATCCCACCCAATGCCCTTCTAATATTTGAATGCTGCTTGTGGAATCAGGATACGTAAAGTAAGCTTTGAGTGGGAATGGTGTTGGAAAGTAATTAAACACGAAAATCTTTCAGGCTTTGGCGAGTCTTTAAGCAATATGATGGGTAGAGTTGTATTTGCCCAAGCGTTTCCTATTGCGAATAGTCGTGTGTTCAAAATGAGGATAGTTATATGCCAGACTAATATGACTTGCTAAAAGATGTCTATGAATGAGTCAATTGGTACTGAAGGTATGTGTCCAAGATGAAGGGTTAACATACCTTTTTCCACTGTACTGTACAAGTTAAGTTACAAGGTAAGCCAGTTGAGAACCAACCAAACGTGAACCAGGATAGTCAAAAGAGAAGATAAGTAATCGATTAGTTTTCTTGGAAGTTGTAGATATTTGATAAGACAAGTCAGTAGCGATGTGACTTTTTGCTAAGTCCCAATGAAGGCATGGGTTATTTTAATAGGCCTTCAAGTCTAAATAGAGGGGGTTCTCTTCTTTTCTCCTCTTGAAATTTGAAATCTGAAACTTGGAGAAAACGAAAGCATCCTTTTAAGTCCGGTATGGAACCCTGGATGTCATTAGGAATTTCTCCATGCCAAGGTAATGGCTGCAAGTACGTCTGTATGAATAAGCAAAGAAGTAAGGCCCTGTATGAGGGGTTGTTTAGGTTTAAAATGAAGGTAATAGGATATTTGAACTGATTGTTAATAGTGATGTTCTCTTTTATAAGCAGTGGTTGTTGCGATACATGGGAAGATATTAAATCTAAAGCATAAGCCAAAGTTCAAGGATTTTCATGTAAGAGTCTCGTGAATCTCTAAATTGACTCTTATATGTATGTTCGTATGTTAATCTTTCTTGTGCTAAATGACTGAATCATGAAACAGAAACTAAGAAAGCATGATGATATGCCTCTAATATGAAATAGACGTATATGAAAGTAAGAATGTGTATAAAAGTAGGGGTGTTCAAATTTCGATTAAAACTAAATTAACCGACCGAACTAAACTAATTCGTTCTTAGGTTGGTTAATATTTTTTGAAGGTTCAATTATTGGTTAATTCGATTCGAAATTGGGTAATTAATCAAACTTTCAAAAAAGCAATATTATATATTACCAATTCAGTTAATTTTGGTTAATTTTGTTATTTTTAGTTTGGTTAATTCGGTTAAATAAACATTACAAATTTATTTTTTAATATGTGTTATACTTGTTTTAACAAAAAATAAAAATATAAAAATTTTTGTTAACCGACCGAATTAACCGAAATAGCAGTTATGTTAATTTGTTTTGAAAAAAATACGGTTTGGTTAAGGGTTAAAGGTTTAAAAAGTTCGGTTAATTTCGTTAATGCTAGTTCAGTTCAATTAACCAATTCAACATCCCTATCTAAAAGCTTGATTGCATCTGTCATGAGTAAGTCACTGCATGGAGAGTCTGTGCATGAGGTTAAAGAAATTGTGTTGCATGGCTAGAAGTGTGAATGCATCTAGTCTGATAAAGTCTGAAAGAGTAAGTATGTCAAGCATGAGTCTGCATGTTGATTCTATGTTTGTCTAAAGGGTCTATCGGGATAATGAACACAAATATCTGATATGGAAAGTCCATGGTCATGAAAATCGAAGACCATATAGTGTAAGACCTAGTCATGGTGACTATGGCATCATATGGACAATTGAATACCATATAGTGTAAAACCTAGTCATGGTGGGTATGGCATCATATGAGGAATTGAATATCATATAGTGTAAGACCTACTCATGGTAGCTATGGCATCATATAGGGAAATGAAGACCACATAGTGTAAGACCTAGTCTGGTGGCTATGGCATCATGTGGAAGAAGATGAAAAGGACGATTGAGTGAGTACCAGGCAATGAGGGGAAAACTTCACGACAGAAAGTTTAGGCAAATTTCTATCGTTGAAAACATCATTTTCTAAAAAAGGAAGCCTTTGTGGCAGATTCCATTATATGTGAGCTTTCGTGGCTGATTCTATTATATGTGAGCCTTTTTGGTTGATTCTATTATATGTTAGCCTTTGTGGTTGATTCTGTTATATGTGAGCCTCTATGGCTATCTATGTCAAAGGGAAGATTTCTATAGTCATCTCCAAAGAAGTATGCCTTCGTGGCGTAATTTGTAGAATGGCCTTCGTGTCAATTACCCGAAGATGATGCCAATGGGTGGACTCTGAAAGAAGCTATTCCCAAACGACATGGTGAAGATTGCGTAACTACCAAGTCGATGATATGAATGAGGGAATCCAAAGATAATGTTCTTGAGAGTGGATTCAGGTAAGAGGGAAATCTCTCTCACTAAGTTCTATCATACTTACCCCTCTGTGTTTTATGTCTCAAGTAATGATGATGCTAGTAATGATGATGCTAGTAAGGATGATGCCAGGGATACACCAAGGAAATGGCGAAGTAGGGCACTAATGCATAATGAGCGGGTTCGTACGAGCGTGATCAACCTTTAGGAGTCACGCAAACAAATTTAGAGAGTTATTTTGTAAACTCATGTAAAACGTTCAAAATGAGCTAACTTGAAATGGTAGCCAATGTCATAGTCTTAAGGCAAATTAAGTAGAACCAAGTCAAGTAGTTATACCCTATTTGTAAGACTCCACCAACTATAAGGGCATGTTAAATGATTGTAAGTACTCATGGTATTCTCAAATTTGAGTAAATTAGTATCAATAAAAGAGACGTATTATTTTGGATTTGGAGTAGTAACACCCAAGATTCAAACCTGATCAATCGAGTCGGGTCGAAGGTGTTACAATAGTGGAATTCATAGCTCGAGATATGGCTAAAGGATATCCTCTTATTGGCATTACATGGTAGATGAGAAGTAAACGTGATCACAAGTCATTCGTCTTTATGATGAATGATTTGATTACTATTTGATGTAATTGGCTTTTCATGAAGGAAGATGTAATAGTTACCATGAGATAAAATAAGATCATCTTGGGAGAACAAATTTATCCCAAAGAGATTAAGAATATCCTATGAGGGCAACACGCAAATGACAAGGACATTGGATGAGTACTTATTGAGTTGCTTTCGTAATGGTATGTCATTAAGGAAAGCTCAATCACAATACTACAGTGGAATGACTTCGTGACTAAATGAGTTAATAATTAATACGAGAAAAGATTGAACTTAATTATAAATCATTTGGTCGGCTGCTTAACATCACAGCAATATTGTGTAAACGTACACTGTCGATGCAAGTATAGTAGATAGATATGAATCTTTCGGATGTCGATCCCACGAGGATGGTTGTCTTTTGTCTATCAATGTCAGTGCAATAAACAGATAAAAACGAGATAAATTGTGAGAATAGTTGTCGGAGCAATAACTTGAAAATAAAGATGAAATATGATAATGGTAAAATGAGTTCTCCAACATGAATATTCAACAGAATACTAAGTGCTCACAAGATATAAAAAGATAGATGATTGTCGATGCAATAAATTGTAATCAATATCTTACCAACCTTAACTTCTATATTTGATCTAAGACTTAAACATGCACATTAACCACACCTTCCGATGATGGCAATGGAACACAATTAATAATAAGTGGATTCAATCCCTCTAATCCTCAAGCAACTTCCGTTGTGATGCTTGTTAGCTTGAACTGTCACTGCACTTTCCAGTGGCAGTGACCGCAATAACATTTTCATGCTAAAAACATTCAAACCCAAAGATTAAACAGTAAAAGCAAGGTTGAATAAAATAACATTTAACCCAGAATTCATGTGTACTTCCATACAAACATGAAATAGAAAGTAATCACCAACGTTTAGAAAAGAAATATAAAAGAAACAATTGGAGAATACTATTCCTAGACAATCTCGACTTGATCTCTTAATTTCCTCTTGTGTCGCACTCAGGGCTCCTCGTCAAGAGCTGATCTGCATCCCTTTCACGTCGGTTCACCCGTAGGAGACTTAAGCCGTCATAGCCAAAAGCTTCAAGGATAAGATGAAGAAGATAATGCACGAAAAAGACTCCCTTTTTCTCTTTCTTTGTGAATATTTATATTCTTCCAAATTGTACAGGTGTCCTTTCATAAGAATTATGCTAACTCTGTCCGTACCAGTTGGTTATACCAAACCGGATAGCTCACACATTTCTGTTCTTATTCGTATTGAAAGCTTCTTTGATAACCGTTTGGTGTGGCAACAGTCTTGGACTCAATCTGGAAATACTCATGCAGCGACATCAGTACCAAAACATGACAAAATTAAGGATAAATAGGCTAAGGTCCATTGAGTTATAAAATGCAATTTACTGAACTAAAAATGCTAAAATATGTGCTAAAGATAACTAAATGAGGACAGGTTAACCAATAATTAGGGAGAAAACATATGTTCTTTCTAGTACTATCAGTGTACACAATCGTAACAAGAAATAAAGCGACAAGTAAATGTCGAGTTATTGTACCCACAGGGACTGTGTTAGAAAAAATACTTGTTAAATAATTAAATTAACAATTTAGTGAGCAAAATATGATATCTTAAAACGATCTAATTAAACTAAAAATTAATCTAAGTAAATAAACAAAAATTAATTTCAATGCTCGATTACAAGGTTTTTAATCAATATGACATAATGTGCTAGATCAATTGCATTCTTAAACTTTATATTATCAGAATCCTTTTCATGCTTGTTACGAATTAAATTCATGGCAACTTGGTACTTTGTTAACTAATGCACATACATACGTATTAAATTAAATGATCTCTTAACATATTCCTATGTCAATTCAAATAATTAATCAATTTTAATAAGCAAGTATAAGATTAACTGAGGTAACAACAAACGTCTATGTTGAAACAATTTAATCACAAGAATCTTGCAAGTTATGCAAGGCTAATGTACTGTTTAATAACATTGCTAATTTAACTTTCAGCTACCTTAAAATATTAAACATGCACAAATTAAAAATAGCATCCATTAATCATAATTACAATCCGATTAATGATTAATTCATTCATTATCTTGCAAGTGTAATGTAAGTATAACATAAATATGATTTTATTGAATTAAACGAAACAATAAGGCCTATAACAACACAAACATGATTTTTAATAAATTAAGCAATCGAACATAATTAATCTAACAAGAAATTAAGTTATGCCATGTCAATTAAATACAGAATAAAAAAATAAATAGTATTCATCATAACAAAAATAAGAAATTAAAAGAGAAAGGGACTAGAAATAAATCAAGTAGTTCTCTAAAGCTACTAGCACGTTCCTCTTTGTTTCTGCTTTTTCTTGGCAGATCGAGGCCTTCGATAAACACTCGAATGATGATACTCCAAGGCAGAAGAGAGCTCTTTATCAAGAGGGGAAATCGACAAAGGGAAAAGAAGGGAAAGAAATGGAAAAGTAGAGAGAAAAATGAGGGAAGAGAAGAGATGTTGTGGATGAGTTGAGTGATGAAAATGAGTAGCAAAAGAGGCATTTATAGGTGGGATTGGAGGCTATTTTTAGCAAGGAAATTTCAACCACTCACCTCTCGATGGCCGGCCACCACTCAAGCAAGTTTGCATTGTTCAAACTTTGCTTTATTTAGCTTGAGGCAAATCTTCAAAGGCACAAATAATGGACGGGTTTGAATGGAGTTTAAGAGAAATTTGAGGGCTATTTTGCAAGTATAAAAATCAACTAAATTTAGTTGATTGGGTCAGCTATGTGGATGGCACTGGGCTGCCCATTTGCTTGGTGATTCAGTTCTTCACACTTAGCACACAAAACCACTTTCTCTTCAAGCTTTATATTAATTTCTAACCCAATTAAACTTGGTTTACAATTTAATTATAAAGTATATAAATATTAATAATTTGGACCTTCATTTGTTGGAAAAATAATTAGCCTTGCTCTTGGTTCACTCGGTGTATAAATTACCCTAACGTTTTAGGCATTCTACAGTGTCTACTGAGCTAATTTTCATCAATTGTGCCAAACTGTCGAAAACACATCAAATTCATGATTAATTATTATAAAAATAATTAAAATTCAATATGTTGGTAATTTCAGTAAAAATTAATTATTTTATAATTAAATTATATTTTTCAACAATAATTACTATGGAATTGCATGAATTTGAGCTGAAAAAGGCATGAAAATGTCTTTTTACACCCCCAAACTTAATTCATTGCTCATCCCAAGTAATGCACAAATCACAAAAGAATTTTATTCGAAATCATCATTTCTTCCCATAAGTATGAGTTTTAATGTAATTAAGCACAAGAACAAGAATTTCAATGTTATGCAGCTCAAGTATACGTATTATTCAAACTAATCTTAACTATCTTCATGCTAACAAAAAATAGACTAAATGCTTTCTTAATAAAGACATGACAAAATCTTACCAATTGATTTTTATTCCCTTATTAAGAGTTTAACTTATGCATTCATGTGTTGAACCTAGCAATTTCTTATCACTAATGTAGGTAGCATAGAAATTTTGAATCAAATAGGTCTTTTATATAGGTTGTAATGGGGCTAGGCTAAGGGTAGGTAAAAGATAGATAGATTTAAGCTAAAACCCTAGACTCAGCTTGCATCAGACCTTCGGGATAATTATCTTCAAATTCACCAACTTTTTCAAACATGAGTACTCGTGCTCTTTTCTCTTTTTCTTTTGAGTACATATGCTCTATTCTTTTTTCTTTTTCTTTTTTTCTCTTTTTTTCGAGCATCATATTGTATATGCTACAATTTGTTGAGCATTTTGGTACTTCTTCTCAACTCCCCAAAACTTATTTTCAAAAAACATTCTTGATAGACTGAGTCTAGTGTTTTGGACAATTTGGAGATAAGTACTAGAGATAGGATGGCTTATCACTGTAAGGTTCAAAGAAAATCAGGCCATATAGTCACGAAGTTGGATTCAAGGGATAACATTCATTAAGGCTAGCTTGAAAAGCTCAAACGGTCCAAACAAATGTTGCCTAAATCATTTTCAAAATTTCCATGCCTCTTAAGATTTTGCCTCGAGAAATTACTAAGTCAATTCTAAAGACTTAAACTTTCATGCATGTTTAGTTTTTATAAGGAATTAAAAATTTCATGGTTTAATTTACATGTTTTATTAAGACTAACATTTATGCCATGGTTTAGCTAACATCACAACCATTGAGATAATTGAAGTTTATTTATACTAAAGCTTAGCATAATCAACAAAAGTTCAAAATTTTTTTAGAAAAATTATAAGTAAATCCATAAAATAAGAAGAAATAATTCTTAAAAGAAGTTTTCAATTTTTCGTCCTCGTACTTAAGATGAAAAATGTCCCCATTGCTAAAAAAAATAGAGAGTGTGTAAAAATAGAAGTGAATAGATACTGTACACCAAGTAGGATCAAGGAAGAGGAGGTGAGTCAAATTTGACTGCTTAAATACCAAGCTCTTCCAAGGTCCAATCCTAGACATGTGCATATATATTACCACACTTCTTATTTTGCTAATTGTTCAATTTTATTACTGACTTCAACCTCTTGATTTATTATACAAAAATTAGAAATAACCTAAAGACTTAAGACCTAATCCTAAATTCTCCTAAGAACTAAAAAATTGAAATATCCAAAGAAAACAAATAAAGAAAGACAAGATCCCCCCATTTTATTTATGTGAAGACCCCTCAGACTTCGACCCATCTTTTGCTTCATCGTTCTTGTTGTTGCTTGAGTCTCCTTGCTCCTTCTCCGACATTGGAGTCTATGGTTCAAATATAAAATATGGAAATTCAGGCAGAAAAATAAACGGGTCATGAAATATTTTCGTGAGAGTGCTTCTAAATGAGTCATCCCGTATTTTTTAGTATCTCCACTAAGCTTGTTTCTACCACTGCATGTGTTGCAACATAGCCATTATATCAAACTATTCATCTCGTGGAATGGTGCTAGATGAAGGGACTCTCAGCATCGGAGTTAGAAAATATGTTAAGGGTGGTTTCAAATTTGGACAGATAGGTGAGTAGCTGATGGTAAGGTTTAGAGTTTGAGGGGGTGGCGATTTTAAGGATAGTTTAGGTGCGGTGGTTGGTGGCTTCGAATGAAGGTGTTCAAGGTGGTGATTTAGGGAGTTAAGGGCTATGACATTAACGGGTTAAGGGAGATGCACTATTGGGCTACTTGGGAATGGCGGTGGAGCAAGGTAAGGGTTGCAGGTTAGTGCAGAAAAGGGTTAAATATTTCCCTTCCTAGCAGTGTCTTAAGCCCAATGGTAACACCTTTTTGGATCTTAAGCTCCTGTACTCAAAACTAAACTAAAAAAATGCAAACAAATTAGTGCTTGGGGTCAAAAGTTGACCCTTTAGTTAACGAAATAAATAAATAAATAAATTATTTTGGCTACTTAGAAAACTATTTTTCAAAAAATTATATTAAAGTAAACTCCCAAGAAAGACTGGAAGGGTCACAAATGATCCCTCTTAAGTCCCAATCTCCTAGATAGAATTTTAATTAATGTAATGATCCAAAGAAATTTTATCTAAGTCTGTCATTTTATTCAAATGAGGAAAAAAACTAAAAATATAAAATAACAATAGAGAAAGTGAATAGTACTCCCTCTATTTTATTCAGAATCGTCACTGATCGTGACAGTGTCAAAGGGTCATCTATCATACCAGCCATACTCATTTAGGAAGTAATCATACTCTTGCCCAACAAATTTGTCCAACATTTGATTTGGGAAAGAAAACTGGAAATGAACTTTTCTGGTGGCCTTGTTTAACTTCCTATAATCCATGCAAATCCTCCAACTTGTGACTCGAATATCTGCAATAATCAATCTGATACCCTTCTTATGTTTTTCCAAAACCACAAGTGACTCTTCTTCTTGATTCTTGGTGAACTCAATTGAAATAATGATAGGTAAAGTCGAAGATAGACCTAAATAATCATATTTCAAATAAGGAGGCAAAATCTTCAATTCCAATTTGGTTGGCTCTTCAATCAATGCTTTCGATTGTATGTACTCTCGAGATAATAACTCCAATGATTTCATTGGAACTTCCTAAGTGAATCCCTTCGAATTAGCTCCTGACAAAGTCAAACATTCCTCTCCTTCATCATCACTTGGTGAATACGCTAGCAAAATATGTTTTAAAGGATCGCCTAGAGAATTAAGCATCAATTCTGTAGAAGTCGATGATTCAATCTCGGAAATAGCAAAATAGTCGTCAACTACATTTGGGGATTTTGTAGCATTGGAGTCATTAAAAGTCACCTTGTCATCCAAAATTTCATTAAATTGAGTATCGTTGAGGATATGGCTGTGGTGGAATCTTAGCTTTAACCGGACAACTCTTTTGTGGCAATTTCTCTGTATGTGACAAAGGTGTTATATTATCAAAACTGACTGGTTTAAGGTTTACCTCATCCAAGATCACTGAATCTGACTTCTATAAATAAGAGTTTCAACATCACTTGAATTTCCTCTCATCTTCGACCTCGACTGCTTTGGGCTTTAATGTCTTCTCACTTTGTAATATGACTATTTTGCAATGCTCTTTGCCCGTGCTTCTCAAATTTTTTGTGCCGCTAGGCCAAATACCTTGGGGTCTGCTTTTGTGCTCATTGGCTAGCTGTCCCACTTGGTTTTCTAAATTCTTCAACGTTGCTGCTTGGCTTTGGATTAGTTCATCATTCTTCGTTATGTACACTTTCAGCAAATTCTCAAGATTACTTGAAGATTCAGTTGGTAGGGGTTGTTGCACTTATTAAGAATATTCTGGCGGATAACTTGGTCGAGATGATATAGAAGAGTTGCTAAGGTCCATCCATTGATTAATCCATGGAAAATTTCAATGATACTACCATGAAGAGTTGTAAGAATTTGATCGCGGACCATTCCAATTCTGATTTCCCATGTAATATTTTAACTTTGGATTTGATGGGCGATTTTCAAAGAAATAGCCATCTCCACAGTATTCACAAGAAATATTCACCAATTGGTTCAACTACTGACCTGTTAGATTACCATTGAAACCATTAACAGTAATGTTCTTAAGCATAGAAGACATAGAGGATACCTGGGCTATCAAAGAAGTAAGTGCATCAACTTCATGTACTCTTGCTACTCATCTTCTTGAGGTTGCCCGGTTGGTTGATCGTTGATAGTTATTGCTGGAAATTCTTTTAATAATCTTGAAAGCCTCATTGTAATACTTAGGAAGAAGGGCTTCGTTTGTCAAAGCATCCACCATCATTCTACTATGATCGTTAAGACCAATATAGAAAGTCTTCATTTGAACGCAATAAGGAATACCATGGTGAGGGCACTTTTTTAATGATTCCTTGAACCACTCCCATGCCTCAAATAAAGATTCTTCGTCAAGTTGTTAAAATGAAGTGATTTCATTTTGGAGCTTGGCAGTCAGGGATAGAGGAAAGTATTTCATTAAGAAACATTCAACTAACTCTTGGCAAGTAGTTATGGAACAAGACGGTAGGGAATTCAACCACACTCTCACTTTATCTCTTAAGGAGTATGGAAATAATTTCAGTCTCAAGGTATCCTTGATCACCTTAATCATTTTGAATGAGTCGCTCACTTCCATGAATAGCTGAAGATGAAGATGTGGATCTTCAGTAAGCATGCCACTAAATTGAACTATATTTTGCAACATTTGGAACATGAATGGCTTTAGTTTGAATTGTGGTGCCTCCATTTCAGATCTTACAATACCCAGTTTAAGCTGATTGAAAAGAGAAATGGCATATTGTCGAATGGCGTAGTTTCTGTCATTAGCAAAAATGATAAAATTGTGAGCGTTATGAGCAAATACTCGTCCTTGAACTTGTTGTAGAGGATCCATTATCACCTAATAAAAAAATTGTTAAAGTAAAAAAATTAACCAAATTGCAAGATAATTAATTTCACAAATAATATCTTTAAACAGCCCCCGATAACGGCACCAAAAACTTGGAATGACGGAAATGTGCAAGTGTACACAATCATATCAAGTAATAAAGTGACAAGTAAATGTCGAGTTATCGTACCCACAGAGACTATGTCAAAAAAAATACTTGTGAAATAATTAAATTAACAATTCAGTGAGGAAAATATGATATCTTGACAAGGATCTAATTAAACTAAAAATAAATCCAAGTAAATAAACAAAAATAAATTACAATGCTCGATTTCAAGGTTTTTAATCAATATGATATAATGTGCTAGACCAATTTCATTCTTAAACTTTATACTATCATAATCATGTTCATGCTCGTTCTTGGTACTTTGTTAACTAATGCACATACATACTTATTAAATTAAATAATCTCTTAACATATTCCAATGTCAATTCAAACAATTAATCAATTTTACTAAGCAAGTATAAGATTAAATGAGGTAACAACAAATGTCTATGTTGAAACAATTTAATCACAAGAATCTTGTAAGTTATGCAATGCTAATGTACTGTTTAATACCGTCGCTACCTTAACCTTCAGCTACCTTAGAAGGTTAAGCATGCACAAATTAAGTATTGCGTCTATTAATCATAATTTCAATCCGACTAATGATTAATTCATTCATTATCTTACAAGTGTAATGTAAGTATAACATAAACATGATTTTATTTAATTAAACAAAACAATAAGGCCCATAACAACACAAACATGATTTTTAATAAATTAAGTAATCAAACACAATTAATCTAACATGAAATTAAATTAAACCATGTTAATTAAATGAAGAATAAAAAAATAAATAGTATTCATCATAACAAAAAAAAAGAAATTAAAAGAGAAAGGGACTAGAAACAAATTCAATAGTTCTATGAAGCTACTAGTGTCACGGGCCAGAGTTTAAAGCCCGTGACCATTGCACACAATGAGTCTCATGGAGATCTGTCATTGACATTGGGATCATTTAGCCACATGAGCTGGCCCAATTCAGAGAGCTGTTGGTCAAGCCTATCAGATTGAGGTCTAGGTAGCCCAATGATGAAGATTTGGCAACTTAAGGCATCTTAGAAAATATAAGAACTAATCTTAGAAGATAAGGGAGAATCATATCTTTAAGATTAGATAGGATTTGATTTGATTGTAATCTTGTAAATCCCATGAGGGATAAGCTAATCTCATCTGTCGATGTAACTCGATCTTGACCGCAGGTTGTGGGGAGACTCAATATAAATAGGGAGCCTCCCCCCATTTGTAACTCACTCATTCATTATGTGACAAAGTGCATTATTTTAATAGATCATGATATCTATTTGCTAATGGAATGAGTTGTGATGGTTAGGATTGTGTATGGATTATGTGAAATAGCAAGCATGAATGTTTAATTGTGGGAATCTTGGTAAGTAAAATTACCTATATACAAACTTACTATGCTAATATAATTGTGAAATAGCAAGCATGAATGTTTAAGATCATCGGTTTTGGACATAATTGGAGACACCTCATGTAGCACCCCCTTACCCGGTCTGATCACTGGACACATGTAAGTAGATGCCACGACTATGCTAATATAATAAGAAACAAATTAAAACCCAACTTTCTTGTTATTTAATGGAGTTATATATTATTTAGAAATCGATAATGGAATTAGAACTAGAAGATAAGTGAATTTATTTTCATTTTTAATAAATATTTGATTTTTAAAGGACTTCTACCGATACTTGCATGAATGGGTATTGGTAGTTCTAAAGGCAGTGAGCACTCAGAATTTCCTGTAGAATTCTATCGATATTTGAATACGTTCTACTAATACAATCCTTGCGTACTACCGATACAACATAAGCAACTACCGATACTAAAAGTTCTAGAGGCGAAATTAAATTTTTGCCTAAGGTTTCTACCGAACCTTCAAATTCCAACTACCACAACAATGACTATACTACCGAAACTTGAGAAACTTCTACCGATACCAAATAAGTCAGTAATTAATCTACCTATTCCCTTGTACTTCTACTGAAATATTGTGGAGCTCTACCGAAACATAATTCCATCAAAGGTTCTATCAGTACAAGTGCTAAATTACTGAAACAAGTCCTTGAATTTCACAATATAAACATCGATAGGGCAACTACTATAACAAACAACACAACATTAACGTTCTAAAGAACTTAAGTAAACACTTTTCATAATTTCCTACAAAATACAAAATATACCATGTTTAGACTTCGCCTAAGTACATGCCGACCCAAAATAAAACAACACTCACGGTCATTTGAGTGCGGGATTTGTCTTTGAATGCTGAAGTGAGCGATTACCAAAATATACCTAGCCTGCGCATGTAAAACCAACATACGCTGAGTAACATACGATGGTATTTTAATAACCTAAACATTTAAAATAAGTATAGATGTGCTTGAAGAATTAAATTCATTTTTACTCATAATACACTAATATTCTTTCTCTCATTATCATTAATAAACCATCATTACATCACACATTTTATCAATACTCATATATACACAATCTATCATCATCATATTACCCAATTCTATTTACTCATCACTTATCATTTCTTTATTCGACATTTCAATTCTTTCATTCCTATGGTCAATTTGCATTTCACAATATGCATTCTCATATTTCATGTATTTTGAAATTCAATAGATATATATATCGTAACAAATTCTTTTCATACATGAATTATATATTTCATCTGTTTAATTTCCCTATTAACAAGATTCAAACTCTAATGGATACACGGATCCAACCAACACACCGGTTTGGCACCTAATGCCTCATCAGATAAATTGATCGCACCCAGTGCTATAATGAAAGTGACACCCAGTGTCTCATCGGTTAAACTGAAGTAATATGGCACCCAGTGCCTCATCGACTCGTGGTCGAAGTACCCTGAACTCTTTCTATCCTATGACATGCCATCTATATCCGACTCAGCCTGAATAGTTAATAGGGTAATCATTTCCATTAAAAATATCAATCCACATTTCAACGTTTAGTTTTATTCACAACAAATATGCATTTAAATTCAATTTAAATTTAATCATAAATCATCAATATCACAATTTCACATTCTACATTTAGATATGCAGAGTTATACAATTTAAAATCTTCATATAAACTATTTATTCAAATCAACCCAATAAGTAGAGAGTCTCATACCTTATTTTCATACCTTGATTTCTACTTTGAGCCATAATTAGAATTTGACAATTTAATAAACTAATTTAGGTTATAGAAATACCAACATGATTTCCGAGCTATTCGTCGATGACCTTGTCTTTTTCCTTCCTTTTTGAAGAGTCCGAGTCAACGTTAGCTACGAAAGTAAACATACACATATTCATTAACTTATAAATAATTTAACTCTAATTAAATTTAACCCTCTATTTCTCATTCTTACTCTAATTCCACAAGTTTCTCAATTTGATCCCCACTACTTAAACTAATGACTAATTTCATCCTTTAGTCTCTTTCCTCTTCTAACCCATGTTATGTACGTCCAAATAATCCCCAAAAGCTCCATTTACTCAACAATGGTAACATTTAAATCTCTTCACCAATTTGAAAAATATAGCATAGATTTGATAGCTTAAGGTGTTAGGATTCTAGAAATATAAAAATTATAAGGAAATCACTTGATTTCACTTACCAAATTCGAAGCTTAACTCAACCTAAATTCAAAGCTTTTCTCCCCTTTTCTTCTCCCCCCTTACTGCCAAAATTCACCCAAAGAAGGAGGGTGAAGATATTTTTATTTCTTGATTTCTCTTTCTTCATATGCCCATACTCCTTGTCATCATTATCTACCTTTTTCTTATTTATTTATTTACCTAAAATTTCTCAAACCATAATTCTCTTATATTACCAAATTTTAAACACATTTTTGGAGCCACTCACTTGTACCTAACGGCACTAAGGCTTCCAAAGGGGAAATTTTCCCCTTTGGTCCTTCCCTTTTTATTTCATACTTTTTCCCATTATGTAATTTAGTCTCTATATCTAATTTTCACTACACCTCCAAATTTACTTATCCAATAAAAAATTACTCTATGATTTAATTTCGTAAATACTTTTATTAAATATTTACGAGTCCAAGTATTAAATACGAAGTCCCAAAATACCCTTTACTAACAACCCCAAATTCGAGTTGTTACACCTCAACCATTTTGGTAGCTTTTGTAATCCCTTGATCTTGGTTATAAATGGCATGTATAGGAAGTTGTTTTGTGGTACCATGAAAAAGATGTTAAACTTGTACATAGTAAGGTTTATTATGCTTTTTGTGCATATTTGGTTTAAACTAGTAGAACTTGAGTATGACATATATGTTATGTGAAGTACTTGCAAGTAAAATTTACATGGGATATTATCAAGGTAAGACTTGTATGTTGTTGAGATTGGTTGATATAAATGTGGTGCCTCTTGTGGGCATATTGGTTGGATGTTTAAATTGATAATAGTTCATGTAATTTAGAAGTATAAATGATGTTTTTAGGTTATGAGATCACTTGTTAAATTATGATAACTTGTTGGGAAATTCATGTTATGTGTATGCCTTGTTTACAAAGAAATTTTGATACACACGGCCTGTGACACGGGCAGTCACACGATCGTGTTCTATTTTAAGATACAATGCAGGGATCACGGGCAGTCACATGGGTTGGGATACGGCCGTGTGGCCCATTTTCGCATAGACACACGGTCTAGCACAATGTTCCACACACAGGCATGTGATGCAAGTCAGTACAGTTACTTTGATTATGAACACGGGCAGGCACACGTGCTGTTACACGACTGTGTGCCCCTATTTCGAAGGCACACACGAGCGAGCACATAGGCTGGCATACGATCGTGTGCCCCTGTTTCACATAATTTTCTAACTTTTTCTCAAACTTTCTTATTGTTTTCAAATTAGTTCCTAGTTGTACTTAAGTTATTCTTATAAACATTAATGTATGTTTTAAGCTTGAACATATGAGATTATGTTGTGATATGAGAATGCATGTACATGTAGAATTAGGGTGATGTTATGGGAGTTAATATGTGTTTAGTCTAGTAATGCTTCCTAACCTTAACTCGATAACGGATAGGGTTAGGGGTGTTACACGTATACCCAACGCACCAGCATTTAGTTCCTTATCTATTTGAACTCAAGCTTTTACTTACATCAAATTATACAAGTCACACATACATAGTCCATAATTCAATCAGGATTAAGGTAAGTCACACTATGAACATCACAAGTGAATAAATTCAAAAATGGAGTTAATATCTATTCTACTCAAGTCTTATCCTATGTATTGTCATTTAAGGGTGTTCAATCGATTAACTTACCCGAACTACCATTAACTGAATTAATCAACCCTTTTAAACCCTTAATTATTAACCGAACCAAAATATTTTCAAAAAAAAATTAACCAAATCGAACTTTTTCGGTTAATTCGGTCGATTAATCAAATTAATAGAAATTTATACGTTTTTTTTTATTTTTGGTTAAAACCTGTATAAAACATATAAAAAATTAATTGAATTAATCGACTGATCTATTAACTAGGCTAATTGTAACGACCCATTTTCAGTGATTTCGAGAATAGTGGTCCAGGAACACATATTCCGACGAGAGACATCAGTAAATATTATTATTTTAATAATAATTAAGAGAAAGCATAGGGTCATATTACAATTTAAGATGATGGACTTAGTAGTTTGGATAAGAATCTAGTAAAAGGACTGAATGATAATGGTTTTAAAAGTTGAGTTCCATAGTTTGAAACTCATAACAAATAAGGAGTGAACTTTTAAGGGGTTAAAGTGGCAATTAAGCCATGCATGGGAGGTGGATGACAAGGCTCCACCAAATATTTAAATATTTTGAAATAAAATTTATATAATAATGATAAGAAGAAGATAGTAGGATTTGGTGGAGGAGTGGAGAAAAGAATGATGATCAAACTTGTTTAAAATCAATTAAGAAAAGAAGAAAAAAAAGAAAAAAAATTATATCCTCTTTCATCTTCTTCAAGGAATCGGGTAAACTCCATTGTTAAGAATAAAAGTTTGAGCTGAGCTTTTCCCTATGGTTTGAAGAGCTCTTAAGGTTAGTTTTAATAATTTCTATGTTTTTAAAGTTGTGTTAGCTTAGTCTTGACACCCCAAGGGCTAATTTGTGAGATTGATAAGAGTTTTGAGATCCTCCATAAAAGAAGTAAGTTTATTTGTATGCTTAGTAACTAAATCCTTGAGTTTGAAAGTCTTATATACAGTTTTGTTAAGTTATTTAGAGGATTTAGGTCCAAAGACCCATTTATGAAAATGGAAAAAAATAAAAGGGTTTAAAAGTGAAATAGTAGAAAATATGGGGCTAGAATGAAGAAATAGTAAGAGTATGATGCTTTAGTTTATGCTTGATGTAGGATTAAATGTTGAAATTGTCATTGGGGATTTAATAGCACAAGTGATAAAAGTTTGTGGGCAAATTTGTAAAATTATCATAATAAAGATTTTGTCTTTATTTTAATCATTAAATTGAATATTGAATGATTGGATGAATAAATTGTTATCTAGATCAAGACACGCAACAACCGAGTTCGAGTCAAGGAAAAGCTAAGGTTACGGAGTAGCAATCGACTCCTTTGCGCTTTTGTATAATCGAGGTAAGTTCGTAACTTAATAAAATTGTTTACATACATTTACATAAACTACAATTGTTGTACTTGGGTTAATCTGTTTATAATTGTTGAGGATACACTGATTTAGTGATAGCATAATTTTAAATGACATGGATATATGCCATTGGATTCTAAGGAATATTGAGATCTACATAACCCGATTTCGGGATTACAGGTTATATAGGTGCTGGTCTTAGATGTCCTACATATGGCTGAGATTCAAAAAACATTACGGATTCTCCACAGCTTGTGTGAGAAGCATCGTGTAGCCCAACATCTCGACCCACAGCTCGTGTGAGCAGGCCCATTTCACAGCTCGTCTAAGCATTACAGGTTATATGGGTGCTAGTCATAGATGTCCTACTGATGGTTGAGATCCGACAATTATAATGGATTCTCCACAACTTTTGTGAGAAACATCGTGTAGCCCAACATCTCGACCCATAACTCGTGTGACTAGGCCCATTTCACAGCTCGTGTGAGAATTACAAGTTATATGGGTGCTGGTCTTAAATGTCTTACCGATGGCTGAGATCCGGTAATTATTACGGATTCTTCAGAGCTCATGTGAGCAACATTATAGCCCAACATCTCAACTCACAACTCGTGTGAGTAGGCCCATTTCACAGCTCGTATGAGCATTACATGATATGGAAATGTTACATGCACACTTAGTGTGGAAATGATGAAATTCTGACCCATGTAGTTCCAAAGATCCAACGGGTGCATAAGTAGCAATATATGCTAGAAATGTGATAATATAAGGTCAAATCACAAGGTATAATACAAGCTTGAGTTCATGAAAATCTTGAAAAGAGAAACTAGTTACAAGGGAGCAAGAAATTGAACGAGAAAAATGTTCCTTGTGAAATATGTAGATTGGTAAGTCTATTTCTTGTTATGAACTTACTAAGCATTTAATGCTTATGTGGAGGAATTTTCTTATTCTTGTAGATCGTTGGAAGGTTTGATTGATTGGGATCGTTGGAGTACCATCACACTATCCAACCACTATTTTGGTAGCTCTCAGTTACACATTCTAGGTTTTTAAACAACATGTATAGGATTTGATATTATGTTATTCTGAAAAGAACTAAGTATCATGTTTATTTTTTGTATTTTGTTATTCGTAAATGTTGTCGAGAAATGTTGTAAGTTATTTTGAAGTTAAATGCTTAAGAAAATATTATCATTAAAAAGACTGTGTACTTGTACCGGTAGAACTCTGTGACTATCGGTGAAGTACAGGGCAGATTGAACTTTAGTTACTAACTTGCATTGTATAGGTAGAGTTTTTCCTAAGTATCGATAGTTATCAGTAGTATTAATAGTTATTTCACTTGCATCGGTAGAAGTTGCAGGGCAAATCTACCTTGCTCTTTGGAACTTGTTATATCGGTAGGAGTATGGGTTGTATCTGTAGTACTTATACTTATATCGGTAGAACTTTCACTTCTACCAGTAGGAAACTACATCTATTTTTCCATTCTTACTAACTTGACTTCTACCGATACTTAACCAATCGAGTACCGATAGAAGTTTATCAAATCTTTCAAACTGTTGTTTTTGACTCGAATCAAATGAGAATGATTCCAAAACTTGAAATTTCTTACATGGATGTTTACGAGACACTGTTTAAAGTCAATACAAGGGATTTAAAGTAATGAAAGGTGAAAGTTTGTAGTTGTAACAACTATCTACACGGGTTCGATGACCGGACTGAGCAATGGGTGTTACATTTAGTGGTAACAGAGCCAAGGTTAAATCGATTCTAGGACTGAACGTAGCAAGTATAAAGATACTACATGTCATTTATATAACCTATGATAGTGTGGTGTCTCTTGTTTTAAAACTAATTATAACACCCAAAACCCGATGTCATCGCCGACTAGGGTTCCGAAGTCACTCAATCATCTATCACTTTCTTACATTATTATAGAGGTACATTCAACACATCATAAGTTATCAATTTCTTATAACTACAATTCAACAAGGGCATATAGGTTATTTTCTTGATTTTTGATGATCCGTGAATTCTTTAACAATTGGAATTTGATTCAGCTCTATCCCAGACTCCCGAGTATCCAAGATATATGCTAATAATGCTTCACACCTCTTTTGAACCATTTTCTATGCAGACATAGCTGAAATCACATTCACATTATTGTTCAACTTACCAGACTTAACTGTAATCAATTCACCTGTTAGACATTTCAACCCAATTTGTCTTTATTTGCAATTAACCACTACATCATGCTCGGTCAACCAATCTATACCTAAGATCACATCAAACTCAAAAAAAGGGAAGTAACATCAAATCAGCAGGAAATTCACAGCCCTGGACTTTCAGTGGACATTTACGACACACCTGATTAACTACGACACTATGACCCAAAGGGTTGGTAACTTGTACATTAATTTCAGTCGCCTCAACTGACAACTTTTTATCTTTTGCTAACAGGGTACAAATATAAGAGTGAGTCGACCCTAGATCAATCAGTGCACATACAATATCATTAAAAAGATAGAATATATCAGTAACAACGTTAGGCACAGCAGCTTCCTCTCTGGCACGAATACCATATGTGCGTGCAGGTGCCTGACCCTCAAATCTGTTTGCACCTTCTTTCTCTTCACTTCGACTTCCGGCCATACCACTATTCTGATCTGGTCGTCTACTCTTCTGTGGTGTAACCGGGGGTTTCACACTCCTCTCTTCATTTGCTCCAGGTGCCATCAAAACTGAATAAAATGATCTGTGGCTCCACATCTAAAACATGAGTTCTTCCTCAATGTGCACTCTCCAAGATGAAACTTTCCACAGTGTTCACAAGCAGGTTTCGGTACATTGCGGACGCTGGCAACACTGTCTGCTGGTCGATTTTGAAATCTCGAACCAGGCTGCATCGACCTACTCTTACTTTGAAATCCAGACATTGTAATTGGTCGGTTCTCACTCTCTCTGAATTTATTCGGTGGCGATATTGGAAATGGTCTAGGAGAACTCTTCTTACCGAATTCTCGAAACCTCTTTTCCCATTATCTTTTATGGTTATATATTTCTTCCATCTTTTGAGCACGATTAGTTAAAATACCAAACGGTCGCAGCTTCGAACCACCTACCATCATTTGATCTCATTGTTCAGCACATCTTCAAATCGAATGCGTATATCTTTATCAGTCGACACTATCTCCTAAGCATATTTATTAAGCTACACAAATTCTCTCTCGTATTCTGCCACTGACTTGTTTCCCTGTTTCAAATCTAAAAACTCTTTCTTCTTCCGATCTAAGTACCTTTTGCTGATGTATTTCTTTTTGAATTCAGCCTGAAAGAATTCCCATGAAATTTCATTTTTAGGAACTACGGCTAACAAAGTCGTCTACCAATGATAAGCTTCAACCTTCAATAATGATGCAGCACATCTCAGATGGTCCTTAGGAGGACAAGCCATTTTATTAGGAACTCTCAGCGTGTTCTCCAACCAATATTCAGCCTTAGAAGGATCATCTTCAATACTGCCCCTGAATTTCACTGCACCATAGTTCCTCACTTTATCAGTTGGAACTCATCATCTTTGTTCAACCACTATGGAGGTGGAGGCCTGACAGGTGGTACGAGTGGTACTGTAGGTCTTACGGTAGGCTGTACCACAAGAGTAGGAGGTTGCGGAGTCATCGGGTTGGTTCTCATGAATTTTGACAACCATTGCCCCATTAAGCCAAAGAACATATGGCTTCGTTTTCTGTCATCGGTAATATTGGTACTCCATAACTCGCTTCAAAATCATTTGTCGAAACATTACTATTTACCTCATTTGTCTCATCTCTTTTTGAGTCTAACTTTTTTCAATTATCTGCAAAACCTAAAGTTAGATCGGATTCACCAATATCACACTATCATAGGTTTATATGGCATGTATTTCTAAACTTTAAATTTCACGCTATGCAATCCAAGAATCGACTAAACCATAAGCTCTGATACTAGTAAATGTAACACCTAAAACCTAATGTCATCGTCGACTAGGGTTTCGGAGTCACTCAATCATCTATCACTTTCTTACATTATTATAGAGGTACATTCAACGTATCATAAGTTATCAATTTCTTATAACTACAATTCAACAAGGGCATATAGGTCATTTTTTTGATTTTTGGAGACTTTTACTGATACCTGTTGGACAAGTATCGGTAGTAGTCAAGTCAATAAACAATTATGAAATGATGCAGACATCTAACGATACTTGTGATAATTATACCGATACAAGAATAACAACTACCAAAACTAGTTGTACTTCTACCGATACTAAAAACTCCAAAGAGCTAAGAAGTCTTACCCTGCAACTTCTACCGATACAAATATGGTCAGTACTACCGAAACTTGAATTTTAACTACCGATACAACTCAAGTCAGTAAACAACCTCTCTCCTACCCTGTACTTATATTGATATAAGCAGGTGTTCTACCGAAACAAATATGTAAAATTCTCAAATTTATACAAGTTCATCTATAACACTTCATAGACTTAAGGTGCAAGAAATAACACTTTTGTGTTTAAAATACAAGACTTAGCATAACATCTAAGCTTTAGTTGTCACATATATCATTGATTTAAACATTCAAACTTATCACTTAACCAAAATACTACAAGTATCATAATCTCAAGTAAACATATACAAAATATAACATCATCCTAGTACATGCCATATAACCAAGTGATGTAAGAACTACCGAACCAACTCGGGGATAGTGTGATGTCTTCGAGGCAATCCGATCTTCAACTAGCCAAAACGAAATCTACAAAACAACCAAAATACATAGGTAAGCTTTCTAGCTTAGTAAGTTCGTACATAGTGAATCATTACTCAACATTAAACATTTCAATAACAATTAACATCAGGATGCAGAATTTTCTCTTCAAAACAACCTTATGCTATTTTGAGTCATAAGTCTTCCTTTAATCGTATTCTCATTCTCAACTCGAGATATGAGTCTTCCTTAATCAAAATCTCATTCTCATTTCGAGACATGAGTCTTCCTTATTCAAAATCTCATTCTCATCTCGAGACATGAGTCTTTCTTATTCAAAATCTTATTCTTATCCCGAGACATGAGTCTTCCTTATTCAAAATCTCATTCTCATCTCAAGACATGAGTCTTCTATTTATACAATTTCTCAAGTTCCACCCGAGACATGAGTCTTCCTTTTTATACACCAAGTATTCCAAGCACATCCTCAATAGGTAATAATCAGCAGTTCAAATAAGAAATCTAACAACAAACTTACCGAATGAAATTGTAGTTCACGCGAAACTTCAAGGACTATTCTATGATTTCCCCTTTCCGTGATCTGTGACCAGATTTTGATCTATCGAAAAATAAATCAATTCTCCCGTTAAATCATATAATTTAATCAATTTACACATATAAGTCCCTTTTTGAAAAATTATGAAATTACCCCTAAACTTTACATTTCTATTCAATTAGTCCTTAGAGCCAAAACATGTAAAATAACCATTTCCATTGAATTTTATAATAGGTATATAACCATAGGTATTCATCTAACATCCCCATTCAACTATTTCACAACAAGGATATGTATTTCATCATTTTTACAACCTAGTCCTCAAACCTTAATTTCAACAAAAATCACTTTACAAAATCAATGAATCTATTCATCAAACACACAAATCTATCCTTAACCTTCAAAAGCAAGCATTTTCATCAATGGCAAGTTTTACAACATTTGACAGATTCATAACTTAGTCCTTGCATAAGTTAGATTAAGCTAATACGGACTTAGAAATATAAAAATTACTAAAGCGATCAAGGTTAGCTTACCCAAATCAAAGCTCAAAGATTGGAATTGAAAACCCTAGGTTTTTCCCCCTTAGTGCTGTGTGAAGAAAAAAGAAAATGGGATGAAATTCTCAATTTCTTTCTTTTAATTTCATATAAATATAAATGGTAATTTTGTAATTATTTAGACTTTCATTATTAAGCTTTAATTAAACATTTTTA
The DNA here is from genome assembly GCA_005610355.1 of Gossypioides kirkii. NCBI lineage: Eukaryota > Viridiplantae > Streptophyta > Magnoliopsida > Malvales > Malvaceae > Gossypioides > Gossypioides kirkii. The sequence continues at coordinate 27,564,268 of CP032245.1, forward strand.
ACCTTTATTAAACCTATTTATAATCAATATAATTCATACCAATCCACCCACTAACACTCCTTTGGTTAATTTATTCTTTTGGTCCTTCTAATTAAACTTCTATACTTTTACCCTTTTATGATTTAGTCTTTTCTATTCAATTAACTATCTAATCAATGAAATTTTCGAATCATAATTTTATATGATGCATATATCACTAGAAATATTTAAAATAAATAAATTTACGACTCTACTCATCGGAGTTGTGGTCTCGAAACCACTATTTTCGATACCACTGAAAATCGGGCTATTATACTAATAGTGATTTTTATTTGATAAGAGAGATGTCGCCCAATCAAGCTAATCCCGATAAAGTTAAGAGCAACGTACAGGCCTTTATCCAAGGGGCAGCTGCGAATGAGCTCGTTTCTGAAGGCTAAAGCAGCGAAACACAGGAAGCATTCTTTCATACGATGCCCGAGTGGTTCACTGAATACATGAGAACTAACACGATGGCGCAACGCCCTCCACCTCCTCTAGTACCACCATCGGTTCCCCCTGCTCCAGTAGTGCCAAAAAAAATAAAGGTGAGTCGACCTCCCATGGATAAGCTTCGAAAGTATGGAGTTGAGGAATTTAGGGGTACTGCTAAAGATGATCCCAATAGAGCGAAATTCTGTTTAGAGAATACCCTTCGGCTATTGAGAGAGTTTTCTTGTGCTCCGAATGATTATTTGCAATGCACTATATCCTTACTGAAGGATGACGCATATCAATGGTGGACAACTCTAACAGCAATCTTACCAGAAGATCGAGTAAGTTGGGATTTCTTCCAGAAAGAGTTTAAGAAGGAATACGACAGTCAAAGATACTTGGACAAGAAAAGGAAAGAGTTCTTGGAATTGAAGCAAGGACGAAGAATAGTAGTAAAATATGAAAGAGAATTTGTACATTTGAGCAAGTATGCTCGAGAATGTCTTTCAAGCAAAGCAACGATGTGTGCTCGTTTCAAAGACGGCTTGAACGAAGACATAAAACTTTTGGTTAGAATCCTAGAACTGAAAGAGTTTGTGATCTTGGTTGATTGAGCAACTGATGGCATTACAAATGACATATATTTTCTCCCTAAATTCGTGCTTTAATTGTCTCTTTTGTATCTTATTTAGCATGCATCATGAGCATTTCATACTTAGTTTTTTATATTTTCCAACTTATTGCTAGTTAGTTTAAATTCTTATTATTTTTAAATCTTTTTGTACTAATGTCGACGCAAGAAGTCGATATATTACGCCCTAGATTTGTCAGTGCAGGAACTCTACCTAGGAGCTCAATGCTGGAAGAAGAATGCAGCCACAAGATCAATTTGGAGTTGCGACCAGACATGTCGCCGCACAGAACGTGAACTCCAAATTGGTAAACTCAAGCTGAATTCACATCTGGAAGCACCAGCGCAAGAACATCACAGGTGTCACAACAATTACGGTTTTAGATTGTGCCCAACAATACAGCGACAACATGCAGATCTCTAAGTGCATGAGTGCACAACTGTACTCTAACTAACTTTGATAGCTACAAAATCTAGATCTGGATCTGAAAATGGGAGGCTGAAATCTAAAACTTTTGAAGACTATAAATAGAAGAATGAAGAAGGAAGAAATCATCAAGAGTTGAAGAATTAAATTTTCAAATTACTTTGTGTTCTTTTGAATTTATTGCTGGAGACCGGAGAGCTGACTGGGCCGACGCGCAGTAACTCCTGACGAGGAGTGCTTGATGCTGAGCAAGAGAAGCAGTTAGGGGGTAATCCAAGTAGCCTAGAGATAGTATATTCTGATGTATTCGTTAACTCCTTTATTATGGATGATGAACTATTATTAATATTGAATGAATACGAGAGTATCTTTCATTATTTGATCCCTTTGATTCTTATTTAATGTTTTTTATCTGTTTAATCTTGGATCCAACTACATCAAACACGAGAGTGGCTTTACAGTCTACTGACATCGAGAGATGCGATGACAAGTTAGGTTAACAAGTAAGTTAGGCGAGAGCTGCTTGGGATTAGAAGAGATTCTGATCACTTGTTCTTGGGTACACAATGTTATTCACGCCGATAGGTAGAGTAATTGTGGGTACTTGAGTCTCGAGTAAATGGAAGAATTTTTTTGGTAAGAATTCATTAAAGCTTCATTGTTGCGACAGTTTATCTATTCTAAACCTTGTCGATGCATCCTGCGTTGTGACTTACCACAATCAGTGATCCACTCTAGATCTTCACAATTGATCACATTTACATTTCGTGCATTTAAATATTCAGCACTCAACACTCAACACATTTGATATTTGATTTACTTTTAGTACATAGACATTTAACCTCTGACATTTAACTCTAATGGCATTGACAATATTGATTATTTTAGTGTGCAGATCTGACGAAATTGTGTTGACATCATAACTCACATTTCATCTAATTTCAGTATTAGTTTCTTCGACATTTAAACATCAAGAACCCATTTCCCTGAGGGATCGATATTCGATAGAATAGTCTATATACTATACTTGCATCGACGTGTGTTCGCTTGCACATTACTGTGACGTTTCAGACGTGATCAAGTTTTGGCGTCATTGCCGGGGAGATTGGCGTTTGTTTGATGTTTACTTTTGTAGTTGCAATTAATTCTACTTACTTAACTTTTAATCTTAGTGTTTATTTTTCTATTGTTAACTTTTTCAATTTTGAAGGCATTGCATGTCCACAAGGAGAAATCCTAAGGACATTGTGAGCTTTGATCCGGAGCTTGAAAGGACATTGAGGAGGAGAAGGCAAGAACAAAGAAGAATGGCTGGTAACAACAATAATTTACCACCATTGCTGCCACAAGATGGAGTTCCTCCAGTGCTGTCACAAGATGAAGTTCCTCCAGTGCTGCCACAAATTATTAAAGATATACCACCACCGCCTCCACAAGAAGAACAAGTGCAAAATAGGACGATAAGAGACTTTGTTGTTCCTATACTTGATGATTTACAACCAGGAGTTGTAAGACTGGCTATTCAAGCTGGTAATTTTGAGCTGAAATCGGTGATGTTTCAGATGTTAAATTCAAATGGGCAATATTCTGGTTTTCCTCATGAAGACGCAAGAGAACACTTAAAATCATTTTTGCTTATTTATGCATCCTTTAGTCAACATGGAGTCCCTGATGATGCATTAAAAATGCAATTATTTCCTTATTCATTGCAGGGTAAAGCAAGAACATGGTTCTTAGGATTGCCGGCAGGATCCATTACATCTTCGAATGCATTAGAAATGCAGTTTGTCTTGCATTTCAATTCGCCGACAATGAATGCAAGGCTGCGTGATGATATTACTGCATATCATCAGTTAGATGATTAGAACTTACATACAACATGGGAGCATTACAAAACATTGCTTCGACGCTGCCTAATGTATGGAATTCAGCAAGAGACCCAAATAGAGATTTTCTACAATGTTTTGAATGCTCAGACAAGGAATCTTGTCGACGCATCGACCAATTGTCCTTTGTTGGATTGTAGATACAATGAAGCTGTAAAAACTCTAGAGAGGATTGCTCAAAAAGACTATCAATATCTAATCTCTCGTTCTGCACAGGTAAAGAATAACCCTGGAGTTCTTGAGTTAGATGCTATTTCTGCTTTGTCAGCGCAAGTATCCTCATTGGCCAATATCATAAAGAATATGAAGGGAACAAATGACGTTGCCCCTATTCAAGTGGCCCAGCAATTGGATTCGCTGATATTTTTCATGTGAAATTTGCGGTAACAATCATAGTTATGAGGACTACCCACAACATGCAGAAAATGCTTTCTACGTTAATAACATCAGAAGGGGTTCATTTGGTAACTCATACAACAACCGATCTCAACAACCTTGGGGGAATCAAAATGCTTCCACATTCATATATGAAAATTCTTCAAATCAAGGGGGATATCAATAAGGGAGTTACAATACCAACCCACAGCAGAATTACGATTAGAATTCGCAAATGAGTTCTTAACAGATGCAATCACATAGCCAGATGCACCCACAATCTAGATTACAGCCACAACAGTCTGTACTGCCACATATGCAAGGACAACATCATCAACATCAACTGCAGTAATTTTCTCAACCAAAGTCAAATCCTATGGCTGCTCCTGAAGCACTGATGTGCGAGCATATCACGCAGACTGAAGCAATAGTACAAGGCAACTCTTCTTCCATCTGAGCCTTGGAGCCCAGCTAAGACAATTGGCTTCTAATCTCAGCACAAGACCACTAGGCACTCTGCCTAGTGATACTGAGAAGTGGGAAGCAGACGGTTCAACCAAGTAGTTCTGGCCAAGACCATGTCAACGCATTTGAACCACAACAACAAGAAGACGATGTAGCTGAAGGAAGTCAAGCAAAAGGGAATGAAGAAGAACCAACTGTAGTATCATCTATGCCCCAACAGAGTTGTCGATGCAACTGCCAATGTCGATACCACCAAGTTTTTCACAACAACCCACTGCTACAATACCTTTGTCATTTACGCAAAGATTTAAAGAGAAACTCCATGATAAAGAGTATCAAAAGTTTGTTTCTACTCTGAAACAATTACACAATAATATACCTCTTGTTGATGCTCTTGTGTAGATACCCAGCTATGGGAAATTTATGAAGGAGCTCTTGTCCAAGAAGAAGAAATTCTCCGAAATCGAGACAATTGCGCTCACAGAGGGGTGCAACGCTTTGCTTACTAATAAGTTGCCAACTAATATGAAAGACCCTGGTAGCTTCATAATCCCATACTCTATTGAGAATCATTATTTAGGTAAGGCTTTATGTGATTTGGGAGCAAGTATAAACCTAATGCCTCTGTCTACTTTCAAGAAATTAGGAATAGGTTCGACGAATCCCACTGCGGTGACATTACGACTTACGGATAAATCTTTAGCACAACTAGAAGGCCAAATAAAAGATGTCCTTGTACAGGTAGATAAGCTCGAGTTCCCTGCTGATTTCATTATCCTAGAATGCGACAGATAAGGAGGTACCCATTATCTTGGGGCGACCATTCCTAGCAACAAGACGCACACTTATTGACGTATTCAAAGGAGAACTTATCATGCGTCATAACGAGGAGCATGTGACCTTCAGTGTGTTTAAGGCATCTCTATCCAGAAGTAAAGAGCAATGTAACCACATCGACGTTTTGGACGAAATCATTATTGAAGAATTCAATGCAAGGAGTTCAGCAATGTCAGATGAAGATGTGACGACATCTACCGATGAAATCCTAGATGACTGTGTAAACAAAGAAGAGGTTAAAAATAGTGAGCTGAGGCAGAATTAGCAATTGGAGTCTTTAGATTTGTCGAACAGGATAATCCCGATGTTTAAATCATCTATTGAGCAAGCTCCTACCTTAGAGTTGAAGTCATTGCCAACACATTTAAAATATGTCTCTCTTGGTGACAACGAGACATTACCTGTTATTGTCAATGCATCCCTCGATGCAACACAAGAAGATAAGCTCATTGCCATTTTGAAAGAACGCAAAAGAGCCATAGCCTGAAGCATTACAGATATTAGAGGCATTAGTCCATCTTTTTGCATGCATAAAAGATAAGGCTAGAAGATGAAGGGAAGCAATCAATTGAGCAACAAAGACTACATAATGAGAAAATGAAAGAAGTAGTAAAGAAAGAAATTATCAAAAGGTTAAATGCGAGCATCATATACCCTATTTCTGATAGCAATTGGGTGTGTTCAATGTGTGCCAAAGAAGAGTGGTTTCACAGTCGTGACCAACGACAAGAACTAGTTAATCCCTACTCGCATTATAATTAGATGGCGAGTATGCATGGATTATCATCCACTGAATACGGCCACAAAGAAGGACCATTTCCCACTGCCTTTCATTAACCAAATGCTGGATAGGCTAGCCAGTAAAGCCTATTATTGCTTCTTGGACGGCTACTCTGGGCACAACCAAATTGCTATTGCACCAGAAGACCAAGAAAAGACTACGTTCACATGCCCTTTGAAACCTTTACTTTCTGATGTATGCCGTTTGGTTTGTGCAATGCGTCTGCAACATTCCAGAGGTGTATGATGACGATATTCTCAGACATGATCAAGGACTCTCTTAAGGTATTTATGAAAGATTTCTCTTTCTATGGATAAAATTTTGACCAATGCGCAGAAGACCTGGCAAAAGTTTTGAAGAGATGCGAGGACACAAATTTAGTTCTGAATTGGGAGAAATGCCACTTTATGGCAGCTAAAGGCATTGTCCTTGGCCATCGCATATCTTGTCAAGGCATTGAAGTTGATAAAGAAAAGGTCAAAATCATCGAGAAGCTACCACCGCCCATCAATGTCAAAGCAATAAGAAGCTTTCTTGGACATGCTGGTTTCTACAAAAGATTCATACGTGATTTCTCTAAGATTGCTAAACTGTTATGCTCACTATTAGAGCAAAATAAAAAGTTTGTGTTCGATGACAATTGCCTGGACGTATTCATGACAATAAAGAAGCATCTGGTACAAGCCCCAATTGTCGTTGCACCAGACTGGACGCAACCATTTGAACTAATGTGTGACACAAGTGATTTTGTTGTGGGAGTTGTACTAGGCCAAAGAAAAGAGAAGGTATTGCATTCTATATATTACGCTAGTAAAACTCTGATTGAAGCGCAGATTAATTACACTACCACTGAGAAGGAGCTGCTAGCAGTAGTCTTTGCATTTGAAAAGTTTCGTTCATATATTGTCGGTGTAAATATTACAGTGTACACAGACCACTCCGCATTGAAATATCTTCTTACAAAGAAAGACGCCAAGCCTAGACTAATACGATAGATCCTACTCCTTCAAGAATTTGATGTTTAAATCAGGGATAGGAAAGGATTTGAAAATCAAATAGCTGACCACTTGTCTCGATTGGAAGTTGGAAGTGAAGATGGATAGATGTCCCATATTATCGAAGCATTTTCAGACGAGCAATTATTCTTTGTCGACGCATCACCCTGGTATGTCGATGTTGTCAATTACCTTGTGTGTGGGAAGCTACCCCTAAATGTTACTGCTCATAAAAAGATCAGGTTCATACGCGTTGCTGCAAAGTATCACTGGAACGAGTCATACCTATTCAAGGTGTACAATGATAACATTATCCATCGTTACATACCTGAAGAAGAAATTACTTCAATCCTGTGACATTACCATGATGCCTCTTATGGAGGACATTTTGGGGGTCCAAAGACTGTTACTAAAGTCCTATAGTCAGGATTTTATTGGCCCATATTGTTTCGAGACGCCCACAACTTCGCACAACAATGTGATCGATGTCAACGTACTGGCTCAATATCTCAATGCAATGAGATGCTCCTACAACCGATCATGGAGGTAGAGCTCTTTGACGTTTGGGGTATAGACTTCATGAGACCATTTCCAAACTCTTTTGGGAATGTATACATCTTAGTTGCTGTTGACTATGTATCAAAGTGGATCGAAGCTATTGCGGTGCCAAAAGAAGACGCTTGAACGGTGTTGAAGTTCTTTCACACATATATTCTCACAAGGTTTGGAACACCGAGAGCATTAATAAGTGACTAAGGCACTCATTTTTATAACAACCAAGTGGGGATAGCATTAAAAAGATATGGTGTGAAACATCGTATGGCTACTACATATCACCCACAAACCAATGGTCAAGTCGAGGTATCCAATCGTCAAATCAAAAGCATACTTGAGAAGGTGGTTAATCAATCTAGAAAGGATTGGTCTTCGCTGCTACATGAAGCATTGTGGGCACTTCGCACTGCTTGTAAAACCCTGCTGAGAATGTTGCCATATCAGTAAGTATTTGTCACCTGCCAGCTGAGTTTGAACATAAAGCCATGTGGGCAATCAAGCAGGTGAATATGGACTATGATGCTGCCGGAAGAAAAAGATTATTGGACATTACTAAGCTAGAAGAAATACGCCGACATGCTTATGAGAATGCCGTAATATATAAGGAAAAGACCAAGAGATGGCACGAGAACATCATCTTGCATCGACAAGTTAGTCTTGGTCAGTTAGTACTTTTATTTAACTTGCGTTTAAAATTGCATCCAGGTAAATTGTGATCAAGATGGTCAGGCCCTTTCAAAGTTGTCGATGCATTCCAGAGCGGTGCTGTGACAATTGAAAATCTAAAGGATGGACAACAATTCAAAGTGAATGGCCAACGTTTAAAGCACTATATTAGCCCAGATGTCAAAGAACCAAACGAGGCCATCAATCTGGTCACATTCAAATAATGTCGACGTATTTTCTATTTACTTTTATTTGTTTCACTTTTACTTTTGTTGTTTCAAATTTCTTGCAGAAATAAAAATCGTATTTTTGTCGAAGCATTGAAGCACGAATTTTCGGTGCATTCTGTGATGAGTCAGCATAGCTTTCAACAAGAATCGCGTCGGTTGATCTCTCTTCTCTCCCAGCTATTCGATTAAACGAAACAGTACAATCTGTAACTTGGCAATTAATAACTGCATAATGAAATGTTTCCCCGTAATTTTTTCAATCATCACGTTGAGGTTATAAACCTCTCTCCTACAGATTTCTCTTTACTCACATCCTCTTTTGTTGGTACATCTCATCCCTTTCATTGCCTCTATATTTTTTCTTTTCATTCACAACCTATCTTTTTCTGCAAACTTCTCTAACTTTCTTCTTTAGTAACAATGGCTAAAAGTCGAGCATCAAGAAACCCTTCTAAGAATCTTTCCAAAAACACCACAACAACTTCAACTACTATGGCTCCAACCACAACACCATCTCCGTCTACAGGACCGATCTTATTCTTGAAGACCGTGGTCAATGACCGTTACCAGAATATCATGTTGAAGCGTAACCTCCATCGTGAACAAGGTTTACAACTATCTCCACATCAAACCTTGGGGAGACATGTTGCCCTTACCATTAGTCACCTTGCGTAGGAGTTTTTCTATGAACATCCCTCTGGTTACTCCCCTACATTGGTGAGGGAGTTTTATGCCAACCTGATGGATACGGAGCAAGAGTTTGTTTTTGTAAGGGAGGGACTTATTCCATGGAGTGTTGCTCAAATCAATGTGCTGTTGAGAATCCCTAAGAGGGTGAATGACCACTCACTGTTTTTACATCGCCTGAACGATAAAAGCACCACTAAGATGATGAAGGACCTGTGTGTCGATGGAGCCAACTGGACTGGAAACGGGTTTCACAACTACACCATGCACAGAAGGTATCTCACAACCTTTGGCAAGGTATGGTTTCACTTCATCAATAGTCGTATCATGCCTTCGACACATAGCACTAGGCGACATTAGATCGTATGTGTCTCTTACATTCTATCCTACACTTTCGATACATCGACATTGGTAAGATCATCCACGACCAAATCGCAGAAGTCGCTGACAAGCAAACTGGTATACTCCCATTCCTCTCTTTAATCATGTTGCTTTGTAAACAGAAGGCATTTTGCCTAGGGATGGTGAGGAAATATTAGAGAACAAAGGTCTGACCAATGATATCTCCGTTGAATGGATGACTCGTGGCCAGGAGACACTAATGGCCAAAGAAACCTCGAAGAATAAGGATAGAAACAAAGGGAAAAGAAAGCAAAATAACCCGATGCACCCACAAATCCATAAGTGGAAAAAAAGCTGGCTCTAATGGAAGTATATCTTAACTGTATTGACATGCGCTCAATCCACACTAAAGGTGTCGTCGATGACATGGATTACAGGCTGAATAAATTTTATGCCTACACAAAGCCCTGGAACGAGGCTATTATCGTCGTACTACGTCAGATCAGCCCCAATCTATTGCCTGACTTCCCAGCCTTTCCATCCATCTTTCGCCAGATGAAGTACTCGTCATCCAATCAACCTACCCTTGATGGACCTCTGTACCAACATGGATTCACATCTCAGATGATGAAAAGGGAGAAGGGCACTCAAAATCTAATAAGGACTGTTATCGCACCATTATCGATCTGTTCGAGGATGAGTTCTCCAACAGTCTTGATGCGAATATGGCTGAGCGTGAGGTTATTGTGGATGAAGGTGTCGACGTAATGGAATGCGCTAACATTGGTCTAAACGAACCAGAGCAGCATGAGGATGATGGTATGAACCAGGGAGATGACCAGCTGAAGGAAAAGGAAAAAGAAGAGAAGGAAGAAGAGAATAAAGAGAAGGACCCTATCGAGGTGCATGAAGAGAAAGTAAAGGATGCCCCGACAATGATCATTGAGGATGTTGTCGGCACACCGGAGAGTGTGAGGCATCCAACTCTGAAGAGGTTCGACCTGAATTGAGCCAAGCTGAGATTGTTATGAGCGAAATCGAGGAACTGAATCCTCTTGTTATCGTGCCATATGTGGCACCGCTCATCGAAATCCACCAATCAGAAGTGACAACCAATAAGGCCACCACCCAACCTGTCTAGGAGGAGCAATCCGCCGAGCCGGTTGGTGCGACCGATAAAAAGAGGAAGAGGCGCAAAGGCAAGAAGAAGAAGAAGCACAAAGAAGAGAGTGAGCGCCCAAAAAAGAAGAAAAAGAAAACAAAGGCAGCATTTGCTTCGACTGCTGACGAATAAGTTGGTACATTTCTTTTTAGATAGTTTTCATGCATTCTTATTGTCACTGCATTTTGTTTTTCACTACATTCCTTTTGTTAACTTAGTTGTATTGTTATTGCATTTCCATTAATTTTGTGCATTATTATCAGTGCATTGGGGATAATGCAGACATTAAGTTTTGGAGGAGATAATGTGAAATGGAAATGCAATTACACCTATATATTTGAATTCTACTTGTTTCTTTTGTTAATGAGAATATGAAAATTTCAACAGAAATGTAAGAACAATTTTTTTTTTTTGCGTAATTCTTGAATTGTTTGGATGCTAATGTGGAAATTGGATGAATATGAATGGATTTTGCTATTTTTGAATGAATAATTAGAATTGCTTCGGTAATGAATGGATAATGTTAATGTTTGAATCTTGAACTAACCGACCAGTTGCAGCAGCATTATTTGAATAAAAGACACTCCAATGTGAGTGCATTATGACTTTTCAAACGAGAACACTCCGCTGCAGGTTTAGAAAAATCATCTAGCCAAAGGCTGTAACTACAAGAGTGTGTGTCGGCATAATTACATACCTCTTGGGGGTTTATTGCACCCCATCATTACTACCCACGAATAAAGGTAGAGTAATGCAATGACATCTCTCAGTCATTTGAAAAAGAAAAATGAGAAAAAGGAAGAAAAAGAAAAAGAAAAAGAAAGAAATTTTTTATAAATGTTGTATATGTTCAAGGAAGATTAGGATTCAATGCATAACATTAACATTTATGAAGTTGTAGTTTTTAATTATTCATGCCTATAAATTGTCGGCGCATTAGTCTATCATGTAAATACAATTTGTGTATTAGGATTTCAGAATATTTAAGTTGTGAGAATATTGATTGCGGTGACATTTTTGCTTGTGACTTTATTAATTTTTGCTTACATGAGGACAAGTAAAAACTAAAGTTTGAGGGTTTGATGGTATCACAAATGACATATATTTTCTCCCTAAATTAGTGTTTTAATTGTCTCTTTTGTATCTCATTCAGCATGCATCATGAGCATTTCATACTTAGTTTTTATATTTTCCAACTTATTGCTAGTTAATTTAAATTCTTGTTATTTTTATATCTTTTTGTACTAATGTCGATGCAAGCAGTCGATATATTGCGCCTTATATTTGTCAGTGCAGGAACTCAGCCCAGGAACTCAATGCTGGAAGAAGAATGCAGCCACAAGATCAGCTTGGAGTTACGACCAGAGATGTCGCCGCACAGAACGTGAACTCCGAAAAGGTAAACTCAAGCTGAATTCACATCTGGAAGCACCAGCGTAGGAACATCACAGGTGTCACTGCAATTATGGTTTCAGATTGCGCCCAGCAATGCAGTGACAACCTACAGATCTCTGAAGAAAACATTAAAACTGTGTGAGTGCACAACTGTACTCTAATTAACTTTGACAGCTGCAAAATTTAGATCTGGATCTGAGAATGGGAGGTTGAAATCTGTAACATTTGAAGACTATAAATAGAAGAATGAAGAATGAAGAAATCATCAAGAGTTGAAGAATTAAATTTGCAGATTACTTTGTGTTCTCTTGAATTTATTGTGAAGACCGGAGAGCTGATTGAGTAGACAAGCAGCAACTCCTGACAAGGAGTGCTTAATGCTAAGCAAGAGAAGCAGTTAGGGGGTAATCCGAGTAGCCTAGAGATAGTATATTCTGATTTATTCGTTAACTCCTTTCTTATGGATAATGAACTATTATTAATATTGAATGAATACAAGGGCATCTTTCATTATTTGATCCATTTGATTCTTATTTAATGCTTTTTATCTGTTTAAACTTGGATTTAACTACATCAAACACGAGAGTGGCTTTGCAGTCTACTGACATCGAGAGATGCAGTGACAAATTAGGTTAACAAGTAAGTAAGGCGAGAGCTACTTGGGATTAGAAGAGATTCTGATCACTTGTTCTTGTGTACACAACATTATTCACGCTGAGAGGCGGAGTAATTGTGGGTACTTAAGTCTCGAGTAAATAGAAGACTGTTATTGGTAAGAATTCATTGAGCTTTATTGATGCGACAGTTTATCTATTCAAAACCTTGTCGATGCATCCTGCGTTGTGACTTAGCAAAATCAGTGGTCCACTCCAGATCTTCACACTTGATCACATTTACATTTCGTGCATTTAAATATTCAGCACTTAACACTCAACACATTTGATTTACTTTCAGTACATTGACATTTAACCTCTAACATTTAACTCTGATTGCGTTGACAATATTAATTATTTTAGTGTGCAGATCTGACGAAATTGCTTTGACATCATAACTTACATTTCATCTAATTCCAGTATTAGTTGCTTCGACATTTAAACATCAAGAACCATTTCCCTGAGGGGTCGATATCCAATAGAATAGTCTATCAACTATACTTGCATCGACATTGTTCGCTTGTACATTGCTGTGACGTTTTAGACGCGATCAGCAACCAAAGCTGAAAAGCTTCCCATGAAAAAAGGAAAGGCAAAACAAGAATCGACTTGAATAAACAACTAATGGGAAGATCCTTCTCATCTTCTACAAAGGAAATGAAAGAGTCTTATAGTCGCATATCAAATACATCCAGCTTTTCAGGGAGAGATCGAGGGAAGCAGAGTAGTTCGAGACCGCAAGCGACGTATGTAGCCAGTAATGGCAGTGTTCGCCATGACAATAGGCCTCGAATGTCTACTTTGTAATCAAAGGCATTTCAGGGAGTGTTGTTTAAAGATAAGATCTTAATTTAGATGTGGTTCCCCTGATCATTACCTTCGTGATTATCCTGAGAAGTCTAATAGAGAAAGAGCTTAGAGTACCGATCTGGGAATGCACCATCAAGAGGTAGACCTCTGAAGCACAGTGGTACGAAGGGAAATAATAGAAGTGGATCGAGAGACTCCTCGATGCAATCTGAGGCTCGAGCATTAGCTAGGGCCTATGTCATCTGAGCCCGTGAAGAGGTTACAGGACCTGATGTGATTACAGGTATCTTTTCTCTCTTTAATGTTACTGTTTATGCATTGATGATCCGAGGTCAACTCATTCATATATACGCACCACACTTGTGTTAAATAAGAATATACTGGTAGAGTCAACTGAGTTCATAGTTAAAGTAACCAATCCGTTAGGCAAACATGTGTTAGTAAACAAGGTATGTCGAAACTACCCACTGAAAATTCACGGTTGTGATTTTTCGACGGACTTGATGTTGCTGCCTTTTGATGAGTTTGACGTGATTCTTGGTATGGATTGGTTAACTATGCATGATGCAGTGGTGAGTTGTAAGCAGAGGCAGATTGTATTAAAGTGTTAAAATAGTGAATCGATTAGAACTGAATCAGATAGTTGTGTCAGTACCATTAGTATTATTTCTTCTTTATCAGCTCAGAGGTGCGTACAGAAAGGATGTGAGGTGTATTTGGCACATATGATAGATACTAGTCTTGTATAACTAAAATTGGAATCAGTCCCAACCAATTGTGACTTTGTGGATGTATTTCCAAAGGAGTTGTCAATATTACCACCGGCCAGGGAAATAAATTTTGTGATTGAGTTGGTACCGAGAACCTCCTATGTGTCGATTGCTCCATATAGAATAGCCCCAAAAGAGTTGAAATAGTTGAAAGCACAGTTGCAAGAATTATTAGATAAAGGATTTATTCGACCAAGTTTTTCTCCATGCAGTGCACCTATCTTGTTTGTCAAGAAAAAAGATGGATCGATACGGTTGTGCAATGACTACCTGTATTTAAACAAGATCACAATTAAGAATAAGTATCCCTTGCCTTGCATAAATGACTTATTTGATCAGTTGAAAGGTGCGACAGTGTTTTCGAAGATTGATCTTTGCTCAGGGTATTACCAACTTCAGGTGAAAAATGTGGATGTACCAAAAATAGCTTTCAAGACCAGGTTCAGGCATTATGAATTTTTAGTCATGCCATTTGGTTTAACAAAAGCCCCTACTGTGTTTATGGATTTGAGAACAAAATATTTCGCCCGTATTTAGACAAATTTGCAGTGGTTTTCATTGATGACATCTTGATTTACTCGAAGGATGACACCGATCATGCTCAACATCTGAGTATTGTTTTACAAACATTGCGTGATAGACACTTATTTGCCAAATTCAGTAAATGTGAGTTTAGGTTTGCGAGAGGTTAGGTTTTTGGGTCATGTTGTGTCTACAAAAGGCATTAGAGTAGAACCGATAAAATATCAGCTATTTTGGATTGGAAACCATCGAGAAATGTCACAGAAATTCAGAGTTTTCTAGGATTGGCTGGGTATTACCGACGCTTTGTCAAGGGATTTTTGATGATTGCCTTACCTTTGATAAATTTGTTACAAAAGGATATGAAGTTTATTTGGTCTGATGAATGTCAACATAGTTTTGACCAGTTAAAAATATTGTTAACTGAGGCACCTGTGTTGATTCAACTAGAGGTCGGTAAAGAATTCATGGTCTATAATGATGCTTCATTGAACGGGTTACGATACGTGTTGATGCAAGAAGGCAAAGTAGTAGCTTATGCCTCTCGACAGTTGAAACCGCATGAGAAGAACTACCCGATACATGATTTGGAATTGGCAGCTATTGTGTTTGCTTTGAAGATTTGGCCCCACTATTTATACAGAGAAAAGTGTCACATTTTCACAAATCACAAAAGTTTAAAGTATTTGATATCGCAAAAAGAACTTAATTTTCACCAGCGTAGATGGTTAGAACTACTGAAGGATTATGACTTAGTCATTGACTATCACATGGGTAAGGCAAATGTTGTAGCCGATGCTTTGAGTATAAAATCCTTGATTGCTTTAAGAGCCTTAGATACTCGATTGACGATGACTAGTGATGGTTCTATCTTAGCTGAGCTGAGAGCAAGACCGATATTTCTTCAATAGATATGTGAGGCTTAGAAAAATGATCTGGAGTTTATCACTAAGCGAGAACATGTTGGTAAATCGCCAGACTCAACTTTCCACCTTGATATCAATGGTAGTATGTATTTTCAAGACATATTATGCGTTCTAAAGAATTCAGAGGTTAAGTAGAGTATTTTACAAGAACCACACAGTAGTGGACACTCAATCCATCCTGGTAGTAATAAAATGTACAACGATTTGAAAGGAATGTATTGGTGGCCAGGCATGGAGCGAGAGATTTCAGAATTTGTATCGAAATGTTTGGTGTGTCGGCAAGTTAAAGCTGAGCACCAGTTACCTTCAGGGTTATTACAGTCGGTTATGATACCAGAATGAAAGTGAGAAAGAGTCACCATGGACTTCGTGACGGGGTTGTTGTTGTCTCCAAGGAAAAAAGACGTTGTTTGGGTTATAGTGGATCTTTTGAATAAGTCGACCCACTTCATTCTAGTGCGTATGGATTACCCTATAGAAAGATTGGTCGAGTTGTATGTTACAAAGATTGTTAGGTTACATGGGGTACCACTGTCAATTATTTCAGATCGAGATCCCCAATTTACTTCTAGATTTTTGAGTAAACTATATGAAGCTTTAGGCACAAAGTTGCATTTTAGTATAGCTTTCCATCCCTAAATAGACGGGCAGACAGAACGGGTGATTCAGATACTTGAGGACATGCTACATTGTTACGTTCTCAAGTTTGAGGGTAGTTGGGAGAAATTTCTTCCTCTAGTTGAGTTTGCATATAATAATAGTTACCAGTCGAGTATTAAAATGGCCCCGTATGAAGCACTATATGGATGGAAGTGTAGAACTCCATTATATTGGATCGAGTTGAGTGAGAAGAAGATTTTTGGAGTGGATTTGATCTGAGAAACAGAAGAAAAAGTCAAAGTGATACGAGACTGTTTAAAAGTTGCTTCCGACCATCAGAAATCTTATACGAATTTGAAAAGAAAAGATATTTAATTCCAAGTTGGTGACAAGGTATTTTTGAAAGTCTCACCTTGGAAGAAAGTACTTCGATTTGGCCGCAAAGGAAAACTTAGTCCGCGTTTCATTGGACCATAAGAGATTATTGAAAGAATAGGGTCGGTAGCTTACCATTTGGCATTACCATTTGAGTTAGAAAAAATATATAACTTTTTCCATGTATCGATGTTGAGACGATATTGCATGTGATTACGCCAACTGAGGTAGAAATACAGTTTGACATGTCATATGGTGAAGAACCTGTAAAAATCATAGCTCAGGAAGTCAAGGAGTTGCGAAACAAACGTATAAAGTTGGTAAAGGTCCTATGGCATCAATGTGGAATCGAGGAAGCTACTTGGGAAATGAAAAAAGCAATGAGATCGCAATACCCAAACCTATTCCCTGGTAAGATTTATTTTGGACGAAAATTCCTATAGGAGGGGAGAGTTGTAACGACCCGTTTTCAGTGTTGTTGGGAACAGTGGTCCAGGACCACACATTTCAACGAGAGACATCAATAAATATTATTATTTTAATAATAATTAAGAGAAAGTGTAAGGTCATATTAAATTTTAAGATGATGGATTTAGTAGTTTGGATAAGAATTTAATAAAAGGACTGAATGACAATGGTTTTAAAAGTTGAGTTCCATAGTTTGAAATTCATAACAAACAAGGAGTAAACTTTTAAAGGGTTAAAATGGCAATTAAGCCATGCATAGGAGGTGGACGGGAGGCTCCACCAAATATTGAGATATTTTGAAATAAAATTTATAAAATAATGATAAGAAGAAGATAGTGGGATTAGGTGGAGGAGTAGAGAAAAGAATGATGATAAAACTTGTTTAAAATCAATTAAGAAAAGAAGAAACAAAAGAAAAAAACTTTATTTCCTCTTTCATCTTCTTCAAGGAATCGAGTAAACTCCATTGTTAAGAAGAAAAGTTTGATTTGAGCTTTTCCCTTTGGTTTGAAGAGCTCTTGAGGTTAGTTTTAATGATTTCTATGTTTTTAAAGTTGTGCTAGCTTAGTCTTGACAACCAAGGGCTAATTTGTGAGATTGATAAGAGTTTTGAGATCCTCCATGAAAGAAGTAAAGTTTATTTGTGTGCTTGGTAACTAAATCCTTAAGTTCAAAAGTCTTATATACAGGTTTGTTAAGTTATTTGGAGGATTTAGGTCCAAGGACCCATTTATGAAAATGGAAAAAAAATACATGGGATTATAAGTGAAATAGTAGAAAATATGGGGCTAGAATGAAGAAATAGTAAGAGTATGATGCTTTAGTTTGTGCTTGATGTGGTATTAAATGTTGAAATTGTCATTGGGGATTTAATAGCACAAGTGATAAAAGGTTGTAGGCAAATTTGTAAAATTACCATAATAAAGATTTTTTCTTTATATCATTAAATTGAATATTGAATGATTGGATGAATAAATGGTTATCTAAAACATGACATGCAACAACCAGGCTCGAGTCGAGGAAAAGCTAATGTTACGGAGTAACAATTGACTCTTTTGCGCTTTTGTATAACCGAGGTAAGTACGTAACTTACTTAAGTAAATTGTTTACATACATTTACATAAACTACAATTGTTGTACTTAGGTTAATCTGTTTATAATTGTTGAGGATACACTGATTTAGTGATAGCATAATTTTAAATGACACGGATATATGTCGTTGGATTCTAAGGAATATCGGGATCTACATGACCCGATTTTGGGATTACAGGTTATATGGGTGCTGGTCTTAGATGTCCTACCGATGGCTGAGATCTGACAATTATTGCGATTTCTCCATAACTCGTGTGAGAAGCATCGTGTAGCCCAACATCTCGACCCACATCTCGTGTGAGCAGGCTCATTTCACAACTCATGTGAGCATTACAGGTTATATGGGTGCTGGTCTTAGATGTCCTACCGATAGCTGAGATCCGACAATTATTGCGGATTCTCCACAGCTCGTGTGAGCAGCATCATGTAGCCCAACATCTTGACCCACAGCTCGTGTGAGCAGGCCCATTTAACAGCTTATGTGAGCAGGCGCATTTCACAGCTCGTGTGAGCAGGCATGTTATATTGGTGTTGGTTTGAGATGTTCTACCAATGGTTGAGATTTGGCAATTATTACGGATTCTCCACAGCTCATGTGAGCAGCATCGTGTAGCCCAACATCTCGACCCACAGCTCGTATGAGCAGGCCCATTTCATAGCTCGTGTGAGCATTACATGATATGGAAATGTTACATGCACACTTAGTGTGGAAATGATGAAATTTCGACCCATGTAGTTCCAAAGATCCAACGGGTGCATAAGTAGCAATTTTTGCTAGAAATGTGATAATATAAGGTCTAATTACAATGTATAATACAAGCTTGAGTTCATGAAAATCTTGAGAAATTAGTTACAAGGGAGTAAGAAATTGAACGAGAAAAATGTTCCTTGTGAAATTTGTAGATAGGTAAGTCTATTTCTTGTTATGAACTTACAAAGTATTTAATGCTTATGTGGTGGATTTTTCGTGTTCTTGTAGATCATTGGAAGGTTTGATTGATTGGGGTCGTTGGAGTACCATCATACTATCCGACCACTATTTTGGTAGCTCTCGGTTACTCATTCTAGGTTTTTAAATGGCATGTATAGGATTTGATATTACGTTATTTTGAAAAGAACTAAGTATCATGTCTATTTTTTGTATTTTGTTGTTCATAAATGTTGTCGAGAAATGTTGTAAGTTGTTTCGAGGTTAAATGCTTAAGAAAATGTTATCATTAAGAAGCCTATCTACTTGTATCGGTAGAACTCTGGTGACTATCGGTAGAAGTATAGGGCAGATTGAACTTTAGTTACTGACTTGCATTGTATCGGTAGAGTTTTCCTAAGTATCTGTAGTTATCAGTAGTATCAATAGTTGTTTCACTTGTATCGGTAGAAGTTGCAAGTGAAATCTACCTTACTCTCTGTAACTTGTTGTATCGATAGAAGTATGTGGTAGAACTTTCACTTCTACCGATAGGAAACTGCAGTTATTTTTCCATGCTCACTGACTTAACTTCTACTGATACTTATCCAATCGAGTACCAGTAGAAGTCCATCAAATCTTTCAAAATGTTGTTTTCGACTCGAATCAAATGAGAATGATTCCAAAACTCAAAATTTCTTACATGAATGTTTACGAGACACTGTTTAAAGTTAATACAAGGGATTTTAAGTAACAAAAGGTGAAAATTTGTAGTTGTAACAACTTCCTACTCGAGTCCGGGGACCAGACCGGGCAAGGGGTGTTACACTAATACTTATATATTATAATATTATTTATTAAGTTTGATTAATTCGGTTAACCTACTGATTTTGAATCAAATTAACCGTCAACCGAACATCCAAAAAATTATTAATCGACCTCGATCGATTAACCGATTTTGGTCGGTTAACCAAATTAATTCTGTTTTACCCAAAATTTGCACACCTTTACTGTCATTCCAGTCAATCACATCTATGTCGCTATCTTTTGGAGTCATTTGCTCCGATACCCAAGACAAAACATCTCCCCAATTGGATTTGATATATGACATATTAGTCTTTCAATCGGATTGCTCATTTTCGATTAGACTAAGGACATGTTTAGGTTCATTTACTTATACAAGTTGTCTTTCCGTATCACGATTGACCACGTAAATCCACTTAGTATTATTTAAACATTAGATAACCAATGAACAAATATTTGCTTTTATTTTGCTTTTCGCACAAAAACCATTAAGGACAATATCAAAAGGTATTAATGTAATTGATGGATAATTTTATTAAACCAATCTATTCAAAAAAAATACAAGTATACAAACAAATATATTACACTTAGAGTACCAAATCAAACACTTCCAACCTTATCAACCCTCCTCAACCTGATTCAGAAGATCGATTATCGATTTGGAAACAAACTTCCACTGAAACTCTTTCTCTTTATCTGAGGAGTCGTTGGTCTCTTTCTCCTTACTAGGTCTTTCATCCAGTCAAGAGGAATAAACATCAATTTTGGCTGCCCTTTCTGTAATTCCACCTTGAAACCATTGAACACCTCCTTAAGGATTATTCCTTCACCTCTCATCTTTGGAGTCTCCTTCCTACTCTTCCCTCAATTATGGGATTTTCATTTCTTTTTTTTAGGGGGGATGGCTTAAGAAGAACTTAACTTCCAAATCAACCTTTCCTTTCCATCATATCCCTTAGCCAACCATGTTTGCTTTCTTTCTCTAAGGCATTTGGGTTGCTAGAAATGCAATCTTTAATAAACCCTGAAGTGGAAGTAATATTCAATCCAAAGCTCCTATAATC
Organism: Gossypioides kirkii; assembly: GCA_005610355.1. Lineage (NCBI taxonomy): Eukaryota > Viridiplantae > Streptophyta > Magnoliopsida > Malvales > Malvaceae > Gossypioides > Gossypioides kirkii. The sequence goes on from CP032245.1 coordinate 27,585,146, forward strand.
TTTTGTCTAATTTTAGAATCTGACTTATATGTTGTTTATTTTGATATCTCGAAAGTTTTCTCTTACACCCCTTTATATTGCACTAATTTTATTATAATAAAGCTATTCGATTATGCCCAAAAGAAATTCAAGAGGAAATCTAATTTGTTACATTAAAGCATAAATTTGTGACACCATTGGTCCATATTTTACATTTTTCCTATATTATATATATTTGGTACATTACATTTTCCTATATTTTTCAACTCATGCTTTTTGCAACAGCTAAACTAAACTAACCCTCATCTTACCATTTTACAAAAAAAATTTGAATAATTGAAGTTTATCTCATGAGAAAGTTCAGTATCCAAATTGAAATAAATTGAACTTCCTGTGAAAAAAGTGAGCAAAGAATATGGCTTTAGTAAGGAAAAAAGTGAGCAAAGAATATGGTTTTAGTAACCGCCCATGAAATATACTCCAAAAAAAAGAATGACTGAAGTACATATATGGCTGTAAAATACATCTTTAAAAACACACAACCATTTATCTTACTCGACAACAATCTACATTTTCCAATTACTCCATCCTATTCCCAGGACTCGATTCTCTGGATGTAGCTGCAAGATCCTGAAATGCAACTCAACAAAACAATTGAATTCTTTACTGACGTGATGGCTGATTTGCAAAATACTACACTACATGTCAAACGTGATTAGCCGGAGCATTACGAAATGAATTTGTACTATAAGAGAAAGTTAGCTTTCCTCGCCATCCAAAGTATAAACGGGAATTTGCCACAATTTAGTGTTCTTCTTCGGGTCATCGGTTAGGCTGAGATCTGTATCATCTTCCTTGAAAGTCTTAATGAATGTTTTGGCTCCCATCATGATAAGCCTCTCAATCATGAATAACTGGTAATTGTTATCAATCAAAGGATCCAAAATATGACTATAATTTGATGAATAAGCCAATTTGTACCTGAAAGCAACCAAGAATATCAGGGTAAGTCACATTTTATTAATTTCTAAATTGCTGTGATTTTTCCTATTGTTTACACAGCAGAAGTTAATTAAGTCTTCACACTTGGCACAGACATGCAATTAGCTTTCATATACTGCCTTTCAAGCACAGAATTCAAACTGTTCTTTTCTTTTCCACCACTATCATCATATTATCAAATCCACAACCACTCACAAATAAAGCACTTGAGAAGCTCCTCTACAAAATTCTCATGCAACAACAGGTCATCCATGTCAGATATCAATAACCACAAAATACCAGCACTGATCTCACTACATATTTTGTTGGTTACAGGCCAAAAAGCACCACAACTAAACAGACGTTGCAGACAATTGAACTACTTCTATCCCCCCCCCCCCCCCCCCAATCCCCCCAAAAAAAGAAAGAAAATCAATTTACCTAAAAAATACCTTGTACTAGAGCACTCAGAATGTCCTTGGTAGAGTAGAAAAGTGAAAGGATAGAAAAAGAAGAGTGCAGAAGTAAGATTTTGAGTGTGCTTAGTAGGAAATAAAAGTGATAAAGATAATAGCATGGATTTTATTTTCTATTCTAATCAAATGCATAAAACAAATCATTCTAAATTGGAATGATAAAGGGAGAGAAAATAAGAAAGATGTAAGCATGCATTTTTTAATATTTTCATTTTTTTTTCTTTTATTTTTCTATTCTACCAATCAATTTTTCCAACCAAACAAACTAATGGAAAGAAATATATATATTTTGTCTTTCTACTTTTCTCCAATTTTCCATCTCTTCGATTTTCTTTCCACCCTACTAAGTAGGGCCCCAAAGCTACTTTTGTAATCTTATTGAGCGAAGCTAACAATGTAAATCCCTAATGATATCCTCAAGGTGTTAATGGCTACGGAAATAAATCATTGACTGTTGCTTGCAAAAATGGGAAATAACAAAAGGTGCAATTATAAGCCATAAATAAATAAGAGGCGTTAAGGACTAATATCAGAATAAGCTTTTTCCACACTACAAGACAAGGCCTATCATCCTCCCAGCAAGATACATTGTGATTCATACAATGATAACAAAAGATAAAAATAAAAGGAAACCATATGGAATGCATAACAAACCATCTTTTAACACAAACTAGGAAATTTTAAAGACAAAACTTGGCACAATAGATATTGTCTTCATAGCTGAATTGGAAATAAGAAAGGGAAAATTACATCTACATTAAGATGGAGTATAACCTAAGGGGTTCTAACGCTTGAACTACTCAGAAGACTTGAATGATTTTACCTGACAGAAAGCGGCGAAAAAAATCCAGGTGTCCTCTCATTTGAAGCAATAAAAAGAGTTCGTCCAGATGGTACCCACTTCTGAATTCTGTGAAGGATAAATTCTGCACGGGTGTCCCTATCCAAATGAGGATGTAAGCTCCTTTTAACCCCATACCTATCTTTCCTTGTTTTTATTTTATCACCTCGGCGAACATGGATAGCATCATAGTCACCAAGGAGTCTTTTAATCTGTGGACAGGACACCAATAATTAGAGGAACACGATCTTTGTATTAAATAAGTATTTCCAAAACGAACAGAATATACTAAAACAGTTATGTAGATATTACTTGTAAAGAACAATTTATATCTTAGAATGGAGATGTTATCAAATTTGTTGTTCAATTTGCTAATGCTAGCTCATCAAATAATACATTGCAATAATAATATGAGTTACAAATCAAATATCATCTCTACATCATCCAAACCGTTACACTATAGAGAGGACATTTCATTCCTAACCTATGAAGCACGAACACGCCGGAAATCCCCTCGTACTGGTGTCAACACGTTGTCCGACAATGGAGATGTAATTAGGTTTGTTGTTAAATTTGCTAATGCTAGCTTATCAAATAATACATTGCAATAATAATACGAGTTACAAATCAAAATTCATCTCTACATCATCCAAACCATTAAACTATAGAGAGGACATTTCATTCCTAGCCTATGAAGCATGGACACGCTGCAAATCCCCTCGTACCGGTGTCGACACGGTGTTCAACACGCCGGAATACATACTGGACACATCAGGATACGTCAAAAAAATCAGATACGGTCAAAACACGCATGGATACAGGATTTTGGTGGCTCAAAGTCGATGAAAACATAAAAATAGTGATAGAAAATACCAGTTTGAAACCCAGATTTACACTTTATCGTTAAGATCTTCTAAAATCTAATCTGGTGCATGTGATTAGGAGGTAGAAAGAAATAAAACAAGGGTATTTTTCAATATACCGACACCGTTGACGGAGGCCGGAGTGACAGTGGTGACGCTGGTTCTGGGTTGAGGAAGAAAAAGAGATGGACAGAAAAGGAAATAAAGGAAAAGGGCAGAAATGAAGAGACTATTTTTTAAGAGTGAAAAATAATAATGAGTTGGTTAAATTCTGCTATTAGTCCCTGTACTATGCGAAAGTTGTGAATTTAATCCTTGTATTTTAATTTGATCATTTTTAATCCCTATACTTATCAAATTTTAAAATTTCAGTCCTCACTGCTAAATTCATTAAATTTTATTATTTCCAAAATCTGATGCACCAAACATTATCTTAATGCCCTGTCACTAGTAATTGAATCTAACCAAACAAATTTAACAGCTACTGCTTGGATTAAAGCTAAAATTTCAAAATTCAAAATGTACAGACTAAAATTGATCAAATTAAAGTACAAGGACTAAATTTACTTTTTACAAAATATAGGGACTAATAGCAGAATTTAACCTAATGAGTTATAGTTGTACATCATTAAATACTAATGAATTGGTATGTATTCCAAAAAATATATATATTACTTAGATTTTTTTTTTAATATATTTGGCGTTAGGATATAAATAAATTATGTCATAATAAAATATGCTCAATATTTTAAATTTTAATTATATTAATAAAAATATCAATATATTTATTGAATATTAATATATAAAATATATACAAATATTTTTTATTCATGTGTCCTCATTTTTTCAAAATTGCCGAATTGCCATGTCGTATTATTTTGTACCCATATTGCGCGTCCGTGTCCGCACTTCATAGTTCCTAACCAAGAGCTCAATCGTGAACCTTCAAGGATCAGGAATTTTCACTTCATCCATCCAAATTATCACAACAAAATGGATAACCTCACCACTCCCTGGAATTCTATGCCAAACCTAAATGGATCAAAGGGTTCCTTCTTAATTATGAAGAATCAAGAATTCAAAATTCCATCGGTATTATTGCTGTATCCATCTTAGATATAGCACGAAACATATCCATTAAATTTCAATATTCCTAAAAATAAGTGTCATTCTAGAATGGGGCAGATACGAGTCCAATTCCTCTAATATGTTAGACAACATATAAACACATACTTCTCTAAATATTTTTGTCCCATTTCCCTCAATTTCCTCAATTAGCTGCCAAGGTTTGGAAGAAAATTTAAGGCAGATTTGAAAGAGAAATCAAAAGGAAATTCTAAATTGACCCTATTATGAAGTCAAATGACTACTAAAGATGGTAACTTGATTAGCACTTAACCTTCACACTATCTGTCTTGGTATTCATGCATTTGATTAACAAATTTGCTTGCAATTTTATTTTACCCGTTAAAAGGAAAAAGTATATTCCAGCAGCCAGTAAATGCTAAGCAGGAAAGAGCTTTGACTGGTTAATCAAATTATAGTTGAATGCCATCTAGAGAATTTTGAAGATAACATGGAAAAGAGGATTAAGTAACAAAAACCTGGTCAGCTGCAATTCTTAACTTTTCTGCTGCCATTGAAGGAAGAAATGAGTATGGCAATATAATAGCACTGCGGTTCTTTCGATCCTTGCACTCTGCAAACCTGAGTAATCATGACAGATTAGTGCGACAGGGAACTTATAAGGATAGAACTACTAGAAGTTTGTTTTAAAAACTGAGGGCTACATAGAAGAAAATTTTACTTAATCTACAGCCCTTTCTGGCTGCCCTCCAGGGCACTATGGTTGTTTAGGTCAGCCATTGGAGCATAAGGAAAAGAGAATTAGCTGATCAATCACTTAATATCGAATCATATGCCATTAAGTACCATGACAAAGGGCTTGCAGTTCGGTTAATGAGTAAGAGATTTGAGAAACGACTATCCTCTTTGAGGTTCACCCGTGTAAGTCCTTCCACATGGGCAACCCCCTATCTCCCAACTTCATACTTGTCGATAGTATCATATGCCATGCATCAGAATTGTCTAAGATTACAGGCACAGTTTCAGATATCAGGTCAATATCATATAAAGAATCCATGGTACAAGAGGATGCAGCCCACCTGCCAAATGAGAAAAGCAAGTTTAGATTGTATAGTTCACTTCTTCACTATTGAGCTTACATGAATAAGGAAAATTGATACTTCACCTTCACATTTATCTTGCAGTAAGATTAAAATTCAAATAAGTAAAAAATTACTTGAAAGAATAAATACAAAAATAACATGTAAAACTTCATAAAATTAACCTTTCCTCTGCAGTTATGTTGTCAACCTTATGAAGGATTCCCTTGTTATTGTGAATTGGATTGATACACATTCTAGAAGGCATCACAAAAGTTCTGCAATAGGAAATGCAACACCAGATGAAATCATAAGAAAGTTGCATCTTTTACTTCATGTACTGCATTATACATATATATGTGTATGTGTGTGTTTGTGTGTGTGTGTGCGTGCACATATATATATACAGAATGCATTGTTAAGAATGCAAAGTTAGCCTTGAGCCACATGTTTGTAAATTAAAATTGAGTCTTCATTTTTCTTTTTGGTGAAATAAGAACTGAAGCTTCATTCCATTGCTTTGTATTACCATTGCCAGCAACATCTCAAAGCTGTAAAATCATGGAGTGTTTTCTATTTGTTTGAACCTCAGTGTTAGTTAACCAAGCTCTATTATTAAGAACCGCTAATCCCAAACTTCACAATTACATTTAGTAAGTCAAAATGGATAGTTACATCGACGATTAAATGCCAATATTCATTTTAGCAAATAGATGGCATTGTTCCTATTCCTAATTCAATATCCAAAAAACATGAAAACAGAAAATTTGACTCCATTTTTTTCCTTGTTCATTTTACAAAGGGTGAGAAGGAAAGATCTTATCCTAGTGAATAAATTACGGCAGCGGATGAAACGAAAATAAAAACAAAGCAAAAAAAAAAGTAAAAGAAAGGAAACCGATTACCTGTTTAAAAAGATGGCTTCTTCAAGAGCACACCTGAGGCTAGATTCTTGATGACCCAAACCTTCACACGAATCACAGTGCTTTCCAGGACAATCGATTCGGTCACCCCAGTACAAATACTTGTCATGGAGAGAGTGTTCCCTTGCTTTCTTTTTCAAATGGGTTTTGGCTGAGCTGAACCAAAACCGATTAGTGGAATTCAAGGAGGAAAACAGGAAAAGCAAAGTAATGGCAGTAATGCACCACAAAATCATGACCGGAATTGGGGATTTTATTCTTGGTTTAGGCTTTAGGGCTTTGGGGGTTGCCATTGTTGATGAGAAACAATAAAAAGATGGGATTTTGAGAGTACTAGTGCCTCAATCTCCAAGCTCAGACTCTATTCCGTTAGCTTTACCACCTCCTTCTGGTTCAGATCTCAGTTTTATGAAGGCCTTGCCCTCTTACACGTTATTTCTGTATTTTACCTGTCATATCGTAATTTATCATTTTAATAAAATTTTAATAAGGAGCTCTAATAGAGTAATTTACTAATAAATGCTAAAATTTTTTAAAAATTATCAGGTTAGACCGATTTTTAAGTTTTTATGAAAATGCTTTCAATTAAAAGCTTTTTCAGGTAATTTACAAGAAAATGCTTTTAGTTTAATGCATTTTTTGCTAAGACCCTGAAAAACACTTTCAGACGATTATTTTCTCTAATGGCTTATATAAACCTCTCATTTCATTTTTCGTACAATTTAATCTCAACTCTCTCTCAAATTTTTTTGAATTTCCTCTTAAATTATTACTTAAATTTTATTTATCTCTAAATTTTATTTTATTTATTAAAATTATCTTAATATTTTTGCAAATTATTTTTTCTATTAAAAATTATCGATGTTTTTCGAAATTAGCAATAGTCGGATCTCTAATCCATTTTGATGGCAACCATATTTTCGTCAATCAATTACAAATAGTAAGAATATTTTATATTATATTTCAATGTTGTTTAATTTTTCTATTTTCTTGTTATATTTGAATTTAATATTTTGTATATTTTTACCTAAATAGGCAGAAGTCAATTTTTGGAGTGTTATATTTGTAGTCTACCCGCTCTTCCATCACCCTTAATCAAACCATACTTGAGAGATACCAATTTTTCACACATGTCCCTTGTTGGTGGGGAGTGTAAGTTGGACCCGACACTCGTAAGCGCATTGGTGGAAAGGTGGAAATCCGAGATGCACACATTTCATCTTCCATGCAGCAAGTGTACTATCACTTTGGAGGACGTGCAGTTACAGCTCAGATTACTAATGGATGGGTCGATAGTCACTAGGTCAATTCACACAGCCGATTGGAGAGGCGCATGCAGGGAACTTTTGGAGAGGGTTCTAGAGACGATTTATGGAGACAGGATCGAAATGGGTTGGTTAAGAAGAAATTTCGATTGGCTCGATGAGGATTCAACTGAAGTCAAAAGAGAACAACACGCTCAAGCATACATCCTTCAAATCATTAGGGGTATCCTAATGCCGGATAGTCATGAAATCTCGTCCATCTAAGGTGGTTGTTGAAACTCGTCAACTTTAGAGAAGCGGGCGAACTCAGTTGTAGGTTTGTCATGTTGGTGACCTTATACAGGGAGATACGTCGAGCAATGCAACTACAAAATATTAAAATTGGCAGTTACATTCTACTAGTGCAATTATGGGAGCGATATTGGTTGCCTTTTTACATCCTCAAGCAAACTAATCTTATACATTCTCACTGGTAACAAGGTAAAATTTATTAGATAATATATTTCCATAATAAAATTAATTAAAATTTAAATTATTATGCTAACAAATTATTTCAATAGGTAGAACCATGAGCTGAGTTACGTGGGACTATCGAATAAGCTTCGAGATATACAACTTTTGTTAAACCAATGATCGAAAGCGAAGATATGTGTGTTTTTTTTAATTTTGAATTATATAATATTAACGTAGTCGATTTGAGATTTAGCAATATATATGTAACTAAAATTTTTATTATTTTAATATAGTTTGAATAGACACCATACGAGGATCTGACAATTCAAAAATACATCCCTGAGGAATTCTTTGTGAATCCCAACATCGGGCACATGAAGGAGCCATTGGTAATGTACGTTACCGTTGAGATGCACGAGTTAGGTAGAGTGTTGCAGCAATTCAGGTTCAGGAAATCAATTCCAGTGGCACCTCAAGACCTTAATGATCTGCACCCGATCGGCTTGAGAATTGGTCGTTATTCCAAGCCCAACATATCAACATGTAGAACAGTAAGTATGAATTTTTACTTACTCACGAGGCCATTATTTCTTCGGAGTTAGTGTCACACCCTAAAAATCGAGTTAGTAGAAATTGGGTTAATAAACCAAGAGATTGGTCACACTCGAATTTTTTAGATGATCTTTTGATAATAAATAAGTATCAAGTATAGAGATTGAGTAGTGGTGGAGTTGTCCTTGATTATCTGAGTTTGAATCCCTTCCCTTCTCATTATTTTCTATATGGTGCAATTTTGCTTCAAACCTAGCAAGGGTCACACCATGTTTTTAAAATAAATGTTGTAGGAGTGTGATCAACGAAGTGAGTTGGCTTAGTGGTTAGGAGCTTAAATAAATTCCTTAAGATTCTATGTTCAATTCCCCAAGCTTATTGCCATGCATGGAGAAAGATTCTTTCCTTTCTTGACAAGTCAACATGCCATATTCACCAACCTTGATACACTTTTTGCTCCCTTGTCTCCTTAACATGCCATTTTTCTTCACCATTGCCTTATGTGTCATTCATTGAACCTAGACAAGGTGTAGCTCACCTTTTGTTTTCATTTTTCTCTCATCCACTCTCTTTTTGCTACCCTCAATCATGCTCCTCCCTTCTCTCCACCTTTTCTTTCTTTTTATACACCCTACTACCACTTTTGCTCCATTTCTCTTCCTCACCACCACCACCACTTCTTAGCTAACCGACCATCACCATCGCTAGACCTCCTCTTTTTCGCTGCTCCTTCCACTTGTTTGGTACATCGCCACCCTTTGCACCACCATTCGCAACCATGACCACCACCTTGCACCACCATTTAAAATACTTTCTTTTTCTCCCCACTCATCTATTTTTATTCCTTGGATATTTTCTTTCTTCCTTAGTGCCACAACACCTTCTCCTTTCCTCCTTCTCTGTCGAGTTCTCACCAGGTCACTGTTGTCGCCGCACCTCCACCGGCATTAGTATTTTTCCTTATTTCTTCACCATTTTTTGATCTCTACCATTCTCTTTAGTAAACAAAACTCTATTTCCTCCTATTTCAATTAGTTCTCAAATTGTTTTTACATCATATACTATTGACTCTCCTTTTTGAATGACAATTTTCTCTAGACTTGATTTCCTCTTCGATTCAAGACCCTAGTGATCCATCGATCCTTTCGATTCAATCAAGTTAAAATAAGTATAGTGGTTGAATGAAAATCACTATTCCCTCTCTATATTTTCCTTTAAAGTCGAATGCATATTAGTGACTATGGTGTATTTTTCCTTCAAGTGTTAATATTGTATTCTATTCCTTGTTGAAGGGTCAGTCGATACCAACTATGAAAAACCTAACCTTGGATGTGAAAATACTACTTTGATTGATTATTAACAAGAGTAAGTAAGGATTGAAGATTTAGTTTAATTGAGTTATGTAACAACCCATTTTTTAGCGGTGTTGAAAATAGTGGTTTCGGGGCCATAAATTCGACGAGTGGTTTTGGATTAAATATTAATTTGATAATTTATTTTATTTGAATTAAAGGTTAAGTTTAAGTGGTTTTAGAAAATTAGGTTTCGTGATCTTTTTTTGTAAATTGAGCTCGTAAATATTTTTATTAAATATTTATGGGGTTACTATATATGCATATTGAAGTTTGGTTCAGAAATTTTAATGATTTGATTGTTAATTAAGTAAAAAGGGCTAAATCATAAAAGCTACAAAAGTTAAATCCTACAATAAATGTACTTAATTACCATGAGAAAGAGAATTAGGTGGACTAAAATGGCAATTGTACCATACTAAGGGTTAGCGAAAGGTTAGGTGACCAAAATTAGATATTTTGGTGAGAAAAATTATTATTAAAATGATAATAATGATAATATGTTAAAAAAGGAAGAAAAAAAAAGATAGAATTTCATCCATCTTCCTTCTTCAATGTGAAAGGCTCCATTGTTGAACCCTAAGAATCGGCCAAGCTTTCTTCCATGCTTGAGGAAGATTTTGAGGTTTGTTTTTAATTTTTTTTTTTGAGTTCATTTTAACTTGATCCAGCTAACCTGGGGCTTAACTTGTGAAATTGTAAAAGTTTTGGGACTTACCATGAATGATATATGTGTGTTTGTGAGCTTAGTTGTTAGATACTTAAGTTTAATGGTTAATTATAAGTATTTTGTTAAGTGATTTTTAATAATTTTATGTTCAATGACCTATTTGAGAAAATAGTAAAATTCAATAAGAATAATATGAAATGAAGGAAGTTTTGGGCTGTAATGAAACCATAGAAAATTCGGCTAGCTTGGTATTTCATAGATTGTGGTTAAATTGTGAGTTTTGATTTAGGGACTAACTTGCATAAAAGTTAAAATATTATGGGTAATTTTGTAAATATTATGGGTTGTAAGCTAGAATTAACTATTTTAAACCATTTGAATGATTAAATTGATGAGAATTATTATCTAGATCACGAAAAGGATCAATTGGATTCAAACAGAGGAAAAGTTAAAGTTTCGGACTAGTCGCCGGCTTTGTTTTGCAACCGTTTTAGTCAAGGTAAGTTTGTATTTCACTTAAAAGGTTATAAGTGAATTTATAATTTTAATAGATATCATTATATATATTTGTATTTATGTCATATATTATCATGATATATTTCTTGAAAAAGAAAAAGACCATGGTTGAAAGACACCATGACAATGCATTCGGTATTTTCGAATAAATGAAAAGGTTGAAAAGGATATTATTCGGAAGGATAATAAATGAAAAGGTTGAATAGGATATTATCCGGAAGGATAATAAATGAAAAGGTCGAAAAGGTAAATTTATTAAATTAATTATTTAATGTTTTTGTGATCTAATACGTATCTATTTAGGTTGTAATCGAGTTTAACTGCTTGAGATTAGTATGATATGAGTTGGATTATGAGATGATGATATTTAAGTTGATTACTATGTTTGGAAAAATGTGAAACACATGGATATGAGTTTGAAAAGTGTCTCGTTTGAACCTTGTGAATACTTAGGATATAAATGACATGTCATTAAGGGGTATTTATAGTTTCAAGTGCTGGTCTTGGATGTCCTACCGATGGATGAGATCTTGCATTTGTTGCGGATTCTCCATAGCTTGTATGAGCAGCATCGTGTAGCCTTAACTTTTCGACCCACAGCTCTTGTGAGCTGGCCCATTTCATAGCTCGTGTGAGCATTTCCCGAGTATCCGGTGATATTTCAATTGGTTCAACAGGTGTTAAAGGCTTAAACGAATATGTATGTGTGTGTGTATATATATATAATGTATATGGTCAGGGCATGTGAATTGGAAAATGTTGATATAATTGTCTGAAATGAGAAAATATGTTTATTGAACATATGATGGATGAAATATATACTTAAAGTGTTATTATTACATGTTACATTAATTGTTGAAATTATATATTTCTTGGTGATACTCACCAACCTTGAGAGGTTGTGTTGTATAGGAAAAAAATATAAGTATAAGATATGAATTTATATATGTTAAATGTATAGAATGAAATGGTAAATAGAAACGATTATATGAAATGGTTATAAGAAATGGTTATAGGGAATGATTACATGAATTGGTTATGTGAAAATATATGTATGAATTGAGATATTGGATATAGACAATTGAAATGAAATGTGAGTGTTAAATGCAAATATGATGGTTTCTTAATATGCCAAATGTGTTTTTCGTGTATTAGTTTGATATCATGATAAAGTTATATGTTTACATACGAACTCGCTAACCTTATGAGATTTGTGATGTGCATAGGTAATTAACGAACTCATGATCATGATATTAAATTATCTTTTAAAATGTTTAAAATTACATCATTTATGGTAGGTTAAAGTTTAAGTTTACTATGAACTTACTAAGCTTTAATCGCGCTTACCTCGTTTGGTTTTTCTTCCTTGCAAACCTTCGGATACGAGCTATCGATTAGATTACTCTTGGAGGTCACACTGTCCAGTAACTAATTGTTTATTTTGATCCGGTTATAAGTGGCATGTAATTAGGATATTATCTACATGTGTTATAAGTGTTATGGATATGTTCTATGTTAATTGAAGTATGAGATTTGCATATTGATGTGTTTCTTAAGTAGTTTTGGCTACTGCCTAGGTTGTTTCAGTAGAAACAATAGGGTATTGGTAGAAGTACAAGGGATACTGAACTTTGGTTTTTGACTTGACTTGTTTCAGTAGTTGATACCAAAGTATCGGTAGTTTGGATTTGGATATTGATAGAAGTCCTAGGCCAAAACTAACCTGCTTACTGGAGTGTGTTATACCAGTAGTTGTCTGAGTTGTATCAGTATAACTCAAAATTGTATCGGTAGAACTACCAGTTCTATCGGTAGCATTTTGTAGCTGTTTTCGAAGTTTTTACTGCTCGAGTTCTACCAATACTTGCTCAAATAAGTATCGGTAGAAGTCCCTCAAACTAAAAAAACTCACTTTTAAATCGAGATAATTCAAGGTATTTTTTTAAAGGTTAATTTTGCTCAACATTTTATATAAATAAAAAATAATAAAGGAGTTTTTAAAGATCATTAAATTGTTTCTGAAATGTATAATGTATGTTGTAACGACCACTTGCTTGGGTCAGATGACCGAACCGGATGAGAGGTGTTTTAAGTTATTTCACAAAAATGATTAAAATGACACCCTAATGAAAGATCACTCTATTAACAGATCGATATTCTATTTAGTTAGATCCAAGTGTGGGTGTTCGTAGGACTGGTGTTTTGCATCGGATCTTCAATCAAGTGTGGGTCTGATCTAAATAAAAATAAATATACATTAATTTTAAAGTTCAAACAAATATTATTATTTGGATTTTGTTGTATACGAATACTTAAAGTATTCAAAGAAGGGAGATTAATTCCATCAATGTGTATTATACCAAGTAAGTGACCCAAACCAGTTAGCTTATGAAAATATCTTGTGTGGTTATGATTATCACTGTTTTGAAAAATATGTTATTCCCTTTCTCATGTTATGTGATATTATGGCATAATTGATTTTACATGACAAATAAATTGTGACATTTCGATATCTTGAAACAATATGTTAATCACATGTTAAACATGCCCTACATGATATTAAGAAATTCGATTTGCATGTTTCAACATGCCTAATGTGATAAGTGATATCTTGAAATGATATATATATATAACCTGAGGATCTGAGGATCGGAGAGATGGAAAGTTGTAATGTAACTCAAATTTGAAAATAATGTAATTAAAATTTGAAAACTTAAATTTTAAATTTGAATTTTAAAACTTAAATTTGAAAGCTAAAAACTGTGGAGAAACTTTTGAGAAACAAATTTTATTTTATCTGTCTTGGGTGTTTGAAGCCGTGCCTTCATTACAAAATTTGGAGCCTTTTATAGATGGCTCGTGTCTCTTTACAACTTTATTCTACGAGAAATTCAATCCCTTACATCATTACATAACATAATCATTACAAAACTTTTTCAGAAAATATATTCTCTGATTAAAATTTAAAATTATAAGAGAATCTTGTCAGAGAATCTCACTATTCACGTCAAAGAATCTCACTGTTCACATCAGAGAATCTCACTGTTCATTTTATTTTTTCTTGTAGAGAATATTGCTATATAATCTCATTGTTCACTTTGTTTTCTCTTGCAGAATTTCCTGTTCATTTTGTTTATCTTTCATTCAATTCTCCCTCAAAATCATCATTTTTTCTTGGTTCTGGTGATAGTCACTGAGGTGGTATCATCTGCAAGATCCATCGTTTTGATTGAAGATGCTGAAGATTTCTCGTCTTCTAAATCGGAGTCCATTAAGCTGAGCATTTCAACCATGAGTTTTTGTATTCCTTCTTGGTCTTGGCTTGAGCTAGCATTGCACTGGCAACTGATTTTACTTGAAGGAATTTTGTTATAGTTTGATCCGGGGCTGTGGACTTGCATAATCTTGGATTTTTGTTGAAAAAATTATCCAAATACTTAGAATCATATTTTTCAACATCAAATTTATCCCACCATTTCGTTTTGAAATTTCGAACTAATAGTGGAATTCCAACATTTGGGTCTGAAATGCATAATTTTGAGAAAAAATGAATTATCCGGTAAATATGCTTTTGGTCTGGTTCAGGTTGGAATTTGTCAAAGAATTTTGGCCATAGAGTTTGGATTTTTTCTGGTAAGATTTCAAAAGATGATGGTCCATACTAGTTCCATTATTCTTGGAACCAATTTGGGAATTTGAATTGGGTACCATCTTTGAAATATATGAGCCATGAATGTCTCATATGTTGATTGTTCATTAAGAAACATTGTACCAGGCAGTTTGGTAATCCCAGTATGTAAAATATAGGTGGTGATCTATTTTAGTGGTGAATTTTGCTGGAAATTTCTTTGGAGAATTTGGGTTTTCACCCCAATCTCTTGGTCGAAGAATTTTAAGTATCTGGGCCTTTGAATGGGAAATAAAATTTGGATCTTTTGGGTCTGTATAATGTTTGAACGATACTGATCCAGTTTGAACCAGTATGTTTTCATAATATTGCTGAAGTTTTGAGAATCTGATGGCTTAAAATGCCATCCATTGAAAAGTTCTTTCATAAGAATATGTGGAGGTTTTTCGCAAAATTCTTCCTCCATAATCAAAATTTTTTCAAAACATTTGTTTGGAAAATATTGAGAAGATTTTTGTGTAACAGTTTGTGAATATACTGCTACTTCTTTTGGGAAAACATCCTGGAGGGATGTTTCTTTTAAAATATTTTTTAGAGATTTTGGTTTGTGTAAAACAATCTTTTTATTTTTTGAAATCTTTATTGCTTGATCAACAATTTGTTTGAGAGGAGTATCCTCTTTTAATTGGGAAAAGGCTAGTGCCACTTCTGGGGATTGAGAAATGGATTCAATCTATTTTTTTATCTGAGAACCGATTTCATTTGGATGTTCTGCGTTTGGAAGGGATGCATTTTTGGATGATTTTGATGATGAGGATGACAACCTCTCATTTTCTTCTTCTAGGCAAATTTCGTACCATGACTTAATTGGTTTTAAGGAAATTTGGGTTTTGAATGATTCCCTTATTTTCCCTTTTCCTTTGTCTCGAGGTTTGGGTGGTATTTTTTAAGGAACTCGCTGGTGAGAAAATCAAGCAAATAATTAGTTTCTCCTTTGATGTATTCAATATCAAAATCAAATATGCTCAAAATTGCCTGCCATCTTGCAAAAATCTGTTTTGAGGCAATATTTTGAACATCTTTTTGTAAAACTTCTATTGCTGATTTGCAATCAATTCTTAAAATAAATTTTTGGTTTAATAAATCACTTTGAAATTTTGTGATACATAAAACAATTGATAAAATTTCTTTTTTAATAATATTATAATTTTGTTGAGTTGGATTCTAGTGTTTGGAAGTAACTAGACTATTTGCTCTTTTCCTCCCTTAACTTATTTTAGGATCCCACCATACCCTATTTCAGAAGCATCTGTTTCTACTATCTTGGGGGCATTTGGATCAGCTAAATGTAAACAAAGAAGTTTAGAATTTGTTTTTTAATCTGGGTAATAATATTGGTGTGAACATCTATCCAAGTTTATGGATTCTTTTTGAGCCTATCATATAAGGGCTTACATAATTTGCTAAGACCTGGGTAAAAGTCTATGATATAATTAAGACTTTCTAAAAATCTTTGTAATTGGTCTTTATCAAGGATTTGATTTGGGAATTTGCTAACAAATTCTATAGACATTTCTATTGGAGTAATGATTTCTTGGGTAATATAATGTCCTAGAAATCTTACTTTGGTTTGGAACAAGCTTATCTTAGATTTAGAAACTACTAAACCATTATTTTTTATGACTTTTATAAAAATGGATAGATGTTTAAAGTGTTTTTCTAAATTTTTAGAAAATACTAAAACATCATCAATATATACTATTGTAAATTGAGAATATTGGTAAAAAATATCATTCATTATTCTTTGAAATTCAGATGGAGCATTTTTTAATCCAAAAGGCATCACATTCCATTCATATTGTCCAAATGGTACAGTAAATGTTGTTTTGTATCTTTCTTCTTTTATTTGGATTTGCCAAAATCTTGATTTCATGTCAAATTTTGAAAAAATATTTGCATTGCAAAGTTTTTGTAATAAGTCTTTTTTATTTGGGATTGGGTACCTAATCCATTTTAAAGCTTGATTGAGAGGTTTGTAATTAATTACTAATCTTGGCATTCCTCTTTCTATTTCTGCATCTTTCATTAAATAAAATGCCGAGCAACTCCAAGGAGAACTACTTTTTCTTATTAATTTTTTATTAAGAAGATCTAGTATTTCCTTTTTACAAAATTCTTCCATTTATTTGTTCATTTGTATGGGTCTCGCTTTTGTTGGTATTTGTCTTTCATCAAAATTATTTTCATATGGCAATGTTACTTCATGTTTTTTCCTATTCCAAAAAGCATTTGGAATATCAGAACAAATAGTTGATTCTATTTCTTCTTTAATTTGATTTATTCTTTTTTGGATTTCTCTTTTTTCTAATTGTTCGGTCAATTTTTTAAAACATATTTCTTCTTTTAAAATAGAGCTTTGTTTCTGTTTATGATTTATTAAATTATTGATTTGCTCATTATGGATGAATAAAGATTTTAATAGGTTGAGATTTCTTATTCTAGGTTTTTCTACAAAAGAAAATTCTACTTTGGTGTTTAAAACTTTCGTAGAGATTGCATTATTTGTTATTTTATATGGCTTAAGTAAGGATATGAATGGTGTTCCTAATATGACATCTTAGGTAATATCTTTTACCATTAAAAACATGTTTGACATTTTATAACTTTATTGCAGATTTCTGTATTAGAAATTTTGTAAGTAATTTTGAGTTTTTTACCATTTGCAGCTTTGAGAGATTCTAATGTTTTGTAATAATATTTGTTGGAATTATTCATTCTTTAATACAGCTTTGATATGCTCCTGTATCAAAAAGAGTAATTATTTCCAATTGAAATTCATTATTTATAATAAGATTTATTTTTATTAAGTATCTTTGGATGGATACTTCAGTAAGAACCATCATATATTCCTACGTGTTTTCTTAGGGTTCGGGTTCAGTTTCTAAAGAACTATTTTTTGGGACTTAATGTTTTAAAGTTTGTATTTGTTTTTCATTTCTTATTGTTCAATTTTAAGCTGAGAAATTTTTAATTTAATTTGTTTTATTTCCAGTTGTAATTCAGAATTTGTAATTTGTCGAGATTTTGTTTTTCATATTTATTAAATATTATATCTTGTATATTGTACATTTGTGATTGACTAGAAATAATTTCTTTTTCTTTTCTGGTTTATTTTTTATTGAAGATTTTAATTTTAAAAGGTATTCTCTTTTAAGTCTGGATCTTGAATTTTATCAATAACTTCAAACATAAATTTTTGATCTTTAGTCAACATATTAATTGAAGGTTCATTTTCATCAGAGGATTGGGATGTAGTGTGTAACTCGTTTATTTGTAATTCATCTGATTCATTTGATGTATCATATTCAGAGAAAGTTGTTTCTAGAAGAATTTCATTTATTTTTTGTTCTATTTCTTCATCTAGATTTAAATTATTAATCTTTTTTTAATCTTACAATATTTTGATATGTGTCCTGATTTTTCACATATGTAACATTTTATTGTTTTATCTATTTTAGTTTCGAATTTTTGTTGTTTCTTTTCTATATTTTCTATATTTGGGTTTTTTATAATGTTCTGAAAAATTCTTTCTCCTATTTTTTGGTTTTACAGGGCAATAGGTTTTTGTAGAAGAAAGTTCATTTCTAATGTCGAATTGGTGACAGAATGATACTAATTCCTTTCTACATTGATATATTTCTTTTTTAAGTTGTTTTTGTAATTTTAAATCTTGAAAAATTTTAATCCTTTCTTTTTGGGTGAAACTAATTAGTTCACCATATGTAAGTTTTTCATACGAAATAATACCTCTGTAATTTTCTCTAATTTGATTTCTAACTTTTTCTCCTAATAAAGTGGGAAGTCCTGCTAGAAATTTTTCTTTCCAAAATAGTTGTTGGTTATCAGATCTTTGCATAACTTTAGTCATAAAGACATCTTTATACCATTTGAAATAAGTTAATTTTTTACATTTTAAATTTGATAATAATTCTGAATTTCTATCTTTAAGATGAGAATGATCTCCTGTAAAATATTTAGAGATTGAGAAAATTAATGTTGCTACTACATCTTGAATTTCTCTTCCTTGTTCGTCTAAAATTATTCTTCCTTGATCATCTTTTTTTATTGCTTTCAAGATTTCTTCTTGTTGGACTTTAGTGAGTGCATAGTCCCACCATCCTTCTAATTGACCAGTAAAACCAGCAACTAAAAAATTGGCTATAACATGATCACTAATTAATCCATTTTGGTTTTGAGTTTTATAAACATTTGAAACCATTGTCATTTGTTGTAATAAATTGAGGATATTATATTTAGACATTCCGTCTATATTCCATTCATAAATTGTATTAGAATTGTATTTATTTTGAAAAATGGGTTTTTCTTCTATATTAAGATCAGGTATATTAATTTTTGGATAATATAATCTTTTTGGTTCTTTCCAAGTCATTTTGTTAATTTGTTGTTCATCTGATTGATCAGAGTCAGATTGAGAAGATTGATGTAATATATTTACTGAGTGTTGGGCTTGCATTGGAGTATCAGGCTTAATTAATTCAAACTTGAAACTTTCCAAAATATCAAGTCTATTTTGGATTTCTGCCAGGAAATCATTTTGGGGCTTTTGGAAAGGTTTTGGAATTGCATAAGGTGTAAATATTGGTTCTTTAGAACTTTTTCCAATTATTTCTTTTGCTGAATCCTTTTTTATTGGTTGACTTTCTACCAAATATTTAATATAATCTAATTATTTTCCTATTGTATGAAGACTAATATTGGTATAGTTGTTTTGTTCTATTATCATTTTAATATCTTTTGATGAGATTTGTTCTCCTGCATCAGGAGCTCTCATTCTTAAAGGGCTTGTTTTTATCCTAATATTTTTATGAAGATATTGAACCTCCATTAAAAGGGGATGTTGGGATTCAACTTCTCTTTTATTGGTTTGCCATTTAGTATTATTTTTTATTTTATTAATAGATTTAAATAATATTCTTCAAACCATTCAAAGAATTTTATATGAATTTTATAAGCATTCATGAATTCATAATACTCTTGAAGAATATTTTGTTTTTTATTTTTATAATTTTTAAAATAGTCTTCTCTTTTTTGTTTATTTTTGTTAGAATAAAAGTGCTTCTACACCATTCTTTATTGATTTCAAAAGTCTTTTCTAGAGCAAATATTTCTGAATTTTCTTCTTGTCTTGCATTATTAGTCATTGATGAATATGTTGGTAACATGTTGAGTGAATTTTGAGGACTTTCATCCTGTCTAGCGTAGATAGGTTGAGCTATATTTGAGGAATTATCTATTCCTTGTAAATTAGTCCAAAAATGTTGTTAGGATAGAAGAGACAGAGGCTCTAGCTGTCTTAAAATTTACTGTTTGTGTTTCTGGATTTGATTCTTCTTCTAGATTTAACCTCCTAAAGGCTGTGCTGGTACTTCCTATTTCAAAGGAATGTCTTGGAGGCAATCTTTGTGGCCTATTGAATATCAATTCAACTATGCCATCTTGGTGTTGGGAAATTCCACTTAGTGAAGTGTTTCTAATTGAAGTTGGTGCAACAGGGTCTGTAGCGCCTTCTAATTTCCAACTATCAGGGAGGTTTATTTCATGCCATTGTATTGTTCTTGGAATTGTGGTATGAGATCCTGAAGTATCTGTTTCTATTAAATGGTTTTCTCCTTTTGGGCTTGCAAGTAAAGCTTTGGTATTGACTACGGAATACATAGCTTTGAAATGGAGTCTATAGACTAAAGTTAATACTTCAGATTCAGGAAACATTTTGAAATTATGGGTATGAATTTGAAGGGTTAAATATTGTAAAATATTTTTATCAATTAAGGAAACTATAAAAATTGGGTAACAATTAAAATGTATTGGGTTAGTACATATGCTTATTTCTATAGTTCCTAGTAATGAGTCATTAAACATAATGTGTCTTTGGTCTCTT
This sequence comes from Gossypioides kirkii, assembly GCA_005610355.1. NCBI lineage: Eukaryota > Viridiplantae > Streptophyta > Magnoliopsida > Malvales > Malvaceae > Gossypioides > Gossypioides kirkii. The sequence continues at coordinate 27,605,769 of CP032245.1, forward strand.
AAAACAATTAAAATTGAAGTATTTTTTGTGGCTTCAACGCTAAGAGGTTTAACACCAACTTGCACTAATCCAAAATGGAAATATTTATATTTTTGTTCTTTGAGTTTATTAATGACGACTTTATCTAATAATTGGATTGTTTCATATTCTTTTTGAATAGGTAAACTTCTTTCTTTTGTTTTTATAACATAACTACAAAAAGCATTTAAATTTTCAAAGGTTGTTTTCTTATAAACTTGGTTTGTTGGAACTCTCGGGAGAGTCTAATTATCAAATCTTTGGGGAATATTTTCATAATGTTCTTATTGTTCATTAACAGTGTTATTTGTGGTTTGGTCAGACTCTTGAGATTGATTGGAAACAAAGTTGCAGAAGAATTGGTTCTTCTAAGGAAGGGAAACATTCTTTGTTTTCTTATTTCCTATAGGGGGTTCTACTATCAAGATTCCTGGATTATTATAGTTGCCTATAGGGATACTTTGTGCTTAACACGCCTAATGGTTAACTGGATTGTGTATCAAAACTCAGTAGTAATAATAATAATAATAATAATAATAATAATAATACATTAATAAAGATAGTTAAGCCAGAACTTGGAAATATTGAAAACAAATTAAATATTTTCAAATATTAGATATACCTCTCTTCCTTGGCTCTGATACCAGATCATCCCGAAAATAAAATTTGAAATACCTCATTAGCTCCAAATATATATGTGTGTGTGTGTGTTTATTGTGGACATATCACATGCATGGGGTGAGACTTTGTAAGGAGGAAGAATTAGGAGCTTCGTCCACATATATTGAGGTGATTGGATGAATGAGTTCTGTAGTGTAGCGGTGATGGGTAAGATGTTTTATAAAAATTTGAATAATTGTTTTACAAAAATTGCACTGCCATGATCATATGCATAAAATAGATTATTTTATATGATAAGAATGTGCTTATTGGTTTTTTTAACTTATTGTTATTTAACTTGTTATAAGACTCATACTAAGCTTTATAGCTTACCCCTTTTAGTTTTCTAATTTTACAAATAACCCTGAGGTTAGAATTTGATGGCGACATTTGGAGGAGTTTCTTAGAATTTTTTTAAATTAAAATAATTAAGTTTATCTTGATATTTTGTTATTTTGGGATTGTAAGAAGCTTGAGTATGGACTGTGGCATGAGACATTACTTAGGAATTTCATTCTGATTTGCATGATTTGATTGCATGACATTAAGTTTTAAAAACTGCATAAATTAGTATTTGAGAAGATTATGCATGAAACTTGGTTTTTATTAAAACTTGACAAAACCTCTCTTTCTACTTCGATAATGAAAATGAGTTTTAGACAAAAATAAGACTTAGTTTTTGAGGTTTTAAATTGACTATTGATATATTATCGAATTTACATGAAATATTGATTTTTAACAAAATATGGTTTTAGTAAAAAATTCCATTGTGATTCTTATAAAAATATGTCAAAATTACATTTTTCCACTGCAATTCTAAAAAACGAGTTTTTAATAAAATTAGACTTAATTTTTAAAATTACTAATGTTTACAAATGAGATTTCTTAAGATATTTGATTTCTAAAGTTAACATGTTTTTCCTGAATAATGACGAATAACCAAGTTCTTTAGTTTTGAATAAATAAATGAATGATTTTGAAATATGATTGAAATTATGAAAGTTTTGAATAGCGATCAAACTTTTACAAATACTGAAATCATTGATTTTTATAATTCACATGTTTTTACAAGATTAAGTTAAATATTTGATTTCACTAGTTTTGAACTGTTTACACAAATGATTTAAAAAGTATGTTTGAAAACCAAGAAAGTTTCTCTAGGTCATTATGGTGGCCAATGTAGCTTTCCGAATTCGACTAGGGCCGCCAGGTTTGGGAGGTTATAGTTAGCCTGCGATCTGAAATATATGTCATGGTTTAGGATCCAAAGCAAGCCATACTTGTATGGGAAAGAGGCAAGGAGTCGACAACCACATACGAGGAGGCCACGACGGGCGCCTATACATCCAAGGACTGGCAAGGCGGGTCCATCGTTAGCACTTACGCAAGAATCATCACCTATGGTCACACCACCCCTAATCAGTATGTATTGTCTTATTGTGGTGCGTATACTAAACCTGTCATTTTCACACAAACACCATATATTCCACCACATTTTTCTGCTTCTATTTCAATGCCATGTTTTGTTTTCGAACCTCTGTCCCCGGTGTATTGCACGCCCATGCCATCAACATTTTCGAGGATGACAATGTCGATAACAATGTATAGGTCGTCTATGTTTCGAGCATTGACCGATAGTCTAGTCGTTATGCCATCGGTGTATGAGACACACCAGAGTTATAGTTCTACGCCAATAGTGTTGCAAACGCCTCCAAGATCATTGTTCTACCAAGGTGGATCATCTTCCTAGCCACCTATTCCTAGACCGGAGGATACACGATGGCAATCGAGGAGCAACTGATTGCAATTAACCAAAGGCGAAGAAGATGAGAGGTCAAGACCACAACCTGTATCAAAGGTCAAACCAAGAAGTAATTTGACGCACAACTATCGACCACCCTAATGTGGCATAGATTCTGACCGAAGATTGTAGTGATTTACTTTATTATTGTGTTTCTCATGTTAGCATTTAAATAAATATCCAACGTTTTTATTATATTGATGATGTACATCATTATGTTTTGTTGGCAGTGCTTTCAGTGCTTTTGCTGATAGTGCATCTTGCTTGGAGTGTTTTCTCTCTACAAATTTCAACCCCAACCTTTAGACAAAAAACCTATCATATATCTCGGGATTCCTGAGATATATTTTCAAAACCCATCTCGTAAAAGATAATGCACTGGATAAATAATTTACTGAAATATTGAATCAAACTAAGATTAAAAAAGCACAAAAAATTAATAACTAATATTTCATCTCAACCGAGTACTCCGAGTTTCGATTATGAATTGATTTGCAAAATACAATTCATATATATGATTAGTGTAATTACGATATTTTTAAATTTCGAATTCAATAATTATTATTTAACATTTCAAAGAATTATAAAAAAATATAATATATAATCAGCTTTAAAATTTAACCCAAAACATAACAAAATCTTAAATCCGATAAACATTACTTTAAAAACCATAAATACTAACCCTAAAAAGTAAAACCCTAACCCTAACAAAGCATAGCAAATTACCTGAAAACATTTTCAACTAGAAACATTTTTCATAAAAATGATCTATTCCCGTAATTTTTTCTAAAAGTCGACCTAATCTAATAATATTTTTTATTTTTTTTGGCATTTTGAGTAAATTAGCCATTAAAAATGGTGAATCAACATTCTATTAATACATTAAAACAATGCTAATTAAAAATTAATTTAATTATAATAAAAGTTTAATTATGTGATTTGATTAAATTAAAAAGTAAGGACTTATATGAAAATTGATATTAAATTGAGAGATGTTAAATGTAGATTATTTTTAATGTTATGGTATTGAAATTAAAGAATATTAAATTTTTTTTGAAAGTCAAAAGTCGACCTCTTTATTAATGAAAATTAATAAAAAAAACACTTTAATGCAAAAAGACAACCAGTAAAATAACAAATAGAAAAAACGAAGCAGCAAAATAAAAGAGCAAAAAGGACTCCCTCAGCAAGCGGGCATCCGACTTGCAGCTACTCAACCAAATAGACAATCATTCAGAGCAAGGAGCAGCCCAAATAAAGATAAAGATGGGCTTAACAAATGCGAATCCCCAAAGTCTCCAAGAAAACTTGTAGATCTAAGGCGGATCTTGATGGCGTCAATCTTTCGCTACCACCGCAAGCACCGTCTCCGGTGCGTTCTCAACCCAGAAACCCCCTCAACATGTTGGAACCCCTCTTATGCCATTGCATGCGCAACCTTGTTACCCATCCGACCGACAAAGCAGAAAATATAGGTATAGAATACTTTCTCCAATTCCTTAACAAACTAGATTAATGCACTAATGTTAGAGAAATCCTGCTCATGGCTATTTATCTTTCTTATCACCGATCTTGAATCCCCTTCCATGATTATTGACAGGAAACCCAACTCCTTTGTAAAACAGAGCCCATGGATAACTGTCGTTGCCTCTACTGCAAAAACCAAAAGCACCAGGTAAGTAATTTTGCAACAAAACCCCAAAATTTCCCTAAACTCATCTTGAATCACTATCCCTGTTATGGTCGTTCTTTGATTTATCCGAAACCCAGCATCAAAATTTACTTTAACCAACCCCGCAGGAGGTGGAAACCACCGGATCTTAGTGGAAACAGCAGAGCCATCCTTCAACACGGGTATCGAAGACCACTCCCTGATGTAGCTACGTACAAAACTGACTATCTCGCCTATACTCTGGTTCGTTCCTTCGTACACCATACAATTACAGGCAAACCATAAAGCCCACATTGTAAAACAAATTTCAGTTTGCTTATGTTTACTGTGCATCTGCAAAAAACCATGACAACCAGTCATGGAACTCTATCTGGTAGTAACAACATTTACTAGGTAACCCAACATTACCTAAACATTACGAGCACTAACACACAAACATAAAACATGATTAATTGACCCCCTCTCAACATTACACCAAGGGCATAAAGAGGTTTGGGCAATTCTCCTAAAATGCAAACATTCTCTGGTTACCACAAAACCACAAACAAATTTCCACTTCGGAATCTTAATTTTTGGGGGGCACATAACATTCCAAAGTAACTTGAAAACTGCATGTCCGGGAGATAGATGATTAGATGATTGTAGCAATATTCTATAGCCACTATGTATAACACCTCTTACCCGACTCGATCGCTGAACCCAAGCAGTTAGGTGTCACTATTAAATTAATCTAACAGGAAACAAATTAAAACCTTATATCATCTTATTATCACATTATTATTATTATTATTATAATTTAATATTTAAAACATTGGATATATTGATCTTTGAAAACTATTTGATTTATTTCAATTTTTAAAAATAGTTGAACTTCTATCGATACTTGGGGAACAAGTATCGGTAGAACTCAAGTCAGTAAAGACTTGTAAATAACTGCAGAATCCTACCGGTAGAAGTTCACTCCTACTGATGCAACTCTGGGCTCTACTGATACATCCTACCTTTCTACCGATATAATAAGTTCCAGAGATCAAAATGATTTTAGTCTGGAACTTCTACCGAACCTAGTAATTACACTATCGATACTACTGTAGAACTATCGATACAACCCAAACTTCTACCGACACAACACAAGTCAGTAGCTAATTATATTTTTTCCCTGTACTTCTACCGATACTCTGATGAGTTCTATCGAAACCATAATTAATCATCAGAATTCTATAGGTACAAGAGTAAGACTACCGAAACAAGTTACTAATTTCGTGACATACACATATCAACCTGAACTAACATCATCAAAATATTATACAACGATTTGCCAATTAATACTTAGGAATGTTCAAAACACTACAACCAATAAATACATGACATCCCCAAAAACACGACTCAATCTAGGTACATGCCAACTCAAAATAAAACAAAACTCATTAACTCTTGAGTTCGGGATTGTCTTTGGATGCTGAGTCGCGAATCTAATAAAAAGTACTTAACCTGTGAACAAAAAACAAATTGCACTCATAAGTATTAATCAGTGATGTTTCTATAACTAAACATTAATCAATATAGATATATTGTATAGATTTAATTAATATTAGTTCATATTGACGCAAATACCATATTTCGTCATCTTACACTAGAATCGTATACTAACCATACATATGTAAACAAGTATCATAATACTATTGATTATATTTATCTTTCAATTCATAACTTACTCATGCATATTATTCAAATACATGCACCATTATCATTTCTTCGGTCTCAATACACCATTCATTTCGTTTTCTCACTTTTATTCAATTTATGCATAATATCAATGCATATATCTCTATATACCATTTCTTGTTTTCTCGATACATTTCTCATGTCTATTATGCATATTATCATCTTGCATAACCATTTCTCATTTCTTTGATTTTTCAATACAACATTCATAATATTTTCATTCCATGTAAATTTAATATTCATTATTTATAATTCCCTATTAACACGACTCGGAATCTGACGGGTACACGAATCCAACCAACACATCGATTTGACACCTTGTGCCTCATCGGATTAATTCGAAGTAATAAATCGCGCCCTGCGCTAAAATAAAGTTGACACCCAGTGTCTCATCGGTTAAACCGAAGTAAATTGGCACCCAGTGCCTTATCAACTCGCAGTCGAAGTAACTCTGAACTCTTTCCATCCTATGGCATGCCATCTATATCCGACTCGGCCCGAACAGTTAATAGGGTAATAATTTCCATTTAATATCAAACCACATTTCCACATTTAATTTTACTCACAACAAAAATGCATTTAGAAGGAAATCTAATAGTAAACATAAATTTACCAATCTCACAATATCACATCATACATTTATACATGGAGAATATACAATTAAATTCTCATACCATCAATTTATTCAAAACAACCAAATTGAGTAGAGAATCTCATACCTTATTTTCATATCTTGATTTCTACTTTGAGTAATTAATTATAATTTGACAATTTAAGAAACTAGTTAAAGTTATAGAAACACCAACCATAATTTCCGAGCTACTAGTTGTCAACCTTGTTTTTGCCCTTCCTCTTGGAGGAGTCCGGGTCAACGTTAGCTACGGAATTAAATACACAGTATACTTTATTAAAACACATCCATATTATTCTAACTAAATTTAACTCTCTATTTTTCTCATTTTTACACCAACTCTTCAACTTTCAAATTTAACCCTTATACAATTGAAATTAGCATTTTATCCCACTTATTTATTTTCTACTTTACTCTTAGCTCCAAAAATACTCTAACTATCATTAAAACTCCATCTACCCAACAATGGTGGCATTCAATATCTCCAATAATAATGAAAAATACGACATGGGTCGAGAAGAGGGAGGTACCAAGATTCTAAAAACGTAAAAATTACAAGAAAATGACTTGATTAAGCTTACCAATTTGAAGCTTGAACTTAAGAAAAATCCCAAAGTTTTCTCTCCAATATTTCTTCCCCTTCCTATCAATTTTCACAATAGGAGAAGAAGATGTTTTCTTCTTTTATATTTTTTTTCTCTTTCATAAAGCCCATACTTATCATCATCATTACCCACTTTCTCTTTATTTTATTTAACCCATTTTAATCACTAAAATTCTCAAGCCACAATTTCTAATTTCTTTTCTTTTAATCTTAAATTTTAAACTAAAATTTGAAACCATTCACACTCACCTAGTGTCACTAAGGGTTTTAAGGGCGAATTTGACCCTTTGGTCCTTTCTCTTTAATTCAATTAAAAATCTCTTTTATAAATTATACTTTTATCACTTATGCAATTTAGTCCTCACACCTAATTTATTCACTACACACTTAAAATTACTTATTCAAAAATTCATTATTCTACTATTTATTTTCGTAAATATTTTTATTAAATATTTACGGGTCGGGTTCACAATACGAAGTCTCAAAAACAATTTTCGACAATCCTCGAATTCGGGTCGTTACATTATGAACTGAATAGACTCTTGATCGCTCACCTCCCTAAACAATGTTGTCAGCTTAAGGGACACTCGGCAAAGGGATACCTTTGATAAGTGTAGCCTTCTCCGCTTCAAAAAGTGAGTCAACCAACTCACAATTCTAACACATACCATCCACCAAAATAAGCTTAGACACCCACTCAATAGAACCCAATCTAAGTGTGTGTACTGTACTAGGAAGTGACCTTGGCACCCAACAATCATCCCAAATTCGAATACTATTACCGGATCCTACATTCCATTTGAGCCCTATCTCAACCAATTTCTTAGTACTCTAAATACTCCTTCACACTAAAGAGGGATTAGACCCCAACTGAGCATTCAAAAATATTGTATTAGGAAAGTACTTGGCCCTCAAGATGCTTGCCATCAACGAAGTAGGATGCATTAGAATCCGCCACCCTTGCTTTGCTAAGAGAGCGATATTAAATTTCGCAGGTTCCTAAAGCCCATTCCTCCATCCTCCTTCAACTCACTCAATCTCGCCCAAATGCACTAATGAATTCCTCACTTTGGTCCCTTTTTGCCACTAGAATTTTGCCAAGATACCCTCAATCTCATTACAAAAGGTGAGAGGCAGAAGAAAACACATCATAGCAAACGTCGGGATTGCTTGAAGCACAAATTTGATAAAAACTTCATGACCTCCTATGGACAGCAATCTCGTGCTCCAAGAAGAGATTTGATTTCAAATTGTCTCTTATGTTAGTGAAAGCACGCTTTTTATTCCGGCCTACCATGCACGGTAAATCGAGATATTTCTCCAAATTATCCATTGTACGAACCTCTAAAATACGCTCCACATCACACAAATTACTCACCCTAACATTTGACCTGAAGAAGACACTGGATTTGGCAAAGTTTACCAACCGCCCCGAACAATTTGCATAAGATTGAAGTACTTAAAGGACTTTCGAAACTCCTATGGCCGTAGCATCACTAAAGATAAGGCTATCATCCGCAAACAGTAAATAACTAACACGCGGAGCAAGCCTAACCACCCTTGCGCCCCTAATCGTCCCACAAGATTCCTCCTTCCTAAGTAACGCTGAAAGGTCTTCACCATAAATTAGGAAGAGATAAGGACTCAATGGGTCCCCTTGTCTAAGGCCTTTAGATGGATTGAACCTTTCCCCCACTCTACCATGTACCACAATCGAATAAGAAACCATGGAGATAAAACGCATAATCCACTCCACTTAAGTAAACAAAAAACCCATCTTCAATAACATCACTTCAATGAACCGCCACTCAACACGATCGTAAGTTTTACTCAAATCTAACTTGAGCGCGAACGACCCTTCCTTACTCACATAACGCTTCTTTATAGAATGAAGGATTTCATAAGCTGCAATAATGTTACCCGAGATGAGACGTCTCGGTATAATAGCGCTCTGTGCTTCACCCATACGGAATCAGTGAAGTTCTTGAAAATGATTCACCAAAGCCTTCGAAGCAATCTTATAAACTACATTGCAAAGGCTAATGGGATGGAAGTGTACCATATTACGAGGAGATTTTACTTTTGGAATTAGTACAATATGCGTACGATTAACATAGTCGAGAGGAACTTTACCTTTTATAAGAGCAATACAATAGTCAGCAATGTCATCCCCAAGAATAGATCAAAACTTTTGATAGAAGACAGCATCAAGCCCATCCTCCCCTGAAGCCTTCAAAGGCGACATGGACTGAATGGCATTAAAAATCTCCTCTCTTGTAAAACAACGATCAAGACCAGCACGCATGGTCGATAATGCATTCACCAATGCCCAAAAGTATGACCTCCTCATTAGTAACTCCCTGCATTAAAAAAATTAGAAAAATAATATGAGCAACCCTCTCCACCGTCATATCCCCCTCAACAACCCGACCATCATCAATTTCAAGATAACTAATCCGATTGCTTCACTTCTTTTGAGAGGCAAATTTGTGGAAAAAAGCGATATTTCGATCCCCGTTTTGTAACCAATTTGTTCTTGCCCATTGCTCCTAGTAGATTTCTTCTCGATCAACCTCCATATTCAATTGTAATTTTGCATCAACCATCTCCTCCTACACAACATTAATAGGAGTTAACAAACTTAAATGAGCAATCCACGTACGTAAAGAGGATATAATAATTCTCTTATCATATCGAACCCTTTGAAACCATCTATCAAAACCACAACTAACATGGCCTAGCTGTTCTGGAATTGACCCATTCGAGCAGCCCCGAAGATTAGCCACCTCATTTGCACATGAATCTTCGAGGAGTCATGCGACCTCAAACTTGAAGTGCCACACCCGAGCTCTATTAAATATCAACAATCGTATCAATTACAATTGGTCGATAATTCAAAAAGGAATGATTAAAATGAGATACCTTACAAAGTTGAAACATTGGGCTCCAAGACCCATTAACAACTGCCCTGTCTAACCTCTCTCGAATATTAGTGCTAGAAAATCGCCCATATTCCCAAGTATACAAAGCATCCTCAAACCTTAAATCCTCTAAACCGCAACCCTCAAGGGTAGAACTAAAAGTTCTCATCTGTCTAACATTACAAGCAACCCACCCCTCTTCTCAAATAAAAGTAGTATTTCATTGAAATCCTCAAAAACGAGCTAGGGAACCGTAAGACAATCATTCAAACGACGCAATAGCTGCAACGGTTCATTATAACGAGACTTTTATGGGGTACTGTAAAACCCCTACATCGCCAACAAAACCCTTAAGTATCATTATCAATTAAGACATCTATATGGCTGTTGGAAAATGACCTCAAAGTAACCGAAATACACGATTTCCACACCGTAGAGAGCCCTTCAATACTTCTTATCGAAGGAACATCAATCCCATGCAAGTAACCACATGATCTATGAACATCTTCCATCAACTTACTCTGTAACTTTGTTTCAATTAGAAAAATTATAGAGGGGTTAATGTATTTTAACGAATGCCGAAGACGACGAATCGTCTTGGGGTTACCCAAGCCCCTAACGTTCCAGCTAACGAGCCTCATTGTTCCCAGTTGACCAGCTGAGCGAGGCTTGCCGATATCTCAATCTGGTTATCATCACCAAATTCATTACAATTTTTCTTATTTCCCAAATATTCAAGACGAGGCCGTTTCAACCCTTCACTGTAAAGTAACGGCTCCACCTCCACTATAATATCATCAACAGTAGTAACCAAATGTCCCCTTGAAGATTCTCCACGTGTAACACCCAAATTCTCTTTAGTCCTTCTAATTAAACCCCGAACTTGACCAACACCTGGCCTCATCAAATTTGGATTAACATTTTCCCTTTGTAATCGTCCAGTATCAGCCCTTAATTGGCCATTATTAGCATATGTCAATCCTGTACCCATATCTCCCATATTCGGTGAACGATCCTTAAAATTGCTCTATTTCATACCCAACGTGCCACTTCCCTCCTCCCTCAAACATCGGCTAAAAAGAACCACCCTTCGCCAGAAAGGAGTCTTCAAAGAGATATCCCAGCCAACAACGGATCTTAATCATTATGCAACACTTTGAGAGGACAAAAGCTCTCTCTATAACCCAATTTTCCACAAAGGAAACAAAACAAGGTCAATTTTTCATAAGCAAATCGCACATATCGCACCGTTCCATTCAACAAAACTATTTTCTTCTTCCGTTTCAATAATTTTTAAAGTCCTCGTGTATCCAAGAGCAACCGTCTTGCTATCATATTCAATAATTTACCCAATAAAGTTCCCTAATTAAGTTGCCACTGGTTCCGAAATGAAGCCATGAGGTAGGTCATGAACCATCACCCAGAAGTCAACTAGGGACAAAGGAACCATTTTCGGATCATCCCCATCGTGTAATTGGTGTAAGACCAACAGGTTGAATTGAAATTCCACGGTCATCCGCTTCAATACGGTTTGCATCCACCTGGTGAAATAGTCTATACAAGAACCTACCCTTAGATAAATCTGTAATCGTGATCCCCCCAATAGGATGCCAAACATTCACTAGGGTAGCTCGCATAGACATAAAATTAACCACACTCGAAGTTAAGAAAGTCTTGACAAAACAATTTTCCAAAGACTCTCCGATGGCCTTAGGTGGTTCCTCCAATCGAACAATCTCCTTTTCTTTAACATCCTCCACGACATCCCCGTAAAATTATCTTCTGCATCTGTCATCACAGCCCACAAACCCTCGCAACACCCAAAACTCCAACCAAACCAAAGACCAAAGTAACAAGACAAGAGAACCAAAAACCAGAAACGAGCAAATATGCAGAGGAAAAACAAAACCTTAAATTTACCACTCAACAAAAGTTTTTTTGAATATTAAAATTTTAAATTTAAATTTAATTAAAAAACATATAAATAATATTTATTAAAGTAAATTTATATTTATTAAATATAAATATAAAATTATAAAAAAAGAATATTAATAAAATTGATATTAAAACAAATTAATTTAACAATATATAAAATAAATCATTTGTAATAAATTATTAATAATATTATTTAAATTATAATATATTAATATTAATATTCAAATTATGATGAATTTTTATATTATTTTAGTATTAAAAATTAAATAATAAAATCGTTGGGATCGACATGATTAAGCAACAAACAAGTAAAAATAGCAGAATAAATTGAGAAATTGAACACACAAATTTAATGTGGAAAACTCCTCCAAAGAAGATAAAAAATCACGGGCAAAAATAATTTTACTATAATGACAAAAGAACGAAAAGTACAAAAGATAAGATAAAAACTAAATCTCGAAACTCGAAAATAAAGAACTCTCAAAATGTACAAAATATAAACATAAAATTCTCTAAAAATATTATAAGTTCTAATATTTGATGGGTGTATTTTTTAAAATTGTAAAAGAATATATTATAGACTAAATTTATAAGTCAAATAATAAAAAAATAATTTATACTAATTAAAGTTTAACTGAAATAAATAAATAGGATTTAATTAAAAAATTATTTCTTAAATTTAATTGAAATATGAGGTGTATTGAACAAATATAATTGATTCTAAATAATATATTAATATTAATATTCATATTATGATGGTTTTTTATATTATTTTAATATTAAAAATTAACAATAATATAATTGATTCTAACTTAATTAAATATTAAATTATTTAAATTGCATTATTATTTTTAATTTATTAATGATTTTTAAAATGAAATTCATTAATTTTTAAAAATAAATATTATAAAATTATTATACCCCAGCTTGAATTATCGGTTGACAAAACAGCCCTTGTAGAAACCAGTATCCAGAATTCCAATTTTTCCTCCTTGAATTATCGGTTGACCAAACAGCCCTTGAAGCTGCTACTGTCTCCACCTTTCTCTTGAATCAAAACCTGCCAATTTTGCTTTCTATAAAAAAGGTTAATTTTATTTAATTTTTGTTTTTTTTTATTCGATTTTCAAAATAAAAATGGCAACAGCAGCAGCGGCGACAACGGCAATTTCTCAGCTTTCTTGTTTCTCTTCGATCAACCGGAGATTTCAGCTCTATCATCGTTCAACTTTTCGTACTGTTACTCGCTCAAAGGTATTATCGTTTTCAGATAATTAAATTTACTTGAAATGTGAGGATTATTGAGTTGCTTAACATGCTGATCAATGCTTTGTTTACATGTTCCATTTTTCCAATTTAAATTGAAAGTAAGCAGAAACCTTGAAATCTTGATCTGTTCTCTTATTTTGTAGGGTTTTAATCCATATTTAAATTGATAATAAGAAAAAATCTTGAAATATTGATCTTTCTCTTATTCTGTAGGGTTCTAATCCATATTAGTAATTAATATGTTTTGTATTATGGTAATGATTCTAGATTCAGTTATTTTGTTCCTTTTACCGCTGAACTTTTTCTTTTAAAGTCGCCTTTAAGGAACTAAAGTCTACAAATTTTGATTTTTATGATATACGAAGACTGACTATTTGTGTTAATACTGATATATACCTTCACTGGAGTTATTAATCTAAACAAAGAGTAAGGCTATTTGGGTTATTCTTATATACAAAGAATTCGTATAGTTATTCTTATATACTGATATATACACGCCCAATGTTAAAACCATTTTTTTGAAAGAGTATGTGACAAACCTCTAACTCCATTGGTGGAGTATGACTGTATAAGATTGTATTCGTGGAGTTTAATTTAAGCCATTTTCCTTGAGTTTATGGCTTAAGTGTTGCTAGCAGCATGCTCCGCTAGAATAATAGTTATTTTATCCTTCAGTTGTACGGTCTAGTTACTCTCAAATAACATGAAAATAATACATAACAAATATTCAGATTGTACAACTGTTGTGAAATTTAACATTTCTCATGGTGAAAAAGTTTATGGAACCATTATGTTCAAATAGTATTCTCAGGTTCTAAATATATATGAAAAAAGAATTTGCAGGATTAGATATTATTCTATTTTTTTGTTTAATTAAATGTAATTTTCTCTTTCTGCTCTTTATTTTCCTTATTTTAGCAACTTTTAGGAAGTAAAAGAATAAAATGGAAAAATGAAGTAGAAAAGTAACAACCAATTTGGGGCTTACTTATTTCGATTTCCTTAAGTTTTCATGCTTTGGTATCAGATTAGCAATTACTTTTAAATGTTTGAGGAAATTAAATAAAAAGTACTCCTGCTCAAATATTAAATCAAATATAAAATCATAAAAATGTGGAATCTAATTGGTTTTGATGTATTAATATTCTTTGTGAACATTAAAGAAATTAGTTATTGTGTTGGAAAAGATGCTAACTACAATTTTCCAGTCATTTGTTGTTACAAATGTTGATGGGCATGGTGCTGAAACTACCGGCAATCAACTTAAAACTACACCAAGTTATGTTGCTAGAGAATCAAAAGCATTTATAGAAGATATGCCTAAGACATACCCAAATGCAGAAGAGCATGTTCCTGAGAATACAAGTGATTTAGAAGAGGAACATGGTATCATCCAACAAAAGAGGGCAGCAAAAATTCATGATTTCTGTTTTGGAATTCCTTATGGTGAGTGTGCAGTATGAGGTTTCCATTGCTGGAAAAATTACTAGGTTGATCATTTATTTATTTGAAATGCTTTCTCACAGTTTTCGTTATTTTTAAGTGTCTTTTATATCATTTAATGGCTTTTCTATTTTTTTGTGCTTGTTACACTATCAATTTATCTAGACTTGGTAATCCTAAGGTTATTTTTTTCTCAAAGTGATTTGTAAATTTTGTGTATTTTTTTTCTATGCTTTATCTTTACAATGTATTTGCTTTCTCATTTAGATTTTGTTTTTCAATGGATTAACAAACTTCTAAAAACTTGTCTTACTTGATTATAGGTGGTCTTGTTCTAAGCGGGGGGCTTATTGGTTTTATATTTTCAAGAAATACCACTACCTTACTCTTTGGAGGTGCTTTGCTAGCCCTTAGCACCTTCAGCTTGAAAATTTGGCGGCAAGGAAAATCAAGTTTACCGTTCATACTTGGGCAAGCAGGTATTTTAACTTTTCTATGCATTGAGGCATCCTTTGAAAGCAATTTATGGAAGGATCATTTTTTTTGTGCTTCACATTTTACAATCTTGTTTGTTGCTTATATGAAATGTTTGCTTTTGGTTCTTATTTATTTGTTGTCTTATAAAGGAGAGCTTTTAGTACCTAAATGAGAAGCCATTGAGTACAAGAATATGGCTTGATAGTAGTTCCCTTTTGTTTAGGTTTTTAGTTAGAGAGCCTAACATCTAATTAACAAAAGTTGCATTTGTTTGTTATAGAATACTCTTCAACTAGAGTTTATCTATTCTCAACTGGAGGAATGCGTTTTGTTGAAGTTCAAATATTTTAACAAAGATGAGCCTAACACATACTCATATAACGCAAACATGTAGGACTATGCATCTTTAAATGAGTAATGTCAAGCATTAATTGCAATTAGACATTATCATTTTAGCTTGATGGGTTAAAGGCTATCGTATGATTATTTATGAGGTGAGAATTTTGGGTGCCATAATTTGAAATAACTATGATTACAAAGCAACAAAGGTCTAAACATCTTGTTTTGGTATGTGTCACAATACAAGAGTGCACTTGTTTTTTTGGTGAAATTATATCTTATAGCATATTATTGTAGAGTGGTTGCTTAGAAAGTTTTAGAATGTAAAAAGGGTAATTAGAGATGCAACAACATTGTAGGTACATATAAAACTAATATAAGTTGTTTAGCCACCTTGTTTTTCCTTTGTTCGGTTGCAATCAAGGATTTATTATCAATCCCACAAGGAAACAAAGTGGGGATACCTATCTCTTTCCACTCTTTTTGTAGTTGAGTGATATGGTTTAAGGATAAAACAACTATAAATCAATAGAATTAACACTGAAAACAAGATAGAAGTTGAAACTCTTGAAAATGTAGGATTATAAAATCCTTTAGTTTTTGAAGTTTATTGGTTCAAAGAAAATAATAAGGTTGGATGTAATCAATCTTACAACTTATTAGATTAGAGGTGCAAGTAAACTTTTAATCCTAACCTAGATCCATGAAGCATAGACACAAGGAAAACCCCTCATATTGGTGTCGTGCAAGTGTTTGACAAGACACTCCTCAAACATGCTCGGACACATTTGAGTCATGCTAAAAAAAAAACAAAAAATGGACAACCAATACATGAGTGTTCGTTGAATAGACACGGGGAATTTGTTTTTTTTTTTCTTAAAACTAGTTTTTGAAAACTAAAAACAAAGAGTCTTTCAAAAAGATTGAAGATTGAGTTGCATTTGCATGAGATCTATGTTAGATTGGTTGGATTTGTCGAATTTAGGTGAAGAAAAGAAATTGAGAAGAAGAAGAAAGGTGTGGGTGAAGGAGATAGAAAACCATCGAGTTTGAAATTGAAATTGAAAGTGAAAGTAATAAGGAAGCTCCAAGATGCTTCATGTGGATTGAATCAAGAATGGTAATTCAAATTGATTGAAGAATTCCATTTGGTTTAGGAATTTTTGAACTTCTAATAATCTAAAAATTCAAGATCAAATTCTAAAAATGAGTTTATGAATCAAGGAATTCGAATTTGAACGTTAAAGAAGTAAAGATAGTAATTAGAATGATTCAGCAAAATTGAATGAGATTCCTTGTAGAATTTGGATTTTGACACTTAGGTTTTGCTTGATACGGTGGAAAGAAAATTGAAAAGATGGAAAATTGAAAGGGGTGGAAAACTAGAAGTATGGAAAATGCAATTTTTTTTTTCCATAGATGTGCTTGGTAGGAGAGATGGAAAAATGGAAAGAAAATAAAACATTTGAAAAATACATAATTTTGAACTAGCATTTACTTCTCTCATCATTCTAATTTGGAAGGATGGACTTTTATGCATTAGGGTCGAAAATGGTTATCCCTCTTATTTTCTTTCCTCTCTTTTCTTTCCAACCAAACACACTCAAAATTCATTTTTTCCACTTTTCTTTAAGACTCCTAAATGGAATTGCCGAAACTGTTTGAAATTGAATCTTGAACTTTGAAAACAAAAAATAGAAGCTAGAACGATTCAAGAATATTGTAGAATTAAGGAAATTGAAATTGAATGGATTATGTATCTAGAAAACCAAAAGGTAAACACTGTATCATTAATCACTAAATTATGGGTAAGTTTTCGTTTTGGACACTTAATTAAAAAAAGGTTACAATTTGGTTATTGAACTATTCAAAAGTTTTCATTAAGTCATTGAGTTGTTAAAATCTGTATTATATGACTTGCTTTGTTCGCACTGCTTGCATCAATCAAAAAATTTTCTTTTCCTTCTCTTTTAGAATTTTCAATTTTTTTTCATTAAACAACTTGGATGTTACGAATCTGCGAACCAAAATTTAATTAACTTTTTTTTCTTATCTCCTTCATTGACCGTTTGATTGACTTGGATTTAAGGTATGTTCTACTCAATGATGGATACTAATCCACCGTACCGGTCGTCGAAACATCGGTTGGAGGTCGTCGGCAGAACTTTAAAAAAAAACTTAACAGATCAATGACTTGAATAAAAACTTTCGAATATTTTAGTAACTTAAATAAAAACTTTCGAATAGTTTTATGACCCAATTGTAACTTTTTTTAGTTAGTGATCAAAACGAAAATTTACCTATAATGACTAATGAAGTAGTTACCCAAAATCAAATTTACTAGAATGGAGAGAGTGTTGTGTCCTATTGAGCCTTTTGGAAGAGAAATTTCAACAAATCTAATAAATAATCAACCCTCCAACAAAGAAATCTTGGCAAATTGACGAGTGAAGAACACCCATCACAAATCTTGAATGGAATTTCAAATGGACTTTTAGTTTAAAAAACTTCTGAAAGTTAATTAGAAATGAATCTTGCAAATAAAGAAGCCTTGAATGAATCAACCTACTTCTTGTTTTAAAAACTTGAAAAACTCCTGCGAGTGTGTTTGGGTGAGAGATTTAGAGGAAGACTTTCATTTCTTGCAATGTTTTTAAAATTCTGAAAATAAATTTACTTGTTTGAATAAACACAATAGAGAATTTTAAACTTTTTAATAAATTTTAGAAGGGGTTTTGAGTAACTTAAATTCTACCTAAACAAGTGGTTTTTCAAAATCCCTTCTAGGTCCCATAGTAAAATAAAAATCAATAATTTTAAAATATAACTTTTATTCAAATTCTACCTAAACAAGTGGTTTTTCAAAATCCCTTCTAGGTCCCATTGTAAAATAAAAATCAATAATTTTAAAATATAACTTTTATTTAATTTCAATATATATATTTTATATTTTATATTATTTAAAATATTTATATATTTTTACAAATCTAATGATTTCCATATTGAACATTTTTATATTATTTAAGATCACTATTTTTCTTTTGTAATTATTTTTTAACTTACTAAATTTTATTAACCTAAAGTTTTCGTTAAAAGTAATTATCCAAATGACATAGTCACAAATACTAGTATTTTAAAATGATGCATTTTAAAAGGCTAGCATTCTAAAAGTCTTCAGAATTTTAAAATTCTTTATCCAAACGCATCCTTAAAGAATTCAAAAAGAACATAAAGACTTGGGGGGCCTAGGACTTATCTTAAGCGCCAATCACAATGCGACAACTAAGCAAGGCTGCCAACTCATCTTTAAGGCATCTAAGCTTAATTTGTATCAAGGCAACTCTTAAAAATGAAACAACCTTTTCTAACGTCTTAAAACTGCCTAAAAAGCAAACTTTGTCCTAAAATGCTTCCAAAAAGTCGAAAACACCAACAAAGCTTAGAATTGATGTTATAGGCATTCTTTCTTTAAGATTCTAGCATGTTGATGCATGTTAAGGTCCTCTAAGCATGTCCATGTCCAAGATTTCCAAGAATATAAATTTTGATTTTCTTGATTTTTCAAATTTGTCCATAAAAATCCAGGATTTGGTTTCTTGATTTTCTTGAAACCAGGAATTGAAATCTTAATAATCTTGAAGCTTGAAATCATTATCTTGTCAACTTTGAAGTCCTCTTGTCAAAAGCTCTTGTAGAATGCGCTCAATTTAGCTCGAAGTTGCTTGGACTTAGATCTTTTAATTGGATCTTTGGGAGAACTTAGTCCATCACTTGAACGTGTTGGAACTTGGGCTCTGACCATGCATCAGAAAGCAAAGTCTCAAAAATGTAAGACAAAACAATGAAAAGAGAATCAAATTGAAAGTGTTTAGAAAAAGAGTAAAAATAAAATTCAAAGTTTGGCCATAAAGTTGAAAAGAATTAAAAAAGAAAAAAAAAGGATTAAATCTAAGAAACAATAAACAAAATAGAACCAAGTCTTTTTTAATTATCTTATGGGCTTAAAGGCTGAAAACCCTTTTTAATGATTCGATCTACAAATGCAAGCCTTTATTTTTTTTTTCTAAAAAAAGCTGACGTATCTTCATATTTGTATCATGTCGTACTTTATTGCGTTTCCATGCTCTCTAGCCTTAGATTTAAATATTAAAGAAAACTTATAATTGTAGCCATCTATGTATGATTTTTTTTTTGCCAAAATCTGTCTAATAATGAAGAAATAAATTGAAAATAATAAAATAATATAAAATACTTTTAGTGTCTTTCTTCTTGGCTTGGAGCACTAGACTTCGGTGAGAAAATTTTTACAACTTAAGCATAAAATTCTTAATTAGCTCTCTTCAGCTAACCAAGTACTTTTGCTAACTAGTTTACCCAACCATTTCAACATAAATCTCCTATGTCACCTACTCTAAACCTCACTTCTTTGACATCTGACACATCTTCAAGTTGTAATGTCAAAGTGTTATGGGCCTTGGCGTAGGATCTAGTCACAAGTCTAGACGAGAAAGAAATCTTGCTTCGATCTATGGTTACTCAAAAGGAAAATTCGTCCTTGACTGAACCACTTCTCAAAATAATGTTTCATTTTGATAGAATAATTGCTTGCTCTTTATTTCATATTGGCAACCTTTTATAGGCTATTAATAACAAAGGAAAGAATCCTAATAGAATTCCTAACTTAGAGTTTATTAGGGAAATAAAAACCTAATATAATAAGGGGAATAAGTAAAACTAAAACTCTTAATAAAACTTGATATAATAAAGAACTTAAATAAATCTAAAACTCTAACTACAATAAAGCGTCCATATCATTACTCCCCCTCTCGAAGTTGAGCTTGTCTTCAAGCTCAAAATCAGAATAAGCTTCAAAACTTATCCAAAATCATCTACCTCATCGTCATCTTGCTTGCCTTCAACATCTGGTAATTCTATCCAAAATAACTTTTCACATTTGTATCCCATGGAATAAGACTCATCACAATTATAACATAACCCATTTGCCCTTCTTTCCGCCATTTCTGCCTATGTCAATCTCTTAATAAATGGTGCAGAAGAATCTATTTTGCTATTGTTCTTTGTTGGTTCCGTTGTTTGTCCCCCTCCCTTTGCAATGCTCTTAGTTGTTGGAATGATTGAATTGCTGCTAGTGTTTTGGGAAGTTGGTCAGTTTAGGATGGCGTGAGACGACAGTTTGGAAGAGACCTTTTGTTTACGTTCCAATGTTCGAGTCATATTCATTGCTAGTTCAAGGTTTTCCGGTTGTTGCATCTCAATATCAATTCTAAGTTCATCTACCAACTCGACAGTAAAGAGGTTTACTTGTTGTCAAGGTTTAAGATCAGCAGTCCTGGCCAATAGTGATTGAAATTGGCGTTGATATTCCTCTACAGTCCCAATTTGTCTCAGGTTGGCAAGTTCCTCCAAGGGGTTATTAGTCATAGGTGGCCCAAACCTTACATAGCAACACTCATTGAAGCCCCCCAATCAAGATTTGCCTCTTCTTCTTTCATTTGATCAAATCACAATTATGCCTCTCCTAAGAGATGGAATGAAGCTAAGCCTACTTTGTCTTATTCGTTAGTCCGTTGATTACCAAAAAATTTTTCGCATCTTTTCAACCACCCTAAAGGATCTCCAACACCATCATAAGTGGGAAATTCCATCTTAAAGTATTGTGGCACCATGCACCCACCTTGTTATGGGTCTGAATTTCTTTTTCTGCCTTCGCTGCTGTCCTGTTCTTCACTATTTTTTTCTGAATACCCTGTTGATGTTTTTTAGACCGAAAGAGATAACATCTCTACCCGCTCCTCTAATGCTTGTTGCCTTGTAGCCATTTGTTCCATGAAAGCTTCCAACTTGGTTGTTAAAGACTTTTCGTCACCCATGACAGCTGACTTTGATACCAAGTTGTTATGGGCCTTGACGTAGGATCTACTCATAGGTCTAGACGAGAAAGAAATCTTACTTCGACCTATGGTTATTCAAAAGGTAGATTCGTTCTTGACTACAGCCCCTCAAACTAACGCTTCTTTTTGATAGAATAATTGCTTGCTCTTTATTTTATATTGGCAGCCTTTTATAGGCTATTAATTACAAAGGAAGAGTCCTAATAGAATTCCTAACTTAGAGTTTATAAAGGAAATAAAAACCTAATATAATAGGGAGAATAAGTAAAACTGAAACTCTTAATAAAATTTGGTATAATAAAGAACTTAAATAAATCTAAAACTCTAATTGCAATAAAACGTCCATATCACAAAGATGCATGCTTGGAGAGCAAAACCACCTCAAAGCCTCCTAGGCGAGCCTACTTAAAAGAGGCAACCGCTTTATTGCACCTTTTGTGCTAAATCAAGGCACCAAAAAAGCGCACTTCACTGTTTTATTGAAGTTCCCTCATTTATTTATTTTGTTATTTTAAAATTCAAAATACCATAAATTATATTTATTTTATTAAGGTTAAATTTTGCTATAAGTCTTTATACTTTGCGTAAGTTGTTGATTTTAGTCATTATACTTTTAATTTGATTAATTTTAGTTCCTAAACTTTTCAAAAATTTCAAATTTAGTCTCTACTTCTCACATTTTGAAATTCTAGTCCTAACTCAAATGATAGTCGTTAATTCATTTGGTTAAATTTTGCTATTAGTCTTGTACTATTTGTAAATTCGTAGATTTAGTTCATGCTTTCTTCACCTCCACAACCAAATACGCATGCTGCCAGACTAAGGTAAACCATTTTTTTTCCTATTCTCTATAATTTGCTATTGGTTCTATTTTGTCTTTGATTTTAAAGTGTACTTTGGTGTTTAAGTACTAATAGAGGAATGTTTGGTCTGGCTTTGATTTTGGCTTTGATGTTCGGATTGTAATTCTTATTTCATTTTTTTTCTAATTTGTATTTGGAGCAAAGATTTTGTAATCTTTACTGAATGTTTGTTAATCCTTTGATGAGTATGGTTGTGCATCATGCCTTTTTATTTTATTTTATTCAGTAGCTATTATTAAAATAAAACAATTAATTATATATGATGCCCACATGTGAATTTTTGTTGAGCAGCTATTACTAGACTTGAACAGTAATTTGAATTTGTAAAATGAATTATCTTAAATTTTATCATTTTACCTTACTAGTTATTATTTATTATTATTTACTTATATTAGATAATTTTTCATATATATTTATTTATATGCATGAGTGTTTATTTTACTCTAGCGAGCACTTTTTTTGCGCCTAGGCTATATAAGAAGTCTTAGTGCCTTGAGTGTAGTTGGTGCCCTTTGACAACACTATTTTCAATAACTTTTGTTAGCCTTAGTAAGCTGCTTCACTTAATCTGAAATTTTAGCAGCATCCCCTTCAAAAACCTCAAAAGAATACAAGTTAGAAATATTGAAAATTGGGATTTTATGCAAAATCTAAAGACAACTCTGTCACATGCGTTAGAGCCTGTTTTGCTCAACACCTTGCATGGCTTAATCTTTTGACTTGTGATAAGTGCACTTCGAAAATCTTTCTCACCTCAGATGTACAAGTACTAATCCCTTTTCAAACTCCTTAATATGGCAATATTGATTAGCTGCATTAGCATAAATCAAGCACTTGTCAAGGTTGAGTCCATAAGAAACTTAAAGACGTCATGCAAACTTAACTTAAGGAATAACCAAATCCCAACTCTTCACATGATCCCTAATAGGACACCTAAATATATCTTCAATCCAATTAACAACCTCTATTTGCCCTTCCGTTGATCGATGACAAGTGCTAGAAAATTTCAATTGGACCTTTTCTTCCACGAAGTGTCCTACAACTTTGACATCCTTCTCAAAAACTATAGATGTAGGGACACCATGTAGCCTGACCATAAAAACGACTCTACAATATGAGGAGCATCAAAAGTCTTAGAAAAAGGAATGAAATGTGCCATCTTTGAGAAATGATCCATCACAACAAAGATTGAATCATAACCCTCTGCTATCTTCGGTAATCTCAGAACAAATTCCTGTTTAATTGAATCCAAGGCACTTCTAGCGTAGGTAGTGGAGTTTACAACCTTGTGTATTGTGAATTACACAGAAAATTTACAAGAACATGGTTCACCAAGCTTTTCACATCCTTGTACATTAATGTCTAGTAATACCACTCAAACCCTGAATCAATGTTTTTACCTTTTCCAAGGTACCCTCCCAAGCAATTTCCATAAAGCTCCCTCATAAATTGTTTGTGTAAAGAACTTTTGGGAATGCACAAACAATTGCCCCTAAACACATACCCATCATGTAATTGATAATGCAATTTGTTAATGTCTGGTTGATCTTTCCAATTTAGAAACAATAGGGTTGAAATATGAGTCAGTTTTTATTGATTCCTCAATTCTTTGAAACTTGTCACTTCAACAGTCATCGTCACTAGCAGTGAAGATCACCTGATAAATGCATTTGCCACAATAGTAGACTCATATGCCTTATATTTCACTGAAAAATTGAATTCATTAAGTTAGGAAATCGACTTGGCATGATAATCCTTGATATATACATATTTAACTCACCATTCCAATGCTTGACCTAATTGAACACAAATTGTCAATAAGTCAAGTTGTGCTTCCAATGTGGAACAATCCTTACCAAAACATAAAACTTTAAATTGTAAGTGGAATAACGTCTTTTAACATTAGATAGCTTCTCACTAAAAATTTCAGTAGGTTTTCTTGGATGAGAACAACCCCAATTCTTACTTGAGATGCATTGCATTTGATGACAAATAACTGCTCCAAATTTGAAAGTGCAAGAACATGTTCTTCCACCATCAAAATTTTAACAATTTCAAGGTCTTTTGGGATGGTTTTGGCGATTCACAGCCGTCCATCTACAAAAAAATCAGTAATAGGACCTACAACAAGAATGAAATTCTTAATAAACCTCCTATAAAAGAAAGCCAACCCATGAATTCAGAAGGGCTTAAGTACTTCGACTCACACAAATATGCTTGGTGCGTTGTAAAGGCCGAAAGGCAATCACTAATCACTTATAAAGACCATATATTGTCTTGAATGTTGCCTTCCAATAGTCTCCACTTTTCAATCTAATTTGGTGATACCCATACATCAAATGAATATTTGAAAGCACCAGAGAACCAGCCAATTGATCAAAGCATATCATACAACTAAGGAATGAGAAACTTGTATTTGATGGTGATTTTGTTAATTGCATGATATCCATACATCCTTCAAGAACCATCCTTCTTTAGACTAAGTAAAGTTGGGCATGCACATTGACTTAACTTTCATGCACTGAACTTCTAATTAGAAACTCCTCAACTTGCCTTTGCAATTCAGCACGTTGAGCTAGTGGCATTCGATAAGCTAGAAGATTTGGTAAAGAAGCACCAAGTACCAAATCAATAGCATGTTGAATGCTCCCCATGGGTGCCAACCCTTGAGGAATATCACCGTTATCTAAATTTGGAAATTCATTCATAAATTGCTAAATTTCTTGGCTCGTTTCAATGCTTCTTCAATCTAGTCACTAATTGTAACTTAACTTACCAAGGCAAGCACTAAATATGATTCTTCATATTCAACCTCAAATTGTTTAGTAGATGATAACCCACTAATCTTGCTACTTTTGGAAGGATTAGTAGCTACTTTTGCATCTTTAAACGGAATAAGTATTTGGTTTGGTACAATGCTCCATATCATGATCATACAACCAAGTTCTCACAAAAATATGACTCATGTCCATAAGAACATTAGACATAACTTCATCATCTAGATTATTTCCCATACTAAATTTAACTGAGCGTCTAGATGTGACAGGAATCTTGTGACCTCTTTTAAGCCAACAAATTTTTGGAGGGATGTGGATATTTTTTTCTGGGCAACTTTAACTTATCGACTTGCTCTTTTGGAATGACATTCTCTATGCTACTTCTATAAAACCTTGCAATGAACTTTAGTTTGAAAAATGTTTCACCACTTCCAAAGCCTTTAAATGTTGTCAACAATACTAACAATCAAAGACTGTTCTTGAACAGGATGCACATCAATTTATTCTCTTTCTTCATCATTCTCATCATATATAGGGTCTCTACTATATCATTCTCTTGCTCTTCCATCTCAGTTAAGTTCACAATTGTTCGAGAAAAGAATAAGAACCCTGACCTTTCTCTCCACAAGTGAAACAATTATGAAAGTTGCTGCCAGGCTTAAAAATATCCTATCTACCACTATTTCCAACCCTAAATCTCACCAAAGCCTTCCACTTTTCACGTGTTTCCTACCACGATTATTTTTAAAGGCTGTCTGTTAATTTTTAACACCTTGAATAGCTTGAACTCCCCTTTGTGTTACCCCCATCAATTCTTTTAGACATAGGCCATTAATGAAGACATTTTTTCGTGCATCTTCAATGTTGAATAATCAAACCAGTCCCATCTCATCCCACTTGGATAGAGATGTTGTTAAATTCAGAAGTACACTCTTCCATCAACAATCCCTTTTGCCTTAATGGATGGAGCTCAACTCCATATCATAGTCGGTAGAGATATTGTTAAATTCAAAAGTACACTCTTCAACTCTCTTACACCATTGAATTGCAATGCCTTCAATTTTAGTTTCACAAGCAGGTTCTTCCTAGCCTCTGTCATTAGTTTCCGC
Organism: Gossypioides kirkii; assembly: GCA_005610355.1. Taxonomy (NCBI): domain Eukaryota; kingdom Viridiplantae; phylum Streptophyta; class Magnoliopsida; order Malvales; family Malvaceae; genus Gossypioides; species Gossypioides kirkii. Next base: position 27,631,925 of record CP032245.1, read on the forward strand.
TTGAACTAATTCTCCAAGCTAACTTCCCTAGACAAGGAATCTTCCGCATGCATTTTCCCATAAAAATCTGCAACTTCAATCCTAATTCCACCCCCATTTAATTCAAAGGCATGAACCAACCACTTCTCCAATCCACCTTGTACCGCACGATTTGCAAATTCAGCATCATGAAAGAGGTTTTCTTCATTATAATCAGATTCATCAGCAAGACTACCTACAAATACATCAAACTAGTTGTGAGCACCTTCCATAATCTCCATCTAGGCTTTCCATTCATTCCTTTCGCGGCCTAGCATAAATTGCATGTATCAACTCTACAATCACATCTTTCAAAAAAAATAAAAATTCAATCACACTACGCATTTCAGCCAGTTCTGTTTATTGATCCTTATTTCCTCTATTGTCCAGCCATGGCTTAAAAAGCAAACCCTAATTTAAACCCAAAGATCTAGTCAGACTCTAATTCCAAATTTGGTATGGTTACAGAGAAAAAACAGTAAATAAATAGAATTTAGGCTGAAACGTTTTATGTAGAAGTTTGAACTCTTGAATACACTGGGTTATAAAAACCTCTAGTTTCTGAAGTCTATTAATTCAAAGAAAAATGTTAAGGTTTCTCTTGTAATTCTATTTTATTTCTTTATGCTAGGATTACAGATAAACTTTTAATCCCACCCCAGATTTAAGACCCTAAAGTTAATTTATAATCTTAGCCATCTATCTTTGTCTATAATTACTGAAATGATAAAATTATATAAAGTAACTCCTGCATCATTGAGTACAAAAGCAGACTCGTACTGCATTGGTGGCTGCATCTAGAGACATTGATAGGAAGATACTGAAATAATTAAACATGAGCTTTATTGGCTAGAAAATGTTATTATAACACGTTAGATCAATACTAGGAGTATCTATCCTTCCCATGCAGTTCATTATTAGACAAAAATCTTGTAGTGCTTCTCATTGCAAAATTTGGCATGCAGCAAAGAGGCAACAAGACATAGTTGTGATGATATTGGATATAGAATTTGGGTTCAAGAAGATTGCCTAATTTACTAGTCCATTTCAATAAAGATTCAATATACTCTATAGAAAATGGTTTTGAGGTTGCAAGATATGAGTTCCCTATGATCAGTCAGAATCTGTATGCTGAATGTTAAAAATTGGTCAAGGTGCTAAACCTTGCCTGAAATTCATATGCTTGCCGAGTGATTTATGATCTTAAAGTGTTCAATGTTCAGTCTTACTTAGAATGGATTTACCCCACTGAATGTGTGTTCCGACTTTGCAGCATTAGCAGCAGTCCTTTTCTGGATGAACTTTCAGACTTACTCATTGGTACGTTTCACATCAGTGAATCTTATTCCTCTGGCTGAGTTCTTTTGTTCTAACATTATAACTTAATGTGGATGCAGACAAAGAAGCTATTTCCTAATGCATTTTATGCTGCCATTAGGTATTAATCTAAAAACTCAGTGCTTGTGTTAAAAGAAGATGACATCTTGAGTTAGTCGTATTCATGTCTTCTTTTTCTTTTCTTCTTTGGAATAAATTTTCGTATGATGCAGTGCCGCAATGTTCTTCTTCTATTCATATGTTGTGATCTCTGGAGGGAACCCACCCCCAAAGAAGATGAAGCTTTCTGCTGCTCATTAATCATGGCTGTCTTAATTATATGAATGTTGGGTCCCTTTGTGTACTGTTGTAGTTTGACTTGACCTGAGATTACAGGTGAATGGGCATTGTGTTATTTATCAAACAAAACTGCTGGTTAGCTACAAGTTGAAGTATTTTTTTTAAAGATTAGGTTAAAGAACGGGAGGTAGTCCTCTTCCATCCCGTAGATTCCACCAGATCCATCCAAGGATTCAATCTCTGAGACTGAGTCTTTTTTAAACAGTTATGGTGCCTCTTAGGGGACATGTTAGGCTTTTACTGTGATAAATGACAATGTTTTGTTATAGCCAAAATATATAATTTCATACATTTTCTTAAAGAATTGTATTTATCTTTTGATTTATTATATATTTTTATAGTTATTAATTTTTTTTTTGCATTTATATAGAATACTTTTAGATTTGAAGAAATAAATACTTTTTGAATTTATGAAAATTTTTAATTTTCTGAATTTTTATTCTGTTTTTTTTTTTTTTTTGTTTATATGTTGTTATTGAATTTCTTTAGTATCGCAAGAGTTTTAATGTGGTGGGGCTTAGGTCAATTTATGATGCTTTTTCCATCGATTTGTCACCTGATTTTGTGTTTTAAGGCTTGTTGGAGCTTATTCGTTGTTGGGCCTATAAATAGATGTTTTAGTATTAAGGTGTTCAATTGGTTAATGATCCGAATTATTATTAATTGAATTTTAAATTTTTAAACGAATCAAATTTTTTCAATTAATTCAATTAATTAATTGAATTAATCGAAATTTATATATTTTTTAATTTTTGATTAAAACATATATAAAACATATAAAAAATTAATTGAATTAACTGATTGATTTTTAAGTAAATAGTTATATATTATAATATTATTTATTAAATTCGATTAATTAATTGATTTTGAATCGAATTAACTGTTAATCGAACTTTTAAAAAATTATTAATCTATCTCGATCGAAATAATTTAGTTAACCGAACGATTAATCGAATTAATTCGGTTTTATCTGAAATTTACACACCCCTAGCTAGTAGTCTCTTAGATTTCTCAAAATTTTCTTCCAAGTTCTCATTTGGGTGGGCTATTGTTTTCCTTTTCCTTTTCTGGTAATGTTTCTGTTGTAATATCCAGTAGAAGGGTGGATAGTAGAAGCTTTAATCCTACCATGATTGAGGTTGAGATGAGGCATGTTCTATTGAGACTGGCATTTCAATCTATCGGTACGACTTTTTTTTTATACCAAGAGGGAGGCATCAGTTGATTGAATTGACAGGTGGTGGTAGGGATTCTTTTGCCTTTCTTCTGCCTTTGAATCGTTGCTCTGCCATTGTCCTTGAAGATTTTGGGATTGCCCTCAATTAGTTGGAATGCCATGCTTGGTTTGTTCATTGTAGTATAGAGGGAGAACCTCCTACGCTAAGGTGCTGTTAAGGAATCTAGTTCGGTTGGAACAACTGGGGGTTGTGAGGGATATATTTCTTTGCTCCACAAAAGGGGTTGGACGTTTGACTGTTACATTAGATGCAAGTCGCTTCAATCCTGACAAGAGAAAATACCTATATGTGGAAACCAAGTAGGAAAAGGCATTGAAGTATTGCCCTAATTGACAAAGGAATGAGTTCAAAACCTTCGAATTATTGCTCCACGTGACAAAAGGCATGGTCATCGATAGCATTGTCTTCGCCCCCAATGAGGCAGGTGACTGGATATAATTTATAAAGTTCAAAGGGGATAGTACTGGATATAATTTTCACAAATGTAGGGTAGAGCAAAGAAATGTCATTTATCATTTCAAATGTGATTATTTCATCAAAAGAGTAAGTGTTTGATTCTTTTTGGATTAAGTGCCTCCCATGCATGATTTTCATGTTTACCCCACAGTTTAATGTCAGTTAATGTTTTCCTTCTAAAGTTGCCTCTTAGTGTGGAGGGTGATCTTTGCTAAGGGTTGGTTTAAACATGTACCAAATAAAAAGACTCATGAGAAGCAAGGTATACTTTTCCTCAAGTGAAAGGCAGAAAAAGGATTACATATATCATTTTAATTGTGAATGCTCTCTTCATAAAAAGTCATTATGAAGCAAGATACATTAAAAGAATATCATTAGGACCATAAATGAGTGGCTTAATCTGATAATATTTAAAATGCAATCGAAGTTCTCCCAAAGTGTGTTTTGATGTCATTACTGAGGCGCCAATCAATTTTTTTTTGATCACAAATAAGAGTCAGAATTCCAAATTGTTGATATTGTCTCTATATTCAGTACTTGGAATTTCAAAAAATTGGACATTCAAAGAAAATGTGAATATATATGTAGTATGGACCAACATCGATGCAAAAAAAAAAAAAAAAAAACCACAAGATGCACTGTGTCGAAATCATTTAAAAAAAAATAAAAACGAGTTTCGATTTATATTTTGAAAAATAAAAATAGAGTCGTTACTAATAATTTTTTAAATAGGTGTAATAGGGTCACCTTTCAAGATTTTTTTTAAAAAAAATCGTTAAAATAATTTTGGTCTTTGAAACCATAAAACGAGTTCGAAAGCTGGTTACGCATAAGGAATGATTAGCACCCTTACAAGCTCAAAATTGGTACCTAATCGATTATTCAAAATCTTATTTGTTGAAAATTAAAAATTCGAGAAAAATTTAAATCACGATCCTTAAGTGCATGAATGTCATATTTATTCCATTTTGAAAATAAATTTTGTTTTTGGAGAAAGCTCGTTATTTCGAATTAATCGAGAAAAAAAATCACATACAGTAAGTTAGGACATAACAATTCTAATATTCAAGAATAACGAGCTTTTCATTAAAATCTCGTATTTAAATTTTTAAAAGGATATTCAATTATCCCGGTTAAAAAAAAAATCGACACCCAGTGAGTTAGGGCATGATTCTTTCAATTTCCCGAGACAAAAAATATTGCCTTGATTTATTAAAATAATTCATGTATTTAAAAAAATAAATTACCATGTTATGCAAAAAAAATGTACATAATTTCCATGTATAAAAAAATATACATAAAAAACGAGCCAATGAAATAATATATATATATATATACTTATAAAAGGGATTAATAAAAAAAATAAACAAGGAAAAAAATTAAAAGCATGTAATATATTTACATATAGGATAAAATAAAAAAATTACATTAAAACCGGGTCAATTTTGAATTTTTAGAAACTTTAGAGGTCAAATCAGAATTTTTGGAAAGTTCGAGAGTCAAATCAAAATTTTTAGAAAGTTTAAGGGTCAAATTTGAATTTTTGGAAAATTCGAGGGTCAAATTCGAATTTTTGGAAAATTTAGGGTTTAGGATTTAGGGTTAATTTTGAATTTTTGAAAAATTTGGGGTCAAAACCAATTTTAAAATAAAGCAGGGGTTTTGTGGGCAATAAACCCAAAAATCCTGACACGTGGCAACCTCTGGGACACTTTTGGGTCAAGGACCAAATTGAAATCCAAGCGAAATTATAGGGCCAAATTGAAAATTACAAAAAGGCAAAAGGTCCTGATTGAAATAATTTAAAAAAGGGGGGACCTAATGGGCAATTAGCCCAATTTTAAAAAAAATCCTCCCCTTTACACTGTCCTTTCACGTGGGTTGTACTAATATTTTGACAAACAAAAAAACACTTTGATTCTTTCATAAAAAAACAAAACTCATTCTTTTATTCTTCAACCATTCAAAAGATTAAAGGGTGAGGGTCCTTCACCGTTCGTCCATCACGCCAACGACCACCGTGGGCGGTAAGGAGGGGAGGACAACGTAGAAGGTAAACAAATCGACACTAACCCTTATTTTTCTTTTCGTATTTTCGAACCAAACAACATAAATCTACTAATTTTATTTCGAAAAAAGTTGTAATTTGGTACCTTTTCTTTCGATTTTTGCTTGGATCTTGATTGGTAAAAAAAATGCTACCGATTCCTCCTGTATATTGATTTTTCCTTTGATTTCGTGTATTTTTCGTATCTTTTCTCTCTAAAAAATTTGTGTGTACATATTTGTATTTATAACATTGTTTTACAACCACTTTTTCGAATTTTTCAGTTGTGGAATCATGCAAATCGTGGAGAGGTGGTGTTCGAGGATCACGGTGACGGCTGCATGGGAATGCTGGCGGCGGCGGCAGATCTAAAGGCTAGGGTTAGGATTTTTTTGTTTTGTTTAAGTTTGGAATTAGGCTTGTAACTTGGGTTTAGGTAATCAAGTTTGGGTTTGAGGGTGTATTTGAGCTTTAGGTAGATAAAATTGGGTTATTTTTAATGTAATGGACTTTATTTTGGGTTAATTTTATATTTATTTATTTATTTTTATAAAATAATAAATAAATAAAAAATAAAATAAAAATTGGGTTTTGTACGGACGAAATTTGGCTTGTACAATTGCCCCTCTTTGCTTGTTGTTATGTAATGGGAATGGAGTAAAGAAAAAGAAGACCAGTTTCATCCGATCTTACTAAATTTCGTCTTCTAATGTTTCTTATCTTAAGCCACCGGTCCTTTCACTTTATTAACTGCTCTATTCCACCGTATCTGCTTCACTGCAACATCAAGAAGATAGGATTTAATGTTGTAGTCTGATCTTGCTCCACTCCACTCCATTTCTCTACCACTTCAGTGAAGATCGAGGTTTGCTACTGTGAGTTCTAATCTGCCCCTCTACAAATTTAAGGGTATAAGATTTGTTCTTGTAGCTTCATCCTGCTCTACTGCAACTTCAGAGAGATAAGGATTCACCTTCGTAGCTTCACTCTATTCCTCTGCAACTTCAGTGAAGATCGAGGTCTACTACTGTGAGTTTTAATCTGCCTCTTTACAACTTTAGGGGTATAAGATTTGCTTTTGTAGCTTTAATTTGCCTCTCTATACCTTTAGGGGTAAAAGATTGGATTGTTTCAATTTGCCCCATGGTCAGGGTAAGAGATCTGATGGTCTTCAATCTGCCCTCTGGTTAGTATAAAAGATTGAATTGCTTCAATCTAACCTATGGTCGAGGTAAGGGATCGGATGATCTTCAATCTGCCCTCTTGTTAGGGTAAAAGATTGGATTGCTTCAATCTGCCCCATGGTCGGGGTAAGAGATCTGATGGTGTTCAATCTGCCTTTTAGTTAGGGTAAAAGATTGGATTGCTTCAATCTTTCTCATGATTGAGGTAAAAGATTTGAGGTTATAACTTCACTCCATTTTAGCTTTAGAAGTATAAGATTCGTCCTTGCGACTTCAATCTGCCCCTCCATAGCTTTAGGTGAATGAGATTCGCCATTGCAGCTTCAATCTACCTTTCTACAGCTTTAGGTGTATGAGATTTGCCATTATGGTCTTAATCCATTCCTCTAAAGCTTTAAGGGTATAGGACTCGTCGTTCTATCACCATTCTCTGAGGATATGACCTGTAGACCTGTTTTATGTGCCTCTATATAGGCCATGTAATTAGGATGCCATGATTTGAATGAATCAAATGCTCCTATCTAAATGTGCATGAATTATGCATGTAAAGATGTCATTTTAAAATGATTTTTTATTGTTTTAATCCTTAGGTTGTCATTGATCGTCTTTTGCCTAAGTTCTAACATTGATGTGTCACCATGCCTTCCTTCAAGTCTGGTTTTCCTGATACGGAATCCGAAGAGGTAATCATAAGCTGAACTTATTTGTTTCAGGATCCCTTCAATCCTCGGATTCGGTTATTTCCGACTAATGGTCCTGTTTTAGGTCCCTGTACTATTTAAGATTTCTCAAAGTAATATGTAGAAATCTTTTTATACCTTATACCATCAAGTCCATTAACCATTATTTCAATGCAAAGAATGCTCTGAGCAGGGTTACAAAAATGGATAAGATTGAATTTATTGGCGATAACGCTTGAATGGAAATAAATGAGAAGACATCAAACATTAATCAAAACATCAGCCAAGATTACAAATGTTAGTAAAAAATTAGCAAACATTGATCAAGAATTGCTAAAGTGAGTAACAAGAAATAAAACCAGATGCCCTATATATCAACGTATGAACTTTTTCGAGTAAACTTGATGAGGACTACTTTGAGCTTGATGTGTACCCATGAAAGCTATTGCACTCTATCGATGCCCAAGATGCAATGTCTCTCCATCTTGCTACTTTTAAGAAAGAAGCTCTTCATGCCCAATCCTTAATCCAAATCTGAGCCGCCCTTTCAGGTTTTCGACTCAAATCTCTTTAGGCTTTGAGACGCCCTTTTCGGGTTTTCATCTTAGCCTCACCTTTTTTTTGGGTTTGAGTCGCCCTTTACGGGTTTTCAACTCAGCTCTCTCTCTTTTCTTTAGGCGAAGTACTTCTTCATTGAATTTGAGTTCACGGGATTTGACAAATCTTTGTCGTCCATCTCAATTAGAATCAAAGCTCCTCTAGAAAAAGCCTTTTTTATCATATATGAACCTTCCCAATTTGGCATCCATTTGCCTCAGAAGCCCTTTTGTATAGGAAGAATCTTTTTCAAAACTAGATCTCCCTCATGGAATTCTTTAGGGTGAACTTTTTTATCATAAGCCCACATCATCCATTTCTGGTACATCTGGCCATGCCGGATATCTTTCAGCCTTTTCTCTTCAATTAGGTTTAGCTGGTCATATCTTCACTGGATCCACTCAGCCTCATCTAACTTTACTTCTGATAGGACTTGGAGGGAAGGAATTTCGACTTCAATGGGTAAAACTACTTCCATTCCATATACTAATAAGAAAGGTGTTGCCCCTGTAGAAATTCTAACTGGCGTGCGATAAGCGTAAAGAGCAAAAGGTAGCTTCTCATGCCAATCTTTGTAGGTCTCTGTCATTTTCCCCACGATTTTTTTGATGTTTTTATTAGCTGTTTCTACAGGTCTGTTCATTTTCGGGTGATACGATGCTGAATTGTGGTGCTTGATCTTGAAATGACTGCAGACCTCAGCTATTGTGCTATTATTCAAGTTCAAAGCATTGTCGGATATGATCTTCTTTGGCATTCCATACTGACATATAATTTCTTTTTTCAAGAAGTTGCTAACCGTTGATCTCGTGACACTAGCATAGGAAGTAGCTTCCACCCACTTAGTAAAGTAATCGATGACCGTAAAAATGAATCTATGCCCATTAGAAGCTTTTGGCAAGATTGGTCCAATGACGTCCATGCCCCACATAGAAAAAGGCCATGGAGAAGTCATAACATGGAGAGGTGAAGGAGGTACATGAATTTTGTCTTTGTAAATTAGCATATTTAATGCAATCTCCTTCCATGGTTGACCAGTAATACGAATCTCATAATCTGTCTGACCATCGTGAAACCATTGGCATGTGTTCCACAAACACCCTCATGAACTTCTTCTAAGATTTTCTTAGCCTCAACAGAATTAACACACCTTAACAGGACTTGATCTTTTCTCTTTTTATACAGAATATCCCTGTCAAGGACATAATCAATCGTGAGCCTTCTCAATGTTCTTTTGTAGTTAACAGTGGCTTGTTCAGGGTACTTACAGTCTTTTACATATTGCAAGATTTCTTGGTACCAAGGGTGATTATCCTTTTCTTCCCTTTCAATGATGTAGCAATGAGATGGAACCTTATAGATACTCATTTGAATAGAATTCATATCTTCTTGCTTATTGATCATGATCATGGAGATAAGAGTAGCCAAAGCATCGCTCATCTGATTTTCCTCTCGCGGGAGGTAATGGAAGGTGATGTCCTCGAATTCTTTAATGAGCTCGAGAACTAACTTTCGATAATCCATCAACTTGTTATCTCTCATTTCCCATTCTCCCTTGAGTTGATAAATTACTAACGAGAATCCCCGTACAGTTCCAGAATCTTAATATTGCGTTCTATAGCTGCCCGAATACCCATGAAACATGCTTCATATTCTGTCATGTTGTTTGTACAATCGAAGTCAAGCTTATCTGTTGAAAATTAAAAATTCGAGAAAAATTTAAATCGCGATCTTTAAGTGCATGAATGTCATATTTATTCCATTTTGAAAATAAATTTTACTTTCGGAGAAAGCTCGTTATTTCAAATTAATCGAGAAAAAAGTCACATCCAGTAAGTTAGGATAAAACAATTCGAATATTCAATTATCCCGGTTAAAAAAAAACCGACACCTAGTGAGTTAGGGCATGATTCTTTTAATTTCCCGAGACAAAAAAATATTGCCTTGATTTATTAAAATAATTCATGTATTTGAAAAAATAAATTACCATGTTATGCAAAAAAATATGTACATAATTTACGAGTATAAAATATATATATATATATATATATATATATATACATAAAAAACAAGCTAATGAAATAATATATATACATATAAAAGGGATTAATAAAAAAATAAACAAGGAAAACAATTAAAAGCACGTAATATATATACATATAGGATAAAATAAAAAAAATTACATTAAAATTGGGTCAATTTTGAATTTTTGGAAACTTTAGGGGTCAAATCGAAATTTTTAGATAGTTTGAGGGTCAAATTAGAATTTTTGTAAAATTCGAGAGTCAAATCAGAATTTTTAGTAAGTTCATGGGTCAAATTTGTATTTTTGGAAAATTCGAGGGTCAAATTCAAATTTTTGGAAAATTCAGGGGTCAATTTTGAATTTTTGGAAAATTCTAGGTCAAAAATAGTTTTAAAATAAAGCAGGGGCTTTGTGAGCAATAAACCTGAAAATCCTGACACATGGCAACCTTTTGGACAGTTTTGGGTCAAGGACCAAATTGAAATCCAAGCGAAATTATAAGGCCAAATTGAAAATAACAAAAAAAGGTCTTGATTGAAACAATTTAAAAAATAGGGGGACCTAATGGGAATTAGCCTAATTTTTTTTAAAAAATGTCCTCCCCTTTACATTGTCATTTCACATAGGTTGTACTAATATTTTGACAAATAAAAAATATACTTTGATTCTTTCATAAAAAAACAAAACTCATTCTTTTATTCTTCAACCATTCGGAAGATTAAAGGGTGAGGGTCCTTCACCGTTCGTCCATCATGCCAACGACCACTATGGGTGGCAAGGAGGGGAGGACGGCGTAGAAGGTAAACAAATTGACACTAACCTTTGTTTTTCTTTTCGTATTTTCGAACCAAACAACATAAATCTACTAATTTTATTTCGAAAAGAGGTTGTAATTTGGTACCTTTTCTTTCAAATTTTGCTTGAATCTTGATTGCTAAAAAAAATGCTACCGATTCCTCCTGTATATTGATTTTTCCTTTGATTTTGTGTATTTTTCGTATCTTTTCTCTCTAAAAAATTTGTGTGTACATATTGTGTATTTATAACATTGTTTTACAACCACTTTTCCGAATTTTCCTGTTGTGGAATTGTGCAAATCGTGGAGAGGTGGTGTCCGAGGATCACGGCGACGGTGGCGATAGCGGCTGCATTGGCATGCTGGCAGCGGCGACAGATCTAAAGGCTAGGGTTGAGGTTTTTTTTGTTTTGTTTAAGTTTGGGATTGGGCTTGTAACTTGGACTTAGGTAATTAGGTTTGGGTTTAAGGGTGTATTTGGGCTTTGGATAGATAAAATTGGGTTATTTTTAATGTAATGGACTTTATTTTGGGTTAATTTTATATTTATTTATTTATTTTTATAAAATAATAAATAAATAAAAATTGGGTTTTGTACGGACGAAATTGGACTTGTACACACTGCATTATTATTTATTAAAATGAGATTGATAGACCCTTTGGCACAATCATTCAATGCATTAGATTCAAGTATAACTAGAAACACCAAATTGAAACATGCTTCCCTAAATCGTATCTCCTTTGCCCCTTGAATGATCTAGTGAAGGACTGCCACTCTTCTCGAAATTGAATAACCTAGCCTAAGTAACTTCTAAAGTTTATTGTTGAATACATTGCAATTTTCGAACATTGCCTGAATGAAATGTGCATTGCACATTTGGGGTATGGTGGTTGGAGTGGGTTTATAACACCCCTCACCCATCCCAACATACTGTACGAATGGGAGGTGTCACCAGTGTAACACTTCGTACCCGACTTAATCGTCGGATTCGAGCTACAAGGTGCCACATTTGTTGCCGAAGCAACTACAACCAAATCACATTTGATTTATACCATTAAACATTTAAATATAAGTAAAAAAATGTATAAAACTATATGTATTCATTTTCGAGTCTTATACGAGCTTATGAAAGCTCTAACCCGGGGTCGAATTAAGACCAATTTGTAAGGTTTTCAAAATTTTGGAGTTGACGTCACGACTTTGAGGGTTCCTCGTCGATATTAGCTAAATATAATTGCAAAACATATAACACTATCAATTTCGATACAAATCACAATCAAGTACAATATCAAACATATTTTACAATTTATTCAATTTAGTCCTTAAAATCGGGACAAACATAACTTTTGATCTGGAACTTTGGATTGAAATTTGATTTAACATTTACTCATTAGGGACATTCTACTTTCTATTCCTACCAAAATTTTATGATAGTTTTTCATTTTATTCAATTTGGTCCCTAATGTACGAATTCAACTATTAAGCTTTCAATTTAGTCGTTTTCTTAAACTAAGGTTAATTTCTATCAATTTCACACCTAATTCTTCAATAAATAAATAATGAAGAAAAATTCTAAAACTTTAACTTTTTTACAAATACTACATGGGCTAGTTAAATCAAACTTCCGTATCCGATTTCAATGAAAATCAAAGAAAAATGGTTGGGGGACTTGAATTGAATGCTCGAAAACTTGACAGTTCAAAATGGAATTTTTATTTTTATTTTCTTCTTTTGGTTGGTTGGAGAAGATGGATTTTCATCTCTCAATCCACCAGTTTCACTTTTATACTAAGTTTATAATTTAATTAACCTTAATTTAATTAATTAATCAAGTTTAACCGAACTAGTTATAATGTTAATTAAGCTTAATGAAATCATCATTACTGTCCACTATCTCTTACTTATAAATGGGTCTAATTATCATTTTAGACCTTTGGCTAATTACAATTTAAGTCTCAAAGTCATTTCCTAATTAAAAATCTATAGCGATTGAACTTTACAATTTGGTCCCTAGGCTTTATTTAATTACAAATTTGGCTAAATTGACTAACCAAATTTCAAATCATCCATTTATTAACTATATAAATATCATTATTTATTATTTACGGACTCAGTTTACGAAAATATTATTCCAAAATCGTAATTTCTAACATCAATAGAAATCAGGTTGCTACAATTTTTCCCCTTAAGAAATTTCGTCCTCGAAATTTACTTGGAAAAAGGTGGGATACTGAGGTCTCATTGTCCCTTTTGATTCCCAAGTCGCTTCTTCAGAACTATGATTGCACCATTGACTTTCATCAATAACACACGCTTATTTCTCAACTCTTTCATTTCTCGAGCTAAGATTTCAATAGGATCTTCTTCATACGACAGATCATACCAAACTTCAATTGATTACACCAAAATAACATGAGATGGATCTGATTGATATCATTGGAGCATGGATACATGAAACACATCGTGAATTCTTAGCAATTCCTATGGTAGCGCAGGACCGTTTTTCACGGAGAAACCTTTAGGAATACTCTATAACCCACAGAATACTCAATATCCTTTCATTTCAGATCCACATACGACTTCTGCCTATCAAAAGCCCTTTTCAATATTACTCTAATCAATTTTACCACTTTTTAGCCTCCTGAATCAATTCTAGCCCGATTACTTTATTCTCACTCGATTTCGACCAACATAAGGGTGTTCTACATCAGCGGCCATATAATACTTCATATAGAGCCATCTGAATGCTTGTTTAGAAACTATTATTATACACAAATTCAACTAACAGTAAATAATGTTCCTAACCATATTCAAAATTAATAGCACAAGGTTATAACATATCTTCTAACACCTAAATAACTCGCTCTGATTGGCCATCAGATTGAGGATGGAAAGCTATGCTAAAATTCAATCTCGTACTAGAGATTCATGTAACTGCTTTCGAAATCTCGAGGTAAAACGAGGGTCTCAGTCGAAGATAAAAGACATAGGCACGCCGTGGAGTCTAACTATCTCTCAAATATACACTTCGCCAACTTCAAATCTGACCAATCTATTTTAACTATTAGAAAATGAGCAAACTTCGTCAATCGGTCCACTATCACCCAGATCACATTTCTTTTATTAAATGAAGTCAGTAGACCAACAACGAAATCCATTGTGATTCGTTCCCATTTCCATTTTAAAATAAATTTAGGCTGTAGCAACTGAACTGCAACCAATTGTAATGCTAGTTTAAGTACATTTCGGTATTTAACGAGCTTGTTTTCTTGACATTTTATAATTATTTTTTTTCATTTTTAGTATTAGTAGGTTAGGAACTAAATATTACTAAAATAAGTGTTTTTACGTATTTTCTACTGTTTCAATGACCTGTAAGGCCAACTTGAGCCTTGGGAGTGACTAATGGGCTAATTGAGTGTGTAGAGAGCCAATTCAGATCTAAGATTACAAGGAATGATCGTCAGGCCACGATACAAAGAAGCTCGTGTTGTAACATAGATCGACGAAGCTTCCAAGGTCGGGAAAGCACTCCACATCATGATGAGGTGTTTTTCCTTGTTACGAAGGCGTGATGAACATGGGAAGAAATTCACGACGGCAACATCGTGACTAGGAATCTTTCCACGTCACGATGTTGAAGGCAGGAAAAAATGAGTTCAATCCTTAAACGTCACTCTTGGGGATATTTCAATATTTAGACTCTAACAATCTAAGATTATATTGTATTAATTAGTATCTAAATGTATTTTGGGTTGTGTGCGCACCAAGTCACCCGTAGCCTATATAAGTACCTTAAGGTCACTTGAATAGTGTGCATACTTAGACAAATTATTTTTACTATTTGATTTTCTTTGTATTTTATTTTTATGTTCGCTTAGTCGAAACTTTTCTATTCCAATGTGAAGACATTTGTGAGTGGAGATTGCTCTGAATCCACGTTTCAATATATTTCAACGAGCATTCTCTCTACTCTTCTATTTTATTCTTTTATTTATATTTTGTTAACCTGATCAATTAACGATTGTATGAATATTAGAATAATTTCTAGTGCTTTGTTCAGATCTTGCATGATTTGATTATTTAACTAATTTATATATTGAGTAGTTATTTATCTGAAATTGGTTGTTTATTCAAAAGTAATTAGAATATTAGAGAGTGACACCCCTGATAGAGTATCTAGATAGATGAGACCAGAAGGTTATCCTGTCATGTATAAATTGTGCCAAGCGATAACACAGGTAAGGTATCCGTATGCCTAGGAATAGACTGCAAGAGTGACTTAGATGGTAATCCTTAGTGAAGATGAGACAGGAAGGGTATTCTTAGCTAAGGGTGATAAATAACTCAATTGAGGATAATTAATTATTTAATTAGATAATTAGGGATTTAATCGATCATAGGCTAGAGGCTCGCATTGTTGACACTAGGAATAAGAAATTCCATTAGGTTAATTTAGGGTAGTTAATTTAATTAGTTTAAGTAATCTTTTAATTTGGATTCACACTACTAATTCATGACTTGATTAGATTAGTACTTATTTTCTATAATTAATTTAATAATAAATTTCTCCAATCTGCAATCCCTTTGATACGATCCTCAGAATACTTACCGGTGTTTTGTTGTAACACAAATCTATATTACAATTTGATTTGTTCGCTTGTAGATACCGTACTTAATTTATATATATATTTACATGATTTTTTACTCTAAACGTTTGTATGTTTAGAAGCGGTCAACAACCTAGTGGGAACTTCGTGCTCAACTTTTACACGTTGACAAGTCAAACATTTTTCTACATATTCAACAATCTTTATTTTCGTTTTGGGCCACCGATACGATTCTCATAAGTCATGGTACATTTTCGCACCACAATGATACATAGAAAAGGAACTATCATGAGCCTTGAATTCTTTTAATTTGACATCATCAGAAACATAGATTTAGTTGTGGAACCTAAGGCAATCATTCACATCCGTGCAGAAATTTTCAACGGTGCCTTGTTGAACAAGCTTTTTTTTTCTCAGGTAATGTAGCATTGACAAATTGTGCCTCCTTAATCCGATCAAACAACACAAGCTTAATCCTAATATCAGCCAACAAGCTGCCATCATCACAAACACTAAGCTGAGCAAAAATTGCTCGCAATTCAAGTGCTTCTTTTCTACTCAGAGCATCAACTACAACATTTGTTTTCCCATGATAATTGATTATACAATCATAATCTTTCAGCAGTTCAATCTAACAACGCTGTAACACCCTTTGTAACACCCTTTTTGGAGAGGAGGTATTTTAGACTCTTTGTAACACCCTTCGTCCAACTTGATCACTGGGTCTGAGCTACAGGATGCCACAATTACTATCGAAATAACTACTATCAGAAATATCGAAATTAAATAATTAAAAGCAATATAACATCACATAATGTAGTTACATTTCGTTAATTAACATTTTCGAAACTCAATCGGGTTTATGAAAACCTAAATACTGAACTAAACATGAAATATGACCAAATTGTAAAGTTTTTAAAGTCTCAGAACATGTACCTATACCCATCCTAGGTATTGATAGCATTTTAAGCTTTGATGATTTAGAAAATCCAATTAAATCAAGAGGTATCGATACTAAGCTTGAGGTACCGATACCATTTTTGCATTATGTTTTGCAACATTTTTTGAAACAAAGCTTTATGGTATCGATACCTTTGTAAAGTATTAGTACTCTAATTTCAAGTATCGATACTATTTTGACATTCGATGTTTGAAAAATTAATAAAAAACACACGGTATCAATTCCTTTCTTCCAAATATGTCAAAATCCTTCATTTTGGTCCCTTTTCATGCCCAAACCATCAACTTATGCATTTGGTGCATTAAGATATTTTAAAAACCTACACAAGTGACCGCCTTCAGATGTACCAACATCTAGAGTGTAATTCCTGCAACCAAATATAAGCATTAAGCTGTTTCCGCAAGTATACAAGTAAGGTTGTAATGTAATTTATACAACAAAGTATGAAAGTACTCCAAGGATCGTACCCAAGGGTGGCGAAACTAAATCAATTCTAACTTCGATGTTAATAGATCTAATTAGTACTTTAACTAACTTATAATACGATAAACCCTAAAGTGAAGAAAAATTATACTGTAGGAAAAATAAATAAGTTGCATGAAAACAAAGATGGAAAACTAATTTGTAGATTTAATCAATTCTAAGAACGGAAGACTAACTCACTTCGATGGTCATAACTAATTCCTATTTCAGGTTCTATTCAATCAACTAGTCATTAACCTAGTAGGATCTCTCGATCTTCCATTAAACTAATGAGTCAACAAGAAATACTTATCTCTGGACCTCATAGTTTAGAGCGGATTGGGGTAAGGTGGTCATAGATAGACAATATCAATTTTGGGTTCATTCCCAACTAGGTGACTTGTTAGAGTTGTTAGGTCTAGGGTTTATGTATTTCCTATCCTAACCAAGTGATCCACTAAGAAACCTTACATAGATAAACATGAAAAGTAAATCAAGAATAAGGGCTTAAGAGAAATCCTGATTTGTATTGATAATTGCAAGCATAGAAATCCACAAAGAACAAGGTGTGTTAGAACTAGGATAACTAGTTGTATTGAGTTCAAAGATAATAGAATTTTTCATTGAGCTAGACTCCATAGATGTGGGAAAACTGAACTACATAAACAATTTTGTTGTCCCCCATTTTTATTTTATTGTTCGTAGTGCTTGTAGAAGTGCCCACTTCCACAACCACTTTTGCTCATATTTCCTTGCAATTATCGACTGATTTAGATCAACAAACTATAAGATGTTTGGGTATTCTTTTGCATGCATGCATATAGCTCTCACTTGTTCTGAGCTTTTGATGTGTATAAAACTCTTTTTTAATGGTATTATGAAGGTATTGATATGTTGTCCATGTTTTGATGAATTATGATATAATGGTCCATTTGTTTTATTGAAAATAGTTTTCGAAAAATGATTTCAGGAAAAGGACTTACTTTTCTAGAAAAGCTAATATTTTCTGGTGTTTGGATGAATCTATGTAAGATATTTTCTGGTGTTTGACAGATTTCTTGTAAATATTTCATAAAAGTTGTTTTTAGTGAAACAAACATACATTTGAGATTTTCTTATCTTTTCATTGTTGTCGAAACATTTTTTTTTAAAAGTTCCGAGTTTTATTTTGAAATTTAAAATGGAGTCACTACCAATCTTTTTTTACTTGGTGTGATTGGATCACCTTAAAATATTTGAATTTATATGAAAAAATGTCTTGGTCTTCAAAATCCAGAAAATAGGTTTAGGAGTCGGTTACATGTGAGGAAGGATTAGCACCCTCACACGCCCAAAATTGGTACCTAGTCGATTATTTAATGTCTTAATTGTTAAAAATTTTAAAACTCATGTAAAATTTGTAAAATTTTAAAAAATATGATCCTTAAATGAATGACATATTTTGATGTTATTTTAAAAATCAAATTTTTGTGAAGAAATGCCTTTTTGTTTCGAATTAATCGAGAAAAAGAAGTCATGTCCAAGACATTAGGGCACAACATTCTCGAATTTTTGAACATAAATGTCATTTGTTAACCAAACATTAAATATTTTGATTTGAAATAGGGTATCTAATTACGTAAGTTCAACGAAGAAACCATACCCAATACATTAGGACATAATTTTCCGAATCTCCCACATAAAAGAACATTGCCTTGTTTTTGAAATAATTTATATGATAAAAAACACATAATTTATTTTATTAAAATATTTTTACAAAGCATGGACGAATACATATTTAATTTGCAAGTTTTTTTTAAAAAAATGATAAGATAACAAAAAATAAACATACATAGAATAAATCAAATGAATATGATTAAATTTAAATTACAAAAAATAAATAATAAAAAAATAAAAAGATTAAATTAAAAAAAGAATAAAAAAGGAACATTTTTTTTAAAAAGGAAAGATTATAAGGGTTAAATTAAAATTAAAATGAAATTTGAAGCAAAAGGGTAAAAAAGCAGAAAGTTCAAGGGCTATAATCAAATATTTGGAATGCACAGAGACTGCTTGCCTGGGCAATTTGTCCTGGCTCTTACACGTGTCACTCCCCTAAAGTCACTGGTCAAAGGACCAGAGTGTAAAAACATAAAAGAGGACGAAATTTATATAAGAGAAAATGCGAGGGGACTTGGGCAAAAAATTTTCCTTTTATTAAAACACGGGGACCTGAAAAATGGTTCGGGTCGGGTTCTTGGGTCGTCAAAATGATGACGTTTCAAAGCCATTGTAATTAGGCTTGAAACGGCATCGTATAAGGCCCTGTATGTGCCAATCAGGGACTAAATTGAAAGCTTTGGCAAGGCAGAAGGACTACGGAGAGAATTTCTCCATTTCCTGAAAACGCGCAGATCCCAAGGGCAGGTACAGATCTTGTTCGGTTCATGAATAAAACGATGTTGTTTTAGGGCCATTGAATCAGGCCCTAAACGACGTCATTTAAGGGGTGTATATAAGTAAAAAAAACTTAAAAAAAATTCATTCCTTCTTTCATTTTAACAAAAACACTTTTCCCTTTTCATTTTTTCTCTCCAAGCCTTCCTAAGGCTGGTCATGGGTGTTCGATCTCCGTTTACCACAGGCCACTGTCATCCAGATCTGGGATCGAAATTCGCCAGATCCGCCCCTAAGACCTAAAAGAATGAAAGTCTTTTCATTTTCTAGGGTTTTTTCGAAAAATCCTTTTATTTTCCCTTTTTTTGCAACGAAACCTTCACGAATATTGAGATTATTCGAAAGGTTCTCAATCGATGACACTACTCTTCATCGGGGGTAAGGACCTCAAACGCCATCCGTGGCTACACTCAAGTAAGCCCCTCACTTGCCTCTTATTTGTTATTCCTTTTATTTTTGTTCCAAAAACAAAAAAAAAAAATCAAAATATACCTTCAAAAGTTTCTATTTTTAATCACTAGTTTTCGTAAAAAATTATAAAGGGTTCGATATTGGCTTTTATAGCCAAATTACAAATGAATGTTTTTTTTTGTTTTTTGCTTTTGTTCTTTGTTTATTGTCTCTGTTTTCTTCTCTCTTATGTAGGTTCGACTGTAGTGGAAAGGGTGCCTTCGATGAGCCAATGGTGGTATCAGGTGTGGGGTGTCAGATGGCCTCGAAAAACACGCGGTTGATATGGCCCGAGCGTGGGTGGCAGTGGCGACAGATGGGAAACGTCCAAGCTAGGGTTTTTGTTTATTTTAGGTTGGTAATTGTGTTTGAGTTTTGTGTTGGGTCGGCTAGTTTAGGGTTGTTTTGGCAACTGGGTTGTAATTTTGGATTTGGGTTTGGGTTTGGTTTGTAATTTGGACATTTAAAATTTAATTTAAATGTTTTTTTATTTTTTTGGTTAATTTTGTTTTTGTTTTTATTTGGCCCCAAACAAATTGGGCTTCAGCAATTGCCCCTTTTTGCTCGTTGTCGTGTAACGAGAATGAAGCAAAGACTAAAAGGAGGACCAATTTCATCCGGTCCTCTGAGTTTGGTTTCTTTGGTGTCGTAGTTTCATCTTGCTTTACTGTGACTTTAGAGAGAAAAAAACTTGCTTTTTTTAGCTTTAATATGCCCCTTTCCATCTTTAGGGTATAAGATTCACCTTTGTGGCTTCAATTTACCCTTTTTCATCTTTAAGGTATAAGATTCGCCTTTGTGGCTTTAATTTGCCCCTGTTCATTGTTAGGGTATAAGATTCTCCTTTGCGGCTTCAATCTTTCCCTTTACATCTCTAGGGTATAATATTCGCCTTTACTGCTTCAATATTTCCTTCCACATCTCTATGGTATAGATTCACCTTTACAACTTCAATCTTTCCCTCCACATCTCTAGGGTATAAGATTCATCTTTGCGTCTTCAATATTTCCCTCTACGTCTTTAGGGTATAGGATTCAATGTTTCCTCGATTCATCTCGTCATTTCGTGGGAATGAAACTTGTTTAAGCTTCTATGGACCTCTATGTAGGCCAAATTATTAGGATGCCCTGATATAAATGAGTCAAATGCTCCAAACTAAATGAGTGTGCATGATATTGGCATGAATGTCCAATTCAAAAATGATTTTCTTTGTCCTTAGATTGACATGGTTTGTCATTTGTCTAAGTTCTATCACTGGTGTGCTACCTTGTCTTCTTTTAGGTCTGCGATGAAACTTGGCAGAGTAATCTTAGTTTGAACTACTTGTTTCACGTTTGGTTTTTTTCAACTAGTGATCCTGTTTTAGGTTCCAGTACCATTGAGGAATTTTTCAGAGCGATACATGCAGATCCTTGTAAACTCTATATTATTAGTCCATTATCCATTATTTTAATGCAAAAATGGTTGAATAAGGTCATGAAAGAATAAAGTCAAATTTTATTGGATACAAAGCTCAAATGAAAGGATTAAAAATGACAAACATTGGTCAAAATTGCCAAGTACAAGATGAACAAAATGAAATTAGGTGCCCTAAATATCAAAATATGAGCTTCTCTGAGTAGACTTGATGAGGGCCACTTTGAGCCTGATATGTGTTTAGGGAACTTGGAGTGCTTTGTTGATGCCCTAAGATGTAAAGTTCCTCCACCTCGTTATTTTTTAGGGAAACGATCATTATAAGCTCATTCTTTGCTCCAAATTTGAGTCGCCCTTTTTTCGGGTTTTCAACTCAAAACCCCTTTGGTCTCAAGATGCCTTTACGGGTTTTCATCTTGACCTCTTCTTTTTTCCTTTTTCTTTCTTTTTTTTAGGTGAAATACTTCTTCACCGAGTTTGAATTTATGGGATTGTACAGATCTTTGCCATCCATTTCAGTCAGAATGAGAGCTATTCTAGAGAAGGCTTTCTTCACTACATAAGGTCTTTCCTAATTGGACATCCATTCTCCTCAAAAGTCTTTTTCTATGGGAAATATCTTTTTCAGAACTAGATCTCCTGCACGGAATTCTCTGGGACTGACCTTTTTGTCAAAAGCTTGCATCATTCGTTTTTGGTACATCTGACCATGATGGATAGCTCTTAATCTCTTTTCTTCAATCAAGTTCAATTGATCATATCTGGCTTGGATCTATTCTGCCTCATCTAAATTTAGCTCTGACAAGACTCGGAAGGAAGAAATCTCGACCTCGATGGTAAAACTACTTCCATTTCATATACCAGTGAGAATGGTGTTGCCCAAGTCAAAGTTCTGACTGAGGATCATCTATAAGCAAAAAGGGCAACTGGTAACTTCTCGTGCCAGTCTTTATAGGTCTCTGTCATCTTTGCAACGTTTTTCTTAATGTTTTTATTAGCTACCTCTACTGCCCCATTCATTTTTGGCGATATGGAGAGGAATTGTGATGTTTGATCTGGAATTTATTGCAAACCTCCGCTATCGTGTTGTTATTCAAATTCAATGCTTTGTCAGATATGATCCTTTCTGGCACCCTATATCGACATATGATCTCTTTTTTCAAGAATTTGCTAACTACAGACATTGTGACGTTGGCGTAAGAAGAAGCTTCTACCCATTTGGTGAAATAATCAATAACCACAAAGATGAATCGATGTCCATTAGAAGCCTTTGGCGAAATTGGCCCAACAACATTCATGCCCCCATAGAAAAAGGCCATGGAGAAGTCATGACATGAAGATATGACGGAGGTACATGAATTTTATCTCCGTAGATCTGGCATTTGTGACACCTCTTAGCATAGTTAATGCAATCCCCCTTCATGATGGACCAATAGTATCCAAATCTCATAATTTGCCTAGCCATTGTGAATCCATTGGCATGTGTCCCGCAAATGCCCTCATGGACTTTGCGTCGATACGTCTTAGTAATAGCTGATCCTTTCTTCTTTTATACAAGATCTCTCCGTCTAGGACATATTCATTTGCAAGCCTTCTTAGTGTCCTTTTATCATTCTTAGTAGCTTGCTCCAGGTACTTGCGATCTTTTACGTTCTGCAGGATGTCTCAGTACCAAGGATGGTCGTCCCTTTCTTCCTCTTCAATGTCGCAACAATGGGCTGGAACCTCATAGACGCTCATTTGAATGGGTTTTACATCTTCTAGCCTATTTACTTTAATCATCGAGGCAAGAGTGGCTAGAGCATCAGCCATCTGATTTTTGTCTCGTGAGAGGTAATGGAATGTGACATCATCAAACTCCTTAATTAACTTGAGAACTAGCTTTCGATAATTAATCAGCTTATATCTCTCATTTCCCATTCTCCTTTGAGTTGGTAGATCACTAGAGCAGAATCCTCATATATCTTCAGAACTTTGATCTCTCATTCTATGGATGCACGAATTCCTATGATACACACTTCGTATTCTTCCATGTTATTCGTGCAATTGAAGTCGAGTTTGCTAGTGAAAGGATAATGGTCTCCCTCTAGAGATAGCAATACTGCCCCAATTCCATTTCTTGTGGCACTCTAAGTACCATCAAAATTCAGTTTCCAAGGACATTCTACTGCGGTGTGGTTGCAATGTACATTATATATTCATTTGGGAAGCCAAATTTAATGGCTCATAGTCCTCTAGAGCTTTGCTAGCTACGAAATTTGCTATTGCACTCCTCTTTACTGTCTTTTGGTTTGCATAGACTAGATCAAGCTTAGAGAGTAGGATTTGCCACCTAGTCATTCTTCCATTTAACGCGGTCGATCCATCATGTATTCTAGAGGATCTAATTTTGAGATCAGCCAGGTTGTGTGGTACAACATTATTGTCTTAATCTCCGAGTGGTCCAAATTAAGGCGCAACATAGCTTTTCAATTGGCAAGTATCTTGCTTCACAATCGGTGAGCTTTTTGCTAAGATAATATATTGCTCTTTCCTTTTTTCTAGACACATCATGTTGGCCTAGTACGCATCCCATAGAATTTTCAAAAACTACCAAGTATAAGATTAATGGTTTATTGGATTTGACGGTACTAAGATTGGAGCATTAGACAAATAATGGTTGACCCTATCAAAAGTCTTCTGGCATTTATTGTCCCACACACTTGGGTTGTGCTTCTTAAGAAGATGGAAGAGAGGGTCACATTTCTTAGTTAATTGCAAGATGAACAGAGCAATGTAATTCAACCTCCTTAAGAAACCTTGGACTTCTTTTTATGTACGAGGTGGTGGTAGCTCTTGTATGGCCTTGATCTTATCTAGATCGATCTCAATTCCTTTCTTGCTAACCACAAATCCTAACAATTTGCCTGAAGTACCCCCAAAATTGCACTTTACTGGGTTCAACTTTAGCTGAAACTTCCTTAATTTTAAGCACAACTTCCTTAGGACCTTTACATATTCTTCCCCTATTCGAGACTTTGCAATCATATCATCAACATAAACCTCGATATGTTGCCCCCGTGTTTTTAAGTCCAAACGACATCACTTTATAGCAAAAAGTCTCCCACATTGTGATGAACGTAGTCTTCTCCATATCTTCAAGATCCATCTTTATTTGTTTATATCCGAAGAAACTATCCACGAAGGAGAATAGTGAGTGACCTGCCGTGTTATGACTAGAGTATCGATGTGCGGTAGTGAAAAGTTATCCTTTGGGCTAGCTTTGTTCAAATCTCGATAGTCTACACAAATATGCACCTTCCCATCCTTCTTAGGATCAAAGACTGTGTTGGCTACCCATTCTGAATATTTGACCACTTGAAGGAAACCAATGTCAAATTTCTTTTTGACCTCCTCTTTTATCTTCAACAATGCGTCAGGTCTTATCCTTCAAAGCTTTTGCTGAACAGGTTTGCATTATACCTTTATGGGGAGCTTATGTACCACAATGTCAATGCTTAGGCTAGGCATGTCTTGGTATGACCATGCAAAGACATCCTTGAACTCTTGGAGCAACTCAATAAGATCTTGCCTTGTTTTCACAGAGATGTTGTCCTCAATTCTTACTTCTTTCTTCTCATTTTCATTCTCTAGGTTTACAACTTCCACTGACTCCTTATGAGGTAATATATGTTTTTCCTCTTGTTTCATCATTCTTAACAAATCAGGAGACAAGTTACAACCTTCATCATCTTCAAAGTCATGAGGTTCCTCTGAACACATATCTTGCTCAAAATGAGGTTCTAGGCCAGTATCAATGTCACCATATCATTGATATCCAAGGACCTGCAAAGGGGTAAAAGGGATCCAAAGAACCGAATAAATTTAAGAATGATTGATTGTATGTATGAGTATGAGTATATATAAAAAATGTTTGTCAAATTGGACAAGAATGAATGTATTTAAGAATGGTTAATTGTGTAAATTGAGTGTAAACGAAATGTTTATTTAATTGGATAAGAACGAAAGAACAACTAGTGAGACATTTGCCGAATGGGATAAAAAAATGCATTTTTCATTAAAGATAACTGATAATGGTTATGTGTCCTTTACAAAGGATTCCTATCACTCTCAAGCTTAAAGCAATAGGTTTGTTTTGAGTATTACTCTAAAGAAATCCTAAAGGTTACAGGGAGTTCCTCTACAGTTTAGTTGCTTAGAATGCTTCCTAGAACGCATGGACAAATTCCTGACAAGCTCCCTTCTTTGTCACCTTCTTCAGATATAGCGTTGATGCTCAAATTCCTTATCATTCCTTCAATCTCAATTATCATCCTTTTCTTTGAGTTGATTATCCCTCCAAATGTGAACGTATTACATATGTGAGGAAAAATCATCGGTTCTCACTTGATCTCTTCCCCAGTCAGTCGCAATCTTCTCCTTTCTTATTTCCTTTCCAACTCCCTTTTCCTTTGCTTTGCATTCAATTTGTATCCCAAGCCGAAGTGATCTCGTTTTTCTACCAGCATTGGTGCATTGACTCTCCCCTGTAGGTACTTTCCCAGTCCTTTTCCTAACAGTGCTCCCCTTTAGTTGGAGATAATTTTGGGGCAAGGACTTTATTTCCTTAAGCAATAAAGGTTGCGTTGACAAACTCCAATGACCGAAAAGAACACTCTATGGCTTCTTCATCTGCCCTTATGTAGGGTGCGTCGTTTGTCACAAACACAATGATATTCTCTTCGGCATTTATCGTAACCAAGAGACCTTCAGTTACCAATTTCAACTTTTGATGCAATAATGACGATACTACCCCTTCCAAAGATATCCAAGGCCTCCCAAACAAGCAATTATAGGTGGGTTTAATGTTCATCACTAAGAAATCCACCTCATACGTGTTTGAACCAATCTAGAGCGGTATCTCAATCTTACCAATCACCCTTCTTCCGGTCCCATCAAACGCCCTTACTATGTTATGGCACATCTTCATATGAGAGTTGTCAATTGGTAGTCGTTTCAAGGTAGTTAGTGGTAGTACGTTTAGGGCGGAGCCATTATCAATTAGTACCCCAAGCAATGTATACCCTTTACAGCGAGTAGTAATGTGTAGGGCCTTTGTTGATCTCATGCCTCCAGGTGGTATCTCATCATCATTGAAGAAGATGAAGTTCTCAACGCTCACGTTGTTGATCAAACGATCCAACTTATTTCTTGAGATAACATTAGTCACGTACATCTCATTTAGCACTTTCATCAATGCACTGCAATGGGTCTCCGAGTTTAGTAATAAGGCTAAAGTTGATATGCGGCCTGGCTGTTTATGCAATTTTTCTACCACACTATACTCGCTGTGTTTTAGGAATTTTAAGAATTCCTTGGCCTCTTTCTCTATTATGGGCTCATTTATCAACGACTCGGGTTCACTGATTTCTTTCTCTTACAACTTGGTCATCGAGGCTTTTCCTTTATTCGCTCCCCTTCCTTCGTCTGTTTAGTCATAACATCTTCCGCTACGTGTGACGAGATTCACGTCTTCCTTGGGTCCTTCCCCTATTGGCACCGTCACATTACAGTAATAGTTTCACGAGACTCTTTTGCTGTCCTTGTATGGAAATAACTCTTTTGCTATCCTTGTATGTGATTGACCCAATAGGTTTTTATTGTTCTCTCCTCAGAAGTGATCGACTGCTTAACATCACAGTAATATTGTGCAACCATACACTGTCGATGCAAGTATAGTAAACAGATGTGAGTCTGTCGGATATTGATCCCATGAGGATGGTTGTCTTTTGTTTATTAATGTTAGTACAATGAACAAATAAAAGCAAGATAAATTGTGAGAATAGTTGTCAGAGCAATAACTAAAAAAATAAAGATGAGATAAAATAATGATAAAATGGGATCCCAAATGTGAATATTCAACAGAATACTAAGTGTTGCTTACAATATATGAGAGGATAGATGATTGTTACTGCAAAGAAGTGAAATGAATATCTTACCAATCTTAACTTCTATATTTTGATCTAAGACTTAAACATGCACATTAACCACACCTTCTAATGATGGCAATACAACACAGTTAAGAATAAGTAGATTAAATTCCTCTAATCCCCAAGCAACTTTCATTGTCAATGCTTTAGCTTAAACTGTCGCTGCACCTTCCAGTGACAGTGATCGCAATAACACTTCCGTGCTGAAAAAATTCAAACCCAAAGATTAAACAGTAGAAGCAAGATTGAATAAAACAACATTTAGTCTAGAAATCATGTGTACTTCTATACAAACATGAAATAAACAGTAATCACCAGCGTTTAAAGAAAAAATGTAAAAGAAACAAGTGGAGAATACTATTCCTAGATAACTCGACTTGCTCTCTCACTTCCCTCTTGTGTCGCACTTAGGGCTCCTCGTTAGGAGCTGGTCTGCATCTCTTCACGTTAGTTCACCAGTGGGAGCTTAAGCCTCCATAGCATAAAGCTTCAAAGATAAGTTGAAAAAAAATATGACACCCCCCAAAAAAAGACCTCCTTTTTCTCTTTCCTTGTGAGTATTTATATCCTTCCAAATTGTGTAGGTGTCCTTTCATCAGAATCAAGCTGTCATTGGTCGTACAAGTTGGTTATACCAGACTGGACAGCTCACACATTTTTGTTCTTATCCAGACAGCTGTCAGGTGCGGCGACAATCCTTGACGCAATCTGAAAATACTCATGCTGCGACATTAGTACCAAAGCATGACAAAATTAAAGGTAACTAGGCTAAGGTACATTGAGATAGAAAATGAAATTTACTAAACTAAAAACTGCTAAAATATGTGCTAAAGATAACTAAATGGGAGAAAATAATGGTTCTTTCTAGCACTATCAAGAAGCGTAAACATCCTTCATATCCCCTTCTTCTTCAAAAAACTCTAGTTCTTTGTTGTCTATCAAATCTTGTACCGAGGCTCTGAATTCCACACAATCTTGGATTTTATGCCCTTCAGTGGCATGAAACTCACAATAATTTTCGACCCTTGTTACCGTATCCTCCCTGTCTTGTACGATCAAACCCATGTTAACCATCAAACGTCAAACCCATTTTAGTGGAGATTTAACCTCTCTAAAATCAGTTTTAACCCTCTTGCTTTTTTCTTCTGCTAACGCGTTCACTCCCTGATCAGGATGATTGGGCAAGGGATTTCTAGCTACATTGGGTTTTGACGGCTCGTCGAATCTTACAATTCTCATCTTAATTAACTTCTCGACTAGCTTTTTGTAGGAAAGACAATTCTCAATTGAGTGTCCAAAAGCTCTTGCATGATCTTACATTGAGCATTTGCATCATACCATTTTGGGAATAGGGGTTGTATTGGCTTCATATAGTATGGGGCCACCACATGAGCATCAAGTAGGTTTTGGTAAAGCTCTTTGTATGTCATCGGGATAGGGTGAACTGGACTCTTTCAGTATTCAGCCTCGAGCTTGATTCTTGCTTTGGAGAATTTCGATAATTGTTCATTGGGACTTTTGATTGTGTCATTATGATCGACTTTGCATAATTTGGCCTATACATGCCCACATTGTTTACTTCAGTATCCTTTCTTCTAGGAGCAAGCCTCTTGGTGCTTTCTCTAGCATCGATATTTCCACTTTTGATTACGCTATCAATAATTTCTCCAAACATGACCGTATCGGAGAAACTCTTGGTAGCATTCCCTAATAAATGATTAAGGTAGGGCACCTTTAAGATATTAATAAAATGCACGATTATTTTCTTTTTAGTAAGTGGTGACTGCAACTGAGTTGCTATATCCCACCACTTTTGGGCATACTGCCTAAAGCTTTCATTTGGTTTTTTCTCCATATTTTGCAGTGTGATTCTATCAGGGGTCATGTTGGTAACATGGCCGTATCACTTCATAAAAGCCTGAGCCAAGTCCTTCCATGAACTAATTTTTACACGACTTAGTTGATTGTACCATTTAGCAGCAGATTCTGTTAGACTGTCTTGGAAACAGTGGATTAGTAGTTTGTCATTATGGATGTACCTCGTCATCTTCCTGCAGAACATAGTGATATGCGCCTCTGGGCAACTCGTTCCGTTGTACTTTTCAAATTCTAGAGCCTTGATTTTTGGAGGAAGTACTAGGTCCGGGACCAAACTTAAGTCCTTAGCGGCTATCTCACAAAAGATTTCGGCTTCTTCCATCACCTTGACTATTTCTTCTAACCATTTGTATCGCTCTTCCAACTATTTAGGGAGCTTCATTCTCACTCTTTTTGTCTCCACCATTTCATCAAAGTCGGGGACGACGAGTTTTGCGACATTATCTCCTGGATTGGATCCTGATCCCATTGGATAATTGGTTGGCCCTGAAGTGCCAGCAGGGCGTTGTTGTGTTCTTATGGTAACATGATCCCCTCGTGAGTACATTTCTGGTGGAACTTGGTTGTGTGGAGGTGTATAGCTTGGGAGGTACCTGGGATCCTCGCCTTCTTCCGAAGGATTTATTACGGGACCTTTTCCTTTATCAGCCATTCCTTTCAACATTTGGGCTAACTAGCTTATCATGTCCCTTTGTGCTTCGATAATCTAGTCTTTCATATCTTGGAGCATTCTTGCCATTTGGTCTTGCAACTGGGCTTGCATTTGTTCTTGCATGTCCCTTTAAAGTTGTTCGAGCCTTTCTATCCTCTGATCCATGGCTTTAGATTTACTTCGGGTATTGTAATGGTGTAGGTTCTTAATGGTTTTTTATGTAACTGTTACAAATTTAATTAATTAGGGATATTTTCTTGGAATTATATGCATGTTAATGAAATGGCGATGCTTATGAATGCATGTATGCATAAGAAAGGTATTGACTCTTAATTCAATTTCATTATAAAAACTTCACTAGATAACAAGTTTCGTTACATAAGGAAAATTTACATATATGGTTTTGCCTTAATGCTCAAAGTCTTGATTTTACTAAGAAGCCTAGCTAATCTTCGACCCCAATCTGACTTCGATTCATACTTCAAACTCAACACATCGACTTCAATGACTAGTGTTTGTAAGTGATTGGTCACTTCTCGTACTTAGGTTAAAGCTTCACCCATAACATAATCTCTGTCTCGAACCTGCCTCTAAGCATGTTGAAGTTGCCCTTCATTTGTTTCTAAAGTCCTATCGAGAATCTCAGTTCGTATCTGGCTATTCTGTAGTGAAACCTTGAGTTCTTCCACTCTTTTCTTCAACTCCTCATTTTCGGCTCGACTCGCTTTCAGTTCTGTTATCGAGTTACGACTACGAGTCTATGCAGGGATTCTTCTAACTCTATTATTTGAGCTCTTAGCTCAGCTTTCTCAACATCGCCTTCTAACATCTTACTCTTCATGGCATCCTCTTGAATTTGAGCGTCTTGGAACTTTCTTTTCCATTGATCTACTCTATTCCTTTCCTCTTAGAATTCTTACTGCCATTGTTCGAATGTCTTGCCCAACCTGACAGTTCTCATTGACAAACGGAGCTTCTTATAATATTTCTTCAAGCTATCTAGGTCTTCCTCAGCCTTATTCTTTCCTTTCCTTAGTTTTTCTATCTCTAATCTATGGACTTCAATATCCAAACCCAAGTGCATTTTCTCCTCTTCTAACATCTTTATCTTTTTCCCCAATTCAGAATTCTTCTTCTCAAAGTCTTGGTTGATGATCTCTAATTTTGTTGGGACGATTTGCAAGTGTTCCTTGATCGGGTGTATAATTTCTGGATTTGGTACAGGAATGTTGTCGTTCATTCTCCTATTCCTCCACCAATCATACTTCGAAGTCATCATAGGATTTTGTAGTAAACGCCTTCATCTTGTGAACTTGGGCTCATGCTCTTGATATTTCTCGAACCTTTTCTTATAGTTATCCCCTTTATATTAAAACTCGAATTGAGCCAAACCATGTGTTACTAGAATGAACTGCCTCGATCTAAACAGTTTTAGCACAAGTAAAGGGGTGTATCCTATGGCTCCCCATATCCTGAGCAAATTAACCCAATTGAAATCTCCACGTTGGAACAGGATCTCACCGAGCATTAACCAGGGTGCTCGCCATTAGATATCCTCATCTCAGAGGCTTTGAAGTATCGCCATCCACTTTTTCTCAGAGATGTTTCCTTTCCTTTAGATAGCTACAAACTCTTTCAAAGGAGAATAACTCTCGAAAAACACCCGGTAAAAGACTTTCTCCACTTTCCAAAAGTGGCTATGGAACTATACCATTAATAACAGTGCACAGTCGATACTGTTGGGACTAGTGTGACCCTTTTATTCAACCGGTTGAACAGATCAGTAACCACATCTTCTATGTGTCCTAAAGCCTTGGAAAAAATGACCAAACCATATAAACTTAAGGCAAGGATGTCAACCCTCTTCTTCGCATCTGGGTGCACCAAGATCAAGTCTCGCAAACTCTTCCAAGTAATAATTTATTATCGCCTTTCACTTTAATTCGAGCTACGACCCATTGCTCACTCATACTGGTGATGTTTATTAATCTCTTGAGGAAGGTTGGGACATTGACGGCTCTAGTGTATGCCTTATCAGCTAGGATCTTCAGACAACGAAGTAGAGTAGCGTATTCCTATATTGTGGGCGTTATGTCTACATTTTCGAAAGTGAATCAACTGTAGGTTGGGTTCTAGTACTGTGCCAAGGTTCGATAAAGTTATTTATCCACCTTAACCTCGAGTAGGTATGGTAGATCCCTATACTCGTTATAAAAGGTTTGCTTCATTTCATCGTCCAATTGGTCCCATATCTCCTTTAGCTTTTGCGAAATGTTCTGGGTCACGCTTATTCGAGTGTAGTCCCAAAATGCTGACGCATGCCCTTCTGCCAAGCTATCACCTTTCTCGCGTTGCCTATCCTCCAACCACATATGCACAGCCACATATCGTTTACCTTATCAAGATACTCCTTCTCCATGATCATTTCTCTATCAGTAATCGAGCTTAAATCAATACCTTTCCTAGTATGAGGATGTAATGCAAGCAAAAATAAGGCAAGTCAGTATAATCATTATGAATCTTAACAACAAATCAAAGATATAAAACACAGAACCTATGCATTTATCTTGGGTAATTGCTAAGAGTTTGGTATAGTTCTATTTAGGGCAAGTACTTATGGCTCATTACATGTGGTTTAAGTTCTAAATTAAGGGTACCCAAACCAGCAGATTCTTTGGTCCTCACCCATTATAGGCTCATACGAACGAGTTCGATATATATCTGCACGGAAGTGAAAACTTCACGAAAACATAGGTACAAATGTATCCCAAAAGCGATTCACTATCCTACATTGAGCTGAAATCCTCACGAAGGAATAGCTTCTCACTTCCACTTAAAGGGTGTAGCAACAATGCAATGAATGCAAATAATCCTATTCTAGCAATATCAACAAGATTATCAAAGTGGCACACAACAATAAAATGCAAAGGATCGTATGTTAAATCAAACTGCAATTTAAATTTTTAACAAAAAGACCAAAAAATAATCGACTTGTGGCTTGACTCTCTTATTTCTTCCCCAGCGGAGTCGCCAAGCTGTCGATATGCTTTTTTTTTTAAAAAGTCCCAAATTTAATTTTAAAACTGAAAATGGAGTTGCCACCAATATTTTTTTACTTGGTGTGATTGGATCACCTTAAAATATTTGAATTTATTTGAACAAACATCTTTGTCTTCAAAATCCAGAAAATATGTTCGGGAATCGGTTACGTGTGAGGAAGGATTAGCACCCTCACATGCCTAAAATTGGAACCTAGTCGATTATTTATTATCTTAATTGTTAAAAATTTGAAAACTCGAGTAAAATTTTAAAAAATATGATCCTTAAATGAGTGACATATTTTGATGTTATTTTAAAAATCGAATTTTTGTGAAGAAATGCCCTTTTGTTTCAAATTAATCGAGAAAAAGAAGTCATGTCCAAGACGTTAGAGCACAACATTCTCGAATTTTCGAACATAAAGGTCATTTGTTAACCAAACATTAAATATTTTGATTTCAAATAGGGTATCCAATTACGTAAGTTCAATGAAAAACCATACCTAGTACGTTAGGGTATAATTTTTCGAATCTCTCACATAAAAGGACATTGCCTTGTTTTTGAAATAATTTATGTGATAAAAGACACATAATTTATTTTATTAAAATATTTTTACAAAGCTTGGATGAATACATATTTTAAAAACACATCATTAAAATTAAAATGAAATTTGAAGCAAAAGGGTAAAAAAGCAGAAAGTTTGGGAGCTATAATCAAATATTTGGAATACACAAGGACTAATTGCCTAGGCTCTTACACGTGTCACTCCCCTAAAGTCACTAGTCAAAGGACCAGAATGTAAAAACATAAAATTTAATGGCCAAATTTTAAACCAAATTAAAAAAAAAAGGGGACAGAATTTATATAAGAGAAAATGCGAAGGGATGTGGGGGAAAAACATTCCCTTTTTATTAAAACATGCAGACCTTAAAAATGGTTTGGGTCGGGTTCTTGGTCGTTAAAACGATGACGTTTCAGAGCCACTGTAATTAGGCTTGAAACAACGCCGTATAGGGCCTTGTATGTGCCAATCAGAGACTAAATTGAAAGCTTTCACAAGGTAGAGGGACTGCGGAGAGAATTTCTCCATTTCTTGAAAACACGTGGATCCCAAGGGCGAGTACGAATCTTGTTCGGGCCATGACTAAAATGACGTCGTTTTAGGGTCATTGAATTAGGCCCTAAACGACATCGTTTAAGGGTGTATATAAGTAAAAAAAACCTTTAAAAAATTTCATTCCTTCTTTCATTTTAACAAAAACACTTTTCCCCTTTCATTTTTTCTCTCCAAACCTTCCTAGGGCGGGTCATAAGTGTCCGGTCTCCGTCCGGTGCAGGCCACCGTCATTGGTGGCGGCGACTATCGCCTACAGTGTTCGAGAGCATCTCAAAAAATTAAGGGTTATGCCCCTTTCAAACTCTAACATCCAGATTTGGGATGCCAAATCTGCCCCTAAGACTCAAAAAAGAATGAAAATCTTTTAATTTTCTAAGGTTTATTCGAAAAAAAACCTTTTATTTCCCCTTTTCTTGCAAAGAAACCTTCACGAATATTGAGATTATTCGAAGGGTTCTCAATTGACAAGACTACCCTTCATCGAGGGTAGGGACCTCAAACGCCGTCCGTGGCTACACTCAGGTAAGCCCCTCACTTGCCTCTTATTTGTTATTCCTTTTATTTTTGCTCCGAAAACAAAAAAAATAAAAATAAAAATAATATAAAATCAGAATATACCTTTGTAAGTTACTGTTTTTGTTCACTGATATTCGTAAAAAATTACAACGGGTTCGATATTGGCTTTTATAGCCAAATTACAAATGATTGTTCTTTTTTCTTTTTTTTTGCTTTTGTTCTTTGTTTGTTGTCTCTGTTTTCTTCTCTCTTGTGTAGGTCTGACGACGGTGGCAGGGGTGCCTTCGATGAGCCAGTGGTGGTCTCGAGCGTGGGGTGTCAGATGGCCACGGGAACACACGACTGACGTGGCCGGAGCGTGGGTGGCAGATGGGAAACGTCCAAGCTAAGGTTTCTATTTGTTTTAAGGTATTGGGCCATTTGGGCTTGGTTGGTAATTGGGTTTGGGGTTTGTGTTGGGTCATGGGTAGTTTAAGGTTATTTTGGCAATTGGGTTATAATTTTAGATTTGGGTTTGGGTTTGGTTTGTAATTTGGAGATTTAAAATTTAATTTAATTTTTTTTTATTTTTTTGGTTATTTTTGTTTTGGTTTTTATTTGGGCTTAGACAAATTGGACTCTAACAATTGTTTAATTGAATTTATTTTATATATATAAATTTATGTTTTACATTGTTTTTACATATATTAAAAATATTTTGTTAAATTTAGGTTCATTATAACGTCAGTTTTTAGTTACATGACTACCAAATGAATATTTTTTATTTAAAAATGTGATATCAACAAAATTGACAAAAAATTTAACAATGTTAGCAATTGGACTTAATTTTTAAATCTGAAAAGTAGAGATACTAAATTCTTGAAAATAAAAGTATAGAAATTAAATCGTAATTTTGTGAAGAGTACATAGACTTATGACTAATCACCCTTTGAAACCGCATGTCAACAGGCCCTATAGGTGGCAAAAGCCCCTGGTTGGTATGACTAAAATAAATGTTGATGCTGCGGTGGGTACAAATAAGCATGGCATGGGTGTGGTTGGGCGCGACAGTGACGGATTTGTCATTGGTGGTTGCCTGCGTTTTAAGAGCGAAACTATGGGTGTTAAGTGGGCTGAGTTGGATGTTATTCGGACAGGATTGATATGGGCTATTTATAAAAAATTATTGTGCATTTCTCTTGAATCCGATTTTGCCAGGTTAGTAAGTCAGTTTAATAGCTGTCGTGATGATATTACCTTGATTGGCTATCGCGTGGAGGAAATCCGGTCCTTAATGAAGAATTTTGTGAATATTTCTATTAGATGGGTGCATAGGGATTGTAATAAAGTGGTTGATAAGCTTAGTTCCCTAGCCATTAATTCTCACTGTAATTGGGATTTTGATATTGATTATCTGAGCGATATCCATTGTTTTGTGATTACTGATTCGGTTTAATAATAGTGTCTTTGGCCGTAGGGCCGTTTTATTCAAAAAGAAAAAAGAAATTCACCCTTGACAGTAATATAAACTTTTCTCACCTTTTTCGATAGTCTCATCTATACCTTGCTGTCCCTTTTTCGTTTGTTTTGTTTTTGTTGCGGGTTACTTTCTATTTCATGCTGTCAATTGTTTGTCGATTCACTGTTCTAATTTGAGTAAGTATTAGTACTCGTTTTATAAAGATTTGGGGTTGTTCTCTTTTCATGAAGAGGTAAACGAGTGAGTTGAATTGGTTTTGATAAGCTTTTGTAAACTTGCTAGGCGATTACCATGGAGTGGAGGATTTACCAGGGAACTAGATACGATTGGGCTGCTGTTTGTGCAATGGTAAGTGACTTAATGGTGATTTGGAGCTGCTTCGCTTAGTAATTGTGAGAATGTTTTGATTCAATTTAGTTATTTGATTGTTAATTGGGTTGGCGTGGATATTCGGTGTAGGATTTGGAGTGCAATTTTAGTGTGGATGATCAATTCTATTATCAGGTGTGTGAAATTAGCTCGAAAACTCGTTACAAATTCGACTAAATCACGAAATTGGGATGTTTTTCGAAACTACTCGGCATCACACGGTCGTGTGTGCAGGCCGTGTGATTGACTGTGTGTTCCACACGGCCATGGGGTAGGCCGTGTGGTGCACACGATCGTATGATATTTTTGCAAACCATGTGGTAGACCGTGTGGACCCTTTTGGCCAAATTTTGGGCTTGATTAGGAGTCGTGTCAAGGATTCAAAATTTGGGTTTGTAAGTATCGTATAGGGCCAGAAAAGCGTAAGTTTTAGTATGTAATTATGTATGGATAAGTTTAAAAGGTATGTTAAGTAAGATAAGCTACAAATAAACTATATGCTATGTTTTGATCAATACGAAATTTGCGTATAGACATGCCATGTGATATATGTATGTATGTTTTATGATTTGATATGTGTATGTTTGGGGTGGGTTATGATATGATGTGTATATGACAATTCATACTACAAATATGGCGGCTAGACCGCAAGTTTATGTATGGCAGTTTAGCTACAAATATATGAGTGCACACCGCCACATAATGGTGTGATTGGATGGATGGACTCTTGTAGTCCTATATGGTGTGATTGGTTGGACGAAAATGATGTGTAACGGATGAGGGTAGGATATGGTATGTTAAGTTATGATTCGATTCGATATGATATGTTAAGATATGACCCAACATGATATACTATGATTCGACACGACATAATATGTTATGATATGATGAGTTATGATCCATATGAATTCTGTTTCGATATGAAATATTTGAAAATATATGTTATGTGACGTTCTGCTATATGTTTATATATATGTACTGAAAATATGGGCCAAATTAAACACTAAGCTTTAAGCTCACGTTTTAGCTTGATTCGTTTCAGGTAATCCTCTAACCTAGGAATGAATGACGACTGGAGCTCGAGATTCATGTTTTTAAGCACTAAGGACTTTTTATTTGTTTATTATGGACATTTTTGGACTGTTTTGGGTTTTATTTTGTTTTGGGCATTTTAATTTTTGTTTAGTTCGTTAGGACTATTTTGATATTTACTACGCAAAAGCTTTTATAGTTTAAGCACGCTTAACATATGATAATTAAAAGTAAACCACGGTTTTATATACAAAATATAAGGTTTTTCGCTACAAGGCTAATTGAAATTCATCCAAAATATTTTAGCACGCGAATGTTTTCAAGCAAATTGGTTTTGGTTTTAGTAACACAATTAAGTTGTGATTTCGATAAATTGCTATGTTTTTCAAAAGAGTTATTCAATTGAATTTTTCGTCCGTTGAAATTGGTTTTTGTCAAAACTAAACACTTGTTTCTTTTGCTTATACCATGTAATCGTCATAATCCAACTGTAACGTTTAGGCAGGGTATGGGGTGTTAAAAGAATCTTTTGAAAAAGAACAATAATTGAATATTGCAAAATAAAATATTGCAAAGATTACTTTTATTAAATCAATAATAGAAAAAAAATTGTAAGTATGATGAAACTCCAATTCATTTGAAGTAGTTCAAGTTGAATTAAAAATACTTCAACATGAAACTTTAAACAACTTAAAATACTTAAAAATATCATAAAATTTGGAATAAATAAATACAAAAAATATAAAACTTAATAAATACAATATTGGGAGCCTTAAAATTGAATTCAATATAAATAGGTAAAATTATATTGATGGAGGAACCGACGGTGACGATTAGCAGGGTTGCAAAAAAGGTGAGAAGGTGTGAGGATGAACTATCGAATGACGGTGGGGAAAAGATGATGACGGATGAGAGGCAGTCAAAGGCTTTCTCTTTTCGAGATGCAATTGTTAATACAGGGGTTGAGACTCTTAGTATGGAAAGCGATTGGGAGATGGATGACTTCATCTTGCATGAGGATGATGTGAGGAAGTTCGTGGCTGATGGAGTGCCTATAATCGATTTCTCTAAGAGAATTTATGGTCTTATAGACAAAAGCATGTCCAAGACTCTTATTGTGAAATTGCTAGGATGGAAGATTGAATATAACGCTTTGTGGAACAAAGCGTGAGCACTTTGGAAGTCGACCAGAAGATTTCAACTTATGTACATAGGTAATGATTATTATCTGGCAAAGTTCAAATTAGATCTAAATTACACTAATGTCATTTCAAACGGTCCTTGGGTGATATATGGACACTATCTCACGGTACAATCATGGTTATCACAGTTCTCGACTTTAGAAGCTTATCCACAGAACGTAGTGGCATGGATCCGTATTCTTGGACTTTCTAGTGCATTTTACAAGAGAAGTATTTTACAGGAGATTGAGAGTTTAGTTGGTAAGGTTGTCAAGATTGACATGCAAACCGATACTAGAGCACGGGGTCAATTTGCTCGGTTTGTAGTATAAGTAAATCTGAATGAGCCTTTAGTCTAAAAAATCTGCATTGCTCATAGAGTCCATCGTGTGGAGTATGAGTCCCTTCCGTTTATATGCTTCCACTGTGGGAGATTTGGACATATGAAGGAAGTTTACCGTCATGTGGTGATGGGTACTGAAACGGTTGAAGAAGTAAAGGGCATGGAAATACTAACACTATGCCGGCAAAAGATACACAAAAAGTATAGGAAAGGATCGAGAAAAAGGAATTTAGGGTCTGGATGGTGGTTGAACACCGACAATGAAAGCAACTCTGATAGAGGGATGTGCCACCGGGTGCTAGACGGACGATTTCATGGGGGATGGGGTAGATTTGGGGGGTT
This sequence comes from Gossypioides kirkii, assembly GCA_005610355.1. Lineage (NCBI taxonomy): Eukaryota > Viridiplantae > Streptophyta > Magnoliopsida > Malvales > Malvaceae > Gossypioides > Gossypioides kirkii. The sequence continues at coordinate 27,670,877 of CP032245.1, forward strand.
AAAAAATCGAGTACTCGGTCAAAGGATATTTTCGGACAAGGTGTTAAAGTGGGTATGAATTTGAAAAAGCCTAAATCCAATCTAGCTGGACAGAATGGCCTGGTCATGGGCGTACATAGAGATGGGCGGGGAGTGGGCCTGGTGTTTCTGTAGCTGGACTTAGTAGTAACTCGGGCAGGAAACAAAAGGGGAGTGGGCGTGGGTCTCGTTTACGTGATCCTACTAAGCATACTGTGGCCGTCATTAAAGAAAACAAAGACCCGGATGTGACCACTGAGGGTAATGCTAAATCGTTCAATATTTTGGGTTTAAGGAACCTGGTTTCTCCAAATTCCATTTCAAATTTTTTAAAGGAGAAAATGGCACATGACAAAGGGGAGAAAGGTGAGAATATGGGGGATGGGAACCATAGAGATTCGGTCCCATTAGAACATGCAATTTAGGGCATAGTGCGCACTCTTGAAGAAGGAAGAAATATGGGGGTTTGCTTGGGGGACAACCTTATGGTGAACAGTGAAGCTAGGACCTTGGGGATCTGTTTGGGGAACACTCAATTGGTGTATAGTGATGGCGGGAATGAAGTGCATTGTTTAGATTGCGTTGGAGGTGGGGTACTTGATGATTGAACTGGAGCGGTTGGGATGGATGCTAGTTCAGTATGAGGCCGCTGGACAGGTTCTGTTTCTACCCATTATTTTATTATGAAATCTGATGTGTTTGTTTGGAACTGCCAAGGTGTAGGGAACCCAAAGTTTCATAGTGTTGAAAGAATATTTTAAGGACTTTAATCCTAATGTTGTGGTGCTGGTTGAGACAAGAATAAGTGGTTTGAAAGCTAAAAGCGTGGTTAGAAGTATAAGGATGCCAAATTCGCATAGAGTGGAGGCTCGTGGCTTCTCGAGAGGAATTTGGGTATTGTGGAAGAGTGAGGTTTTGGTAGATGTTGAGATTAATGATTTTAAGTTTGTCCATTTGTGAATTAAATTCTCGGAGTTAATAGAATGGGTGTTGTTTAGTGGGGTCTATGGAAGCCCGAATGGATCGACACAAAGAGAGCTTTGGAAAAGTCTCGGTAGAATAGCTGAAGTGGTTGATCGTCCTTGATTACTTGCTGGGGACTTCAACGCGTTACTTAGTGAAGATGAAAAACAAGGTGGCTCGAGACATCTGAGAGGATCATGCCAACTGTTTTGGAAATTTTGTAATGACTACGGTCTCAAGGATATCGAGTTTCAGGGTTTAAAATTTACATGGAATAGAGGGCAAATTTTTTAGCGTCTTGATCGTGCCCTCTATATCTACCTTTAGGAGGCACAATACTCAGGTACGATCGTGTTTCATCTCCATAAAATAAAGTCTGACCATCAGTCGCTTGCTATTCGTGTTGGTCAAAACAGACACTCTAAACCTCCTAGGCTTTTTATATTCTTGAGTGGATGGCTTTCGCATGAAGGGTTTGCTCATTTAGTGACTGAGAATTGGTGTTCAAGTGAGCATTTGGAGGGATCTGTTCTAAATTTTATTTCTGCTGCAAAAAGATGGAATGTGGAAGTGTTCGGGAATACTTTGAAGAAGAAGTGAATTCTAATTGCTCGAATAAGTGGTATACAAAGGCAATTAGAGATCTATAGGTCCCAGAAGCATGTTGACTTAAAATAATAGCTCAGAACCGAGTTAGAAATGGTCTTTGATAATGAGGAATCACTTTGGAAACAGAAGTCTCGGAAGGACTGGTTAACACTTGGGGACAGAAACACAAGGTATTTTCATAATCAAGTAAATAAGAGATGACAGTTTAACCATATTAAGTCTCTTAAGCTTGACGACGGGCTGTGATGTTATGATGGAGGGAAAATTAAGTTTGAAGTGGTCAAGTTCTTCTGACAGCTGTACACTTCTGATGGTTCAATGCATGGTCAGTTCTTTACTGGAGGTCTGTTTCCTAGCATTGAATCTTGTTGGGTGACTTTTTTTAGTAGAGAAGTGACTAGGCAAGAAGTCCATGATACGCTTTTCAATATGACACCTTTAAAGGCTCCAAGTATTGACGGTCTAAATGCTCAATTTTGCCAATCACAATGGAGTGTTGTGGGGGGGTCACTGTTTTCATTGGTTAATAAGGGGTTTGAGGATGGTATAGTTGAGGAGCTCTTTAATAAAACACTCTTCGTTCTCATTCTGAAGGTGCTAGGGCCTGAAGTGGTGTCACAATTCCGCCCTATTAGCTTGTGTACCGTGCCGTATAAAGTGCTCATTAAAGTCATTGTGAACCACCTAAAACCGTTATGCCGTTGTTGATTGCAGAGAATCAGACTAGCTTTGTGGACGGGCGTAACATTACGGATAATGTCTTTATTGCCCAAGAAGTGGTACATTCGATGAGAATTAGAAAAGGTAAAATGGGATGGATGGCAATGAAGATTGATATGGATAAAGCTTATGACCGCTTGCGATGGGAGTTTATCAAAGACTCTCTGAAGGATGCGAAGATACCTTGTAATCTTTGGAGATTGATCATGGAATGTGTGTCATATTCTGCGATGCAATTCTTGTGGAATGGGGAATTCACTGAGGAATTTAAGCCTTCACGATGGGTTCGTCAAGGTGATCCTCTTTCTCCTTTCCTCTTTGTTCTAACAATGGAGAGATTGGGTCATGTGATCCATATGGTGGTTGCGGATGGGAAATGGAAACCGGTTACTTTGGGAAGAGGGGGTCCGTCATTCTCACATCTGTTCTTCGCGAATGACCTTGTACTATTTGGAGAAGCTACTTTGGAAAATGCGAAGGTAATGCATGAGATCATTGATGAGTTTTGCAAGTACTCGGGACATAAAGTGAGGTCAAGCAAGTCTAAATTTTTCTACTCAAAAAACAAGGATGATGTGGTCAAGGATAGCATTTTGAATGTGCTGGGATTTCAACTTACTGAGGATCTTGTTACCTATTTGGGAGTGCCTTTGTTCCACACTAGAACAAAGAAATGTACATTTCAGTTTATTGTTGATAAGATTCAGAACAAACTGAATGGATACGATGCCGAGTTGTTATCATTGGCGGGGAGAGTTATGTTGGCCAAGTCAGTACTTCTAACAATCCCAAGTTATTTCATGCAGTCAGCAATGATACCAGTTGGTATTTGTGAGCAAATTGAGCAGATAGTGCATCGTTTTGTTTGGGGTTAAACAGAAAATGGTGCAAAAGTGGCATTAGCAAACTGGGATTCTTGTTGCCAACCACGTGCTATGGGGGTATTGGGTTGCGTAGGTTGATACTGCAGAACATCTTGTATTTGATGAAGCTTGCGTTTAATTTGGTGACAAAGACTAATGCTCTTTGGGTATGTATCCTTTGTGCCAAATATAAGGTCTTGGAAATTTTCCCCTTGAATATTGATAGGCCGGTGTGCTCTTATGTTTGGCAATCTATTGCCAAGATTTGGGGCCTTTTTCGAGAGAAGCTGATTTGGAGTGTTGGGAATGGTAAACTTGTTAGCTTTATTCAGGACGAGTGGGTACCAAGACTGGGGGCCCTTCAGCACCACCTCTTGCCCGAAAGATCCTTATCGGTCCAAGACAAAGTTGCCAAGTTTGTAAAAGAGGACGAAAGATGCAACTAGGCTATTTTAGAAATCTATTTTCCCAAGAACATTTTGGAACACATAGCAGCTTGCTATCCTCCTACGGAGTCGCTAGGAGACGATGCTTGCGTGTGGAAACTGAGCATGAATGGCAATTTTTCAATTAAGACTGCTTATGGCAATGTTTCAAGCAATGAGCATTTGCTGGAGGACAATAGATGGAAGCTTGTTTGGGAAAATTACTTGCCTCCAAGAATCAATTTTTTCCTTTGGGTGGTAAGGAAAGGGCGGCTCTTAACTAATAGTGAAAGAGTCCGAAGGGGAATGACAAACAATGCAGGGTGTGCGTGAAGTGGGGCTACCCAGGAGTCCATTGCCCACGCCTTGCGTGACTGCAAATTTGCAGCAGAGGTATGGCTGCATGTAATTCATGCTACTGATGTGCATAGCTTTTTCAAGATGGCTTTGGAAGATTGGTTGTTTGTGAATCTGAAGGGGCAAAATTGGATGGGTTCGGGAGGAGAGGAAGCTACCATTACTTTTGCTGTCATATGTTGGTTCCTTTGGAAACAAAGGAATGAGTTTATTTTTCAGGGAAAATTAAGCACTGCGCAGGTTGTTATTGAAGCTGCTGCATGCATGGCGTCACATATATGGGCAACAAAAAGTTGTCTAGAGCTTAAAGGGGCAGCCACTAACAACGTGATCAACTGGAAGCCACTAAGAAATAGTTGGATAAAGATTAACTCTGATGGCGCTGCTGGAAGAGATGGGGGCTAGTCGGTAGTAGGGGGCACATTGCGAGATTCGAATGGTAGGTGGATTGTAGGGTACCAGAGGTATGTGGGGAAAGGGTCAGCTTTGAATGCGGAACTATGGGCAATTCTACACGAGATGCATATTGCAAGGCAGTGAGGGTACAAAAATGTGGTGGTCAAGAGTAACTGTCTAGTGGCTGTTGAGATGTTGAAGGATAGCTCGAATGCAACCCCGGTGAATACCATCGTACGAAGAATTAAAGAAGTTGCTAATCATTTTGGGGCGCTGGAGATCCAGTTCATACGTCGTGAAGGCAATTTGGTAGCAGACTACTTAGCCAAGTCCTCTGATACTTCTGAATCCATTATCCGTATTACTGAGACTCCCAATAGCTATGTTAATAAGCTATTATTTGATGAGATAGTTAGTAACCACAATGTATAAGTTCTCTCATATTTAGGCAATATAATGCCTCTTTTACTTTAAAAAAAAATTGAATTCAATATGATTAGAACACGAATTAAAGCTCAAAACTAGTAATTTCTTGTAATAATTCCGTTCAAAAATTTTTCTTGCCAAATCTTCATTAAAAAGGTCATAACTTAAGTTCTCAAACTCGAAATTAGATGATTCAAAGTGTGTTTATAAACTAAGGATAACTCTTTCATCAATCAAAAGATATCTTGACTCAGAAATGCTTGGATGCATTCCAAAAACGCATCATAAGCCAACAACATTTCTAGACCTGAAAATTGACAGTTTTGATAAATAATAAATTTCACCTTATTCGTACTTGTATCAAACCCTCAGCTCTTTCAATTTAAAAACTAAAATTCAATTATTAACACTACTTAAGGGCTTCTGTTCAATTGAATTATATGCAATATTTAAATTAGAGTTTTACACGTTTAAATAAAATAACATGAAAAACCAAATAAACAAATAAAAATATTAAATTTGGAGATATAAGAATTTTGTTTCTGATTCGGAAGGTTTTAGCACTATTCAAAGAAATAGAGTGAAAGTCCTGTTCTCTTACATGTCTTATACACGGCTTTAAATTGATCTTGTGAGGAAATTCTTTTTAAATGTCACATAATTTAATTTAATGAAAATCTTTCATACGAAATTATGTTACATAATTTGTACACTACTCTAAATTTATCTTGTGAGCAATATTTTTTAATGTCACAGTTTAATTAATTTTTTTATTAAATTATCAATTAAACTTTAATTATTAAATCAAAAAATAGAGACAAAAATTCTAAAATTAAAATTTAAAAATTTTAAATTTAAATCTGGGAAGAATATAGAAACTAAAACAGAAATAAACCCTTTTCTCTCATTCCTTTTTCTTCACACATCTCACATCCTTGAAAAAAACAGCAAGGTATCATGATTTTAAGATTACATGTACAGTCCGCCATGTATCTTAAAATTATACATAGTTATAGATAGATATTAGTTTTTTGGTACATAAAAGCTTCTAGATTATAGATATTATAATCAATTATAAAACATGCATTTTAGGGAAAAATAAAACATAAACACTTTGTTAAATATGAAAACTTCATCAAGGTGTATGAAATAATTCCTAATAAATACATACCACACAATCTAATTAGTTTGAAACATGCTACAGTTCTAACTGATGAAACAGTAAGAAATGATAAAACCTACAACACAGAATACAGACCTATTTCTTTTTCACCCTCACACTCACAATCACACCATTTGTTTTTGAGTTTCTGCATTATTTCTTGCAAAATGCGACATTTACAGCTTACAACAACCAATAAGAGTTTTGGACCTCCAAAAAAACAGATATATATATATATATACTTTTTTTGAGTTTGTATCTCTATTTTCAACAACTTGCAGTCCTCCAAAGCTGCACACCACACCACTGCGATTTCACAAGACAAGGAGATCCTTCACATCAATTTCAGAATACCCAACCCCAAGCAAAGCTGTTATTAACAAAAACTTGTTTAATTATCACTTACGCCAGTGTTTGCCTCCAAAGTATTAAATAAAAAAAGCACTAGAATTTTAACTTAAAAGGAGAGAAAACGAAGATTACCCTTCTACTTGAAGTGGCGACAATGTTGTTGGATGAGAATTGCTACATTATTGGTTTCCCTGACGTATCTGTTTCATTTCTTGCACTGTAGAATTCCATAAATTCTCCATCTCCATTTTTAGAAGCTGAACATTGCTCAGTTCTAACTGTTCCACCCCCTGGAATGGAGACTTCATCTGATGGTTTCATATCTTGCTCTCCAAGAAACAATGAATCCATATCTATTTCCCCTTCCTGCTTTATCATCAATTCGTCCTCAAAATCATCAAATTCCAAATTTCTCAAAATTTCAGGAAGTGAATAACCAGCAGTATCTTCAGCAAGCCTATTTCCCATCTCAATGTCAATTTTCTCTTTTGAGCTAATATGACCTTCCACAAAGTTTGGCATCATTGATCCCATAACCATATGCTCACTTTCCTCCACAAATGAACGAAAATCATTTAGTGAAGGTGGAATCTTTGACAAAAACATTTCACCAAGATTTCCTGCTGTTCCCTTGTTATATGGGTTTTCTTTTTTATCATATCGATAACGGAAGTTCTCATACGTAGTCTGTTAAAAAAAATGGATAAGACTGCAATCAAATATTATTCGGAAACAAAACACACTGGGGTTTATATCTAAAGATTTTTCATAAGGGAATATTTCCTAATCCTCAAAACAAAAAAAGGAAACATATGGTAGAAATTCAAGCATATATAAGCTCTAGCATGGAAATCTACACAACTTGTGAAGGTCAAACACAAAGCAAATCGAAAAATATTAGCCTACAACAATATTGACTTTATGGTAGAGTTTGGGAACTTAAAGCCATACTTGTATTCAGATTTCAATATTTCAGAGTGAAAATCATTTGAATTAAAATTCATAAATTTGAAATCCTTTGTCTAGATTAGTTTACAATTTGCTATTCGAGATTGATGGGAGAGAATTGAAATGTGTTGAATTTGCAAATTCCTTAGAAATTTGGATTCTTTTAATATTTTCTAGTTCACTCAACCAGCTTTTTAAAAAGTTTTCCAATAGGATGAATTTGGATTATAGAATACAAATAGAAATTCCAGTCCTCAAATAAGTATCTCCTAAACATAGCGAATGAGAGTTTATTATAGTCGCAAAAGCCAAAAGAGTAGTAAGCTTAAACAATGCAGTGACAATCATCAAATATAAACAGTTCTAAACCCCCTTAAACAATCTTGAACTAGAAAAACTTCATACCAATCTAGGGGGCCAACAGAGAGAAATTAAGTTTTTTTTTAACACTTCTTAAGGTTTTCCTAGCAATTTCCAGATCATAACACTAAACAAAAGATAAAACTTCTATAGTATCCTCAAGTTTCAATTATATTAGAATGATTCTAAGACCATCCGAAACATGCTTCATTATATTTTGTTAAGAGACATTGTGCACTCTTTCATACCATCTTAACTCTTAATGAAAAGAAAACAAATACAGTCTCTCCCTCCCTCTCCCCCTTTTCTTTTAGCTAAATATAGGTTTATTAGTGGAAAAATTTAGCAATAGTAAAAATGCGTTAAAGAAGGGAACTGCCTCGGTATGCTAATAGAAAGAAACTAATTTACAATCATGTCTTTCATTCCTCAAGTTGTACCCACAAACACAGGAGGAAGAAATAGTAGAAGCATATCTATCTTTGGATAAGTGTTTGAAGGCTGCAGTTAAGTTACAGTTGGAATTGGCGATTATCATACTAAACAAAAATCTGCCTTTTGGCAGTTAATAAAATATAAAGAAGAAAAAGAAAAAGAAAAAGAAAGCAAAGGAAAATGGCTTTTTTCCATAGTCAACGGCCTTTGACCATTTCAAAAGGAAAAAGGGTATTCTGTCATGAATGGCATTTCAGCCATTAAGGAGAAAAGGGTAATTCAGCAATGGTGAAGATCAAGGTCGTATATGAGAGGAAATAAGTGTCTATCAAACTAATACTTGAAACCGTCTACATTTAAAAGAACTTAGCCTATGGATAATTTATGTAATAATCATCAGTACTTTTAGGATCATCCTAATGCAGTTTAAAACTCAATAACTTCAGTAAACCATAAAGCAGCTAGTTTTCTTTTTGGCCAAACATAAAGTGGCTAGTTTAAGAATATTATATGCGATACTTGTTCCTGAAACTATTTCGCACTGTTACTGTTCAAGTAAATCAGTTTTTTAATACAGATTTAAAAAGCAGTATGGACTAAAGAGATTTTTCCCATTAAATTTTTTTTTATGAATATTTCCTATTAATTAGCTCAACTGGAAGGATTGAGAAATTAAAGTTAGCTGTCATGGAATGGCATTAAACTAACGTATACTTAGGGAAGATACGTCATAAAATTAATTCCTAATTTCCAGGGCTTAGCCTTTGATTTGGTTACTATTTTTAAATGTGGAGATATCCAGAATCTCCATTATTATTTATTCTTTTTTTTTTCCATATTTCTATCATTATTTAGCGAATATTTGTTCCCTAAATTAAGGGATTATTCTTATTCCTTAGAAATTTATTAAGATTTTTATTTTATTTTTTCTATTATTAAAGGATATATTGACAATTTGACATATTTGTTATCATGCTCCCCTATAAATTATAGTGTTTTCTTTTATCAATCTGATAATAGGAATAAGAGTTCCTTTCATTTTTTTTGCGTGTGATAATATCTCCATTATTGTTTAGTGTATATTTGTTGGTCGATATATTTTTGTTCCTACAAACCAAAAACAACACGTTGACTTCTAATGGATCCAATTTCAGCATAAATGAGGAACTTAGTGTTTTAGCCTACTAAAACCAAGGTCTAGATTTTGTAAAGTCATCTCATAATTTAGATAAAAATGACACTGGAGAGACAACATTTACCAATGAACTTTATCCAAAAAAAAAGAAGAAACATTTACCAATGAACTTGTTCACTCGCAGAATAATAGAGGCAGATCAAAACTCCCCTAATTTTCCTTATCCCGACTCTAGTTTTCTTGAACTTAATGTTCAAATTGCTAAATAAAAGGGTGTTAGAACTTGTACCGAACAGTCTATGTCAAAATTTGTTTCTTACAAAACTCTATCACCTACCTTCTATGCCTTTACAATTTGTCTTGCGTGACAATTCAAAGGGTTGTACAGAATGCTCTACAGGTTCCTAAGCGGAAAGAGGCTATTCTCTCAGAGATGAAGGCTCTTGAAAAAAAGAGAGATGAACTCTCATGAAAAAAACAATAAAACATGGGAGGTAATTGATTTGCCAAAATAGAAGAAAACAGTTGGATGCAAATGCATATTTACAACCAAATACAAGTCAGATGGATTGGGGGATACAAGGCACAGTTGGTGGCTAAAGGATTTACACATTGATTACCTAAAAATCTTTGCACCAATGGCAAAATTAAGCACAGTGACAGTGCTTTTGTCAATTACAGTAAATTTTGATTGGCCTCTACAACAGCTTGATGTGAAGAATGTGTTTCCTAATAAGACTTAAACAATCTCCAAGCTAAAAAATCTTTATATGGACTAAACAGTTATCAAAAGCTTGGTTCAAAATGTTCACTCAATTCATAAAAAAAAAAAAAAAAACAAGCATTCAAGGACAAACTGATCACACTACATTCACAAAGTATTCAGCTAATGAGAAGATAGCTATTCTCATAGTTTGTGCCTTTGTGTGGATGTCAAGTTTCTTTCTACCTTTTTATTCAACCCATTGTTGTATTCTCTGGATTTGTAAGGCAGTCAAGCGTTCAAAGACCATGTTCAAAATTCAAGTGTCTATTTGCCAGTTTATGGACCAGCTTCTTTGTTCTAAGAACGTAGCAGGGCCGAACAAGGTTTTTTGAAAAAATAACTTTAGTTTCTATATAAACCAAAAAAAAGTCTCGTAAGGTTCAAGGCAGAAACTTAAAGTATAGACAAAGAGTTGCATTGACAACTGAATGTCTTCATTAAATACTTGAGAAGACAAGTATTCTTAGTTATTTAAGATATTTTCAATCTAACATCTCTTTTCCAACAGCTCTACCTCAACAACATTTTTTACAACTGTTCTAGGGTCAAATTGGCTCAAGGCACCAATAAGAAAGTCGTGAAACTAACAAAGGACACAATGGAAAACAATATACGTTAGAAAGATTTAAGAATGCATTGATCTACAATAGCCCAAAATGTTGTGCAGACTGTTATATAGCCAGCCAAATTAAGATGCCCTACCAGTCAGATTATTCTTAGGCATGACAAATATATAATACGATAAGGAACGGACAGTACTTAGTTCTTCAGAAAAACATGGAGCTTGGACAAGAAACTTACTTGATTAGTGCAAATCAGATAGAAATGGAAAACTGTAAGACCACCGACAAACCATACACATACGAAGCAGTAGACTATGAGAATTATGGATAGGATATCATGTGACATAGCCTTCCAAATATTGCTATCATGGTCAGCTTCCTTTTCGAGCACATTGATCCAAGAGCAAACAAAGACATATAAGCACAAGATGGTTGAGGTTGATATAAACATAAAGAAGAACCGATAGTTACGCTGCAACCAACACACAAGTCAAAAGCACCATTAGTTGCAACCACAAATAAATAATTTACAACATTTCAAAAATACATAATACTTAAAAGTCATCTATTTAGAGATTATAGACAAGATTATGCAACAACTAAGATCTGGGGTAACCTTATTGGTACCATATTTTTACAAATTTTTCCATTTAGCAGAGTTATATCTCTAAAAATAATAATCCTGAAGCCAATAAGAAAAGATATAGTACATCCTAAAGATCAAAATTTCCAACTAGAAGCAACCAGTGGCCTATATATAAAAATATTATCAACAAGATGGATGGAAATCCCATGTGCACTTTCCGGGTTTAATGAGAAGCACCATTTAGAGATTATATGCATGATTGTGCAACAACAGTGATTTGGGGCAACCTTATTGATACCATAAATTTACAACTTGTGCCATTTAGCAGAGTTATATCCCTAATAAATAATAATCCTGAAGCCAATAAGAAAATATATAGTACATCCTAAAGATCAAAATTTCCGACTAGAAGTGACCGATAGCCTAGTTATAAGATATTCTCAACAAGATGAAATGGAAATCCCACTTGCACCTTTTGGGTTTAATGAGAAGCACCGTATAAGTTGTTCGTATTTGCAATACGGAACTACAAAATGGTGATATAAAAGACATAGATGTTCAAGCACCATTCAATGGTGAACTGATTTAAGGCTAGAATTAACTAGAATATTTTATATAGAGTTGTAAAATGTGTTCCTTCTGGCTAGGTTGCAAATTTTATTTAATTTCTCTTTCCTTGAGTTTCAAGTGCTAGGAAAACTTGGTATCCATAATCTACCAAAAATTGAAAATTTGGAGTCTACAAGTTCTGTTTTATACTTTCTATACTTCCAGATTTTAATCATATTGATTCATTTTTAGGTAAACTAATAATAAGGTTAGAGTTCTAGAATTATTCTTACAGATTTCCCAAGCATTTTTGCCCCTCCTGTGCTGGTATAGTGAAATCAAGTCCAAGTCAGACTCTTAAGGTATGCTAAATTTGAAGCTTATTGATCTCTTTATTCAGATTTTAAATCATCATCAATCAACTTGAACCAAACATTGAAAGTCAATCTTAAACACTAAATTCCGACCTCCACCATGCAAAACAGCTTTTTGACTACCTTGTTTTTTCATCAAATCATTAATGCGCTACCAAATTTCATAGAACATAAATTACTCTTAATGTCCCACCTTTTCACCCCCAATGCAACCTAAAATTAAACATCCAAACCTGATTTTACTCCTTCCTCCATAATGGAAGCCATTTCACGCATATATAGATGTGAACTTACGTCAAGTGCATAAAGTAAGACTTATTTTGAAGATGTGGAGGATAAGCAGCAAATTTGAGAGAGGGTAGGCAGCACGTACAATCAAGTTTAAAAAGACAATAATTAAGTCCCCGTATAATATTTATTTCAATTTTAATGCTATAGAAAATATTTATCAAAGCCCAATTGATTTCTAATGTCATAAAATACCATGTTTATGCCAACCTAATTCAAATCATGTCAAGAAAAATATCCCATGCTCAATTGCTCAATATTTAAGTACATCCTACCAGTAAGTACATTTAGACGATAAAAAAGTTCAAAGGAAATTTAAACTTACTATTCCAATGCATTGACCAACCCATGGGCAGTGATGATCAAACCTTTGAACACAGTTGTTGCATATGGAACAATGAGATGCTCGGGGAGGACGATAAAGCAAACAGGTGTCACAGTACTTTACTTTCACAGTGTGGCCATTAACTATTACATCTTTAGTACGAGGTAGTTTTAAATTAGGAGTTCTACCATTGACCCACTCCATAGATGGGGTAGTCATATCCAAAGCTTCATCTGATTCAGGAGGTTTTGAATTCCTGGGTAGAATTCCAGGATCTCTACCAGAGGTAAAGAATAGAAACAGCAGATCCTGCAAAATTGACTTTAATATCAATTTTATATTTTCTATTCTGAAGCGTGAGTTTTACACAAAAAGTATAATTGTTAAAATTCAAATAAAGAGATGAAAATAGTCAAACATACCATTCACCAAAGTGAGTGATAAAAACCAAACACCAGTACAGTATATAAATGAAAAATGTTCATGAGGGCCACGGAAAACAAAAGAAAGTTAACTCATAGCTAGACGAAAATGTTCATAACTTTTTTACAGAAAAACTTTCTAAAATTAGAACAAAAAATTATATTATTGATAAGAAGTGTTATGAAAGTTTTGGATAATTTATAAAACCTTTATTATAAAGTTTATACGTTATAAATTTTTATATTATTTTTTATTTAATTTACGTATTATAGAAAAGGATATAACTTAGCATAAGTCTTTCTCCAAATTAAATTTATATAAGTTTTTATAATTAAAGCTACGCACTATTTGGTTCTAAACCCAAATATTACAAGGTCGATATTAATTTTGCAAATAGAAAAAAGATTCTTGCACCATATCGTGGGGAGTATGATACCATTTGAGAGAATGGTGCCAAACACAAACACCATAAAAGATTTCACAATTTCTTAATATGAGACATTCAAGGATCCGAAATGTGGTTGAGAAGACATCTGTTGTTCTAAAAAAAATTCTCTTATTAACATCACCTTAGTTAAGTATAAAAAAAATAAGGTTGAATCATACTAGCATGTTGCCTATTTTAAAACATCAATCATAGATGGAATTGAGATGATGCATACTTCAAAAAATATATGAAAGAAGGATGTAAATTCAAATTCAAATAATAGTGAACTCGGTCAAGGGCCAATAGATGATATTAAAAAGTATATGTTAAATATTGAAAAGAGAGTAACCTAACAAATATGCACTAGAATAATTAGATAAAATTGATTATGAATTTTTTTGCTATTTTTATTAGTAATCATTTTATCAACTATTTTTTTAAACTAACATAATACATATGATGATATGATTTTAATTTTTGTTACAAGGTTAGAAATCATGTTTTTATCATACTAATAATCTTTTATAATAATTAATATTTTTTTTAAAATATAAATTATGTAATTGTATAATTACAATTTCTACTACCAAACATGATATAGGGAATTTTGATGTAATTACACTATATTAGCCAAACACGTCTAGGGAATTGCAATTCATTGTAATTATAAAAGTGTAATTAATACCCTAATAATTATAATTTCATTCAATTATTCTGTGTTGTCCAAAGAGACCCATGGTCAAGTAATATAATAAAGGGATTAAAATTCCTATTATCATGTACTTCGTAATTTACTCAGCCTAGCATTGTTATTTAAATGGTACGACGTGATGAATGAAAAGAAAAGCAGAAAATTATTCAAGTTTGAGACTCTCTCTCTCTCTCTCTTTTTGAGCTTCAAGGTTGGTAGCCCCCTTTGAAGAGCTCCACTCTTTCTTTTACAATTCTCTCACCATATGTTCTCATAAAAAACCCAGGTCAAATCGTCCCGTGACTAGATCTCTATCTAAGTCGTCCAACAATGTCCTTGACTTAGTTCCTTTGACACTTGGAACTAGGGTGAGTGATGATGGTGAAACCTTTTCTGATCATGTACGATAAGTTCATCAAGAGGTGATGGCTGTCTCGGAAACAAGCAATGAGAACAATGCTACTGCAGTTAATCACGTCGGATTAAAGAATCTGAAGAGGGAGATTTAGTTCTCATACATTTGAGATGTGAGAGGTTTCCAAAGGGCACTTTTCACAAGTTTTAGTTAATGAAGTTTGGGCCTTGTAAGGTGCTGAAGAAAATAAGCTCTAATGTTTATGTGGTTGAGTTGCCTTCAGATTATCAGTCCAGTTTATAATGATTCTGGCTTATATCCCTTTGAGGGTTTTGATGGGAATGTTGCTGAAATTTCAGGCCAGGTGCAGCAACTTCCCAAGAGTCTGAGGTTATCAAAGATGTGTTGATGTTAAAGAAGCGAGGTCCAAAGGAGATAATCGATATAGGGGATTTTTGGTGAAAGGTTGGGCAAACTAGTGAAAGTTCTTGGATTGTGGAAAGAGAGTTGCAATGTGTTGACCCAAAATCTATGCTGAAGCTGTTAATGTTTTCTTGTTGGAGTCGTGTTTTCCAAGCCAAGGAGAATGATGCAAGAGCTTTATTTATTTTATTATTTCAGTTTTATCTTATAATATTTATTCTAGGTATTAGATATATTTTTGACAGCGTGGATTACTAGGGCTAGGAATAAAACTTTATTTGCAAGAAAGCCTAGTAACTTTACTGGCAAGGAAACCTATTATGAATAAGCTGTAACGTATTTAAAGCCACAACATTCTTATTACTTCCTTTGAACTAATAGAGAGAAACTAGTGGTTTTCTATAACCCTACATTTTCTAGAGTTCCAACTTCTTTCTACTCGTTTTTCAGTCCTGATTATGCTAATTTACTGCTGTTTTCCCCCTAAACCTCATCAATAAGGATACACCTTGGATCAAAATTGCCCCCATACAAGAAGCTTTTCTTTTTCACGCAAACACAGTTACGTCCCAATTGAATATCGGCCAAATAGAATTGTTCATAAAATGAAGATTACTTAAATGCTTAATCACCTTTAAAGAGCTTATAAATTGTTGCTTAGGAACAGTGGAATAAGGAAAATTACTGGCTTGAAAACTATTTGGCACACATAATTCTTTAGCAGTGACCATTGACAGAACTAGAAGTTCAACCAAAAAGAAGACTTACCAGTGCAGAGAGTAAGGCACCCAGAATTAATATGGAATAACAGCGGCCAGCATTGGTATTCTCATGTTTGATCTTATTATACATCCTTATGCAGAAAGCAATGGCGGGGCCAGCAATAAGAAATGTGGATAGAAACAATGACGCAACGTCAGGACCAAAGATCAATCTCCCACCACAAAAGAATCTCTGTTAGTAACAAAACAAAACCACCATCAATAATAAAACTGTCACAACAACAACAACAATAACAGTATGTAGTAGCTACACTAACGTTTGTCAAACACGACTGTGATCATGGTTTTACACAGAAAGATTTGGAAGATGTTTGGATTTTATTTTTCCTTTCCTGGAGAGCTTAAGCAGGGAAGAACAGAAGAACAGTAGATCAAGAATATTCAAATGGATAAATGAAGTAAATAGGAGGTGAGAGAATTCAACAACTCAGCTCTAAAAGATCAAATGCCCTTGTTTGTCGGTAGCAAATGTTACAAACACTCACTCAACTCAAGAAAGCTTCATCCATCCATCATCAATACTGGGTTAGGAAATTGATTTAATTTAGTTTAATTGGAATTAATGAAAATCAACATAATTGTAAAATCTCCCAATCGACCCAGGCAGGCTCGGAATTAGAGCTAACAGGAATGTTTGTAAGTTATGACCTTCGTCCATCCATTTGTTTGGTAGAAAGAAAAAGCAAAAAAGGAGTAACAGTGTCCCGTAGAGTAAACTAAGATAGTGATTGCTAAATAATAATTTCCACAACCTAAAACCAAAAAAACAATCCTAATCGCAATTCAAAGAGAGAAAACAACAACAAGAAGAAACTCACATTGCTCCCCTTCCAAACTTGATAAAGCCTCTTGGATTTAGTAGGATCGCTATTCGGGGCCATAGCTGATTGACTCGACGATCGATGATTGTTGATACGAACAAGAAAAAGAAAACAGAACAAAGAAACCCAGAAAAACTAATAACTAATTCCTAACATAATATCCCAAACCAAAAGAAACCAAAGCTCATTGCTCGTCTTCCAATAGAAACGAAGGAGGAGAAGAGTGGTAATTGATGCGAATGTGGCTCAATTCGGCTGCCAACCGATGAGCAGTGAGGAGAGACAGAGAGAGTATTTTTGGATTAAACCAGCTGTTGCCCTCTCTCGTCTCTCTGCCAACATTACAACAGCAAAGACGGATAGTACCAAGCTGTAATTTTCTCTCTCTCGTTCCTCTTTTTTCAACCAAGAAAAAGGAGACAAACTTTGCTGCCCCTTGTTCCCTAATTTCTATGTAGACTTTGAAAGATTTGTTAGCTTTTTGTTCTTTCTTTTTCTATCCAAAATATATGTACATATTTGGAAGAAATGAATAACGCTGGCCATCTCCATTCCAATCCAAGCAGGTTTGAGCTGGGCGGATGTTTCAATTCCTCGCGGCTTTTACGCGCCTACTCTTCTCTTGCTTATGCTTTTTTTTGGGGGGTTAAATCATTATAGAAGGCCTGAACTTAACCAATTTTTTCATATTGGGGTTTGAACTTCTTTTTATCCAAATTAGGTCCTAAATTTGCCAATTGTTTGGGAAATTAGACTTGGCACCTTTCCTCACATTGAGGCCTAAATATTTTTGGGATACATCTCAAAATTATACACAAACATTAATTTTGGTTGTTTAACCACCAATTTATTGTTTACCAAAGTTCATGTAAACAGTTTCATGTGTAATTGTTCACATGAACTTTAATATGATGCAATTATACACATGAAACTCTAATTGTGGTTCAAATATATACTTGAAACTTTAATTTTGATTTAATCATACACATTTAAATAAATAAATAAATACATCAATTTATTTTGTGGTTCAAATATATACTTGAAACTTTAATTTTGATTTAATCATACACATTTAAATAAATAAATAAATACATCAATTTATTTTTATATTGGATAAATATAAGTATATATGTATGCAATTAATAAAAATAAGATGATGTTTTATCAATAATTGTGTTAGTAATTTACAAGAATTGGATCAAATAAAAAATTCATGTATAAAATTACAAAAAATCAAAGTTTATGTATACAATTTCACATTAAACCATAATTCATGTATAATTTTGGGATTTATCCTAATATTTTTTTGTCCAAATTAGGCCTTAAACTTAACATTTATTTTCATATTGGGGTTTGACTTGACAATTATTCTTACATTAAAGCTTGAATTTTAGGATTTTCAAGGGTTAATTTGGATAAAAAAAAGTTGATGTCCCAATATGGAAGCATTTATCAGGTTCAGGGTCTAATTTGGACAAAAAAATTCAAACTCCAATGTAAAAATAATTGTCAAGTTTGGGGTTTAACTTGAATAAAAAATATTCAGAACCTAAAATGAAAAAACTGTCAAATTTAAGTCTCAAAATGTGATTTAACCCTTTCTTATTCTACACTTTTTCTTACAGCTAATAATAATTTTTTTGTATGCATAAAATAACATTTATTTGTTTTATTAATACTTGTTCTGAAAATTTATTATATTTTAATTTCTTTTCTTGGGGTAATAATTAGATTATGGAATTTGTTGAGCCAACGTGCTGTCACATTATGTTCTCTTTCTTGTTTCCCTTCCCTTCCCTTCCCTTCCCTTCCCTTCCCTTTCCCTTCGCAGTTTTTCTTTTCACTTTTTATTCGTTTAGCATCTAACAAGTTTCCTTTTAAAAAAATTGAAGTGGGTGAACATTTTCATTTCAAAATTTATATATCTAAATCTTTTTATATAAAGAGTAATAAATAATTTTGAGCATCAAATTAATACACAGAATTCAAGTTTAAAAAAATTTAAATCAAGAAGGATATTATTTGATGTTCAATTAATTACTATATTAACAATAAATAAATTATTTATTTTAAATAATAGAATTTTTATTCATTTAAATTATAAATAAAATCTCCTATAAAAAAATAAAAAATAAAATCAATCAATAATTTTTTATATAATAGATTTTTTATTAATTTGAACTACAGAATTGATTATATTAATTATTGATAATATATATTATTTTAAAACAATTATCATTTTAATAGTGTTATGTATCAATTAAAATTAAAATTTATCATTGTAAATAGCATTCAATAAAGGAGATTATTAACATTGGTAAATTTGGAGTGGCTTAAAAATAATTTAGAAAAAATTCAAGTCATAATAAAATAGCAATGACATCAAAAAAAGACGAAAGATCATTTTAATCAATAATTAGATAAAATTATAATATTCATTCATCGTCATCTCACATTTATTTAATTTATAATACATATTATACAATAGAGTTGTTGATTAGATGGCAAAATACATTTTAACAGGAAGTTTAAGTCTGTAGATATTTGAAGATTCCCTCACTGCAATTCAAAGCTTATTGATAGTTAATTATGTTGTGTTGATGCCGAACAAAATTTTAATTGATTATTGTTTTTGCTGTAGTTTTTCTAGCCAAAAAAAAGCTTTACTTTATAATTAAATGTTATAATTAATTTTAATTTTCTTTATATTATTATTCTAATTAGTATTGTAATAATAATTTTATACAAATATACTCAATTTAAATTTCAGGGAAGTTATCTTTAATTTTTCTTCAATGTATTCCATTTTTATTTTTTTTTATAATACAAAGACAAATTAAAAATTCTCACCTAATCAAATTTGAAATCAATTGATATAATCTTGTAAAAATAGTTTCAAGTATTTACAAACTCATCAATGATTAAAGTTATAAAATGCATTTTAAAAATTTTGATTTAAAACAATTTTTAAAATTTTGGGACACTTCTACCGATACAAAGTGGATACTTGTATCAATAGAAATAAATCAAAGAGCACCTCAAGCATTTCTCCAAACTTTTATCGATACTTGAGGGCTCTTCTATCAATACATCTTCAGTTACATCGATACTTTAAAGAAGTTCTACTGGTAGAAGTAAGTCGGAGAACATCCCAAGCCATCCATCAAACTTCTACTGATATTTAAGAGGACTTCTACCAATTCAAGTAAGCTTGTAAGCATTTTTGAGTTCTCTTACACCTTTTACCAATACAACTATCGTTACAAGTATAGACCCTTGAAACCCTCAGACTTTTTGTAACACTCAAAAATGATTTTGGTGTCGTTAATAATGTGTAAAAAGTAAAGTAAAGTAAAATAAAATAAAATAAATAGTAAAATGAATGCCAAAGTAAGAGTTATTAAAAAAATAATGGGAGTAAAGCTAAGGTAGATACCAAGAAAAGAAAGTACGTGTAATGAATTATTAGTAAAGACTAAAATTTAATTTTTAATAAAGGTAAGAGAAAAAAAATTATATAGAAAGAAAAGGTGGTTTAATAATAAATTACTCGAGATGAATGAGAGATATAAAACACATATTTATATGAAAATATAGAAATTAAAGTATAAATGTGTCATTTTGTAGAAAAAGATTAATTTGCAATTAAACCATAATTAAATAAAATCATGGGATATAAGGTTTAATTTGGAAAATTAAATATATTAATTCTCCATTGGTGGAAGAGGCTTGGTGATTAAATGTACAAAATGGTGGAAGTTAGATTGTTTGGTGAAATTGAAAGCTTAAAGACGAGGGGTAATTTAGTCTTTTCATTTTGGATTAATTGTTTGGCATAACTGGAAGAATAGGAATATGTTTATCTTCCAAGGCATCACTTGGAAGGCTCTTGATGTGGCGCCCCAAACTCTGTCGAGACGGTCTGACCCGAATCTTGAACGTCATATTAACTATCGAAGTGACTCTCCATTAAAACACAAAAGAATACACCATCCAACCAATCACACCACACATTTCCAACATAAATCATATTAAAAAGTAATCCTAATTGCATGCTTTTCTAAGAACACCATTAAAACAAAGCACAAAAATTCAAGTTTTAAGCCACCTGCGAACCCACTTCGAGACAAACCTAACCAAAACCCTAGCAGCTTGCGTGCCACTTGGTGAGCACCAGCTCGTAACTTACCCATGATCCCAGCTTGCAACTTATGTAACACCCAAACTCGACACTGTCACCGGTTAAGGTCCTAAGGTCTTTCCGATCATTTGTCGTTGCAAACTCTCATATCTCATCATTTTCAATATTTCCAAAATATATACGTGACAAGTTATAAGATTTTAATAACAATATAAATCAATAAGTGTAAAGTTGTCATTTTACAAATCAGAGGGACTTCTACCAGTACTTGTTCAACAAGTACCGGTAGAAGTCAAGTCAGTAAGCAATTCAAAAATAACTACAGTTTCCTACCGGTAGTTGTGAAGGTTCTACTGATACAATAAACACTTCTACCGATACAACGAGTTCCAGAGAGCTAGGAAGATTTACCCTGCAACTTCTACCGGTATATGTATGAGTTCTACCGAAACAAGTATGCAGTTTTCAGAATCAATCAATAAATGCAAGAGTCTCTAAGATTTCAAAGCAACTATATCACTTCCTTACCACAATTATGCTTACATAAATCATTCAAAAATTCGTAACTCATTCAATAACATCGTAATTCCTCACATGTCTAACCATACTAATATAGTATAATAATGAAGTTATATTAAGCATTCAGTATCATCCTCATTCATTCTTCTAAACTATTTTCATTCTAATGGTTTAGCCAAACTCAAGCAAATATATAGTTTATCAACCTAGTACATCCCATATATAACCAAGTGATTTAAGATTTACCAAACAAGCTCCTGGATAGTGTGATATTTCTTGAGGATCCAATCTCCAACAGCTAATGAATCTACAAAATAGTAAACAGATACACAGGGTAAGCTTACAAAGCTTAGTAAGTTCGTAAGAACAATTAACTTAAAGAATAACATATTCGGTTACGGAGAGAGTAAAAACATATCTTCATCTTGGCATTAGCGTTAAGTTGATCTCTTTGAGTCTTCTAGAAATTTAGCTCATAAGAGCCAGTTCAGTATATCGTTCTTACGAGCCAGATGACATATCATTTACCTTCCAAGTATTCCTACTTCGAAGCCTTTTACATTTCCTTGGAATATTTTATCATAACGATTAACTTTTATTATTTTGATGGATCATTATAAAAGTATTCGATATGCAAGTTTAGTGCATTTACGCTCGCCAGCTAATGTACGTTTATGCTCATCAGCCACTGTACGTTTATGCTCGTCAGCCACTGTACGTTTGATACTTTTATTTGATCCATCGAAAAATTTCTCATTTGACTCATTTACACTTCTCATAATTATTTGCTTACTAATATATATAAATTTCACATGTATATTGGTAAGCTCAATAACATTAATATCGAAATATATATTCCACATAGTTAGAAAATTTACTTCACGTTTTACTAATAGAAGCATACATTCCTAAAGTCCATATTTATCAAACATAACAAAAATAATAACTAATATATATATATATATCGTATAATTAATTTAATCTTTATTTGTCACATGAATTATTTATATCCTTTCATTATTTCTTGTCATGACTCTAAATTTTAATTTCATTTCCATTATATCATTTCAAGCTCATATCCATATACTTCATATTTTTCAATCATAATACTCAACTCAAACATCATCACATACTTATCTCAAACAGTCAAACTCAATTTCAATATAAATAGATAAATCTTGAGTCATGAAATAACATATAATTAATTTAATAAATTTACGACTTATCAGATGAAATTACAGTTAAAGTGAATTTCAGGGACTAATCTGTAATTTTCCCTTTTCCACGATCGTTAGCACGATCTTGATCTATTACAATAATTTCATTCAATTTTTTAAATTAACATAAATTTTTAATCACTTTATGCAAATAAGACTTTTTGGCATTTTTACAAAATTGCCCTTAACTTTTTTTTTATTCAATTTAGTCTTTAAGCCTTAAACTTGCAAATTAGCCATTTATATTCAAATTTTTAGTTTTGCCGAATGTTCATGAGTCTTTCAACAGCCCACTTGTGCCATTATTTCACCTTAAGTCCTTGCGAAATTATCACTTTAACGTTTTAGTCCTTAAATATTAAAATCATCAAAAACTACTTTACAAAATAATCAACCAAGCTTAATAAACTTCAATAAATCTTCAAAAAACAACTCATTCATCAATGACAAGATTTATAACAGGAGGTTAATGATGATTTTAAAATCTTTTATACTAGGGAATCTAATATCCTTATGCATGACGATAATCAATTCGGTCATTATGGTCAGATAAAATATTTACGGTCTAACACTCGAAGTTGTGGATTCAAAATCACCAATTCCGATCATACTGAAAAATAGACTAATTAGTAAATTCTCATTTAATTAGGATGTAATTGAAATTTACCAAAATCTAAAGAATTCCACATCATTTCTATTATTAAGTCATTTAAGAAGGGTCTAATTACACAATTGGTCCTTCAATCATTTTAAATTCCAACTAAATAAACTCTATTTCAATTTAACCTTAAACTACTAAGGACTAAATGAAAAATATCCCAAAATTTAGTGGAAGGTAATCATATCCTCCCCCACTTGGACTTTTTGACCATGGTGTAATTACCACTTTGGTCCCTTTTATTTTTAATCAATAGCAATTAATTTTTACCTCTTTTACAATTTACTCATTTTTCCTTAATTAAAAACAATTCATCAAAATTACCCGACCAAACTTCAATTCACATATAATAAAAATTTATAAATATTTAATAAAAATATTTAAAGCCCTAAATTTCTGAAACGAGATCTCGATACCTCATTTTCTAAAACCAATTGACTTTTAAACCAAACCACTTATACTAACTTTTAATTCAATAATTAAAATTCACCAATTCAAAATTCCATATAAAATTGTTATTGATTCATATAATTTAAATACTAATTATATGAATTTATTCATTGATTTTTTGGTCCGAAATCCATTGTTTTCGACACCACTGAAAAACGGGTTGTTACAACTCTCCTCTTTAGGAAATTTCGTCCTCGAAATTTTTATCTAGCAGTACCTGTTTATTCTAATGTTTTCCTCACAACAAAAATTATTACTAGTTCATCCAAATATAGAGAATAACAATCTCAGAATACTCGTAAATAACACAAACTTTATCTTGACTTTCCCTACTTAGGAATCATAATAAGTAGTAATAATTTGATAATACTTGATATTCAATTTCCTTCCCAGATTCAAGATAGATCAAAACAGAAATTTCCAGAGATGTTTTCTGAAGTTTTCATATAAAAAAAAATAATCTTTTTATCCGAACCTACTCAAATCCATCTGTCAAATTTACATAACCAAGAAAATCAACCTCACTAAACCCCAACTCATCATTGATAGTTTTCACGTAAGTTATTTTTCACACATAGTCTATAATACATTTCTCACATATTACGCATACACAGTTTCTATTTGAAGTCTATCAGAATATCATCAATACTCATAATTACAATTGTATCTAAATGTCTTGATAAGATTGAACAATCTGATTCATCATATTCATAAATCAACAGAGACATTAGTTAATCTAGACAATATTACCAGAATTCTTAATGATTATCTCAAATTCAAAAGAAATTTTCAGCATCTCATATCTTTAACTAGAACTGAATAACTGAATCTTTATTAACTTTCAAATACACTATTACGTCCTTTTAACTTATTGAACAAGTCTTCTATATGAGATTTAAGATTTTTATTCTATATTTTGAATTTATTCCATTATCACATTTAGGTAGAAATCCCATAAATCTTTCAAGAGATAAATCAAAATACCCATTGGTGAACGGTACACAGTTATCTTTAAATCAATTTTTTTAATTGAGTAGTCAATTATATATATATAAATTGTTTTCAATCATTTTAGATCATTTCCTGCACAAAGACATCTGAACAACTCTGATTTACCTAACTCAATCATAATCAGTACATCAGTCCACATTTCAATCAATTCATTTTAGTCTGTAATTCACTACTGTATCATATAACTTTAGTCAAGCATTTCCAAATTAATACCAAATTCATGAAAGGATAGTAACATCAAATCGTCAGAAAAATCACAGTCATAAATTTTCAGTAGATAGTTTTGACATACCAGCTCTATCCCAACAGCTTATGATTCAAATATCAAACACATTGGCTTAGGAAATAGGCCCCTATCTATTATTAATACAATGCAATATATAAATAAATTAACCCAATCTTAATCAGTGCATACCCAATAAATAATATCGAAGAATAGATCATACCAGGAATAATATTAGGCACTGTAATTCCAGATCCATCATTATGTCTTCGATCCCACTTTATTTACCTATACTCAGAGGTAGCGGTTATAAAATCACTCCTTGTTTCAAATATTTATGAAACCAATACACTATAACTTGCACCAGAATCAATAGTCAGATATTATTATTAAGTCTATTAATTTCGTCACGTTCAGATTCAAATAACATCTTTAGAATCTGCAAATAAGCAGGAGTTAGATCGGATCAATCAATATCACACTATCAATGGTTTATATGGCATGTACTTTCTAGACTTTATTCACGCTACATTAAGTTCGAGAATCGACTAAACCATAGCTTTAATACCACTAAATGTAACACCCAAAACCTGATACCGTCGTCGGTTAATGTCCCAAGATCTTTCTGATCATTTATCGTTGCAAACTCTCATATCTCATCATTTTCAATATTTCCAAAATGTATACGTGACAAGTTACAAGATTTTAATAACAATATAAATCAATAAGGGTAAAGTTGTCATTTTACAAATCCGAGGGACTTCTATCGGTACTTGTTGAACAAGTATTGATAGAATTCAAGTCAGTAAGCAATTCAAAAATAACTATAGTTTCCTACCGATAGTTGTGAAGGTTCTACAGATACAATATACACTTCTACAAATACAACATGTTCCAAAGAGCTAGGAAGATTTACCCTGCAACTTCTACCGATACATGTATGAGTTCTACCGAAACAAGTATGTAGTTTTCAGAATAAATCAATAAATACAAGAGTCTTTAAGATTTCAAAGCAACTATATCACTTCCTTCCACAATTATGCTTACATAAATCATTAAAAATTCGTAACTCATTCAATAACATCGTAATTCCTCACATGTCTAACCATACTAATATAGTATAACAATGAAGTTATATTAAGCATTCAGTATCATCCTCATTCATTCTTCTAAACTATTTTCATTCTAATGGTTTAGCCAAACTTAAGCAAATATATAGTTTATCAACCTATTACATGCCATATATAACCAAGTGATTTAAGGTTTACTAAATGAGCTCCCGGATAGTCTGATTTTTCTTGAGGATCCGATCTCTAACAGCTAATGAATCTACAAAATAGTAAACAGATACACAAGTAAGCTTACAAGGCTTAATAAGTTCGTAAGAACAATTAACTTAAAGAATAACATATTTGGTTACGAAAAGAGTAATAACATATCTTCATTATCCTGTGGCATTAGCATTAGGTTGATCTCTTTGAGTCTTCTAGAAATTTAGCTCATATGAGCTAGTTCAGCATATCGCTTTTTCGAGCTAGTGCAGTATATCGCTCTACCGAGCCAATTCAGTATATCGCTCTTATGAGGCAGATGACATATCATTTACCTTCCAAGTATTCCTACTTAGAAGCCATTTACATTTCCTTGGGATATTTTATCATAACGATTAACTTTTATTATTTCGATAGATCTTTATAAAAGTATTCGATACGCAAGTTTAGTGTGTTTACGCTTGCCAGCTAATGTACGTTTATGCTCATTAGTCACTATACGTTTATGCTCGTCAGCCACTGTACGTTTATACTCGTCAGCCACTGTACGTTTATGCTCGTCAGCCACTGTACGTTTATGCAAGTCAGCCACTGTACGTTTATGCAAGTCAGCCACTGTACGTTTATGCTCGTTAGCCACTGTACGTTTATGCTAATCAGCCACTGTACGTTTATGCTCGTCAGCCACTGTACGTTTGATACTTTTATTTGATCCATTGAAAATTTCCTCAGTTGACTCATTTACACTTCTCATAATTATTTACTTACTAATATATATAAATTTCACATGTATATTGGTAAGGTCAATAACATTAATATCGAAATATAAATACCACATAGTTAGAAAATTTACTTTACATTATACCAATAGAAGCATACATTCCTAAAGTCCATATTTATCAAACATAACAAAAATAATAACTAATATATATATATATATCGTATAATTAATTTAATCTTTATTTGTCACATGAATTCATTTATATCCTTTCATTATTTCTTGTCATGACCCTAAATTTCATTTCCATTATATCATTTCAAGCTCATATCCATATACTTCATATTTTTCAATCATAATACTCAACTCAAACATTATCACATACTTATCTCAAACAGTCAAACTCAATTTCAACATAAATAAATATATCTTGAGTCATGAAATAACATATAATTAATTTAATAAATTTACGAACTTATCGAACGAAATTACAGTTAAAGTGAACTCAAGGACTAATCTACAATTTTTCCTTTTTTGCGATCGGTAGCACGATCTTGATCTATTACAGTAATTTCATTCAATTATTTAAATCAACAAAAATTTTTAATCATTTTATGCAAATAAGCCTTTTTGGTATTTTTACAAAATTTCCCTTAACTTTTCACTTTTATTCAATTTAGTCCTTAAGGCTTAAACTTGAAAATTAACCATTTTTATTCAAAATTTCAGCTTTGTCGAATGTTAATGAGTCTTTCAACAGCCCAAATTTGCCATTATTTCACCTTAAGTCCTTGCAAAATTATCACTTTAACAGTTTATTCCTTAAACATTAAAATTATCAAAAACTACTTTACAAAATAATCAAATCCAACAACCAAGCTTAATAAACTTCAGCTTCAAGAAACAACTCATTCATCAATGGAAAGATTTATAACATTTGATAGAGTCACAAATTGGTCCTTAGGATAGCTAGATTAAGCTTATACGGACTCAAAAACATAAAAATCACTATAAACGGGCGAGATTTCACTCACCAAATTAGAGCTCAAAGCTAGCCGAATGTGCTTGGTGTTCTCCTAGGGTTTTTCGGCCAAAGATTGAAGAAGAAGAAGAAGAAGAAGAAGAAGAAGAAGAAGAAGAAGAAGAAGAAGAAGAAGAATGATTTTCTAACCTTTCTTTAGTTTAATTACTTAGATTTTATAATTTACCCTTTTACCCTTTATAATATCTCATAAATTTCTATTTTATATTAGTCATAACCATCCATTTATTCCTTAAATGGTCTATTTTCCATTTAAGTGCCCTAACTAAACTTTCAATTATCAATTTATACTTTTAAATCAATAGCATTCAACTTTGGCACCTTTTACGATTTAGTCCTTTTTTGTTTAATTAACTATCTCAACAGTAAATTTCCATAACCAAATTTTAATACAATACTAATAAACTCGTAAATATTAAATAATTAATATTTATGGTCTAACACATCGAAGTTGTGGCTTCAAAATCACCAATTCCGATCATATTGAAAAATAGACTAATTAGTAAATTCTCATTTAATTAGGATTTAATTGAAATTTACCAAACTCTAAAGAATTTCACATCATTTCTATTATTAAGAAATTTAATGAGGGTCTAATTACATAATTGGTCCTTCAGTTATTTTAAATTTCAACTAAATAAACTCTATTTCAATTTAAACTTAAACTACTTAGGACTAAATGAATAAATATCCCAAACTTTAGTCGAAGGTAATCATATCCTCCACCACTTAGACTTTTTGACCATGGTGTAATTACCACTTTGGTCCCTTTTATTTTTAATCAATAGCAATTAACTTTTACCTCTTTTAAAATTTATTCTTTTTTCCTTAATTAAAAATAATCCATCAAAATTACCCGATCACACTTTAATTCACATTTAATAAGAATTTATAAATATTTAATAAAAATATTTATGACCCTAAATTTCTAAAATGAGATCCCGATACCTCATTTTCTAAAACCACTTGACTTTTGAACCAAACCACTTATACTAGCTTTTAATTCAAAAATTAAAATTCACCAATTCAAAATTCCATATAAAATTGTTTTTGACTCATATAATTTAAATATTAATTATATGAATTTATTCGTCGAATTTGTGGTCCCAAATCCACTGTTTTCGACACCACTGAAAAATAGGCTGTTACAACTTGCCCCGTGATCCTTAAAGATTAGCTAACCCCTAAATCTAGCGAACACATTAACACCACTCTCCTTGCTGACTATTTAGGGAATAAATTACTTGTGAACTCCTCTATTTGGAAAACCAATCTTATCTGGTGAACTCATTATCTTCGGCGAACTCCCTATTGGTGAGAACTATGTTTTGGCGAACACCTTTTTGATTGGTGAGCTACCTACCTTGGCAAACTCTCTATGGTTTGGCGAACCCCTTCTAATTTGGTGACCCCTTACTAGCGAGCTTTTTAATGGCGAACACTACGTTTTTGGCGAGCCCTTCCCAAAATTGTTCATTTAACTAATTGGATTATTTATGGTTTTGTACACATCCCATTTTGTTACTTGCGACCCCTACTTGTTTCTTATCTACCTATCAACACATACCCTAACCAGTTCACAGGTACTTACAACATATCTCAACATACTTTCAAGCATATTAATCAACATATTGATCCATACAACGTGAGATAAGGAGCGTACCTCAACATCTAACGAGCTCCTTGCTCTACATAAATATGTTAGTTTAGCAAATTACAAGTATTCATCATGTAGTATAATCCAGTCAATCAAATATTCAATCAAGCAATTACAAAGTCCAGAAATCCAAAATTAAACAATTTGTAATGACCATTTACAACCTATCAAAATTTATTTAAAAATTATAATTATAATTCTAAACCCTTAGAACAGACCCACATTACCTTTCACTTTGGGGTTTGAAAACACATCACATACTTAAATGGATTTGCCTTGTAATGGATCACCTGAATTGCCACATCTCACCACTAGTCCCGCAAGCTACTTATATGCAAGGTATATGCAAAGAGTGTGAGCTTATTGAAGCTTAGTAAGTGCTCAAGCATATAACACAAATAAATACATAAATCATGCTAACATTTAGCCATGTTGTAATAGTTCACATAAAATACAATATTCATACACAACATAGTGATATATTGGCAATTTGTGAATGTGAAACATAATCATAATTTGTATGCATTGGAAAGTGATATATTGGCAATTTGTGAATGTGAAACATAATCATAATTTGTATGCATTGGATAAACGAATCTCCTAGAAAACTCCAAATGACTCAAGAGTCCTGTGCTATCTCCGATAAGTGTAGCACGAGTGCTTACACTCTCCAAGCACTTCACGCTATCTACGATGAATGGAGCTAAGCTTGACATTCCCGTATCTCTCCAACACTATCTTTAGGCCTTAATGCCCTAATACATAGTAAAAAGGTGAGTACTCACAATCCATTGGCATGCCAATGATATCCAATGGTTTCAAGTGTTCACAATGCCAACATATCATTTTTATCACATTCACAATAGCAAATATATAATAGGGTTCATAATACAGCAGAGCTTGCACATAACAATTATCAACAACACAGTTTGCATTTAGCAAAGCTCGCACTCAAGCAGGGCTCGCATTATCACAGTTCACAAAGAACAACTCGCATATCACATGGGTTTGCATAGCACATATGGTTCTAATAGCATTAGAAATGACACTTATTTTCTCCCTAAAACTTGTGTCTTAATTGTTCCTTTTGTATTATATTTAGTATGCATGTTAAACATTTCATAGTTAGTGTTTGCATTTTCTAACTTAGTGTTGTATGACTTTAATTCTTTTCATTTTAGCCTATTTTATACTACTAATGTCGCCATATGCAGAATAAGTTTTGCATCTGAAATTGTCAGCGCAGAGATCCACCTCTAAAGACCAGTGATGCAAAATATGCAAAGATGCAGTCACAAATTTAACATGGAATTGCGGCCACAGATGTCACCACAAATATACCTTAACCTCATACAAGTGATTTCACGCTGCAAACATACCTGGAAGCACCAACGCAGGGGAAAGCTAGATGTCGTCGCAAGTAAAAATCATAGATTGCGCCTAGAGATGCGGTGACAACCTGCAGATGCCTGAGGAACACACCAGAACTGCGTGAGTGCACAGCTGGAATTAACCAACTTGTACAGATGCCAAAATGGTTAGATCTGAGAAAGAAAGAGATATGAAATTCCCAGCGCTTATAAATAGGAGGGAAAGGAATAAGATACAAATCAAGGGGTGAAGAATTAAATTTCGAAAAATTTCTTAATTCTCTAAAGCAAGCTTCCATGGAAGCTTGAGTTTCGGAGGAAGCTGATCTAACGAGCAAAGGAGCAATACTTCTGACGAGAAGTGCTTATCTGCAGTGCAAGAGGAGCTATCATGGAATAGTTCTAGTAAACTAGGAATAGGATGCTTCGACTTTTTCTTTGATACCTCTTAGTTGTTGATAAATACTAATGATTATCAATTGAGTATGAGAGTACCATTTGAAGTTAGATCTAATTTGATTGCTATTCTATTCTCTTTATCTATTTATCTTTGGATTTAATCATTTTTACCACGGAAGTGCGATTGTAGTCACAATCACTGGAAGGTGCGGTGACAAGTTAAATCAGCAAGCAAGACAACGGAAGTTGCTTGGGGGCTAAGAAGGATTCTGGTCACTTGTTCTTAAGTGCAAGGCATTACCAGCACTGGAAGGTGTGGTAATTACTAGCATTTGGGTCTTTGTTAAACAGAGAAAGTGATAGAAGTAAGTTTTCTTTGAAGTATAATTACAGTGACAATTCATCTATTTGTTACCTTGCAGCCACATTTAGCATTGTAACTTGTGAAATCAATGATCCTCTCCAGTCTTTACACTTGATCCATTTATTTTAAGTTCTGAATTTACCTTTATGAACATCTCAACAACTATTCATTTTATCTTAATTTGCTCTGACAATTTATTTTATATTTGCTTTGACAAACTAAATTTTATATTTGTTTTGACAAACTAACTCTTTTAGCTGTGTAGATATAACTCAGCTGTGCTGACATTCTTAGTAACAGTTCTTCCAATTTTAACTTTAGTTGCTTCGACAATTAAACATCAATAACTCTATCCTCGTTGGATTAATATCCGATAGAACAAATCTATCAACTATACTTGCATCGACGAGTGTCCGCTTGCACTTAAATGCTATGATGTTTATAGGCCGATCAAGTTTTGGCGCCTTTACCGGGGATGGCGTTCATTTGATGTTTATTTTTGTAGCTGTAATTATCCTTTCTTATTTAACTTTTTAGTTTTACTAATCTGTTTAACTTTCTTTTGTTGATTCTCTCTTTACTCTTTAGGAGTTGCATGTCCACAAGGAGAAATCCTAATGATATTGTGAGCTTTGATCCAGAACTCGAATGGACAATTCGAAGGAGGAAGCAAGAGCAAAAGAAAATGGCTAGAAACAATAATGATCTACCACAAAATGTTGTTCCTCCAATACAGCCACAAGGAGTTAATAATATACCACCGCTGTCACAAGTGGAACAAATCCCAGATAGGACAATCAAAGATTTTTTTGTTCCTGTGCTCGATAATTTACAACTAGGGATTGTTAGGTTGGTAATCCAAGCTGGTAATTTTGAGTTGAAACCGGTTATGTTTCAAATGCTTAATTCGAATGGGCAATATGAAGGTTTACCTCATGAAGATACGAGAGAGCATCTCAAATCGTTTCTGCTTATATGTGCTTCTTTTAGTCAACATGGTGTTCCTGATGATGCCTTGAAGATGCAGCTGTTCCATTATTCTTTGCAAGTGAGAGCAAGAATATGGTTCCTTGGTCTACCGGCTGGATCTATTACTTCCTGGAATGCGCTAACAATGCAGTTCGTTTTGTGATTTAATCCGTTGACAATGAATGATAGATTGCGAAATGACATCACGGCATATCATCAACTGAATGATGAAAATTTACATACTACATGGGAACGTTATAAGACTTTGCTGAGACGTTATCCCATGCATGGAATCCAAAAAGAAACTCAAATTGAAATCTTCTACAATGGGTTGAATGCATAGACAAGAAATCTTGTCGACGTATCTACCAATGGTCCATTGTTGGATTGCACTTACAATGAAGCTGTACGAATATTAGAGAGAATTACACAAAATGACTATCAATATCCAATCTCTCATTCTACTAGGTAAAAACTAATCCTGGTGTTATGAAATTAGATGCTATATCAGCTTTGAGTGCACAGGTATCCTCGTTGGCAAACTTGATTAAAAACATGAATGGAACAAGTG
This sequence comes from Gossypioides kirkii, assembly GCA_005610355.1. Lineage (NCBI taxonomy): Eukaryota > Viridiplantae > Streptophyta > Magnoliopsida > Malvales > Malvaceae > Gossypioides > Gossypioides kirkii. The sequence continues at coordinate 27,703,998 of CP032245.1, forward strand.
AAGTTTCCCCTATTCAAGTAGTCTGACAGATGGATGTCCCGACATTTTCTTGTGAAATTTGCGGTGACAACCACAGTTATGAGGATTGTTCACAACATCCTGAGAACACATTCTACGTCAACAACATTAGAGGAAATTCTTATGGTAACTCATACAGCAATCCTAATCGTACACAACAACCTTGAGGAAGCCAGAATTTGCCCACATTCAAATATGGAAATTCCTCAACTCAAGGTAACTTTAGACAAGGGAGTTAAAACTAACAACAACAGAACTATAATCATAATCTGTAATTGCATGCACAACCAGATAATATGCGATTACATGACCAGATGCGATCACAAAATCAGGTGCATTCATATAACCAGATGCAGCCACAAGCTCGAATGCCACCACAACAGAATGCGATGCCAAATATGCAAGGACAATATCAACAACAACAACAACAGCAATATTTTCAACCAAGAGAAGATCCGTCTGTTACTCTTGAAGCTTTGATGCTAGAGCATATTGCAAGAACGGAAGCAATTGTTTAAGGCAACTCTTCTTCTATTCCTGCGTTGGAAGCTCAGGTAGGACAATTGGCTTCTAAAATGAGCACAAGGTCACCAGGTGCTTTGCCTAGTGATACTGAAAATCCGACTCAGAAGGGGAAAGAGCATTGTAAGGTTATCACGCTGAGAAGTGAAAAGCAAACTGCTGAGCTAGGCAATAGTTCTAACCAAGTACATGTCGACACAATCGAACCAAAGTAACAAAAAGAAGTTGCCTATGAAGAAGACCCAGCAAAAATAAATGAAGAGGAGCCACCTATAGTCACTTTTATGCCCATAATTCGACCAACAAAGATGTCGATGCAGCCAAATCCTTTACAACAACCCACTGATAATATACCTTTTCCATTTTCACAGAGATTCAAGGAGAAGGATCATGACAAAGATTATCAGAAGTTTGTTTCTACCTTAAAGCAATTACACATCAATATACCTCTAGTTGATACTCTTGTGCAGATCCCCAATTATGGGAAATTTATGAAAGAGCTACTATCGAAGAAGAAAAAGCTTTCTGATATCGAGACGATTGTGCTCACAGAGGGGTGCAATGTTGTGCTAACAAACAAGTTGCCACCAAAGATGAAAGACCCTGGCAGTTTCACGATTCCATGCTCCATTGGAAACCACTACCTAGGTAAAGCTTTATGTGATTTAAGAGCTAGTATTAACTACATTCCATTATCCATTTTCAGGAAATTAGGAATTGGATCTATGAAGCCCACTGCGGTGACATTACAGCTTGCAGACAGATCATTGGCACAACCTGAAGGACAGATTAAGGATGTCCTCGTCCAAGTTGATAAGCTTGTGTTCCCAGCTGATTTTATCATTCTTGATTGTGAAGTAGATAAAGAGGTTCCCATTATCTTGGGACGCCCATTTTTTTGCAACGGTACGTATACTTATCGATGTTTTTAAAGGAGAGCTGATTATGCGTCATAATGATGAACATGTCACCTTTAGTGTGTTCGAAGCATCTTAGTTAAGAAGTAAGGAGCAATGTCATCACATCGATGTGCTAGATGAAATAATTATAGAAGAATTTAATGAACGAAGTTCAGCAGTTCAAGACGAATATGCGATGACATTAGGAGAACAAATCCTACCTGAATGTGACCATAAAGCTAAGGCTAATATTTGTGAGCTGAGACAGGGTTGGCAATTAGAATCTTTGGATCTGTTTAATAGGACGATCCCTATTTTTAAACCATCAATTAAACAAGCTCCAACCTTGGAGTTAAAGCCATTGCCAGTACATCTGAAGTATGTCTTTTTAGGTGACAATGACACATTACCTGTGATTGTCAGTGCAAGCCTCGACATAGATCAAGAAGAAAAGCTAATCGTAATTTTGAAGTAGCACAAAAGAGCCATTGTCGGGAGTATTGCAGACATCAGAGGCATTAGTCCCTTATTTTGCATGCATAAAATCAAGCTGGAGGATGAAGGGAAGCAGTCAATTGAGCAACAACGTAAACTGAATGAAAAAATGAGAGAAGTAGTGAAAAAAGAGATTATTAAGTGGCTGGACGCAGGCATCATCTACCCCATTTCGGATAGCATGTGGGTGAGACCAATCCAATGTGTGCCCAAGAAGAGTGGCATCACAATGGTAAGTAATGATAAGAACGAGCTAATCCCTACTCACATTGCTATAGGCTGGCGAGTATGTATGGATTACCGTTGTTTAAATACGGCGACAAAGAAGGATCATTTCCTATTGCCATTTATTGATCAAATGTTGGATAAGCTAGCTGGTAAGGCCTATTATTCTTTCCTTGATGGCTACTCTGGATACAATCAAATTACAATTACACCAGAAGATCAGGCAAAGACTACGTTCACATGCCCATTTGGAACCTTTGCTTTTCGGCGAATGCCATTTAGATTGTGCAACGGCCCAACTACATTCTAGAGGTGCATGATAGCTATTTTCTTTGACATGACTGACGATTCATTGGAGGTATTCATGGATGATTTCTTTGTGTGTGGGCACAATTTTGATCAATGCGTTGACAATTTGGCAAAAGTATTGAAGAGATGCGAGGATACAAATCTAGTGCTGAACTGGGAAAAATACCATTTCATGGCAACTGAAGGCATTATCCTTGGCCATCGAATATCATGTTAGGGCATTGAAGTAGACAAAGCAAAGGTGGAAATCACTGAGAAACTACCTCCACCCATAAATGTAAAAGGAATAAGGAGTTTTCTTGGTCACATTGGATTTTATAGAAGATTCTTTAAAGACTTCTCTAAGATAGCAAAACCCCTATGCTCTTTATTAGAGCAGAATAAAAAGTTTGTGTTTGATGACACGTGTCTGAACGCATTTGTTACAATTAAAAAGTAGCTAGTACAAGCTCCAATTATCGTCGCACCAGACTGGTCGCAATCGTTCGAGGTGATGTGTGACACAAGCGACTTTACTGTGGGAGCTGTCCTTGGACAACGCAAAGAGAAGGTATTTCATTCCATTCATTATCCTAGTAAAACCCTGATTGAAGCACAGGTAAATTATACGACCACTGAGAAGGAATTACTAGCAGTAGTTTTTGCATTTGACAAGTTCCGTTCATATCTTGTCGGTGTAAAAATTACAGTTTACATAGATCACTCAGCCTTGAGATACTTTTTTGAGAAGAAAGATGCCAAACCAAGACTAATTAGATTGATCCTACTTTTACAAGAATTTGATATTGAAATCAAAGACAGGAAAGGGTTCAAAAACCAAGTAGCAGGCCATTTATCCCGTCTGGAAGGTAGAAGCGAAGATGGCAATCAGTCACGAATTATCGACGCATTTCCAAATGAGAAATTATTTTATGTCGACGCATCTCCATGGTATGCAGATGTCGTCAATTATCTTGTTTGTGGGAAGATACCATTGAGTGTCACTGGTCATAAGAAGATTAGATTTATGCGCGACGCTAGAAAATATCACTGGAATGAGCCATACCTGTTCAAGTTATGCGTTGACAATATTATTCGTCGCTGTGTTTCTGAGGAAGAAATGTCTTCTATCCTGAGGCATTGCCATGATGCTCCTTATGGAGGTCATTTTGGTGGTGTTAGGACTACTGCAAAAGTCCTCCAATTAGGATTTTATTGGCCCCATTATTTCGAGACACCCACAATTTTACGCAGCAATGTGATAAATGTCAACGTACAGGTTCTAAATCTCGACGCAATGAGATGCTCCAATAACCTATCATGGAAGTGTAGTTATTTGATGTTTGGGATATAGATTTCATGGGACCATTTCCAAACTCTTTTGGGAATGTGTATATTTTAGTTGTTGTTGACTACGTCTCCAAGTGGATCGAGGCAATTGTGATTACGAAATACGATGCTCGAACGGTGTTAAGGTTCTTCCATACATACATCCTTATAAGATTTGGAACACCTCGAGTATTGATAAGTGACCAAGGAACCTATTTCCATAACAATCAAATAGCAACAACTTTACAGCGCTATGGTGTGAAGCATCGTATGGAAACAACGTATCATCCAAAAACGAATGGCCATGCGGAAGTCTCCAATCGAAAAATTAAAAGTATTCTTGAAAAGGTGGTTAATCCATCTAGAAGAGATTGGTCTTCACGGTTACATGATGCACTGTGGGCGCTCCGCACTGCATGTAAAACTCTGTTGGGAATGTCACCGTATCAATTGGTATTTGGTAAATCCTGTCACTTGCTAGTTGAGTTTGAACATAAACCCATGTGGTTGATGAAACAAGTGAACATGGATTATGATGCTGCTAGACAGAAATGGTTGTTGGACATTTCTGAGTTGGAAGAAATTCGATGCAATACATATGAAAATGCAGCCATATTCAAGGAGAAAACTAAGAGATGGCACAACAATATCATTTTACGACGATAATTTTTCCCTAGTCAGTTGGTACTTTTATTTAACTCACGTTTCAAATTGCATCCAGGAAAATTGCGCTCGAGATGGTCCGACCCTTTCAAAGTTGTCAAAGTATTCCAGCATGGTGCAGTGACAATTGAAGATATGAAAGGTGGTCACCAGTTTATAGTAAACAGCCAATGACTGAAACACTACTTGAGCCTAGATGTTAAAGAATAAAGTGAGACCATTAATCTGGTCACATTTATTTAATGTCATTGTAATTTTGACTTTTACTTTTTATTTTTATTTTCATTCATTTCCTTGTTAGTTTTGTGGAAGAATAAAAAATCTCCTTTTTTTCGACGCATCTAATAACACAACTTGTCGATGCATTCTATGATGACTCAACAAAGTGTTTTAGGTAAGAATCGCGCCGGTTGATCTTCAATCATCCCCAGCCATTGGATTAACCCAAAAAGTACGATATGTACCATGACATTGATTACCTGCAGGCGTAATGTTTTCCCACGCTGATAGAGATAATCATGTCTCTTCACATCTAGAGTTTATAAAACCCTTCTTCTGCCGACTCTACTCTTACACTAATAATCACCATTGCTACTGCATTTGTTTTCTTCTTTCAATCTCAGTTTTTCTGCACAAATATTATCACTCTCTTTTCTCAGAAATAATGGCCAGAATGCAAGGAGCTAAAACCCCATAAAAGTCACCTGTTGAATCATCAGCCGCTATGATTCGAAACGCTAAACAACCACCGCAGAAAGAACCTGTTCTGTTTCTCTCGAAAATGGCGAAAGACAGATATCACGATGTGATGATCAAGAGGAACTGTCACCCTGAACAGGGGTTCCAGTTGTCCCCACAACAGCCGTTAGAAAAACAAGTGTCCAGAACTATTTCTCGCTTGGGTTGGGAGTTCTTTTGTGACCATCCGACTGGTTATTCCCCAATTATGATAAGAGAATTCTATGCAAACTTGATTGATTCCGAATAGGAATTTGTTTTTGTTCGCGAAGGAATGGTGCCCTGGAGTGCCATTCACATCAATGAGTTCTTTCATATTATTGCGGGGGAGGATGCACATATTGAGTTTTTAGAGAATCTCACTAAAGAGGGGGTGAACATTGTGTTACAAGACCTATGCGTCGACGGTGCAGTGTGGACTGGTAACGGTCCACATAACTACACTATGCACCAACATTACTTAACCACTCAAGTAAGGTGTGGTTCCACTTTGTCAACTGCTGCATTCTACCGTCTACCTACAGTAGTACTGCGACGCTAGATCGCATGTGCCTCCAGCACTCTATATTGAAAGGCAGACATATTGATGTTGACACAATCTTGCATAATGAGATTGCTGAAGCGACGAGCAAGCAGGCAGGTATCCTACCTTTCCCTTCTTTAATAATGATGCTGTGCAAACAGAGGGGCATTGTGCCCCGTGATGGTGAAGAAGTGTTAGAAAACAAGGGACCCATCAATGACATTTCTGTGGAATGAATGACAAGGGGGCGAGAAACCCCTTTGATGAAGGAGGTGCTCAAACCGAAAGAGAAGGGAAAGGGAAGAAAAAGGAGAACCCAGAAACTGCTTCCACAGACCCTCAGATGGGGAAGAAGTTGACTACAATAGAACAACTTATTGACCGTATGGATATGCAACAAATTCGACTTGTCAGCGTAATAAAAGAGATGGACTACAGACAAAACCTATTCTATGTCTATACTTGGGTATGGAACAAAGCTATTGTCAACATATTTAGGAGTCTAAGCCCAAACCCCATACCAGAGTTCCCTGTCTTTCCTCTTATTGTTGGGGAAGCCCCATCGTCATTCGAGCAGCCTACTTTTGAAGATAGGCCTCAGCCTGTCCCATCCCCAACTAGGATCCACATTTCTAATGCTGAGGATCATGAGGGAAACTCCAAGGTTATGAAGGATTGTTTCAGAAACATAGCCAGCCTTTTCGAGGATGAATTTTCCAATAGTCTTGGGGCCAACATTGCGGAATGGGAGGCGGCTGATGAGGAAGTACGCATACCAATCATTTCTGTGGGTCTGGAAGTAGAGAAGGAGAATGAAACAGAGAAGGAAATCCTTGAGGAAGAGAAAGGAACTGAAGAAGAGAAGGAGGAAGTGAAGAAGAATGAAGAGGATAAAGATGTCCCGACAAATTTAGATGAGAAATTTGTCGATGCACCCACTAGTGTGGGGGCATCCGTTGAAGACTTGGCTACACCTGAAGTGAGCCAGGCCGAGGTTGTTGCGTCTGAGATAAGGATTCTAATCCTCTAGCTATTGTTCCCTACGAGGCACCACTTGTTGAAATCCATCATTCGGATGTCGCAGTCGATGAAGCCAACAATCAACCAGCTGTGGAGGAGCGGTCAACTCCAATGGTTGAACCACAAGATAAGTGGTGCAAAAGAAAAGCAAAGAAGAAATCCAAAGAGGAGCGCCCAAAGAAGAAGAAAAAGAAAGCTAAGGTAGGCACATCATCAGCTGCTGAACATTGAGTTAGTTTACTTTTTTGTAGTTAGTTGCATGCATCTCATTTAATTGTCATTGCATTTTAGTTGTCGTTGCATTTTACTTGTTAGTTTATTTGCATTGTAGTTGCATTTCGATTCTTATTTGTATAATATTGCTAGTGCATTAGGGACAATGCAGACATTAAGTTTGGGGGGAATTTGTGTGAAATGGAAATGCAATTGCATCCACATATTTAAAGAAATTACTTTTCTTTTTAGTCAATGAAAGTATGCAAAGTTACAAGAAAAATGTGATCACAATTTTTATTTTATGCATAAATCTTGAATTGTGTGGAATGCTGATATGTGAATTGGATGAATGTGAATGAATATTAAGCCCTTCTATTTTTGAATGAATAATGGGAATTGCATTAGTAATGAATGGGTAGTATCAATCTTTGAATCTTGAAATTAACTTACCAATTGCAGTGATATTTACTAATAATAAGACACTCCAATGTTAGTGCATTTTGACTTATTAAGGGAGAACACTCCACTGCATGTGTTAGAAATATTATCTAACCAAAGGCTGTCACTGCACAAGTATGTGTCGGTGCAATTACATACTTCTTGGGGGTTTGTTGCACCCCATCGTTATTACCCAGGAATAAGGGTATGGTAATGCAATGACATCTCTCAGTCACGTATAAAAATAGAGAAGAAGAAAAAGAAAGCAAAGAAGAAGAGGAAAGTAGAAAAAATATATATAGCAATAAATATTGTATTGGTTAAGAAAGGTTAAGATTCAAAGCATGATGCTAACATTAGTGAATTTGTAGTCTTGATTGTTCATATCTATAAATTGTCGGCGCATTATTCTGTCATATGAATGCAAATTATACATCAGGATTCCAGAGAACTTAAGTTGCTAGAATGATGATTGCGATGACAATTTTGATTATGACTTTGCTAATTTTTATTTACTTGAGGACAAGTAAAAACTCAAGTTTGGAGGTGTGATAGCATTAGAAATGACACTTATTTTCTCTCTAAAACTTGTGTATTAATTGTTCCTTTTTTTATCATATTTAGTATGCATGTTAAACATTTCATAGTTTGTGTTTGCTTTTTCTAACTTAGTATTGTATGGCTTTAATTCTTTTCATTTTAGCCTCTTTTATACTACTAATGTTGCCATATGCAGAATAAGTTTTGCGTCTGAAATTGTCAGCGCAGAGATCCACCTCTAAAGACCATTGCTAGAAAATATGCAAAGATGTAGCCACAAATTTAATATGGAATTGTGGCCATAGATGTCACCGAAAATATACCTTAACCTCGTACAAGTGATTTCACGCTACAAACATACCTGGAAGCACCAGCGCAGGGGAAAGCTAAGATGTTGCCGCAAGTAAAAATCATAGATTGCGCCTAGAGATGTGGCGACAACCTGCAGATGCTTGAGGAACACACCAGAACTATGTGAGTGCACAGTTGGAATTAACCAACTTGTACAGATGCCAAAATGGTTCGATCTGAGAAAGAAAGAGATCTAAAATTCCCAGAGCTTATAAATAGGAGGGAAAGGAAGAAGATACTGATCAAGGGGTGAAGAATTAAATTCCGAAAAATTTCTCAATTCTCTAAAGCAAGCTTCCATGGAAGCTTGAGTTTTGAAGGAAGGTGATCTGACGAACAAAGGAGTAAGACTTCTGACGAGAAGTGCCTATTTGCGACGCAAGAGGAGCTATCACGAAATAGTTCTAGTAAACTAGGAATAGGATGCTTCGACTTTTTCTTTGATACCTCTTAGTTGTTAATGAATACTAATGATTATCAATTGAGTATGAGAGTACCATTTGAAGTTAAATCTAATTTGATTTCTATTATATTCTCTTCATTTCTTTATCTGTGGATTTAATCGTTTTGACCACGGAAGTGCGATTGCAGTCACAGTCACTGGAAGGTGCGGTGACAAGTTAAATCAATAAGCAAGACAACGAACTTGGGGCTAAGAAGAAATTCTGGCCACTTGTTCTTAAGTGCAAGGCATTAAGATTTCATTGAAGTATAATTGCAGTGAGAATTCATCTATTTGTTACCTTGCGGCCACATTTAGCATTGCAACTTGTGAAATCAGTGATCCTTTCTAGTCTTTACACTTGACCAATTTATTTTAAGTTCTGAATTTACCTTTACGAGCATCCCAACAACTATTCATTTTTATCTTAATTTGCTCTGACAATTTATTTTATATTTGCGTTGACAAACTAACTCTTTTAGCTGTGCAGATCTAACTCAGCTGTGTTGACATTCTTAGTAACAGTTCTTCTAATTTTAACTTTAGTTGCTTTGACAATTAAACATCAAGAACTCTATCCTCGTTGGATCGATATTCGATAGAACAAATCTATCAACTATACTTGCATCGACGAGTGTCCACTTGCACTTAAATGTTGTGATGTTTATAGGCCAATTAGGTTCACACAACATGAGGCTTGTACATAATTTAGGGCTCACACACATCGTAGGCTTGCATGATATTAGGGTTCGCACAACATGTATAAGTTTGCATAATACAGGCTTGCACATATATATAGGCTCGCATGCATTTTGGCTCACATAAAAAACTACAGCAAGGTTCGTATGAAAATATAACAAGGCTTATATGTTACTGATGTAGTCGATACTAACTAAAAATATGACTAAGGAAAGTGCACCTATCAATTAATAGTATAGTTAAGCTGAGCACAAATATCATTCCCATGAGGCCTAAAAGTACTAGTAGTTATTATCTTCCTATCATTTAACCAATATAACCACAAAGAGAAACTCATAATAAAATCATGACAGCTTTAGTGGTAACAAATAAAAACATCCTAAAGATAATATAACCACAAGACAAAGAGAAACTCATAATAAAATCAAAATAAATTAAGAAGAGGTATTCAATCTTGATGGAAACCTGCTTCAAAGACGGCTTCAATGGTGTTCTCTAAGTTGTTTTCTTGAATAATCTATGACAACTTACTCCTCTATTCTTATATCTGGTATATATAGGTCTTAGAATGCCCAAAAAACTTAAAAATTACTTTTTTTTCAATGTGTTTGGAGTCCAGTTCACGAAATCCACATGGCTTGGCACATGGCCGTGTGCCAGCCTGTGTCGCTCACACGATCGTGTGTCCAGCTCGTGTGGCATGGATGCAGTCTGTGTGGCTCTTAAAATCTTCTCTTTTTGTTCGATTTTCACTCCTTTCGCTCCCAAATGCTCTCCTAAGTATGGAAACATGAATTTAAAGGATTAGAAGCATAAAATTCACCATTTTAAATCGACTAATCATCCAAAACGCATTAAGAATGAGGCTAAAACATGTTACTTTTGGCACTTATCAATTACATGCCAGGGTTCACACA